>OZ023249.1:20885658-22085658 GCA_964006365.1 Trididemnum miniatum | reverse complement strand
GCAATGGACCAAGCATAAGTTGAAGAGAGTTGGATTAGCATGGAAATGTAACCGTTTCAACTGCAGTCGCTTGGAAATGTCGCACTGAAGTGCGTAGGCTGTTTGAAAATAACTAATTAGACTTGATTTTCCAATGAAAGTCGTAAAGATGTTAATGGCCGTTTCTTGCTTAGTAGAGGTGATGTAATCGTTTTGCCTCTGGTTGTGCGCGTACCACTTAAGTCTGATCTCGCAAGCTAGCGAAACTGCAAACATTAGTTTGTGTTTCGCATAATCACTGATTTCGTTTGTTTCATTCAGTTTCTCGATAATGCCAAAACACGATTGAGCTTGTATGTTGAACAACCGCCCAAGAGCTGCTAGGAAAATGGTTGTACTTCTGTACGCGACTCTTTTGATGTTGAGTTTGTCGTCAACTTGAGAAAGGATAAACTTTGTCGCGAATGAGTCCATGTCATCATTTATTTGTTTTTTGATGCTCTGCAGTTTGTCTTGTTGATTTTCTTGTTCTTGAACTTTGATCACGCCGGTATTAAACTGGTCGTAAACGGATTCATCTCCATAAACAAAACAAGTCTTGGTCAGAATTTCGTCCAATTTGTATTCGTTCTTCAAACTTTCATCTTTTGATAAAAACTCCAGCATTTTATCAACCGGCTGTATCAATTCAGTTGTCCACGGTTTATTCGCTGTGTGCTGCCACCTTCCAAGCGGGGATTTGCACGCTTGCGGCATCATGCCGTCAAACGAAACACCACGAGTGGTGACGGCGTCGTAAAACCAGTTGTTGTGATGATTTTCGGAATAAAAATCATTCAAGCACGGAATGGCAACGCTGGGCAAAATGGATTCTTTCAAATTAATCAAAACTGTTTGAAATATAACAGCAAACCATCGAAAGTATTCAAGAACAGCTTCCTGATCTATTCCGGTCAAGTCCTTACATCCTTCATTTTCCAACACAATGATGTTCTCAAAATCGGAATATGGAGTGATTTCTTTACGGGCCAGGGAACCCATTCCGACTAAAGCAAATCCGCAAGGGGAATTCCCCATCACGTTGTGACAATAGGCAGCCAAATCAGCCATGGCCTGTCTATAATCATTGAAAATTTGGGCTTGCAGATTTCTGATGGATTGAATTTTTTGTTCCTCAAGACAGTGTAATTCATCTTTGGATACAGAATCTGGTATGGGGATGATAGTTGAAAGCTGTTCCTTCACCTTACTTCTCATGTGTTCGATTGCTGATTTCACTTTATTCGATTGCTCCACTAAATCACTTGATTGGTTGTTTGCTCTGGCTTCTTTCAAAATCAATCTGCAAAGACTCAACAAATCGTTTTGTATTGTTTGCTTAAGCGTTTCATTCTCTGACGATCTTAGTATAGCAGCATTGTATAATGCAGCGCTTTGAATCATGGCAATCTTATCAGGACCTTTTTGACCCTTGTCATGGTAGATTCTGCCTAATTCATGAAGTATTGGAGCAGATTTTGCTGAGTTCAATTCTTTACCGTTTTGGTCACAGATTTTTCTGAGTTTCTCAGTAAGATATTTTTCGTGATTTTCAGGATCAGTGTCAAAGTTATTTTTACTCAATGGTTCGTCCATAATTGTTTTTTTTTTTTTTTCAGCTAAAGCTTTTGAAACTAGGTATGATGTCATCTTGGCTAGCAAATTTCCAGTGTTATCAGATTAAAAGTTTAAATCTCAGTAATGGTTTTTAAGATATAGCCTACTACTGTATTTAAAAAAAAACGTTAATTTTAGACGCACTTTGGGTGCATTTCGTCAACATCATTTGTTCGAATTTCTTAGTAGGTGGAAAGTTGAAGAAACTTTAGTAGTTGAATCTAAGCTGCCCAATGTTTTTTCTTGATCATCAATATTGGTCATCAATTATGGACCATTGCTGAGGCAGCAATGACGTTCTTGATTCTTTTGCTTCAACCTATTGATCGAGTCGCTGATCGGCAGTATTATCAACATACAAATACTTAATTACAATAATTGATGCTGTTGAAAAAATGAATAAATTCGTGTGATCAGTTTCAAATTATTTTGAACTAGTCATTTGTAGTTCGTCTTTCCTAAAACTTTTTTAAGAAGCAATAGTGGAAGTCGTGTATTTGTTTACGCACCGTCAACCAGAGTTGTCTGGAACGAAGAACTTTGTTCCTAATTCCATTGCAAACCTATAACTTTTGTTCCTATTCCGATCCGCTCCTAAATTTTAGAAAAAAAACAATTCCTAACTCCTAATTGTTCCTAATCTACAATAATAACAAAAAGTGTCTTCATTCAGTTCATAATCATCTTTAGTGCCGGTAAATACCGATTATGTCAATGCCAATATGAAAAATTACCGTACACACAGTTACTGTGCTCATGATTTCTGCAGAGACACTGTGGGTCACTATCCCTAACTGTGATCAAAAGAAAATGAAGAATCTATACCTAGTTAACCAACTTTTTTTGCAAAAAGATGAAAATTGAAACAAACAATGAAGGCAAGAATTCTGTAACATTTTTTAAACAGTCAACCGGAATTCCTATTCCTGTTCCGGTAACCCACAAAAAAGTTCCATTCCGGCTCCTGTTCTTAAAAAATCCATGTGTTCCTGCCGGAATAAATTTCTATCATGGTCCATAGACAACTCTGCCGTCAACACGATGAAGAAATCGATTAGTTGCGAACAAAATATGTATTCAGTTGCGTATTGATCCTCCTATCACGAGAAAGCGACCAAAGCGCTGTAATTCAAGCTCGCTTAGGAGTTGCCAGCCATCTGTTTTCCACACCAAGATGGGGGAATCCCGCTAAGTGTTCTTCCCAACGGCACAACAAGTAAACTTGCCACCTTATTTTCCACACTGTTCCTTTGATGCTGAGCGTCAAGCAGGGTGGCTGTGAATACCAATTTTAAAGTCATTGGTTTGAATCCGCTCGGAATCAATCTCGAGTATACACTATACAGCTCCCAAGGCGGATGCTTTTACCACTCAGCTATTTGAGCTGCTAAATACCTGTTAAATGCACTATATGATCACTCGTACCTATAGGCGCACGCAGGGGAGGGTCCCCCTCCTTTGGCCCTGTAATAAGGTGCTAAAACTTAACTTTCAGTCTATAATTTCTCAAACTAATAATGGTTGCAGCCTCCTTTTACTTATTTTAGCCAAGCTCCTACTGTTAGACATAAGCTGCGACAATATTTTTCCATTGTATATAGTGACTGCACTTACTGCATGCCGTTTTTTGCTAAAAAAGTGTGTTAAAGTGAGTGTTTTTTTACATGAAAACCGCAAAAATTCGTTGGCAGCTGGGGTACGCTACGCCCCCAGACCCCCGATTGTGCCCCCCTGCCAAATTCTGAGTGCACCACTGCTCGCACCATGCGCTTGATTGGTAGAAGTTGGAGCTGATTGCAGGCCAGGCCACGATTCCAAACAGTATCTATAAAGACAGCGGTGGCCTTTTTGTTTCACTAAGGAAGGATCCCTGATATCCTGCGCTAGCACTGTGGCTTGATCTGCGCTTGATCTCCGATGTCGAAATCCAGCTTGTTCCCGAGATAGTAGAGGGTCAACTGCTGGTTCAACAAGGGCATAGATAAGCCGTTTGAGGATCTTATGCGGTACCCAGAGCAAAAAGATGGTACGATAGTTGTGTGTTGGTAGTAATATTGTACGGTGTGTTGATCGGTATAGCGACTCCGTTTTGAGACGGTCAGCAACCGTTCAGTTGTGACGTACTTTTTGTTGAGTCTGCGAAGTTGTTCTGAAGATATGTTGATATAAATCGTAGAAAAGAGGAAAGTGTGAAGTTCATTATTGTGTACTGGTGTTTATATAATCTGAATAAGACACCTCTAGAAGATCTGCTAAGATCTCTAGAAGATCTAATCAAAACGGTCCGTAGAGATTTTGTTTTAATGCAAATAGATGATTATTGTTGTGTACTTAAGCATTCTAAGAATCGCCATCTACCCTGGCCGATTGTACATGCATCACTCTTGCCTATGCTCTTCGAACCCGCATTCTGACTACACCCCTTGAACTGTCAACCTCCGCCAAAGCCTAATGACTTCGTCTTCGTACTTTAAACTCCAATTCAAACGAGTGGATATCGTGTCCACCCATTTCGCTTATCCTTTATTCGGTGAAATGGTGAAAAGCTTAAAGGTGCTTTCGAAGACAAAAGATTGCTCGCTCTATCCAGCTTGTTTAGCCATAGTTAGCAAAACCAAATGTTATTATTCGCGGCTGTCAATATTTCTGACAGCCCTGTCAAACTTTCATCTAGTCCAGAAGTTTGCAACATCCAACGTACACACTCTGATACCACATCTTAAACTTAAACAAATATGCCACGCAATCCAACCGTCGATATGTCACTTTCTAATTCAGCCCACCTACTTTTTGATGTGAATGTACAGTAGATGACGCTGATGTAAACCCAGCCCAAGTTCTTACGATGAAGTGTTTACTGGGTGAATATAAAAAAGTAATTTTTCTCTCGTGTCGATTGAAAAAGGCTTTACAGTGCACAGCTCTTCTACAACGTAGGCTACTATTGGCACGACCAATCATAAACCTGTCGTAGTTCGGCCACGGGGCTCCCTATCCATGTGCAAGTTGAAGTGCTAAGCTGAGATACAAGTCATCATTGATGACTCGTCGAAATTGGTCATCACTCAGCCGTTTCAAAGTTCTTGGTAAGCCCGCTTCTTTAATTTAGTTGCATATTTCTTCTCTTACTACGAAAAAGCGCTACAATAACCTTGCTTAAGAGTCGCCGGACATCCGTCTACCACAATCACTAAATAATAGGACTTCTCAACCGTGGCCCTCAACTCCCTAACGAGGTCACAGTGTGTTCCTCTGGAGGTCGCGAACCTACGTCTCCTAAATGAATTATCCTACATAATTGACTAAAACAAAAATCGTGGAAAAAAGTTGTGACGTAACAAGTACTTGTAAGTGTGAGAATCGTGAAGCTAGCAAAAAGCATGTTTTTTCCCATCGTGTGTTTTTTATCTCACTGTATGTTGCATCATCACTTGCGGTTTGGATGTAACAGCCAAATATACGTTTGATTTGTTGGCGTAGTCTGTCAAGAAAAAGTAAGCATTAGTTCCAGTTTGTTGCTGCAAAATATGCACGGTGGTTTTGGTTAGTCAAAATTGGTGGTAAAATATTTTCTTAAATTGGTGACTTTTTGGTGAAAGATTAAGTACAGTAGAATTCGCCTATATCGACACCTCAAGGGGACAAAGAAAAAGTGTGGATATAGGGAAGTGTCAATATAGCCGAACTCTACTAAATTGGTTCAATTTAAATTCTGATTTTAGTTTAATGTAAGGGTCTGGTAAGGTTTAACTGTGTACTCTGATCAACATTGCTGCTTAATATGGTGTTTTTACATGCACTTGGTTAAGATCAACGCAAACGAGATCGTGAAAAATAGTGGCAGTTGTACTGCATTTACACGCAATACGCACGCAGACGGTAATGATGCAAAGCAAAACGGCGTTATTACCTTGTAATGAATGCAAGGTATAGATTTACTTCCTTGCAAGAAAATCGGTAATTTTTTTTTCTGCTGTAGTTGTACAATATACGCTGTGCTTAAACTTTACTAATCACAGGCACAACAATGTGTCAATGTCGAGTTTTAAAACGCAGTTCTACGTTGTCTTTAAATTCTTAATATAAATCAACAATCGTCTTTATTGTTTCGTCAGTTTGCTAATTGTGTTTTGGTCTATGATGTCACTAGGTCCTTACGGGGAAAACGAACGACCCTCTTGTACAGCGCTAAATTGTAAGTGGGATTACATTCCGCAGTGAAAAGAAGGGCTACAGCTGTCACTATAAACGAACAACATGCTCTGGGGGATAGAAAAGAGTGTCGATATAGGCGAACTGACGATATAGCCGAAGTCGATGCAGGCGAACTCGAATGCACGTAAAAGATAGGAATTTCGCCGGGGCCAACAAAAAAGTGTCGATATAGACGAACTGTCGTTATAGCCGAAGTCGATACAGGCGAATTCTACTGAAGTAAAGTGAAGGAGAATAAAATCGACTGCTACCCTACAATCCAATCTTAACATTTTTGTAGCTTTTTTGCTATTAATATTCAACTCAAAGATAAATGTCTAATACTCGAAAATGTAATGACGACTTTACGTCGCATTTGGTTTCGCGAAAATTAATCCAAATGGTCTCCATTGTGTGCCATGTCTGCATTGCTTACGCGTGATGTCAAATGCATTTCTACGTCGGTCTAAATTAGCAAACAAAGATTTTTAATGGTAATTTACCACTTGAGGCCAGCGCACGGATGTAGCCACTATAAATGAAACACAGGTAGAAAGTGTTATAGCTGAGCAGGGGCCACCTATGTTAAGAATGTGTAGAAGGGGGGCACTAACTACAAAAGGCTGAGAGCCACTGGTGTAACCATTAGGGATGATTACCTTCTCCCCAGAATGGAGGATAAATGTTTTAGCTCGTTGTTGCTTCTTCTCGCCCTTGAATATGAAAGCAAGGTATAACCAACTTAAAGTTGCGCCTAATGACCAGGTTAAAAGTTAATGACCAGGTTAAAAGTTTTACAGGTAAGAGATTTACAGCGGCTTTATTTTTCCTTCTCAGGTTAAAAGTGTTTTTCTACAGGCACAGGTTTTGCGAATAGGTGCGCAATTTTTGAATTAGTCGACACCCCTGATTCGTTCTCTCGATTGATATCCATTCTACTTACTGGCCTGTTTTTCGAAGAAGTTGTTTCTTATCTAGACGTCACTTTGTTTTATTTTCGAACTCTTGATGAACATTTACAAATCCAGCGTCGTGTTTTTGAACGGTTCCGTGCTGTAAACAAATTATCTTCGGTAAAGTATTCTTGGTTGCAGAAACAGACTGCTTTACTTGGCTTCTATGTCTCGAAAGATGGTGTTACGACGCATCCAGACAAAATTGACTACGTGATAGTGTTTCCAACCCGGACAAATACAAAAACTGTTCATGCTTTCTTGGGTTTATCCTCGTAAGCCTGCTATTGAAAATACTCATCAGTTCGCTAGAATTGCTCACTCTTTGACACATCTATTGTGCGAGGAGAGTCTTGCACACGTGAATGTGAAACAGCTTTTCAGACCTTAAAAAGTAAGTTGATCTCTGCCCCCACCCTTGCCCTGCCCACTTTGCCGAACCATTTCAGTTGTCTGCTGATGATTAAAACCTTCCTTCGAATGTGTTTTAAAACAGGTCCAAAATTGTAAGCTGCGAGTGATAGCTTATGCTAACCAAGTCCTACGTGCGAACAAACAAAAATGGAGTACTATACAACGTGAAGTGTGCCGGTACACTCTTTTATGGGCAAGCATGAAACTTCGACCCTACAACCTAGGCAGGAGGTATTCTTTATCACCGACCGAGCCCCTCTCACTCATCTTCGCAGCAAAGAATTCACCCCAGAAAAAGTGCAAACTTCTTGGAGCTGGAACAGTACGATTATACTCTTACCCACAAACCAGTGAAGAGGCATGGAAATGCTGATTCTTTATCACGGTTTCCGGGATTCCCCTGTATGAAGCTAACGATAACCTACCCCTGAAATTTGCTAGCAGTTGCGACTAACATCTGATTCTAGTATTGATTGAAATATTTTATAGCATGAAAACGTGAACCTGCAAACAGTTAAACAGTGGCTTCTGCAAGGTAAGACAAAACCCGAAGCTGCTGGAGAAAGCGAAAAAGTGGAATGGTTTTGGAATGTTTTTGCCAATCGCGCATTAATAAAGATAGCGGTGCGCTCCACTAATTTGCTCGTGCCAGGAAACACCGGTTTGTTGTCCCTCATCTCTAGTAAGAAGAAGTTCTCAAGGCCTTCCACGATTTACTTCTTACATCTTGAATGTAGGTATCACTTGGGACCATAAAGTGGCGCGGGCAACGAGAAAGGAAATCACAAATCCATGGCTTCCTAACAGCACCTGCATGGACTATGAGCTCCGTAAAAATAAAGTCTGTTTCTGGAGCTGTTCTTGGTGCAAGATGCTGGATGGCGGCAGGAACCTCTAGATGTAAACTTAGCTAGAAATATTTTTGTATTGATGTGGATGTCTTCCGAAAATCACTCACTTTTTTGGATACGAGTCGGAGTAACTCCAGTAGTATTGTCAAGTTTCCCATTTATGACCAGCTGAGATGCAATAGTATGTGCTGAAATGGGACATTGACGAAGAATGTAACCTGATCTAGCCGTGAGTTGTTCGAAATATGTCATGCTCGTGAGAAATAGGAAGGCACGATACAGGTTTTCACACTCCTCGTTCCAACATGGTTCGGACGGTCGTAAGAGATATCTGCTGTCACGATAGCATTGCTAAAGTCCTGCTATGCACATATCACTTCTGGTATATCAGCGGCCAGGAAACCTTTAGCCAGTGTGTTGGTGAAAGCAGTATATCGACTCTAGTTTGGCTAGTCACCGGCATAGAGACATGGATGTGGAAAACACGGAACGTCAGACGTTTGCAGTCGTGCTGGTGGAGTTTGTTGACGTTGACAGTTTTCTATTTTTCGATATCTACGCACAGCCACGCTTTCTCAGATGTAGGTTGAGACTGTCCGACACCGTTTCTGTTCCGTCGTTCATGAACAAAAGTGGCACGACCGTGCTTTTTACTCTAAGTAAACCCAGCTAGTACAAAGCGTGGAATTACTAGCTTGCCTGCACTTGTGCAATAATTGGTCTTCTCAAAAAGAATGAAAAGTGTTTCGCGCTGTACAGCAAGATGCCGCAACACATGTTTACAAAATATACACAATCGTAAATGCATCTTTGTAATACCTACAGCATGTAGGGCAAGTTTGGCAAAGATGTACATAGGTATTACGAAGGTCTACGTAGGTATTGCGAGGTTGGGCGAAGATCTGCATGGGTAAGCTATAAGATTTGAATCTAAGCTTGAATCGGTTTCTAGGGCCAATACAAGAACCGAGTTGTTTCGCCAGCATTGTTAACTATCAAATATGTTACTGTGAAGCGGACTAGCGGTAGCTTCCGACAAAATCAACAAGTAGGCCTACTTGTGTTCAAGCCATGTCAAGATAAACTTCTTTTCATGAGTGTTTCACGAATTAATGTGATACACACGCTGGAGAAATAACGATGCCTGGTCGATACGTCACTGTTTTTTGAACAAAGTGCTCTAGTTTAAATACCAACTCAAGTTGCTGTTCCTCGGCCGCCCCAAGGATAAGCGGGTCTAAAATTGAGAGGTGCTTTATGCATATTTACCCTGTCCACATGTCCAATTTAAGTGGGCCAAAAGCTCACGGGCTTTCTGCAATGCATCATAACCAAATTTTTGATATCATAACTCCAACTAGCTTTCAGAACAAGCACAACACCTTTTCTACCTTTAACTAACCCTGCGAAGTAAGATCTGCCCTTCAAGAACAGAGGAGTAAGTTTATGCTAAGCTAGAACTTTTCAACTTCTTAGCTTTGTATGCTGTCGATGTATTTAAAGCGAAAGAGACGAAGCAAGGGCAACTAGTAATTGATTGATTGATTGATTGGACTTGTAAAAACAAAGCGAGGGTGGTCTTTTGTTTAACATTCCAATTGCGAGCCGAACACAATCGCTATGAACCCGAGTAAGATAGCATATTCGTCCAAATCAAAATGAATAGAATTACGACAGAAGCAGCTTGGGTGGATCGTTTGACTTTGAAGCGGTTGACTTTTGTTGATTTCAAGTCGGGTCAAACAAATGACGTTCAAATTAGTATTTACTCGGCTTTCTTGCTTTAATATTGAGCAACTTTGTAGGCACATTGTGGAGTGCACGCCGACTAGGTCACTTGTGCTACAGTGAAAGACACTTAGCGGGATTACCTTATTCTAGTGTGGTAGACAGGTGGCCTGCAACTGCCAAGTGAGCTCGTTATAGCGCTTTGATTATTTTCTCGAGATAGAAGGATAAAAATGCTACTAAACATTTCCCAACACTCTGCTTGGCATTTAGGGGCGACATAATGACTTAAGCTGAATATCTTGTGTTTATAGACCGGCCGTTAGCTCAGTTGCTAAACGCCCGCGCTATCTGTTCGGGAGGTCTGGGATTCAATTCCTGGTCTGGCGAAATCGGACACAATGTCGCCAACGGCTCTCCATTGATGTGACGTTTGTTCGGAACTGCGTTGTCCAGGCGCTAAGCCGCGGAGAGAGGCTCCGCTGTTCGTTACACGCTACGGCGTAATACCGCGAGTGTAATGGAGATTTGATTTGACCTTGCGTTCATTTAGTTATTTTTTCTTTAAAAGCTTTTTTTGCGTTTTTTCTTTTTTTTTTGTTGACTGTCATGTTAATGCTTCATCGCAATTATTATTTTTATCGGTGAAAAATGGAAAATGAAGCAAACCTCATTTCACTGACAACATTCTGCTTTTCTCATTCGTATTTATACTGCAGTATAGTTTCTGTTCTAATTTTTTGAGAAGGAGATATTTGTGGGTGAAAAGTTGTTTTGAAGCAAAGCTTCATTGAAAATCGCAATACACTATTATATCGAACTCGTTTTGTTTGCATTGTTGCCATTTTGAAAATGAAAGCAAGAAAAAAGAGGAAGAAAAATAAACTTAATTGAAAAAATCCAGGTCACAACTAGAGTTGGATTGAATTAGAATTTTGAATTGAATCCGCTCACGAATTGTTGATAAATTTGAATTTCGTTTTTTCAAAGTCAATGAATTTGAATTTGAATTTCGTTTTTTCAAAGTCAATGAATTTGAATTTGAATTTTGTTTTTTCAACGTCAATGAATTTGAATATTTTGATTAAACATTTGACGAACTTAGAGTTTTTCGATTTAAACCTTACAAAGCAAATCTAGCAATTTGTTTCTGGTTTATATCAGTTAATGCTGCAAACGTATCATAAAATTTTATCAAGCCAACAGAAAGTTTATGATGACAAACACGACGCTGCAAGGCGCTTTGAAGTTGTTTTTGGGCCACAGTAACCTTCCTAGTGCACCTGCTGGAGAATGCACTTTACACTCAATCGCTCGGATTTCATATCTTTAAAGGTTTTTATAGCATTTTAATTTGAAGTGAAGTTGCCGAGAATGAAATTCGTCTTCACGTCGGCAATAATCAGCAATTTTCCACACGAGATCAGTGAAGCTTATTCATTTCACCAACAGGCGAGCGAAAGAAAAGATACGAAGTTTTAACTTCAAATTGTTTTCGTAAAATTAATTATAGGTGCAATATAAGAACGATTTACAGTAGCTTATTAATATAAAGGTCGGATGGCCGGACAATGCTTTCTCCTCTCATATAGAGTAGAATGCACATTTATGCACTTGAATGTGAAATAGCGTTTGATCTATGGTTTCAATACTAGTGGTTTCACTAGGCGCGGTCTATAGTTTCACTAGGCGCGGAGACGTTTCAGAGGCTGTTGCTTATAAAATGCAATAATTTATGTTTTGTAGCCGTTAAAAATTTGTTCGTGTGCTTGCTTTATCTCTTCGATTTCGTTAAATGTTCTTCGTGTTTTCTAATTAAAGTTATGTTTTTTTGCATCTTGTACAGTCATTTTACAGTTAGCTACACTTTTACTTTATTTTAGGCATTTCTTGAGTGAAAATATTTTAAACAAGTTGCTACTCGCTAAACCTACAGTACTTAAAAATATTTCTCGCTTTAAACTCATAATCATAATAATCTGGCTGACCAAGTACGGAATTAGTAGAGGTGGCTGATGAGTGGCGACACAGTGACAAGTATACTGGTGACTGGTAAGTTGGATTGAATTTGAATTTTGAATTTGAATCCGCTCACAAATTCTTCATGAATTTGAATTTGAATTTCGTTTTTTCAAAGTCGATGAGTTTGAATTTGAATTTTGTTTTTTCAAAGTCAATGAATTTGAATTTTATTTTGTCAAAGTCAATGAATTTGAATTTGAATTTGAATTTCGTTTTTTCAAAGTCAATGAATTTGAATTTGAATTTCATTTTGTCAAAGTCAATGAATTTGAATTTGAATTTTGTTTTTTCAAAGTCAATGAATTTGAATTTGAATTTTGTTTTTTCAAAGTCAATGAATTTAAATTTGAATTTTGTTTTTTCAAAGTCAATGAATTTGAATTTGAATTTTGTTTTTTCAAAGTCAATGAATTTGAATTTCAAAATTAGAAAAAAAATGAATGGATCCAACCCTAGTCATAACTACAACGTGATAAATATTGAAATGTAGACAAGGGATGAGCGCAGGTTTGCAACTTTTACTTTTACCAATCAAAATTCATCGCAAATCTCGCAATCTGATTGATGAAAGAGTTATTTTGTGGAGCGCCTTTCTTTGTTTAAGTGTTACTGTAAAGCGAACGGAACTGAAATGTTCAAGAACAGTTTTAATCAGACATCAAAGAAAATGATTTGAAACTCATTTGAGCAAGTTTGGTTTTAGTTGCTTACAAACGTATGCAGGGTTTTCAGGGCCGGGGTCAGGATATTTGTAGGGTGGTGGGAATGGAAAAAACATGAAGATATTACGGTTCTGGGCGTGTAGAAGGTATCAAACGATTAGTACAATAGTAAGTAAACATTCAAAATTTAAGGGGGCTGACTTGAGATTCCTCAGTTCCCCTCGGATTCTACCTAATGGTTTAAATGTTGGAAAGTAATATCTTGTTAGTCACGGAACTGATACTTGTGTTCTTGAATACAACTGGCTTCAACCAACTCCATGTGATTACGATTTCTTTTGTTTTATTTTAACGTTATTTTTTATTTTATTTCAACTTTTTTTTGTTTAGACAAATTGAGCAATTAACCCCTCAATTAACAAGCTTTCGATTTTGAAAACAACGGCTTTTGTGCTTAATTTCAAACTTTGGGCCCCCCTAATAAGCGTTTGGCCCTCCAAAGTCGACTGCTCTGGCGCCGGCTCTGATTCCAATCGTAACTCAAATACAATCGCTTGTAACCGGAGTGGGATATTATTTCGCCCAAATTAAAATGAATAGAATTACGACAGAAGCAACTCAGATGACCGAGTGGGATCGTTCGCCTTTGAAACGGTTGACTTGTGTTTGATTTCAAGTCGGGTCAAACCAATGACTTTAAAATTGGTATTCACCTGCTTCCCTGCTACTAATGAGCGTTGAAGACACAGTTACCCTGTCCACATGTCCAATTAATGTGGGCTTGATGTTATAATCACATTTTTAATTTATGACGTCAAAAATTTAATTGTGATGCAGAAAGCCAGCAGCAACAAGCCATCATGAATTGGACGTGTGGGCAGGGTAATTGAAGAGTACAAGCCGACAAGGTCACTTGTGCTACAGTGAAAGACACTTAGCGGGATTACCTTATGCTAGTGTGGTAGACAGGCGGCCTGCAACTGCCTAGCAAGCTCGTTATAGCGGCTTTGATTGCTTTCTCGTGATAAAAGGATAAAAATACAACTAAACGTTTACCAACTCTCTGCTTGGCATTTAGGGGCGACATAATAATTTAAGTTGAATATCTTGTGTTTATAGACCGGCCGTTAGCTCAGTTGCTAAACGCCCGCGCTATCTGTTCGGGAGGTCTGGGGTTCGACTCCGGGGCCGGTGAAATCAGATACAGTGTTGCCAGCGGCTCGCCATTGCTGCGACGTTTGTTCGGAGCTGTGTTGCCCTGGCGCTAAGCCGGGAGATGGATCGCGTCATTTGTTACACGCTTCCGCATAATACCGCGAGTATAATAAAGATTGTGTTCATTTAGTTATTTTTTCTTTACAAGCTTTTTTTTCTTTTTTTTTTTTTTTTTTTGTTGTCTCGTTAATGTTTCATCGCAATTATTATTTTTGTTATGGGTGAAAAATGGAAAATGAATGAAACCTCCAAGTTAATTTCACTGACATTATTCTGCTTTTCTCATTCGTATTTATCCTGCAGTATAGTTTCTGTTCTAAACTAATTTTTTAAGAAGGAGATATTTGTGGGTGAAAAGTTGTTTTAAAGTAAAGTTTCATTGGAAATTGCAATATTACATTGAACTCGCTTTGTTTTGTAGTGTTGCCATTTTGGAAAATGAAAATGAAAGCAAGAAAAAAGACGAAGAATAATTGAAAAAATCAAAAGCACAATCAAAAACTTTATAAATAGTAAAATGCAGACAAGGGATGGGCGCAGGTTTGTGACTTTTACTTTTACCAATCAAAATTCATCGCAAATCTCGCAATCTAATTGATAAAAGGATTATTCTGCGGAGTGCCTTTCTATGTTTAAATGTTACAGTCAAAAGAAGTAAATTGAAATGTCCAAGAACAGTTTTAATCAGGCAATAAAAGAAAACGATTCAGAACTCAGTTGAGCAAGTTTATTTCTAGTTGCGCGCAATTGTATTGAGGGTTTTCAGGGCCGCAGTCAGGATATTTTTCGGGTGTTGAGAATATTGAAAAACGTGAATATGTTACAGTTTTGGGCGTGAAGAAACTATCATAACACTAATACATAAATATATAAACATTCAAAAGTTTATGGGGGCTGGCTTAACCTTCCTCAGTCTCCCTCGGATCCCCCCCTAATGAATTTAATCATCGGGCAAGGTTTTGGGAGGCCACTTGACTCGAAACTTAAGCAGTCACTTCGCAGTCTCCCTTGAAATCTCAGCTGCTTATTGTGTCCTCCTTTCCTTTATCTTCACTGCGTTTTTCGTTTTTGGGTTTGCCTATTTTATGTCAGCACTGAAATAAACATGCAGCAACAACAAAGTAAGATCTTGTCAGTCACGGAACTGATACTTGTGTTCTTGAGTGCAACTTGCTTCAACCTAGAGATGGCTTGGGCCGCTAAGAGACCCGCCAACGAGCCGTTAATCGGTCTTTGTAGAGGTCCGCTAACGGCCCAGTTCTATGTTTTGTTTCTAAATGAGCCGCTAACGAGCCGCTACCAGTTTTTGAAATCCCTTTCAATTTTCATTTTTCCTTCAAACGTGGCTAAAATTTTATAGTAAACAAAGGCATTCGCTTTAATGTACAAGTCACACAGATTACTCAGGTTAGCGCCGTTTATTGAAAATACTCAGTGCATCAAGTCACACAAAATAAAGTACAATGCGTAGTTGATAACACGCGACTACGTAGTTTCGAGCTTGTGGCTCTCATCAGGCGTATGGCTCAATCGGGCTGACTGCAGGTTTCTTTGACTTTCGGTCGGGGCCTCTCATCATCAGGGTTTCGAGAAGGAATGTTCTTCTTACAACACCAAATTTGCACATAATATAACGCTATGCAATTAACTCTAAATTTACATGAAAGCACTTTAATTTTACTTTTACTTTGAATCGTTGTGAATGACGTCAACAAGCTGACATGGACTTGTCGTGCGTTGCTTTGCAGCCCATGTTCTCTAAACTTTTATATAAGGATAGGTTTTTGGCGGGCCGGGTTTTGTTTTTGGGATAAGTTTCCGGGTCGGTTACCGCTACTTGATGAGAGGTTAGGGGTCATGAGCGGTCCGAGTAGCAAAAAAATCAGCCCATGCCACCTCTACTTCAACCAACTCCATGTCATTGCAATGCTGAGCTAGTAATTGAAACGGATCACGAGCGCCACCTTGTGGCAACTTGTTTACAGAATTGGTTACGATCAGCGAGTTGAAACCTTGATTTTCTGACGATTTTTATTTATTTAGTTGCATATTCATCCTACTATCACGAGAAAGCGATCAAAGCGCAGCGCTATAACGAGCTCACTTATGAATTGCCGGTCATCTGTCTACCACACTACGATGAGGGAATTCCGCTAAGTGCCTTTGCCAACGCCACAGCAAGTGAACTTGCTTATTTTTCAGACAGACCCTTTAATGTTGAGAATCAAGCAGGGAAGCTGTGATTGACAATTTTAAAATCATTTTAATTCGACCCGGAATCAAACCCATGTCTACTGTTCTAAAGGCGGGCTCTCTTATCACTCGGCCGCCTGAGCTGTCTTACAAACACGAGCGAAGTTATTTGATGTAAAACTTACGACGCAGATTCAGGTTTTATGAACATAGATTTTGTTTACATTAATTTTTAACAATAACAAATAGTTTGCAAGTTGAAAAAAAAAGTCATTTCAAAAACAATTTGCTTTTCATGTTAACTGATGTGAGAGCATCAGGCTTGCTTCTTTCCTGTGTTGAAATTTGATTTAATTTTTTGATTTTGGTCTTTCAATCTGTGACTTTTTGTTCTGCTTTCTACGTCTAGCTTGCTGTAATATCTTTTATAAGCATTCATAAATTCTGTGTACATGATGTAAGCATGTTTTTTTGACATCGTTACCTTAATTTTTTGCACAAAATATCATCTTACTACGTGCATTGTTTGAAAATGAAGTTGAACACTTAGTAATTTGTTTTTACTTGAAGCCAGTGCTTTTGATGAAAATTATGCATTTGCGCGTATGCAGTACCGGTAGTCCATCTTTGCAGTTGGTAAGACTTCTAAGAGTTAAAATAATTACCAAGTTAGTTTTAGTTGGTCTAATTTATTGACTGGTGTTCGTAATATTTGCATGCAGCTATGCATATGTAGAATGTGGATGTATAGCATTTGACAAATATTATCCATGCAATACATGTACCGAAATAAAAGTAGACATATGTAAGCACATAACAGTACTGTGCTTGAATGATATCAATATAATTCTCACTATAACCAACCTACAACCCTAGGTTGTCATTGCTGATGTCCGAAGGCTTTACTTTTAGAAGGAATGTCATTGGTATATCAGTATAGTATATATCCCTGGATTTATACCAGCACTGGTACCCTAGTTAAGTTGTAGCAGATTGGTATTCGAATTCTGGCAGCAATAGGCTTACCACATACCGGTACCATTAGAGTATTGGTGTGCAGAAGTCAGAACTGTTACAGTGTTATGTGTGGCAGAATTCGGACAGTGCTGTTTATTCTTCCCTACTGTCAACCTGACTATTTATCAGCAAGCCTTATCAGGGCTCTTCGTTTTTAAGCCGTTTCTTATTACAATAGATGGTTTAACTTTAAAAGCTTACTGGAATTCCCCAAACATCATGCTCTTACCCTAACCGAGGGGTTTCCAACCGTGGCCCTCGGCCCCTGAAGGGGGCCACAAGTGTAAGAATAAATACATTTTTATCTCAAGATCGGGGACTTTTAACATTAGACTGAATGGGCCATGGTCTTTTAGTGTCACTGTCAAGGGGGCCACGATGAAGGAAAAGTTTAAAACCACTGCCCTAAACCAATGCATGTCTGGGTTGTGCGATGAGGTATTGGGGAATTTCTGCCCCCCACCATTGTAATATATGGCTGCATAAAAACTACCAGCCTTGCCTTTTCTCAATGCTTGGTGTTCTTCGGTCTTTCGGCATGAGGCAGATAAGGGTGCAGATTATAAATAAGCTTGACTGACATAAAAATATTTGTTGATCAGTTTTTATGCTTTTTCAATGTCTTGAGATTTGATGTAGTGCACTACACAGTGAGAATTATATTGATATCATTCAAGCACAGTACTGTTATGTGCTTACATATGTCTACTTTTATTTCGGTACATGTATTGCATGGATAATATTTGTCAAATGCTATACATCCACATTCTACATATGCATAGCTGCATGCAAATATTACGAACACCAGTCCATAAATTAGACCAATTATTTTAACTCTTGAAAGTCTTACCAACTGCAAAGATGGACTACCGTTACTGCATACGCGCAAATGCATAATTTTCATCAAAAAAGCTGTTTTTTGCCTACAACTTTTTTTTCTGGTCAGTTTAGAAAGAAAGTTCCTCTGAGAGCAGATAAAAAAGTGCTAGTTCTGCATCTTTTGAGCCCAAAACCAGCTATCTAGCTCAACTGGTTTTCAAGATATGGCCAAATCGGAAATTTTTTATCGTTTGGCAGATGTGCACGGCCACTAGAGGGTGCACCAACCTAAAATTAGTTCAAATGTTATTTGCTCCATATTTGGGGACAAATATAAATACCACTTTTCAAAATTCAAAAATTTTATTTTTTTACCGCACCCTAGCCTACATCCTAGTACTAGCAATTTTCCGGAGCGTTGATAGTAGGTATATTTTTGTAAATGCATGTTGAGAAATGATAAAACATAAATCCGGTGCACATAAGCGAAAGATCTTGTGAAGAAGCTCCTGACCAGGAAACTGCTAACGAAGTGTTAAATGTAGCGAAGGTAGTCCAGGGAATGATATTGAAGTTTCAAATGTAAATTTAGTAGCTAATCCGAGTGATGCGAGTGATGATGTAAGCAAAGTTGTAATATGAAAGTCAATATTGTATAGCTGATGAAGCAAGTATAAGTTCCCCTAATCTAAGCGCTTATACTGACAATGGAGTTATTACTGTACGCAGCACTGGCAGAGAGACTCCAAATCCGCACCATGACTTTGACCTTGTCCTCACTGAATTTCTATCTACCTTGTAAATACGTAGCGAGATTTATCGTGGTCATCAAAAATATCCTCAAAATTTTCCCGAGGATGAAACAAGCAAGCTCGATGTATCACCTTAATCGCTTTTTCGTTATAAAGGGGATAAATAGGCAACCAACTAACTTACTGACTTACTTAAACGTTGTTTTTGTGCTTAGAGACTGCAAAAGGTAGGGGGCCCACCAAAAAATTTGCCCCGGGCCCATTGGCGGCTCTCGGAGCCCCTGCTGGCCATAAGCCATAGAAACCATCAAAAGAGTCTGGCATAGTTCAGTCACTTAGCACCATTGATTTTGTTCTATTTTTACTAAAATGCAGAGTCAAAAAGGGGGAGGGGGCATGGCACAATGCTCCCCTCCCCAAAATACGCTCCTGCGGCCCCACATCAAAAAACATAATACGAAAAAATTAAAGAAGTGAAAGATAAATACACGAACAATAACTGAAGATAAAAAATAATGCGAAACTTACGAATCGATAGTTTTAACACTTAACCAATCATTCAGCCTGATGGCTTTCTATTATTTAGTGCAGCTGAGGTTGGGCAATCGATTAGTATATTTTCATATTTTGTCATAGGCTACATGAGCTTGTTAAAACTGGGGGGGGGGGGGGGGGACAATTTGGGGGCCAGGCAAAAATCTGGGCGACCATGGCCCCCTCTTAGATTTCCCACTGCCCAAAACCGATAGCGATATCTTTGGTTAATCCCTGGTTTGGTTAACTTAAAATTATGACATCGCAAGCGGAACACCCGCCTGCGTTGCAACCCTTCTCTTCCAAGAAAACCTTCAGCGCTGGAACGTTGTTTTGTCCAGCCATGATAACCCTTGAGAACAACGGCTTTGTGACACCACAACACGACTCCAGCTTTAACAATACCCATTGACTTTGTCCTGGCTTGCATTTTGGTTTAGTCGTTGGTTCAAGCGCAACCCACTAGAAAAGTTTGACTACCGGAATTATAGCATCACAATGAAAGTTTCTCGAGATTAATATAAAAAAGGCGGACCGTTCCAAAATGAGTGGTTTTTATTTTTTTCAATCGTCAATGGGGGGGTTGACACCCCTCGTGCGTACGCCGCTAATCCCCTCTGTAATTTCATTTGATAAAAATAATTTTCGAGCTGAGAAAATCATGACTCTAGGTGGGAAGAACAAAAATAGGAAGAGAATTCACTGACATTTTGATCTTATCCAATAAATATAACCTGATTGTTCGGGACACCAATATTCAAACTCACTTCTATTAATCACTGGTTTGCAATCCGAATAAATCCAAATAATACCACACAAACTGTGACGTAGCAAACGTAGTTCGAATGAATCAGTTACATCATGATTGTATGTTTACTTATATAATATGCTTGGATTGATGACCCCCCAGGTTAAGAACTGCTGTTTCAGATAAATGCAATCTTATTTTAGTAATTTTTTTGTCAGGCTTAACTTGCCATCACTCGTCTCGAAAATCACTTGGAAATTGTTGTTTAAAGAAACAGTGACAAGCTTTTCATCGGTCATGCTTGACTAACCGCTAGTGAAATCATAAGCAGTCTATAATGACATCATATTATAAACGTCGCGACACCAGCGGTGCTCGTTCCAGTTTTTACCGTGTGTGGGTAGAAAGTAGAAAAAGGGCCAAAAAAAAGTAGAAAGGGCTTAGATATAGTTGTTGGTCCTTGGATACGGAGCTGGTGTCGCGGGTTTGATGCTCAACTGGGTCATCTTCCATGACGCAATTGGTGCATGTACTTCACTAATATAAAACCTAACCTGCAGTTTTATGCGGCTTAAAAAAATATTAAGACTTGTGCGTGAGAGTTTTACGGAAATTGGAGATTTCATTAAAAGCAGATGAACTGACTAACTTGAGTTTACACTCATGCAATACACTATCACTGATCAAATATGCAGAAGAAGCAAAAATATAATAAGAATACCATGTTATCATATGCAAAGGTACAAACATGACACTCAAAAAATTCCTCAAAACGTAAAACATCAATGCCCCACAAAAACAACAGCGCACCATTCGATTTTACATTAATGCATTATCATTTATTAAAAAATACAGAACACACAAACTATAGTCAGAATAGCATGCACACGAAGAAAGATACAAAATAATGAGAGCAAATCGCTAAGTTAAGTGCTGTACGAGATCACTTTGTAATACAGCCCATGTTCAGTTTGATTAACTCATTACTTGTTCAGGTGATTTGCTAGTGTTTGGCACGAACCTTATTGTGGCTTAGAATATCGTACAGAGTAACAGCAAGTAACTGCAAAGAGACAGGGAATCAAACCAAAGCTTTTAGTGGTGGAATGCCAATATACATGTGGGACTATAACAATCGGAAGAAAACATGACCATTAAAATATAATAATAATATTCAGAAAGCAATAACATTATAAACTACATCTTCCTTCAAAACACACATCCGTAAAAAGTATACAGATTACAAGGAAATGAAGATTGAAGACGCTTAATGACAGCAAAACTTTTCCAATTTTATGAATAAACATTGCTTGGGTCGTTTGTTTACTGTCAATGGGTGACGTCACTTGCATCAGTTTGTACGTGGGAGATTTTAGAGTGCGAAGTGTTGAAAACATCATCTAAATTTGCATGGGCTTCGCATGGGCTTTGCATAGGCTTATAGCACAAAGGAAGCGGATTATTGCAGCGAATTATTGCAAATCAAAATGTGGAAACATGAAATATCCATTCACAGCAGGCCTAAAGTGGAATCCACTCGTATTCGGCGATCATTAAGTCCATGAGGAAAATGCGGGGTTTTCCTCACGGAAGAAGCCCATAGTCCAGTTCAAAGGAACGGAGTTTTCTCGATCCAGTTGGATAATGAAGCGCAGTACAACGTAGAAAAAGTTCAGTTCGAAAACAACCCACAGTTTGGTGAAAAAACGTGAAAATCGACGGTGAAAAAATGAAAGTTTGCAAATTAATACAAGTTTTTGATATTTGTCGGTTAGTAAAGCTTTGGAATGAATTTGAAATGTTTGTACGATTTGCAATCTCGAAATATTTCCTCCGAATAACAAATACGCATTTTTGCTTATTGAAGCTAGAATAAGCATTAGTAAACATCACAATGTAAACATCACCAACACAAACAATTAGCTTAGTAATCATAGCATCACCACCACATATTACACTTAAAAGCAACATGATGCAAAACAAAGAATAACGAAGCTGACAATAATAAGAGAGCATTATGTAGCTGGGTTTACTTGACGCACATTATTTACAGGTATGTATAGTTACAGTTGATCGCTCTAAAACTTATTAACATTTGTGGTTACAAATCATATGCATGCAAAAGAGTGAGCTGGAATAACCAGGAATAAAAAAATTGGATATACAGGTATTTAGTAACATTAATACTTGAGCTACTTCTTCTATATCTAGCATATTAAAATTTAAGTACATTCCTACTATATACTAACCCTAAAGTTTACGAATACAATAAATACACACAAATACAACTCAAAGCAGTAAAATGTGTAGGTATTTATGGGTTTGTCACTTAGAGTAAACACACATGAAAACACAAAGTGGAAAGAAAATTACGGAATATTGGTAGAAAAATGATGACGTAAGATGTTTGATGCAGACAAACGAAATTACAAACTAGCGTTTACATTGTCCATTATCATTTATTAGAAGCTGAGAAGCAGAGATTCAGAAACGTTTAAAAGTAAAATGAATAAACAAAGTTGAAGCGAATGAATCGCAGATGAAGGCGTGCAAAGTGGAAACAGGGGCGCATCCAGAAGGTGTTGATTATCCCCCTGAAACGTCTGTAGCAATAAACAGATGCAAGTACTTTTACACAATGAACTGAGATGTTGAATGTTCATAAGTCATTATGTGCTATGAAATCAGAAAAATCGTCCCCCCTCCTTAAAAAACGTTTCGTAAGTTCATTGTAACAGCTACAGTTTTATGACGTAAATACTCAGAAACTACCTCACATCAACAGTGATCACGTGACAAACACGACATCGAACTTACTATGTGATAAGCATTAAAAACACGAAAAACAAATAAAATCGCTCATTAAAATAAAAAGAAAAAAACAAAAAAGAAATAAACGTAAAACTTGAGTTGACTACACAGTAATATTTTATTGTCATCACGCTGCAAAAGCTTTGCAAGAAACTCAAATAAATCGTCGCTTCCAACAATTTAATGAAAACAGAAATGAAAGAAACGAAAACAATCAAATTTTCATACTGAAAATATAAATTCAACGATAGAAGTTTATGTTCGGGTTTGGAAGAATAATCTACATGCAATCACTGATTTTGTAACAACCCACTGTGCACAATCCACGTCATTGATGATGTCATTGGTTAAATGTTATTCTCTTATTTAATGGTTAGATGGTATTAAGCAATAGAACGCCTCAGGGGTTCTCAACCTGTGGTGCGCGTACCACTGGTGGTACGCGAGATATTTTCCAAAAATGCAAAAAATTGTTTTCCCGGAATCCTCACAAAAACTTTTTTAATTTGCGACTGAAATAAGCAGTGGTGTAAAAAGTAGTCCAGAAATCTATTTAAGTAAAAGTATAGTTACTGATGGCGGAAGCTACTTGAAGTACAGTAGAAAGTTGGAGATGTAAAAACTAACCAAGTAGAAGCAAAAAGTACCAGCAATTTGAAGCTACTTAATGTAAGTAAAAAGTAGCGTTTGCAAAACCAAGGCCATAAAGCTGAGCTTTGGCAAAAGATAATTTGCTCACTTCCAAACTTGACATATATTTTGCCGATGCTTAAGCATATTTAGGATAATTAGCACATTTATTTGATGAAAATAAAAAAGCGAAGTGTGTCATAATCTGCAAAATGCAACCTCAGTGTCCACGCCAAACACAAACAACAAAAGACCACTTAATATCACGAAATTGTAAAACTTATATAATAAAATAAAACCATACCTAATACCAGAGGTGGGCACAATTTTGTTAATCGTTAATAACGAAGCTAACTTTTTCATTAACTAGTTACTTCGTTAAATTTCTTTTTGAAATTAACGGATTAAATTAACTTCCGTTAGTGCTTGATAACTTCGGTTAATTTTTGCAAACGCTTATTTCTCTTATTGTTGGTAAGTTTGACATGGATAAACTAGCGAAATATGACCAAAGAGGTCAAAAAGCGAGTGAAAAACAACAAAACATAATATATTGCTTGTAAGCAGAAAAACTGCTTAAATGCTTACGCAAACATTGATATCAAAAAATGTCAAGTTTTTTTTAAAAAGAATTGCCGTTTTAAGTCAAAATTAACGATTTAACAAATTTAATTAACTTCCGTTAATTGCAGCTAAGTTTAATGAATTAACGTTGACGGAGGTACATAACTGTTTTAACGAAGTAGTGGTTAAGGAAGCTAACGCGTTGCATTAACTTGCCCATCTATGCCTAATACTAATGTTGCCAATTTTATTATCAAGCATGATTATGTATCATTTGCGTGATACATTGCTTAATATTAGCTACTTATCATTTTTAAAGCCACTTACGTAGCGTTGCTTTCTGATTGAACTACGTAAGTAGAAGTAGTCGATATTTAAATCACTCAAGTAAGTACTAGTTGCCAAGCAATAATACTTAAGTAGTCTACTTTAGTAAAACTACTTCGTTACTTTACACCACTGGAAATAAGTTACATGAAATAGGTTAGCTAAAGATATGTCTTCAATCATGTGCGGAGACTATGGTATGACGTAGCATACTTTAATATGGGTATTGCCAATAGCTTGCTTGCAGGCCCTTTTTTCCTTCTGCAGCAGCAAGCTGCAACACCATTGAATATTACCTATATAGCTGGCGTAACTGGAATGGTGAGGTGAATCTATGGATCAACCTAATCGGTAAAAAAACTTTTAACAGAACGATTCTGTGCCCGAAATAATGAAACTCAGAGTACAAAATTACTCCTTGCTTGAGTTTCACAATTCTAACTAACATACCTGGGTGTAGTGAAGTAGGAAGGCATACAAACAGCGTTTCGCACTAGTTTTGCAAAACGTTCTACAATCTGAACAAAAGCAGCAATAAACGTTGACCGGGTGTGAAAATTTTTCGTTAACTTCTGCATTTATGCATCTATTGGTTTACCATTCAGTAGGAATGTGCCGGATAGCAAATTTGCCGGATATCCGGTGCGTCACGATCCGGCCGGATACCGGATAGTAGCACTAAGCCAAATTTAATATTTTGGTGTTTCTTGTCCACGACTTCACGCTATCGTTTTGCTCGACTAGTGACACACAGGAAACTTTCAAAAGTGTTGCGTCATTAAGAATGAACTTCATTAATCTAAGTTGGCCGAGTCATAAAAAAACTAAGGTTTTTTTCAAATTATATATTGAACTGAAAATTGAACAGTAATTGAGGGAGACTGCGAAGTGAGCTTGCGCTCTTCGAGTCAGCAGCCACCCGTAACATAAGTCAAATGCGATCGGCTCCAGCCGCGAATCGAACCCGTCACGTAGGATCTGTCACCTGCGCGCGGTACCGCTACGCCATGTCGCCGACGATTTTACGATTATTTTACGCGACGTGATTTTACGAGTAAAGCAATCGAGTTAAGAATTACCACACATTGCGTTGATTTTTGCGGTTTTGCGCTTGTGAGCAATTTGTGATACCCATCGAAAGCAAACTTCAAAAAAGATTAAGGGCGGTATACTACTCACTTTTTGAAGTGCTCCACGATATCGTAGAGATAAAAAAAGCATCGAGACAAACAAGTTGGCATGCACGTCAACTACAAAATTGCGTAGACAACAAAAAAAGTTTGTCAACTAACGCATTCTATGGCGCCCCATAGCTTTCTTCGAGGATGGCGTAGACAGCATTTTCTCATTAATTTGCTAACACTGTGAACTGTGAGCTTGGCGTTTGCAATTATGGACGCTTGCATGGGAGCAGGGTAGGATTAAATTTGAATTCACTCTCAAGTTATTGATGAATTTGAACGTGGGTTTTCAAAATCCGATAACTAAGAACTTGAATGCTACTTTAAAGTCATTGAATTTGATTTTCTTAATTAAAAATTCGATGAATTTGGATTTTTTCTTATTAAAACATACGAAGTAACGTATGGTTTAGCCACTGGTTTATTACTGTATGTCACTACATTGCAAACGATTCGTAAAGTTTCTCAAGCAAACAGAACAATTGTCAGGGCAAATGTGACGCTTTTAAATGTTTTGGTATCGGTTTTGCAAGAGTTAACTTTTCACCCCTTTCATGCCTTCTTGTTTTTTTGCTAAAAATTGTGATTTTTGCTTTTGGTACTGACCTTTTTGCAGTTACTTACCGGCTTAGCCTACTTAATTTTACGGATTGTCTAGTCTAGAGTGAAAATATTTAAAGCAACGCGCTAAAGCTATTCAAAAATATCTGTTGTTTTTTCTAGCCTATCTGATAACTTACATTGTTTATCAAATGCTGAGAAGTTTGAATTGTTAAGTTTTGTCAATTTTGAAACGGTGAAATTGGAAATCAGTTTTGCGAAGTCAATGAATTTGAATTAATTTTTTTTTAAAGTCAAGTAATGTCGATTTAAATTTAGCAATTCAAAATTATGAATAGGTCCAACCGTGCACGGGAGTAGTAGCAACAGCAGTAAATTTATGTTTTCGGCCATAAAATAATAAATATCGGTAAGACAAACCACAGCGAGGCAAAAAATCAGAAAACAGCGACAAAACGATATACTTTGAGACGTGCATATCACTACAGCACAAGTAAAAAAAGTTTAAGAATTAGAATGGCCGCTGCACCTATAAGAGGGTAATCTTGTGAGAGGTAACGCGGACAGACATTACGGGAAAGAAATGCTTTGACTTTGGCATTGGACAACAATCATTTAATAGCCGAATATAGAATGGTAATCCACAATGCTTCACGGCGATCTCAAAAAGCAGCGAGATATCTTTACAACGACAGCGGTTTAGCTACAAGCTTTAACTTGTTTAAAACTTTCGGCTTCCAGAAGTTTTCGAAATGTTTCCGACGATTGCATCAACGTTTCACAAACTAAAGCCTGTAGAGTTTTTTAAAAGTTTAGGTGAGCATGTGCAGCAAATCCACCCTATTTAATTTCGTGCCGCTTTCGATTTCACATTGCGATTGCATATCGAAATACTATTTGCTTATCACTTTTCACTTTTTCAGTAAGTAGGCTGTAATGAATTTCAGAAAGCTATTAGTCTTCGCTTTGGCAAAACATACTTTTTTGGTCGCTTTCTTTCCAATTTAGAATATCGCTGTGATGTGAGAATTGCAGCAATTTCGAATGGACAGCTCAGATGGCCGAGTGGTATAAAGCGTGTGTCTCTAAAGCTGTAGACTCAGGTTTGATTCCGAGTCGGGTCAAACCAATGACTTGAAACTTGGTATTCTCAGCTTCCCAGCTTGACGTTCAGCATTAAAGGGACAGTGTAGAGAACAAGCCGGCAAGTTTACTTGTTGTGCGGTTGGAAAAGGCACTTAACGGGATTCCCCCATCTTGGCGTGGTAAACAGATGGCCGGCAACTCCTAAGCAAGCTCGTATAGCGTTTTGATCGCTTTCTCGTGATAGGAGGATAAATATGCAAACTAAACTAAATAGCGCTCTACGCAATTTGACGTGTAGGCCTATGCCAACTGTGTCTGAAATCGCTCGATTGCGTACGCACTGCATCTACGCAAAGTGCTCAGACAGCACTTTTGGCTGTCAAAGTGCGCAGACATCTCTGCGCCTGTGCAACACAATTTCGAACTCCGACAAAAAAAAGGTCGCAACGGTGGCTAGCCATGCTGTAAATCTGCAATGATGGGTAAATTGCGTCAAACTTTTAACACAAACAGCCAATTGATGAGCTAAGGACGTTGAATTATAGACTTCAACTTACGTTACAAAACCGCACAACATTGAAAAGGAGAAGCACATCCATTGCAATGCTACTGGTATCTTGAAACGTCGTTTTTTGATCGTAGAAAACAAAATTTTTATAAAAATTTTCTCCCCCTGCCGTTTACCTTCGAGAAAAAATTGGCACCAATGTCGACTGCTCATTGCGTTTGTTTTTTTTTTGTTTTTCATTTAGTACAAAAAACGAACGTGCAAGTTATAGGACAGAAGACAGGCTTTTAAACGTAAATTATTTGCACGGTCTTCGCGGATGAAACAACGGTGGTGGTCATCGAACTTATACCGTCTCGGTTTGATGCTGATTGATTACTGCCTTACTGCTACTTAGGGTTATCATGTTTTCACTGCGCAAAAGAAGGACAGGTTCTTCGAGGGTCATCACCAGTGGCGTAGCGAGAAATTTTTAAATTTTTAAAAAGAGGGGGGCATCAGCTCATCATATCCACATTTTTTTTCAAGCGTATGTTTTTGGCAGAACAAATTTGAAGCTGAATGAAGAACAAGTCAAATTCTAGAGGGTTCCGGGGGCATGCTTCTCTGGAAAAATATTGAAAATTCTCTAGCTGTAATGGCTATTTTAATGCTTTTTGAACAATTCTCAGCCAAAACTTTGTTTAAATTTTTTGACCCCGATTTTGAGTGCTTCGCCAAATAGGCTATGATGCATCTTGTTTGCACATTTTCGATTACGCATAATGAGGCTTATGGCTATTGAAAAGGTTCAAAATTATGAAAAAATTGTAAGTTACACATTAAAAACATTTTTGAAAATGTCTAATGGGAAGATGCACATCCCTCATCCTACCCCCTTGGATACGCTCCTGGTCATTACGTCCGCAGATGTCCGGCCCAAAATCAGGTGAAGAGCAAAAAAAAGTCACCACGTTCGCAGATGCCCAATTTTCTGCTCAAAACCAAGTGAAGAGCAAAAACAAAAGGTTATCACTTCCACAGGTCGCAGTTTGAATGGAAACTTCCCAAATTTTTTTTGGGAAGAATGATTTGACATGTTTTCACTGTTCATAATGCCAAAAAGGAGAACATTTGGGCATTTTTTAGCGTTCTCGGAGGACAACATATTTTTTGTTAAAAAGGAGGACATATCCTCCAAAAGGAAGACGTATGGTAAGCCTACTGCTACACCATTGAAGGGGCTTTCCTGATGACAAAACTCGCAGCGCCGAAAAAAAAAAACAAACTTGTAAGTTAAACTAAATTTAAATCTACTTGATATAAAAAATTACCAACGCAGTGTAAGGTTTGGACTCGGTTCTACTTTTTGTTAAGAGTCCAAACAAAATTAAAGTTTTCAAACTTGTACCAAATTTTTTCACGTAGATCGAAAAGGTAAATTTTATTTCTTCCGAGTCTACTCTACGCAATTTTCCTGAACTTTAAAAATATCCGGTATCCGGCCGGATAGGACTTCGCAATTCGGCCGGATACCGGATATCTCAAGAAACGCAGGATAGTGCCGGATACCGGATATGTATCCGGTATCCAGCACATCCCTATCATTCAGGCTAAAGCCAAAACCTCCCCAAAATTTTGCAGGCAAAAGTGCCCATTTTGGGGAGGTTTTTGCTTTAAAATTGTGCGTTGCCAGTTGCCACCCTAGTTTTTTACACTTTGCACCGTTAGTCATCTCAGAAGCAACGACCTCGCAGAGCTTCTTACGAAGCTGCACCATATAGATCAGAATACACGTCATTGCTGCTTTATGCGCAATTGAGGTCTCGAGGGAATACCTTTATGGATGCGTCTTTTCGTGTTGCAAAAGAAGTTGCTTCAGTTTTTCCAAACACAAGCTTACAAAATTCAGAAGATTTTAGGAGACATAAACTTCATTCTTCACCTTTCCTATTAGTCAGATATTTTGAAGGTAATAAACCAATGGAATTGTTATCTTCAGGAACGTGGGAGCAACATTGTTGATTTTGCAATCAAATTGACAACATCAAGGGTGGGGGAAAGTGCGGCTCGCAACCCACAAGCAGCTTTTTGACCCTCGAGACGTGAAATACCGAAATTTTTTTTTTGTTTCGCAATTGCACTTACACCTCCATTTCCAGCTTTTGTCTGGTCGAAGACTTTTTTGCTTTTTCATCTCCCATATGCATCTCCTGAGAGGTTGAAGACTTTTTTCGCTCTTTGACTCACCGGTGGCAACTCTTCGGTTGTTCTACTTTTTCGCAAGGGACTCTTTCGATGGAAATTTTGCTCGCTCTTAAACTACCTTCATCCAAAAGCTCGATTCACAATAATGACTCGCATATAGTGAGATTTCTTCCACGTTCAAAGCTGTTCTGCCCCGAAGCTAAGCCGCAGTGCTACAGTTCTTGCTATCTGCTATGCGCTTCAGCGTATACCGCGAGTATAATGAACATTGGAGTTAGTTACGTATTCGTTTCTGTATGTAAAGTAAACCTTTCAACTCAGCTCTTATATGTTGTTATGGTCAAAAAGTATTCATCAAAGGCATAGATGCAACACTTTGAATTTTGTAGGGGGGGCTCAAACTTTGATTGACCGAGACTAACAAAAACATATACTGAATGATATCACAATAAATAACGCACACTTGGCGTTTCGAAAAACATTTGTAGTACCAATAGCCCAAGCGTACGACTCAGTAAAACGTAATGTCTTATTTGCAGTGGGTATCGATATACCAATTATACAAAACGAATAGAAGTTCATGAAACTAGTAGCCTCATAGCATTATAGGCCTAATTACAAATTTATACGTAGGCTTACATAATCCGATTCCGCTAAATAATACCTATCAGCTATTACGGATCATCATACAACGCATCTATGAAAAAAATTGCGTACTGTAACATGTAAGATAAGCTATTAAGATATAATGCGAAACAATCGATAATTGCGCTTCTAATTTCTGATCGCCCATAATATATTTCATCCAAAATAACACACGGAAATAAAATGAAACAGAAAAAAAAAGTTATCTATGTAATAAGTTCGCGCAACAAAACGTAAGAAAAACAGTAGGGAACACGCAAGTTGGGGATAACCTTAAGCATCATCAAAATATGGTTGCACCACCTACAGTAGCTCAACTTATAACTAATTCTACCCTCAAGCTTCTTCCTTTGCTGCTAGTTAATTTAATTAAGTTGACCTATCTTGCCACAAAAGAAGTATACCGCATGATGGGGGGGATGCCATTTTCAAACATGTTTTTAATGAATACAATTTTTTCATAATTTCAAACCTTTTTGATAACAATAAGGCTTACGCCCTAGAAGCACGCATAATCGAAAATGTACGAACAAAATGCATCATATTTGGTGAAACACTCAGATTTAGGGGCAAAAAATTTAAACGAAATTTGCCTCAAAATTGTTCAAAAAGTAGGTTACTAAAATAGCCACTACAGTATGCAAATTTTCAAAAGTTTTCCAGGGAAGGATGCCCTCAGACCCTCTTCAAGTCTTTTTTAATCTCAATAATTATGTTTCAAAATATTTCTGCCAGAAAAAACTACGCTTGAAAACATGTCGAAATTTGGTGCCCCCTCCCTGAAAAAATTCTGAATACGCTGCAAACATGAAAGCATTTTTCAAAGGGCTTTTTACGTCTTTTTGATATCTAACGTCTTTGTATTTAATTAACATTCAACCTAATTCAAAATTTTACCCCCCTTCACCAAAATTGTTTGGATCCGCTTCTGTCTGCGCCCTGCGGATTTGATGTCACTGCCTCGATTTGATGTCACCATTGCCAGTGCACTGACTGATCGTCGCAACAGTTTTCTTTTGCAATAAAAATAAGCCAGCCTCTTCTCAACCAAAGGTTTTAACGAGTCGCATTGGCATAGGCCTGCTTTACAATGTGTATTGTAATTAGACATGTAAACTGGCTTACTGTCACTTTTTCAGATTAACCTCCGACTGCTTTTTTGAAGATTGTTCAATGCAGTGTTTACAAGCAAAGCCAAACTAAATATCGAAAGGATAAAAAATTAAAATAGTCGTGGCATGAGGATGAGGTTAACGTAAAAGTAGATGTGAGCTCATGGGGCTCAAATAATTGTAGGGGGGCTGAAAAGAGAGTAGGGGGGCTTCAGCCCACGAGCCCCACCTAGTTTTACGCTTATAATCAAAGGTATAGGTGGAACGCAGCTACAGAAAAGATCCAGAAGTGGTAGGCAGAAAGCAAAAGGTTGAGAATCCCTGGCCTAGATCAACGATTCTCAACCTTTTTATCTTCATTACCCACTTTTGATGAGACTGATCCTCAATTACCCAAAAGCAAAAAATGAGGTCTGTATTCCAGTGTTGACATGTCCTGTATTCCAATGTTGGCAGTAAAAATCCGGGTGAGGACGGAGTTATTTCTCAGGGGGTGTTCGTCCCCACCTGAAAATCCATATCTCCACTTCTGGGGAATTCAGGGAACCGGTTGGGAACTAGGGTCCTAGATGTTTTTCCCTAAATGAATCAGGAAATTCGTTGTCTTATACTTTGTGATCGATTTAAATATTGATCAGCTTCTTTGAGTTTATTCAAGTTAAACAAAAAAACATGAATTTCATGCAATGAGTCAGCAAAGTTAAGATCTGAATGATCATCCACATCCCCGTTTTGGCAGATTGATATGGATTTGTTTATAAAAAGCAATGCGTCAGTTGTCTCGTTCCGTTTAAACAAACACAAAGCAATCAAATCACAGTTTTTAGCAACGCCAGGCATATCCCGGACATTACCAGTATCGAAAGTTGTTTTTTCATCAATTTTAAAAGTTCGTTTGAAATGAAACAAAGCGTCGTCAGGTTTGTGAAGGTTTAGTAAACAGCGACCGATTCCATGCAAAGTGATGGCAAGACTCGTGTCAGAGTCGACATCAGATGAAGTTTTTTCTTCTATTTGTTGCGCTCTATGAAAATATTGCAGAGCTTCATGTGGTTTGTTCAAGTTCATTAAACAGTGACCTTTTGAATACAAAGTGATGGCGAGATCCCTGTCAGCGTCGACATCAGATGAAGTTTTTTCGTCCATTTGTAGCGCTCTATTATAATAATGCAGCGCTTCATGTGGTTTGTTCAAGTTCATTAAACAGCGACCTTTTTCATGCAATGTGGTGGCGAGATTCCTGTCAGTGTCGACATCAGATGAAGTTTTTTCTTCTATTTGTTGCGCTCTATAAAAATATTGCAGAGCTTCATGTGATTTGTTCAAGTTCATTAAACAGCGACCTTTTTCATGCAAAGTGGTGGCGAGATTCCGGTCAGTGTCGACATCAGATGAAGTTTTTTCGTAGATTTGTTGCGCTCTATTATAATATTGCAGAGCTTCATGTGGTTTGTTCAAGTTCATTAAACAGCGACCTTTTTCATGCAAAGTGGTGGCGAGTTTCCTGTCAGTGTCGACATCAGATGAAGTTTTTTCTTTGATTTGTAGCGCTCTGTTATAATAATGCAGAGCTTCATACGGTTTGTTCAAGTTCATTAAACAGCGACCTTTTTCATGCAAAGTGGTGGCGAGTTTCCGGTCAGTGTCGACATCAGATGAAGTTTTTTCTTTGATTTGTAGCGCTCTATCATAATATTGCAGCGCTTCATGTGATTTGTTCAAGTTCATTAAACAGCGACCTTTTTCATGCAAAGTGGTGGCGAGTTTCCTGCCAGTGTCGACATCAGATGAAGTTTTTTCGTAGATTTGTTGCGCTCTATCATAAAATCGCAGAGCTTCATGTGATTTGTTCAAGTTCATTAAACAGCGACCTTTTTCATGCAAAGTGGTGGCGAGATTCCGGTCAGTGTCGACATCAGATGAAGTTTTTTCTTTGATTTGTTGCGCTCTATCATAATATTGCAGCGCTTCATGTGGTTTGTTCAAGTTCATTAAACAACGACCTTTTTCATGCAAAGTGGTGGCGAGTTTCCTGTCAGTGTCGACATCAGATGAAGTTTTTTCTTTGATTTGTAGCGCTCTGTTATAATATTGCAGAGCTTCATGTGGTTTATACAACTTTGATAAGCAAAATCCTATTTTATATAAAGTGTTTCCTAATTGAGGTTGATTTTGGTGCCGAAAAACCTGCAATGTTTCATTATTTGACAAATCGTTTAAGCGTGATATCGCTAACGTGTAAATAATTGCGTTCTGTTTGGTTTGTTCAACATGGCCTACTAAATTGTCAAGTGATTTTAAATAGAATTCAATTGCAGCATCAAAGCAATTTGTATCTCGTAAATGGTCTCCCAAGTTTCGGTAGTATGCAAACCGAACTTCATCGTTTAACTTTTGCAGTTCTTGATCTGAACTAATTGATTTTACAATGTCAACGCTTTCCAATTGCGCCAAACACTGATCGAAACTGAACAATCTGTCGGTGATTTTTGTTGATATTTGTTCCTTTGAGATCCTTGGAATTGTTTTCATGTTATCACTTAAACAATGGATCAGACTTAAGTTGAAGAGAGTTGGATTAGCATGGAAATGTAACCGTTTCAACTGAAGTCGCTTGGAAATGTCGCACTGAAGTGCGTAGGTTGTTTGAAAATAACTAATTAGACTTGATTTTCCGATGAGATTCGTTAAGATGTTAATGGCTGTTTCTTGCTTAGTAGAGATGATCGCATCCGTTTGGCTCTGGTTGTGCGTGTACCACCTGAGTCTGATCTCGCAAGCTAGCGAAACTGCGAACATTAGTTTGTGTTTCGCATAGGCACTGAATTCGTTTGTTTCTTTTAGTTTCTCGATAATGTCAAAACACGATTGAGCTCGAATATTGAACAACCGCCCAAGAGCTGCTAGAAAAATGGTTGTACTTCTATACGCGACTCTTTTGATGTTGAGTTTGTCGTCAACTTGACAAAAAGTAAACTTCGTGGCGAATGACTCCATGTCGTCGTTGATTTGGGTTTTAACACTGTGTAGTTTGTCTTGTTGATTTTCTTGTTCTTGAGCTATGATCACGCCAGTTTTAAACTGATCGTAAACGGATTCATCTCCATAAACAAAACAAGTCTTAGTTAGAATATCGTCTAGTTTGTATCCGTTCTTCAAACTTTCATCTTTTGATAAAAACTCCAGCATTTTATCAACCGGCTGTATCAATTCAGTTGTCCACGGTTTATTCGCTGTGTGCTGCCACCTTCCAAGCGGGGATTTGCACGCTTGCGGCATCATGCCGTCAAACGAAACCCCGCGAGTGGTGACAGCGTCGTAAAACCAGTTGTTGTTTTGGTTATCCGAGTAAAAATCATTCAAGCATGGAATAGCAAAGCTGGGCAAAATGGATTCTTTCAAATTAATCAAAACGGTTTGAAATATAACAGCAAACCATCGAAAGTATTCGAGAATGGCTTCCCGTTCTGTTCCGGTCAAAGCGTCCCATTCGGCATTTTCCAACACAATGATGTTCTCAAAATCGGAATATGGAGTGATTTCTTTACGGGCCAGGGAACCCATTCCAACTAAAGCAAATCTGCACGGGGAATTTCCCATGACGTCGTGACAATACGCAGCCAAATCAGCCATGGCCTGTCTGTAATCTTTGAAAATTTGACCTTGCAGATTTCTGATGAATTGAATTTTTTGTTCCTCAAGAGAGTACAATCGATCTTTAGACACAGAATCTGGTATGGAGGTGGTAGTTGAAAGCTGTTGCATCACCTTACTTCTCATATCTTCAATTGCTGCTTTCACTTTATTCGATTGCTCCACTAAATCACTTGATTGGTTGTTTGCTCTGGCTTCTTTCAAAATCAATCCACAAAGATTCAATAAGTCTTCCTGTATTTTTTGTCTCAGAGTTTCATTCTCTGACGATCGTAGTATAGCAGCATTGTACAATGCAGCGCTTTGAATCATGGCAATCTTATCGTGACCTTTTTGACCTTTTTCATGGTAAATTCTGCCTAATTGATGAAGTATTGGAGCAGATTTTACCGGGTTCAATTCTTTACCGTTTTGGTCACAGATTTTTCTGAGTTTTTCAGCAAGTTTTTTTTCTTTCTTGCCACAATGGAGATCAACTGTATTCTTGCTCGACGCTTCGTCCATTTCGTATACTTTCTCTGTTTTAATGATTGCTGTTCGTAGGTCGAAGCAAACTGTGTTTTACTGCTTCACTCTAGGTTTTAAATATTATTCATCGGACAGGCATATTGTTTTTAGGAAAATATTGTTTATGTTTTTTTCCAGGAAATTTCACCAAATAGCCTACGCAAGAATTTTGTTTAACTTTTCGCGTTACTTTTTACCTACCGTTGAGAGATGATGACATTTTACTGGCAGATTACGGAATATGCTCTGCAATATTACAATTGACAAGTACCTGTGCGACGTGCGTTGAGGCACCAAACTTCTGTGTTAGGTTATAATGGTGTTTGTGATCTGCAATTTCCAAACTTTTCCAGCGCTGATGTAATTATTCCTCTGGGATGTTTTAAGATTCGACAATTTCAAGTTGTTTAAGCAATATCAACGCAGAAAAAAAATATAAGTTTCCTTAAAACAAAAAACAAAGAGTATTATTAATTATTGTTGAAATTCTTGTTATACAGAATTTGCAGAATACTTCAAACACTACTGTTCTATTCTGCTGTCTCATTCCATTGCTTTTAAACATTGACCGCTCGCCATTGCTCAAGTGGTAGTTAATTTACTGTAGGTCACAAAAAAATATAAGAACATGATTTATTTCCGGGAAAGTTTGCGTAAGTAACGTATTGTGTTGTTTAAGATACTGCTCAGCACTGTGAAACGTCATTTCTTTATGAAAACAGGGTAAAAAGTTTCAAACTACATTAAAATACGAAAACAACCGCTACCCATTATATTTAAGTCAATCTTCACGCACTATGCCATCTAATGGCTTCATTCAAGAGCAATGTTTTGACAATGTGGTTCCTACAAAAAGTAGTATTAAATCGTGATTAAACTTTTTGTTCAAAAGATGACTGAACTTATGTGAAAACGACTTTTTAGACTCCAAAAAACGCCAGTTTCCAATATGTCCATATTCATCATATTTGCGTCTAAATAGCCATATCATGTTGAAGAGTTTTGAGAATTCATGCTTTCATTCTTAGAACGTTTGTCTGGATTGGGGTCTACTGAAGTTTGAAAGCATTAGAACTGGGCTTAGAACTTGTGCTATAATTACAAATAACGCCACCAAAAAACAGTCAAAAACACTAGGGCGAGCGTTTCGGCTCATTTCTGGTGACATCAGTAGCGGCTCGTGACCAAAATGGTTGGGGGTGCTGCAAATGCTAATGACATTGAGACTAAACCAAGTATGCCCCATAACTTCTTACGCTTATAAACGTAATGTAATCTAAAGGAAGTGTCTAAGTCAGACATGGGCAAACTACGGCCCACGGGCCAAATCCGGCCCGCCGGTCCTTTTATTCTGACCGGCCGGCACTTACACAAACTTAAACTCCCACCGTGAATTGAACGGACGACCTTTTAATCCTTTAGAGATCATGGATGGCAGTGATTAAAAAAAAAGCCTCAATGGTGCAAAATTGGAATAAAAAACGAGAAAAACGAGGTGAAAATCTTGTATTTTGGAGATCACATTCGTACGTGGACCGTGATCTCTAAAAAAAAATAAAAAAAATTTCACCTTGTTTTCGAATCAGCGTGCGGCCCGCGGCTTCATCAGCTTTCTAAAATCTGGCCCTTCGTGTGAAAAGCTTGCCCACCCCTGGTCCAAGTTATTATTAATTTAGTCTGAAGGAAGTATCTAAAGCACCTGTAAACCTATAATAGAAACAAACTAAGCAGTCCTGTGCAGCAGCGTTTTGGTTATAGAAACCGGGCAGGTACTCTAGCCTAGACACAGCCTAATTTAAAAATATGCAGAGGTGGGCATTTTTTAAATATTGGTTGAAGCGCAGCGCAACAAAGCGCAAAAGTTCTGTTAAGTCATGAAACGCAACGCAACTAGCGCAACCTAATTTTTAAATTGACTGAAGCGCAATGCAACTTTCGCAATCAATTATTTTTTCGCATTAAAGCGCAACGCAACTTCCGCAATCAATAATTTTTTTGCATTAAAGCGCAACGCAACTTCCGCAATGAGGTTTATACAAAAGAAAAAGCGCAACGCAACTTTCGCAATGAAAAATTTATTAAAGCGCAACGAGTAAAAAATTTATATAAGCAATGCAATTTTTTCTTGAGTTATTTTCATAGGTGCTTTTAACAGCACGCAGTTGGCTACAACGCGACAACGATTTTAATGCAAGTGACTGTAACAGGATTTTGCGTGGTCAATGAACAGGAAAATTAAATAAGAAGCGAAAAAAGATGCTTGCTGAAGATTGCTTTCTTCATCTTCATCCTCTTATCACGAGAAAGCGAAGGAGGCGCTGCTTAGGACGAATCCAGACTCGCTTAGGAGTTGCCTTTGTTTCCGAGTTTTCCGGTTGAATTTTGCTTCTGACTTCTTTAATTTGCCGCTTGCCAGATTTCACCAAGCAGAGATAATCAACGTGAAGCATCTTATCCAAGGACGCAACAACGAGACTAGGTTGGGAGGTGAACCATCAACCTTGCGATCATGGTCGTCGTAAAAACGACGCTCCAAACCACTGCGCCACGTTGCATTGTCGCGTGCCGTTAAAAGCACCTCATCGCGGTAAATCATAATTTGCATATGCGGCGAAGTTCTCCACAACAACAAGTAAAATACGATTTATTCAACACTCAATGATCTTTTTAAGCACTTGCAATTATTTTAAAAAGCAAAAGACTTTAGGGTTCCACATTTCTGATGAGCTGAAAATTTCTGCTACAATAAATTGACAAATAGGCCTATTGTACGCATCAAGAAACAAACTGCTATTCTATTAAAAACAGTAACAAAAAACTGCTTACTCCAACACATTGCGCTTTAATTAATCCGACAAAGCGCAACGCAGTATTTCAACTTCCTACAGTGCGCAACGCAACAAAGCGCAAGCAATCAGATTCTTTTCAGTTCGCAGCGCAATAATGCGCACACTATTATATATGTTTTCAGTTCGCAACGCAATAAAGCGCAAGAAGGATTTATTTTTCTTGAAGCGCAGCGCAACTTGCGCAATGGCTAAAAATAATTTGTTAAAGCGCTTCGCAACTTCCGCACGTGCGGAAGTTGCGCAACTAGCGCTTTGCGCTTCAAATTGCGGAATGCCCACCTCTGAAAATATGATTATGACATCAAGCCCGCATCAGTTTGGGCCTAAAGCCCACATAAATTGGACATGTGGACAGGGTAATGGTAGCCTAACATATTTAACTTCATCTACATCCCGGCTATTACTCAATCAAATAGTCTAGTCTAGTCTACCACTACCAGTACCATCATCTCTTCAAGAAAAATGGTAGACTAAGCCTACACACGTCTACCCGTATCGCTGTAAAAAGGCCCAGTTTTTACCAACAAAAAACTACAGGAACTCCAATAACTTCACATTTTTTCTCTTCTAAATAATTAAAACGTGCCATAAGCTGGCCTGCGTGCAGCTCCGACCATGGCCAATATCTGCATAAATCAGATTCCTATTCGCATGACTGCTCATGGTTGTTTCATTTTCGGCTGGAGGTCTGCACTTATACTTACAGCTCAGTTGTGTAGAGTTTCCAATTATAAAAAAAATTAACAAAAGTTTTTTTGCAAAAATTTTTTTGATGAAGTTTTTTAATATTTTGTTTTATATCTAATTTTGCCGACATTTTTTGAAAAACTTTGGGGGTGCTGCAGCTTCGCAGCTCCTTAACACCAACCGCCACCAGGTGACATTGTCAACGCAAGAAGCTTATATGCCGAGCTGGGTTTTAAGGCACGACGCAAAAGTAGAAAACTGAAGCAGGGGTTGGAAAATATTTTTCCGTCTTCTGCATAACTCTTTTTAATTAATTGATGTTTTGCTTTGTTTACTTTCACAATAATGTTAGGACGCAATCATTATTTTTGTTGTTAGTAAATTTATCTAAACTGAAGTAAACCTCGCAGTTAATTTTACTGACAATATACTGTTTTCTTATTTGTACAGTATCTATCCTTCTGTATAGTTTCTGCTCTTCAGCGATTTTTGAGACGGAAATTGTGGGTGAAAAGTTGTTTCAAAGTAAAGTCTCGTTGGGAATCACAATATTAATATTAAACTTGTTTTTGTTTTGCGGTGTTGCCATTTTGAAAAATGAGAATGAAAGCAACAAAACAAACAAAGAATAACTGACCAGAAACATTTTCATTAGAATACACCCAGCAAGGTGCATCACCCAGCTGGGTGTATTCCAATGAAAATGTTTCTGGTCAGTTATGAAGAAATCCTAAATGACGAAACAAAGAATAATTGAAATAATCCAAAGCAACTACAGCGTGATAAATTTTGAAACGCGGGCAAGGGAATGAGCACAGGTTAGCAACTTTTATTTTCACCAATCAAAATTTATCGCAAATTTTGCAATCCAAGTCAGTGTTTTTCAATCTTTTTTGAGCCAAGGCACATTTTTTTCATTGATAAAATCACGCGGCACTCGACCAGCAGAATATTTTTTCAAATAAAAATGAAACTCTGTAGCCTATATTGACAATATACAGTAATTCTCATCAAAGTGTTCTGAATAGGAACCAAATAAACACAAAGAAAAAGTGTTTACCAGTCGTTCAAATTTCTAGTCACTCAGTGTGAAACCTGGGCCTGCTTTGATGAACACAGAAGCTGATATCCTGGCAGGAATCGAAGAAAGACACACACGAAGCTCTTCCTTTACAGCTCTCAGTCTTTCTCTGTTTTTAGTTTTTGTGTAGCAGTCAAGCTTGCGCTTGAAAAACTCACCTCACACAAATTTGTCGTAGAAAATGAGAACAAACTCAAAATAGCTTTCTTTGCCAAAATGGGGAATTCCTTGGCAATAGCTAACCAAAAACTGTCCACCTGACGGGTCCATACATCACTGATTCTTTTGTCCCGAATTACAAAGCAATTACTGAAGCTACTTGTTGCTATCTACACTGACAGCATTTTTTAAGGTTTGGCTTGAGAAACCATTAAGCAATTTTGAAAGACCGCTAATTTATAAATTTGTAAATGAAACTGCAACTCTATGGCGATTCTAAGATTCCAATTTTTGCTTGGCCCCTCAGTTTAAACGGTCTTATTCAGCTTACAGCATGATCTTCAAAAATCAAATTGATAAAAACGTTTTTTTGAAAATAAAATTGCTTAAAGCATTTAAAAAAAATTCTATGATTGACGACAGGTTAAGCAACATTGCAAAGCATTGCCAATTGAAAGTACTGGTACGCGAGCTGAGAGTATCAGCCTTGAGGATTTTCGGGATGAATTTAACAGCCGACATGACAATCGCAGAATAAATTTGCGCTGAATAAAGGATACTGTATTTTGAAGTTAGTGGCATCTGACAGAATGGAAGGCTGGGTAAACAATAGCGTCGCAATATTGCTTTGTTTTTCCTGATTGTTTTGAATATTTGCTGTTAAGTTTTATTCCAATGCATAATTTGCTGTGGTCGACATTATGTTACATTAGTTGTAGCTGCATTGCATTAGCCTAATCCAGCGGCAATCACTCTTCATAAGCTTACTTAAAATATTTTCTCTCATATACTTTTGTCACTTGCTTTCCCTTAATACATCTTGGTCTCAACGAGGCCTCCTCACTTTCTGAGTTCTAGAATCGCCACTGCTGCAGTCAACAACTGTTTCAACGTTAACCAAGAATTTTGAGAGACCGCCGGACAATTTTAAGACACCATTTCGGTTCTTCAAAACACCTGAAGAAAAAATGCTATAAGTGTGCCGCGGCGCAGTGGTTAAAAAACACTGATCTAATTGATAAAAGGATTGCTTTGCCGAGTGCCTTGCTTTGGTGTAGAAACGCCGAAGTCGTACAAAGTACAAGCTTGTGCGATGTACAACTTCGGCCCAGACGTGAAAGTTTTGTGTTTTGAACGGGGAATTTGCTTAGGCTACCCCCGAAAACTAAGACTTGGGAATATGACTTTTGCTGGATTGGGTTTATTCATAAAAATATCACGCTAATCGACAGCAGTTTGGATTAGCTTTCCCGTAGATGTTATTTTTTGCAGACGCCAGCAAAATCGTACAGCAGCGCGACATTAAGCCCAAAATTTTTCAAAGGTTTGGTGTGAGGAACCATTAAGCAATTTTGAAAGGCCGCCAATTTTTATATTTGCGTAATATACAGCTTTCCACGCTACCGCAGAAGCAGATTTTGAGAGACCGCTGGACAATTGAGAGACCGTTGTTGTAAACCACAGCTGGTTTCCAACACTAAGTGTCCGAGCGGAGCGCTAAGACCTTCACATCGACAGTGTCACAATTAAATTCTTGATCGCTTTACAGTCTTGAACATAAAAATAACATAAAAACTGACGAGGCAAAAACTTACCGAGGCTGACAGTACAAAATTAAATAAAAAATATTGGCTAAAGATATCAACTCAAAACAACTTCCGTTCTCTAGTCATTCAAAAACGATCTGTCGACCTCTAGCAATTTGGGAACAAGTCAAATCATTAAATCAAAGCCCTGATTTTACAAGCAATTTATCAACACAGGAAGTCTGATCGAAGGCAGTGAGTACGTCAGAGATAAAGTGGCTTCAAACACCAAGGTCCAAAGTTAGCAGATCGATGCTCCGACAAGGAAAATAGCGGTCGTCGGAATAAACATGCAATCGTTAAATGGTGGGCTGGAACAACCGTTTCGGTTTCTCAAATTGCCTTAAAAAGAACTCTTGAGTAGGCCTACAATAAAATGGTGTAGCTCACTTTATAATTCGGTTGCTCGATTACTCGTGTTGACAATGGTAAATCATTAGTGTTTAAGTTCTCGGTAATATTGCACTGCAGTCTGCAAATGATCCTGTTCTTTACGCATTACTTGCATTGCTTTTTCAACAAGAGATTGAACATATTGCAGAGTAATTTCTTTTATGTTTCAGTAATTCCTTAACCTGTTGAGTTATTTCGTGTGCATTTATAAGGAGATTAAAATGTATTTAGAGTTTCAGACATAACGTCATAAATATTGACAGGGCCTGTAGAAGTGCCAAACTGTGTGACTCGTCTTACTCTTAGATGTTCAGTGATAGGCACGATAAACCTTTCTGCACCACTGTAAAGCGAAAGCGATAATGATAATAATCGATAATTTCAAAGAAGCCCTTCAAAGTGTTTGACAAAGTTTTTTTGTAAGTCAAATTGCAAAAATGTTTTTCTAGATTTTTTAACAAAAAAGAGCAAGCAATTCATGGACTCTGACGTGGCATTAAACAAAAGAAAGATTTTTTCAAATTGCAACAAGACTTCATGGACATCGTGTATTTTTTCCACAGCGCCAACTCACTAACTTTGAACACTGCGCGCATAAAGAATCGTTCATCGCGATAATTTATCGGCGAAAACAAAAAATATTACGAAAGCGATATCGGTAGTCGATAAATCAAAACTATTTTGAGCGATTACGATAATCGGTAATAAATTATCGCCGATAAATCATCGCCGATAAATCATCCCGACAAATGCACATCTCTGCTTATGTTACACCGGAAGTGGATATCCACCTCAACCCCCTCCCCCCCGAAATATTTTTCTAGATACGGACCTGATTAGTGGGCCTAAACACTCGAACTTGAGACTTTTCATATAACGGACTCGAAAATTTTTCGTTCAGTGGACTTGGACTGGCACGCGACACTGCTGGGCTCGGACGTGAACTCACGTCAAAAACATATTTACCCGACACTAGTCAGCTGATGCTATGGAATGATTACGAATCTTAAATTTCTTATATTTCCGCCTAAACAACTGCAATATATCACAAATAGCTGTGAAACTTCATTCCTGGCTAACTCCAATGTTCTAAAGACAAGGTCTTAAGATCCGTATATCAAATAGAGCGTCTGCATGGACGTACAGTAAACACATGCATGTGAAGTCGAGGTATTTAAGGCGATGCAGCGCAAACGCATGCTCTAGAGAGGTTACAACAAAATCGTAGCCAACTGGCAGCTCATTCATATGAAGCAGGTTGATACCGAGTTTGGCTCATGCTATGATCTCGATAAGGAATTATTGGAATCATCTAAGATTCAGAATTGAATTTGATGCTGATGAAATTAGGATTTGGATTTGAGGTTGCGGATTGGACCCGAATTAAGAGTCTGAAATGTTAAATCCGGTCATCTCGCTGCTCTGGTCAAGCTGCCTGCGCTACTACTGCAGTAAAAAGTTTGTTGGTCTGGCGAAAACCGAAGCGTATACTAACAGTGTACACAAGCGTACAATGTTTACAAGCAATGCCATCGACAGAAAAAATTTTAGGTTTTTCCTTAGAACAAAAAACGAAGAGTACAATATTTATTAATTACTGTAAAAATTCTTGTTGTATACATTTGTAGAATACTTCAAACGCTGCTGTTCTATACTGCTGTCTCACTCAACTGCTCAAATAGTGATTAATTCTAGTCCAAAAAAACAAAAAAAAACAAAAAACATGATTTAGTTGCGTTAAAATTTGCGCAGGAGACTTACTGCGTTGTTCGTGATAGTGTTCAGCAGTGTGAAACGTCATTTCCTCACATGCTTGAATGCAATTTTTGATCGCGAAACACAAGTCTGCATTAACAATTTTGTAAGAAAGACAATCACTTTCTTGAATTGTATAAGTAGTTTTACCCACGAACATTTGAGTCAATGATGAAAATAGTGGTAAAAAGTTCCAAACTAAAATGATATATAAAAACAACCGCTACTCTTTATATTTAAGCCAAACTTCATGCACTATGCCAGACTGCCAGTGCTACTCAAACGCCGGTACGCGTACCAGTGCCGGTACGTGAGCACTTGGCAGCCGGTACGCGGTCAATTAGGAGAATTTGTAAATTGAGTGTAATAATTTTTAGGCAACGATAATGATCATTCTACTTTCCCAGCTATGGACTGTTTAGTAGGCCGCTACTTCGACGACTTACCAGTTACGTCACAAAAAACTTTGTTTCGTCATTGTTATTCACTGTTTCAACAAAGTATGGCAATGTTCGATGGGAGATGATCATCCTTTTTGTGTGTTTGAGTGTCCACGTGCTTGACTATACCTGCAGCGTCCAGTCACGGGTAGAGAATGTTGCAGTGAATCGAGCATGTTTTTACTATTAATTATTATTGGAGTTATCTGCTGACGAAGGTTTGCGCAACTTTTCTGAATCAAATTCTCTTGCAATCTTCTGGATCAAAATAAAAGCAGAATATCCGTAACTGAGTGGCATGGCTATTAAAACACAGCATCATTTCCTTCCACTTATCTACAATATGTGAAGCAGGCCCGTAGCCAGAAATTCTTTTCAGGGGGGGCCCGGTGGGGCCCACATTTTTATTACATATATGACGTCAAACACCAACCTTTGACGTCAAACACCAACACCAACCTACCTAGCGGTTTTTTCGGTGTTCCTTTCCAAACACATTTGTATGAAGATGTATTCGTATTATAAAGCTGATCTTTAGGCCTATGTTTTCACTGTTTTTTTCTTGTGCCTTACCGTTTATCTTGATTTTGTTAGGATTACACTGCTACTACTAATACCGTTACACAATTGCACACGTAATTAGCCTATAAGCTGGCTCTATAATCTCTCTACGCAAGACTTTTATTACATTATCTACAGCAGCTATGACTAAATTTTATCTTCTTCCATCACAAAGAATTTTGTGATTTCATACACACGATTTCTTTTAAAGCTACGAGTCCAAGCATAATCGAAGGCTCAAATGCTGACTGGTTGAAGAAGAGTTGCGATAATGTGGTTTTTGCGTTTTACCCCCGATAGACTGAGTTTAAGCATATTTTCAAAATGTACCAGAAATATAGGCTACCAAACTAAAACTTTACCCATCAAATAGCCAAAAAATATACCAGATATTTCGAATCTGGTATATCATTTGGCAACGCTGTTTACGATTGAAATGAAAACAGCAGAAAAAATTTGGCTCAAAAGCAGGTTTCTCTGCGGAGTTTCAATTTCTAACCGCACTTTTTTGCTCTGGCGCAAAACCAGGGTCACGCGTTTATCACCGTCATTGTTACATTATACCAGCGCTATTTTCGACTCGTAAAACAAAGTTTTTGTTGTATCTATAATTTCGCAATTTTTTTCAGAAAAATTTGCAAATTTTTCGCGAAGTTACAGGGGGGGGCCGGCCCCCCTGTGCCCCCCCATAGCTACGGGCCTAATGTGAAGCCGGCTTTTCTACCCTGAGCTGTTTAAGAGAAAAACACATAAACGCGTTGGATATTCATGCTACTCTTCGAGTGGCACTGTCTTCCATTGAACCGCAATTAGATAAGTTTGTTGCAAATAAGCAGACGCGCACTAATTCGCATCAGAATTCGAAAGACAATTAATATTAGCGTTTGTGACTTGGTTTTACGTTGTATTCGTTACAAAAGTAAGAATAACTTTGCTGTTGTCTTTTTTCCGCAAATTGACCGGTACGCTAAGTGAAGAAAGGTGCTCAGTCGGTACACGGCATAAAAAAGTTTGAGTAGCACTGCACTACGCCATCTAACGGCTTCATTCAAGAGCAATGTTTTGATGATGTGGCTCCTACAAAAAGTAGTATTAGTACATGATTGTATCTTTCTGTTTAAAAGATGACTAAACTTATGTGAAAACGGTTTTTTACACCCCAAAAAACATCATTTGCCATAAATGGCCGCATTCATCCGATTTATACCGAAATAATCATATCATGTCGAAAAGTTTTGGGAATTCAAACTTTCATATTCAAAACTTTGCTGTGGATTGGGGTCTACCGAAGTTTGGAAGCATTAGAACTGGGCATAGAACTTGTGTGTTATCACAAATGGCGCAGCCAAGAAACTGTCAAAAACACTCGAACTTTCCGATTCACTTCTGCTGCCATTGTCGACGCTGCAAGCCTGCGCTAAGAAGCACAAATTGAAAAAGTTTTCCCCGTCTTCTTTAAAAGATTTTTTAAACTTAGTTTTTGCTCTGTTTACTTTTACATTAATGTTTCATCGCAATCGTTATATTTGTTATCAGTACTTCCATCTAAAATGAAGTAAACCTCAATGCTAATTTCACTGACATTATTCTGCTTTTCTCATTCGTATCTATCCTTCAGCATAGTTTCTGTTCTAAACTAATTTTTTCAGAAGGAATTTGTGGGTAAAAAGTTGTTTTAAAATAAAGTTTCATCGGAAATCGCAATATTATATCGAACTCGTTTTGTTTTGCAGTGTTGCCATTTTGGAAAATGAAAGCTAGAAAATAGACGAAGAATAAGTGAAAAAATCAAAAGCACAACCAAAAACTTTATAAATATTGAAATGCAGGCAAGGAAATGAGCGCAGGTTTGTGACTTTTACTTTTACCAATCAAAATTCATCGCAAATTTTGCAATTTAATTGATAAAAAGATAATTTGCGAAGTGCCTTTTTATGTTTAAACGTTACAGTAAAGCAAAGTAAATTGAAATGTCCAAGATCAGTTTTAATCACACAATAAAAAAAATGATTGAGAACTCAGTTGAGCAAGTTTAGTTTTAGTTGCACGCAATTGTATTGAGGGTTTTCAGGTCCGGCGTCATGGTATTTTTTGGGGGTTGAGAATCGAAAAACGTGAATAAGCCTATGCAGCAGTTTTGGGCGTGTAGAAGGTATCAAAGCACTAATGCATAAATAAGTAAACATTCAAAAGTTTATGGGGGCTGACTTGAGCTTCCTCAGTCTCCCCCGGATCCCCCCCTAATGGGTTTAATCATTGGGCAAGGTTTTTGGGGAGGCTGCTTGACTCGAAACTTAAGCAGTCACTTCGCAGTCTTGCTTGAAATCCCAGCTGCTTATTGTGTCCTCCTTTCATTTAGCTTTACTGCGTTTTTCGTTTTTGAGTTTGCCTATTTTATGTCAGCACTGAAATAAATATGCAACAATAGCAAAGTAAGACCTTGTTAATCACGAACTGATACTTGTGGTCTTGAATACAACTTGCTTCAACCAACTCCATGTCAGTACGATGCTAGGCTAGTAATTGAAATAGATCACGAGCGCCACCATACGGCAATTTGTTTTACAGGATTGATTGTAATCAGCAAGTTCAAATCTTAATTTTCTGACGATTTCATTCAGTTATTTTGTAGCATATTCAACCTACAATCACGAGAAAGCGATCAAAGCGCAGCGTTATAACGACCTGTCTACCTCACCACGATGGGGGAATCCCGCTTAGTGCCTTTACCATGGCCTCAACAAGTAAACTCGCCGGCTTATTTTTCACACAGACCATTTAATGTTGAGAGTCAAGCAGGGAAGCTGTGATTGACAATTTTTAAATCATTTTAATTCGACTCGGAATCAAGCCCGACTCTACAGCTCTAGAGGCGGGACTCTCTTACCACTCGGTCATCTGCACTACCTCAAAAACACGAGCAAAGTTATTTGATGTGAAAACAATATTTACGACGCAGATTCAGGTTTTATGTACATAGATTTCGTTTACATTAATTTCTAACAATAAAAAATGATTTGTAAGTTGAAAGGAAAGTCATTCCAAACACGATTTGCTTTTTATGCCAACTGATGTGCATGCTTTTCATGCCTTCAAAAAACGGTATAAAAAAATGTTGATCAAAAGCTACGACTAACATTGGTCGCTAATAGTTTGAAAAGTGTAACTTCCATGTTCGACCAATTTTTCTATCGACGTTTTACCGAACCATCGGGTTATCTTGATTTTCATTTTTCTAATACGACCATGATGCCTTATGAGTTGTGACCTTCATTCACATGTTAGAAGAAACTGGCTTTGTTCTTTTGCGTTTTGAGTAAGCTTCGCAAGTTGCTACCTGTTTGTATGCCTTTTCCGCGCTTTCGCTTTTGTCTATAGCGGGATATTTCAGTCATTGTAGATTTCACTAGAAAGCACCTTGACTTGATTACTTCAGGGCCCTTCGGTGCTTCCTAGTCTGGCTGTAAATCAATGACGTACATTTATGGAAATTATTGGGGGTGATGAATCATTGTAGCATTAACTAAAACGTCAAGACCGTGTCAACTTCTGGGGGGCGAAGCCCCCCAGACCCCCTGCCGCTGTTCTTCTTTGCACGTTATCTCGTGTCAAGAGTTTTGAGACTATGAACATGAACTTCTTCAACTATTATAGACTGAGCAATATTTGCAAAATGACATGCCGGTACAGAAATTAAGCTGAACGATTTTCGGACAAATCGACAGTCCTTCATTACAGCATGATCAGAAATACATAGCTAACGCGTGGCAAACTCATGTAAGCGAAAAGCCAAGCAGCAAGGGTACGAGTCGTACCCTAGCATAGCGCCTCCGTCGCTTTCTCGTGGACATCATCATCATCATCATCAAGGACGGTCGAGTTGTTCCAAATTGCTCAGGATAAATTATTTTCTGCATGGTATTTTTTATAGATAAAAACGTTTTATGTTCTGAACTTATTATCTGTTGCTACAATATGGATATTAAAGATCTCCCCTCTTCCAAAGTTATATTAGGCTACGAGCTGGTAGCAAAGATAAAGCCAATATACTGATAGCTGCTAAGAAAAATCATGAATCAAACAATATTGATTAATTAAATCGGTCACTAATTGTGACGAAACTTTTACCTCACAAAAAGCTAATCAATGGAAACGTCATAACTAGGGCGATTTTTTATTGATCTATTCTAATGTTTTTGGCTACCGATACGTAGCGACAAAAATATGCAACAAATGAAAACACGACGAAAAGCTTATTTTGTCATACACGAATTTTGCCAAAATTGCAGTCTTGCAAAGCTGTCTGAACGGATCTTCACAATCAAATCAATGAAATTACATCAAACATTATATTAATAAATTAAGCATGTGTAAAACTGTAATACCGATAACAGTCTGGCGACAGCATACACCCCCTGGTACCACCAACAGTTACGAACTTCCATCTCTCAATTGTCTCAGTTATCTCTTTTTGAGTATGAAGTAGAATCGCGCAAAAAAGCAAGAAAGCAAAAATTGACCTAATAAAAAAAAATTAATTTAAAAAACAAAAAATTGACATTTATTGACTTTATAACTTCATCAATTCTGATTCTACGACCGTGAAATTTTGTTTCCACATTGTTAGAGTTATTTTCTACTTCCAAAAAAATTGACTTTATTGACCGTGAATCGCGCTTGTAATAACCTAATTTATTGCTAGATAGTAAAATAGTCGGACGTTATTTTTCATGTAGCTACTGTGTAGTGACAATCAACAAAATCTTAGATCACAATACCTTATCTTAGATCACAATACCTTATGGGCTTAATCGTACCGGTGCTCTTGCTGCGATCGCTCGCTGATTACTCCCTTCTCTGCCAACCGTCATAGGTGCAAATCCCAGGGGGGTTATCCCCCAATAATTCGGCAGCACCCCCGCAATATTATTCATGGAAGTGGAAAATTCCCCATACGATGTATAATAAGCCTACCCAACCAAGACGCACGAGTGCTAATTATTCGAAAAATAATCAATTTTGCTAAATCACCCCCCCCCCCCCAATATCCAAAAATGGTCAATTTTTGATAAATCATCCCCCAATGCTCAACATAGGTTTTCACCCCTGCCAGCCGTCACCTGACATTGAAGGTTTTATAGCAATCGCGTAACAATATCTTCCAATATTGGGGGTGATAAATGCATTATCACCCCCCTCGAAAAATATTGAGGGGGGATGCATCCCCCCATCTCCCCAGAATGTACGCCCTTGCTGTATATAGTTTGACAGTTTTGTAGTTGTGTTTACTGTATTCATTTATTTTTTATGTGTGTTGTTTACCGTATATAGTCCGACAAACAAATGTATCTGTATGTGTGAGCATCAGGCTTGCTTCTTTCCTGGGTTGGAATTGGATGATATTTTTTGATTTCGTTCTTTCAATCTGTGACTTCGTGATCTGTTTTTTTTCTTGCTTGTTTCTAAGTTTTTTATAAGCAATCATAAATTCTATGTACTTGTAAGCATGCTTTTTTGACACCGTTTCCTTGATTTTTTGCACAAAATATCATCTTACCAACTGCATTGTTTGAAAATGAAGATGAGCGCTTGGTAATTTGTTTTTACTTCAAGCCAATGCTTTTCCATTCTTTACCAGTTCTTTAATTCAATGATCTGTAATTGTGCTTGTGCAGCAGCACCGCTAGACTGCGCTAGCGAGCTACCGACCAACGCTACTTATAGGCTACAAACCATAAAAACAACACTATTCCAACATCGAATGATTTAGCTCCGGATCGCCTAGGTATGCTTAACAACGAACATCGTTCTTTTAACGTTTAGCTACGCTCGCCAGAAGCTAGTGCTTGGAAGGTAATGTTCTCTAGTGGGATATCGGCTAATACCCCCTTTGAAGGTATTGCTATGGTTTCTCAGTGGTAAAGCTTAAATGATGCTCCCAGACAGCTGCATATTGTAAAGGCAAACTTGCAGTAATCTGATTGAATCGGTCTATTGTCTCTGTAATTTCGCTTGATGAAAATAACTTTCTAGCTGAGAGAGTCATGACTCTGGGTGGAAGAACTAAAAATAAGAAATGAATTCAAACACATTCTGATTTCTTCTAACAAATATAACCTGAATTTGCGGGACACCTACTGTATAAACAAACTCACTTCTAACAATCACTGGTTTACAACCAGAATATATCAAAATGTCAACACACAGACTGCGACGTAGGTCTAATAAATTCCATGGTGCTCATACTTCACTAGCACAAAAAAACTTTAACTGCATTTATGCGGTTTGGAAAAAAATATAAAGTTGGCCTAGCGGTTGGTGCATTGGGCTCCGGAGCTGGCTTGATGAGTTCGATGCGCAACTAGGTCAGGTTCGATGATGCGCATACTTCAGTGGCATGAAAAAATCTAAGTTGCATTTATGCGGTTTGAAAAAAATCTATATAGGCTATGTTTATAAAAACCTAAGCGAACACGGAGTTGGTCGCGTGATTGGTGAGTAGGGCTCAGGACTTCGTGGGTTCGATGCTCAAATGCCCAACTAGGTCATCTTCCATGACGCTCATACTTCACTATAAAATATGCGGCTTCGAAAAAAAAGTTGCAAGGACGCCGCACTTATGGAGTTGGCCGAGTGGTTGGTGCGTAGGTCTCCGGAACTGGTTTTACGGGTTCGACACTCAGCTAGCTCATCTCCCATGATGCACATTCTTCACTCGTATACAAACCCAGGATTAAACTATGTGGCTTAAAAAAAGAAAAAAAGCAAGGTTGAAATGACGCCGATAGTGGTTAGTTTTGATCTTCTACGAGCTGGCTTTGCGGGATCGATATTCAACCAGGTCATCTTCCATAATGCATGCACTTCGCTAGTATAAAACCTACACTGCAAATTTATGTGACTAAAAAAAACTTGTACGCGAGTTTAGTCTCTTCAGCTGCGCAACGAACTCTTGACAAGAGTCACTCTTCCACCCTCAACTATAATTGCTTCAATCTAAAAGTGTTTCTTCGGATAGAAAAATGCCTGATAATTAATTCACTTGACCACTATTCTACCAGACTAACTCTTGTTGCTATAGGTATAGACGCGTTTCGAGCTTATTAGCTCTCATCAGTATACCATAATAACCAACACGACACTAGCACAGTGTATTCATTATTACTAACAGTGGAACCACTCTCTGTACTCAGGGTCCGGAACGAAAGTCTGAGATGAGAGTTCATCTGTTCAAATCGTGTTGCCCATTCCTAATACTGAAAAATACAAAAAATAATGGTCAGCAATTTTGTTGTATTTATTAAACTATAAACTGCTTGTCACTTTTTTTTTTCTTTTCTTCTAGTTAAACAATCTGCAATGGCTCCTTGACATTTTTAAGAACAAAAAATAAAATCAGCAAATTTTGGAAACGGCAACAATACGGCAACAGAACCGATGAACTTCTTTAAAAAGCAATTATTACATCACAGCATTTGCTGCATTTTTGTGGACATGCGTAACAATGCTTTTTTGTTAAGTGGGTCCACTGTAAGAACTATAAGTACACTGTGCCACCATAGACTGGTGCCACTAGACAAGCCATGAATGGTGAGGCTAGCAACAGCACAACTGTTTATCGGATTCCATAAGCTGATGTTGATTATGAAGTCATAAAAGTTGGATTATGCCAACATATATAGAGCAACGCTGACTTGTACCTTTGACTTCAAATCAGGTTGTCCGATGCTTCATGGTTCCCAATTGAGCTCCTTGTAGTAGGCACTTAATACTACAATGCGAGGAAATGCAGCTAAACCATTCGATGTAATCAACCAACCCTTCCCCCACGTGAAAATGGGAGGGATAGGTTGTCGTTCTCCAATTCTTCAAATATCGGTACCACAAAATAAAAGCATCTCACAATCTTTCAAAGGTATCTTCTTTGCGGTGGACCACGGAAACGCTACGGCAACTCACCGTTAGGATTCAACCTTCAATTGATCATCGCTTGAGCCTCAACGTTGTGCACTGGTAGAATAGTGGTCAGGTGGATTAATTATCAGTAGGGCCAGTAAAAGTCATTAAAGTCATATTTTTTTTGGTGGTTCAAAAAGCTGTGAAACCTATAATAATACAAAAACTACTTTGTTACGGGGTGTATTGAAGAAGTTATAAAGTCATAAAAAGTCATATTTTCTGCATTTAGTCATAAAATATGACCTTTCATTTTTAGTGAAAGTACTATCGTGAAGTGGGCCTAAATGGCGAGTTGCAACAGCTACACAAAAAACCAGCCGTAATCAGAAACTAGGCTACTTACTATATTAGAATGAGTCCTGGTAAAGCCGATACGAGAAACGAGCACAGGCGTTTATGACATCACAAGAATGTAGGTTTTAAACGGAGCAATAACACGTTTACTCGTGTAGCCGCAATTGGCTAATTTTTGTTTAGTGGAAGTACTATATATATTGTGAAGTGAGCATGCCGAAAAGAAAAGTTTCTGATGGGAGAAAGATCCGATCGATTATAAAAGACTTCAAAGAGTTCACAGTCACTCCAAAAGATGAACTTTACTGCCCGCTATGCTGCTGCATAGTTAAGCATGAGAAGCGATTCTTTGTGGAGCAACATGTTGCTACTCTCAAGCACAGAAAAGGCGTTGAAAAGGCAAAAAGTGCTGAAACTTCCGATACACGTCAAACATTTATAAGTTCCGGTAAACACCAAGATTTTGCAACAAAACTTGTTCAAGCTTTTGCATCAGCTGATATACCGATGGTAAAAGTAAATCATCCAGCTATTCTACAGCTTTTTCGAGATTTGGGGCAAAGCGTACCATCTGAAACTCTTTGTCGTCTGAAAGTTAGGGAACTAGATGAAGCATATGATCAGAAGGTGGCAAAAGACTTGAGTGAGAAGCCGTTGTTTTTTGTTATAGATGAAACTGAATTAAGAGGTAAAAACTTTTTGCACATACTTTGTGGTACGCTGGATAAACCGGAGTGCTGCTTTTTGGTTGGATGCTCTGTGATTGATGGTTCGGCTAATAGCCAAAAGATAATCCATGAACTGGATGATGTCATAAAGAAATTTAAGGTAAGGAGGGAAGACGTCAATTTGTTAATATCTGATGCTGCATCCTACATGTGCCGTGCGGGCAACGTTTTAAAAGAAATATATCCAAACCTCCTGCATGTTACCTGTCTGGCACACTTAATGCATAACTGTGCTTTGAAGACAAAAAGTTTTTACAAGGAAGTAGACGACCTGATTGCTGCTGTAAAAGCAAGCGTTGTGAAGAATAAAACCAGAGCTGCTGATTTTGCTGTTTGTGGAAAACCTCCGCAGCCAGTTGTTACTCGTTGGGGGAGTTGGTTGGATGCTGCTAACTACTATGCTGAGAAACTACCACAAGTTCGGGAAATTGTTAATTCATGGAATGGTGAAGGAGTGATTGTGCAAAAGGCCAAAAGTAAAGTGAATGAGCAAAAGCTGACCAGTCAGTTGACTGAAATTAGTCAATGCTACAATGAGCTCTCAAACCTAATTCTTAAGATGGAAAATTCTACATACACAATACAAAAGGCTTATGAAGATATCAACTCTCTTGGTTTTGGAAGTGACCCTCTGCAGCTGAAAAAGTACATAAAGAAGCGCTTGGAAAAAAATGATGTAAAAATCATTGTGGAGCTAAGTAGGCCAGATATTCCACCAGCATTGTATGCAAAATTGTTGCAATGTCAGCCTACTTCAGCATCTGTGGAGCGGTCGTTTTCTCTTTTAAAATCATTCCTTCGTCCAAACAGAAATTTTGTAGATGCTAATATTGAACACTACATGAAACTATATTTCAATGCTTAACCTATTGATTAAATGCATTAGACATTTGAACTTGAGTGACACTGAGGAGTTGATGATTTTCAGGTGAAACAGACGTGTTAATATATCATTGATCAACCGTGTTTTTCTTTAAAATATACCCAAAACACTTACATTCGACTGCTAATTATGAGATTAGCAAAACATGATGCTCTAAAAATAAAGTCATATATTGTCATATGTTTCAAAAAATAAAGTCATATTTTTCGATTTTTTAGGTCATAAAAAAATGGCCCTAATTATCAGGCATTTTTCCATCCGAAGAAACACTTTTAGATTGAAGCATTAGTTGAGGGTGGAAGAGTGACTCTTGTCAAGAGTTCGTTGCACAGCTGAAGAGACTAAATTCATAAAAAAGTCGAAAGCAGTTGCTCATGTGTTGCACGCGAGTGTTTTACCGAAATTGACGATTTTGCTAAAAGCAGGTGAACTCGACTAACTAGAGTTTACTATAATACTGTACACTATCACTGATCAAATACGCAGAAAAAGCAAAAGTAAAGTAAGAATAGCATGTAATTATATGCAAAAGTACAAACATGAAACACGAAAAAAATCTCTCAACATCAAAAGGTCGAGCTATCTGCGGAAAAATTAGTGGCGGGTTATTATATCGGTGACACAGCAATGAGTCGCCGATATCAAGCAGTTTTGTCAGGCAGGGTTGGGAAAAATCGATTGTAATCGATATTCAATATCGATATTCTTTACTTTTTGTTCATCGAATGCATTGGAGCCTTTACTTTTTTGAATGAGTATCGAATATGGTCTTGTCTTTACTTTTTTTCGGCTTAAAATCCTTAAAGCGATAATCGATTCTTTTCGTCCAAATTATTTTATCTTACTTTAGTAAATTTAAAATACTTGTCGGTTCGGTATGTCATTCCTTTTTTGCAGATATAATTTTTTTGTGCCAAACCCCTGACTGCAAATAAAACAGAGTTGCTAGAACAAATCGTTTCGCATCTACGGTCGCACCAGCATGCAATGTCCAGTGCTTGTCTGCTACTGCGTGGCCGTGAGCAAATTCCAGAAAAGGCTTGGCGCATACGGCTAAATGCTCAATTGGTTAGGATGTAGGTAGCTAGGCCTTGTATTGCGCTATGGAAGCAAAGTTAGCAGTTTAGTGGTAGTGTAGGTATATAGGTACCGGTAATTTTACTGCTTTATCGGTGGTTTACTGAATTAGTGATCAGCTGGTAGCCTGCTGTATTTTGGTTTCCTAAAAAACAATCATAGGCCTACCCAGTGATGGGCACGATAAGCCTTTTTGTACTACAGCGATAACGATAATCGATAACTTCAAAAAACCCCTGGGCGATACCGATAATCGATAAATCTCAATTTCTTAAAGCGATATCGATAAATTATCGCCGATAAATTTTTCCGATAAATGTTGCGGTAAATTTTTACTGTGTTTGACGAAGTTTTTTTTTTGGAAATCAAATTGCACAAATGTTGTTGTAGATTTTTCCAGAAAACGAAGTGGTTTACGGACTCTGCCATGGCATTAAACAAAACAAAGAAAGATTTTTTTAAAATTGCAACAAAACTTAATGGGCACCGTGTATTTTTTCCATAACGCCAACTCATTAACTCTGAAGTTTGAACACTGTAGACATAAAAAATCGTTTATCGCGATAATTTTTCGGCGATAACCAAATATATTACAAAAGCGTTATCGGTAATCGATAAATCAAAACTATTTTGAGCGATAACGACAATCGGTAAAAAATTATCGCCGATAACTATCGCCGATAAATTATCGCGATAAATGCCCATCTCTGGGCCTACCTAGCACCAGTACCAGAAGTAACGTAGACGGAAACTCAAGGTTGATATGAGTTGCTACTAGTGCATAAAGCTTAGCAGTGAGACCGCTTGACAAATGAATTTATCAACAAAATTGCTTAACAAACTCCACTTTTTGTTCCATCTGTCATTGTACCGGGAGGCCTGCGCTCTATAACTATTCAGTACTTGAAGTTGAGCAAAAAGTGATAGCCGAAGCTGGTCTTGCAGGCACGTCCGGAGTGTGGGAAGGGGGCTAGAAAAAAGTTGCTAAGGGTAGTCCTCCAAAAACGTTGTTAAAAGACATCATCTAAAATAAAGTCACACACACTCGGCGTGTACTGTTAATACCGGTAATAGATACCTACAGTCGAGTGCTCAATGTATGGAAACAAGTTAATCTAACAATTTTTGGGAGCTAACTATTTTGGGGGCTTGTAGCCCTTTGGGGACAGGTATGCGGTATGCAAGGGTTATGGTATCTCTAAGAGCTTTGAGCCAGCCTGTAGGGCTCATGACTTTTTCATTTGCAAAGTCCAAAAATTGATGTTAAAAATAATAAAGGAGCATGAAAATGCAAAGTAGCATATAACGTCATATTCTGTATACCTTCCTCGTTTGAATAAATGTTTTTTCTCGCCTGGTTTCCGCTTGTATAAACACAAGCTTATTTACCCTTTTAAAGAGTTTCACGATCTCCACATGGCCTTAGAATTCCCAAGTCAATTTTTGTAAGCAGATCAATCAGACGATAGATACCCAAACGTATAGTTGCTGATATTGATAAATGTTGAAGACAATCAAGACTGTGCGCAAAGCGCTAACCCAGTTCCAAACTAGTGCAACACTTAATGCGAAATTGACAAATTGTAAGTATCAGGTCAGATGGCCGAGTGGTATGGAGCGTCTGTCTCTTGAGCTGTAGACTCAGGTTTGATTCCGAGTCGGGTCAAACCAATGACTTGAAACTTGGTATTCTCAGCTTCCCCGTATTCTCAGCTTCCCTGCTAGACGATCAGCATTGAAGGGACAGTGTGGAGAACAAGCCGGCAAGTTTACATGTTGTGCCGTTGGGAAAGGCACTTAGCGGGATTCCCCCATCTTGGTGTCGTAGACAGATGGCTGGCAACTCCTAAGCGAGCTCGTATAGCGCATTGATCGCTTTCTCGTGATAGGAGGATAAATATGCAACAAAAAAAAAGTTACTCGTATAGTAGAAACATGTTTTACTCAGCATGCAAGGCTTGCAAGCCCGATAAACTACTGGGACCATAAGCAATGATTAAAAAGAACATGGCCCAGAAGAGGAGTGCACTGATAGGGCATGGGGCGAAGACCCGAAAAATTTTGTCACTTAGCGTACCAAATTGCATTTAAATTAAAAGAAAACACTATCCGGGTCCATCATGTTCGATTCTGATCAAAGGTCAAAATGTCATTGCTGTAGTTTAAATGTTTAACCATTCGTTTACTTAAAATATTTTATCAGCATCATTGTTTTTGTCTTTTCAATTATTTGGCGCTAATGTTCGCAATAATATATTCATTCCGTAAACCTGCACCAGCAAAACTATTGTATTTCTCTTTTAATGTTAACTACGGACAAAAGCAAATTGCAAAGCCAAAATCGAAGAGTTGCCAGAGAGTTGACAGGCTGAGAAACTAGCATCTGACAAAATTTGTGATTCTGGCGAGCAGTGGTGTAAAAAGTAGTCCAGAAATCTACTTAAGTAAAAGTATTGTTACTGATGATGAAAGCTACTTGAAGTAGGCTAGAGTAGAAAGTAAGGGATGTAAAAACTAACCAAGTAGAAGTAAAAAGTACCAGCAATTTGAAGTTACTTAAGTAAAAAGTAGCGTTTGCAAAACCACGGTCATAAAGCTGAGCTTTGGCAAAAGATAATTTGCTCACTTCCAAACTTGACATATATTTTACCGATGCTTCAGTATATTTAGGATAATTAGCACATTTATGTGACGAAAATAAAAAAGTGAAGTGTGTCATAACCTGCAAAATGCAACCTCAGTGTCCACGCCAAACACAAACAACAAAAGACCACTTAATATCACGAAATTGTAAAACTTATATAATAAAATAAAACAATACCTAATACTAATGTTGCCAATTTTATTTTCAAGCATGATTATTTATCATTTGCGTGATACATTGCTTAATATTAACTACTTATCATTTTTAAAGCCACTTAAGTAGCGTTACTTTCTGATTGAACTACGTAAGTAAAAGTAGAAGTAGGCCTAGCGTTTGCAGTATTTCGAAAAAGCCAAAATCACTCCGTATAATATCAAATATCGATTACAATATTCTTTATTGTTTACTTTTTTAAACCCCATCGAGATCAATTATTTCTTTACTTTTTCGAGTATCGATTCCCAACCCTGATGTCAGGCAACACATTGAAATGATAAAAAAATCTGCTCCCAATATACAATACGAAATGTCAGCATTTGTAAATTTCAAAGAAAAAACGTCTTGAAACTCTTAAATAATTTTTAAAACGTGAAAAACATGCGCCACAAAAAAACAAAACCACCACTCTCGTTTACACTAATGCATTGCCATTGATCAAAAAATACAAAGGAAAAAAAAAGTACAATGAGAAGAAAGGTGCGTTTACTGTTACGTGGCAATGCGACTACCATTACAAACTATAATGGCCTGCGATTAACGCGGTACCGGGTACAAAATTTGCTAGCTTGCGTCAAGCAAGCTGATTGTTCGATGATGTCGTAACAATCCAGCGTGCATTGTCTCATTTTCGTCGTCAAGGTTATCTCAAACATTTTTGATACGGGCGATGAAGTGATAAAAATTGTACTCATGCACCTCGTTGATATCGCGTGTTTTTTGCCTCCTTGCCGCACCAAAGTTCAAAGTCAAAATGAAATAAACAAAAAAAAAAGGTCGTCGCGTTGCCGCTTGCCGCGTATCGGTAAACCCACCTTAACACGTACCGGTACACAAAAAAAAAATACGAAATAATGAAAGCACACGGCTAAGTTTGAGTCCAAATACATAAATACAATCTACACAAAACCACTCAAGCCATGAAAACAATTTTGGCGACAAAAAAATCCCACTCTGCGTGATCACTTTTTTCGTAATTTGAACTTCCTCATCACAATCGATTCTTTTTGAAACGATAAGTTTTGGAAAACTGTCAACATTTTTTCTTAAGGAAGAAAAATAAAGCCTCAGTAAATCTCAAAACTGGACGTTTCGACAACATAGAATCAGCTGTCATCATCAGCAGTGTGAGGAGGGCAGTACAAAACTGAAAAATTTGTACAAAAAGCACAAAACTGAAAGACTGCCGCGCATCGCCTCTCTTTCAGCTTTGAGCCGGTACTGCCTTGCTTATACTGCTGATGCTGGCAACTGAATCTATGTTTTCGTAACGTCCAGTTTGAGAATTATGCAGCTTCATTTTTCCTTAAGCTATTTTCGTCCCATAGTCATAGCATCAACATTTCTTTATGCAGAATACAAATTATACATCTACCATGGATTTATAGCACATTAAATTGGAAACTATTTCATCATCCGATGAAAAACACTTCGGAAAGTTCGTGTGAATTCACTTACGCGTTATACACATGATGTAATAAAATTGAGCGCAATCTCATGTGTTCAGTTTGAACAACTTATTACTTGTTCAAGTGATTTGCTAGGGATGAGTTCGAATGTTACTGTGGCTTAGAACATCGCACAAAGTAACAGCAAGTAACCGAAAAAAGGGGAAATCAGATCAATCCTTTTAGCTGTGAAATGCGCACATACACGTGGGACAATAACAATTAAATCAACGCATCATTATTAAAATGTAACGATAACATTCTAAAAGCAATAGTATTCTAAAACTTACTTCTTCCTCCAAAACACACATGAGTAAATAGTCCTACAGATTACTACCAAATGAGGACGTTTAATGACAACTAAACTTTGCCAATTTCATGAATGAATATCGCTTCCGTCGGTTGTTTACAGTCAATGACTGACGGCACAAGCATCAGTTTGTAGCAGAGTTATGGGAAGACTCGAGTCCACTTTTTGAGGACTCGCACTTGGACTTATGCCTGTGGGACTCGGACTCGTAAAAATTGTTAGGACTCGGACTCGTGAATACCTCAGGAGTTTGTTGTGTTCGTTTTAAATTTTCTAAATATTCGAAAACCTACAGAAGCGACACAAATTTTCGCTTTGTTCAACATCGACAAAAGCCTTTACGAAATTGCCAGAGCCAGTTAAATTATTACTTAGCTTTTGTACAAAGTTAATTCGCGAAAATAAGACAGCGGTAAAATGCGATATGCCTGTATAAAGGCGCTGGCTATGGGGCGCCGTGTGTAAAGCTACGCAATATAAAATTTTGCATCATTTTTTTGGTTAATTTTGTTTAAATTACATACAATATCATATATTGTTGCAATTTATCTATATTGCTACAATTTGTGTAAATTGTTGCAATTTATCTATATTGCAAAATAACTTTTAAATCGCCTTTTAATTGCCATGGTGATATGCTAACTAAAACAGTCAGTGTTGCCCTTTCCCTTTTTCCATGAACTCATGTAGTGTACTGGCCTGAGGCACTGTTGTACTGACTGTGCAGTGTGCGCTTGTTGGTATGGCTGAAACATTTTGAAAGTTTGATTGATAAAATGCTGTTATGATTGGTAGATACAATTGCGGACATATGCAAAAATATTGACGTATTCGGTAGGCAAGTTGTGAGCAAGCTACCAGTACCCATGCAGGTATCGGTACCAGCCATGTAACAATTGCAGGGTATGGAAAGTTGTCACACTAGATAGCCAGACTCCTACGTGGTTTTGTGCTTGTTATTCTTTTAGGTAACTTGATAACATTAGTAATTTTGGTTTAACCAACCCATTCATCAGTAACTTGTTTCAGTGGCAGCAAAAAAGTATGGGTACTGTTAAGCTACTGGTACCGGTATATCCTTTGGAATACCAGCAGCTAGACTAGACTAGACTACCGGTATGGGGGTAACAACTAGTATCAGCTCCCAGGTCCAGTTGGGTTAGGTTAGGATTAGGTTCAGTTAGGGTTAAATTTAGTTAGGGTTCGTTCAGTAACAAAATATTGGTGCCTGAAAAATCTTGTTTTAAAGTACAGTACCAGTAACCTGACATTAGGCCTAGTCTAGCTACCTCAACCTATGTTTTTGTGACATACTACTATCTCTTTGCTAATGCAGAATGGCTTATGCTGTAAGGCTGAAACATGTCAGATTACAGTAACTTCTGTGATCTGTCCACAGAAAGCAGGTAGGCTACATCCTGACATCAGCAGATCAGCACACCGATACACCAGTAGCCAGTGACATACGGTAAACTGTAAAACTAAAAATGTCAAACTAGTCTACTGATACCGATATTTTGTAACTGAATAAACCCTGACTAAATTGCATATGTCCGCAATTGTATCTACCAATCATAACAGCATTTTATCAATCAAACTCCAAGCCACTTTATTTCAAAATGCTTCAGCCATACCAACAAGCGCACACTGCACAGTCAGTACAACAGCGCCTCAGGCCAGTACACTACATGAGTTCATGGAAAAAGGGAAAGGACAACACTGACTGTTTTAGTTAGCATATCACCTTGGCAATTAAAAGGCGATTTAAAAGTTATTTTGCAATATAGATAAATTGCAACAATTTACACAAATTGTAGCAATATAGATAAATTGCAACAATTTAACACATATTGCAGCAATATAGATAAATTGCAACAATATATGATATTGCATGTAATTTAACCAAAATTAACCAAAAAAATGATGCAAAATTTTATATTGCGTAGCTTTACACACGGCGCCCCTTAGCTGGCACTTTAATTATTTTGTTCCCAGACAAAGGTTCTCAGAATGCTCTTATCGAACAATGGAAAATAGCACTGCAAGTAACTAGCCTGACCCATACCAAACTTTATGCAAAATAAGTTGTTTATACTACCTACTGGCGATTTGTAAACGCAAACAACTTAAAAGTATCGATCTAATGCAGCTAAGTTCTAATGAATTTTAGAGTTCCTCAGCAGAACTTCCCAATGATATAAATAATAGGTCTCATAGACCTCGCTCAGGGACTGATTTACTTTCTTCTTTAACTGTTTTGAAAAGCAATGAGTACATCCTCGATTATCCGGTCATGTTGGGCAACCTTTTTCCAAAATCTTGACCGGATAAGCATTTGGCTGGATAAGAAAAGACCTTAAGAAAAAAGAACGAAAAAAACGAAGTTAGTATGAGAACAAGCTTAGCCACAAAACAATTTAAATGCTAAACGAAAGAGACATTTGGGTGAAGTTTAAAATCACATAGTTCAACAAAATAAGTTATTAAACAGTTTAACTTTCATCAGTACTATTGCTGAAAAACGAAAGGATGGAGGTTTGTTTGATAGTGCTTTCTCGCCTTTCAGCAGCAAACTCACACGACCGGTTAATCCAGGAGCCGGATAATCGAGGGCCGGAAAAACGAGGTGTACAACGTTGTAAAAAACTTCAGCTGAAGCGAAAAGAAATAAAAACTAAATTTTGCTTAAAATTGACGGTGTTTGCAAATAAATTAAATATTGTTGACTAATTGTAGATATTTTTGTTAATGTGTTGTAGCTGTAGTATCAACCCTTTGTTTCTCCAGAGTAATTGTTGTAGCGTGCATGCAAACCTATAGTTGAATAAGCTTTAATTGAGCTTTCGAGACTAACATTGCGTTATCTAATAAATGAAAGATTGTAAACGGGTAGTGATCTCTAAGAAGGACCAACTCTGGTGGAGTGGTAGACAATCTAAATTATGAAAATACTGACAAAAATTGTAGGCCTAATTATAAGACCGGTTTATCCTTTTTAAAATTATCCGATCTACATCTGCATTGTGCTTCACAGATTTATAAACGTTGAGTAATCAGCAACCATGTTGGTCACGACACGATCTTGAGTAGAAAGCAGGGGACTCGTAACGTGCCGACTCGTACTTTAAACTGTTATGCACTCGGACTCGTAGCGTGCGGACTCGGACTCGTAGCGTGCGGACTCGGACTCGTTACTTTAAAATTTTGTGGACGTGGACTCGTACTCGGACCAAGGAACTCGCACTCGAACTCTTAAAATGGCAGAGTTCACAACACTGGTTATGCCCAGTGGTGGGATTCAACCGGTTCGCACCGGTTCTATAGAACCGTCTCACAAAATTTTATTTGATCAGCGAACCGGGCAGCATTGCCGTTTAAACTTGTACCATTATTTGAAACAGAACCGGGTGAAAAAAAAAACTTTTGTGACAGAACCGGCTTATAAAACATTTGAATCCCACCACTGGTTATGTCCATCATAGTTATGCCCCCTCTCCTCTTTTACAATTTCTCGCTGCACCCTTGTACACAGCAACAAGTCCCCGAAATGAAGTAGTTGTGCATGTTTCATGCATGCTGTGTTGTCTGCCCAGATGTTAAATGATAAAGAAAATCTGCTCCCAAAATGGATCGTGAAATAACACCCATTGTAAATACACTGAAAAAAAAAAAAAAAAAAAACTCTTGAAACTCTTGAAGTCCTCTTTTAATAAAACGGTTTCATCCGACGACCTTGCAATCGCTCGTCGTGAAAGTTGCTCGGATTTTGTTGCTACAAGCAACAGCGAAAAGTTTTCATCGGTCATGCTGGTCTAGCCGGTTTAGTGATATCATAAAAGAGTCTACAGTGACATCATATTACAAACGTCACGTTACTATAGCGGCGCTCTTACAATGTTTGCTGCATATGGAGTTGGCCGAGTGGTTGGGGCATGACGCTCCGAAGCTTGTTTTGCAGGTTCAATGCTTAACTATAGGTCATCTTCCATGATGCATATATACGTTACGAATAAAAAAACTGTAATTGTGTAGCTTAAAGAGAGTACTTAAGACTTGTGCGCGAGTGTTTTACCGAAATTAAAGATTTCATTAAAAGCAGGTAAACTCAACTAACTTGTACATCAACAAAAGATTTGAGTCGCGCATCGTTCCAACGATTAAAATCAATAAATGAGTGCGAAGAATCTTTGCCAACTTAGCCAAAAAAGGTTGAAGATTAAAGCAATATTGAATCGAGGTTTTTTACGTTTAACAAGAGCACGCAGTTCCAGAGTCATGAAGTTCATTCTATGATACTCAGTCTGACGACTAACTTGAATTTGCACTAATACCATACACTGTCACTTATCAATAATGCAGAAGAAACAAAAATAAGAATAACATGTAATCATAAAATATACAAACATAAAAAATTACTCAAAGCATAAAATATACTCATGCGCCACAAAAACACAATCCACCATTCGAGTTTGCACTAATACACCATCATTGATTAAAAAATACAGAAGAAACAAAACATTACGATGAGTATAAAGATTCGGTTCTAGTTTTAGCCGATAATTTTTAAAAACCAGTAACATTTCTCCATGCAAAATACACATCACGCATTTAATATGGAATAATAAAACATTAAATTGGGAACTATTATATCTTTCGATTAATAACACTTCAAAAAGTTCGTGTGAATTCACTGAAGCATAATAAACACATGACGTAATAAAATTGTGCGCAATCTCATGTGTTCAGTTTGAACAACTCATTGCTTGTTCAGGTGATTTATTTGTGATGGGTTCGAATCTTACTGTGGCTTAGAACATCGCATAACAGCAAGTAACCGCAATTAGGGGGAAATCAAATTAAAGCTTTTAGCTGTGAAATGCAAATATACATGTGGGACAATGACAGTTAAAACAAAACATGATTATAAAACATAACAATAATATTCTAAAGGCAATAACATTATACAGTATCTCTTCTTTGAAAACACACATGCGCAAAAAGTCCTATAGATTGCACGGAAATAAAGACGCTTGGTGACAGCAAAACTTCGCCAATTTTACGAATAACCATATTGCCTTCCGTCGTGTGTTTGCTGTCAATGGGAACGTCACTAGCATCACTTTGTACAGGGGAGATTTCAGAGCGCAAAAATTTGAAAAGGTCATCAAATACTGCTTTGGCTTCACAAAGCTTTATCACACAAAAGAAGCGAGTTATTGCAGCGGCTTGTTGCAAATCAACGTGCGGTAATGTGAAATCAAATCAAATCTTCATCATATTCGCCGTATTACGCCGAAGCGTGTAGCGAGTGGAGGGGGCCCATCTCCGCGGCTTAGCGCCTGGGCAACACAGCTCCGAAGAAACGTCGCAACGGTGGCGAGTCGTTGGCGACACTGTGTAGATTTGACCGGCCCGGTAATCGAACCCCAGACCTCCCGCACCGATAGCGGGCACTTAGCAACTGAGCTAACGGCCGGTTCAATGTGAAATCACCATTCCCAATTTCATAGTAGGCTAATATGGAATCCACTCGTATTAGACGATCAATATAAGTCCATGAGGAAAATGCAGGGTTTTTAGCGGAAATAGCCTACAGTTTAGTTCAGAGAAGCGGAGTTTTCTCGATATAGTTGGATAATGCATTCCAGTACAACGTAAGAACAGTTCAGTTCGAAAATAACTGGCAGTTTCTTGTAAAAGCGTAAAAAAGCGAGGGTAAAAAAATGAAAGTAGGCAAATTAACACAAGTTTTTGATAATTGTTGGTTACTAAAGCGTTGGAATAAACTTGAAATATTTGGACATTCGGCTATTTCTAAATATTTCTCCCAATGAAAAAATACACATTTTTAGCTTGCTGAAGCTGTTCTAGAATAAGCACGAGTAAACATCACTAACACAAACAATAATTACGGTAGCCAGAGATGGGTATTTATTGAGATGATTTATCGGCGATAATTTATTACCGATTATCGCTTTCGCTCAAAATAGTTTTGATTTATCGATTACCGATATAGCTTTTGTAATATATTTGTTATTGCTGATAAATTATCGTGATGAACGATTGTTTACGCACACAGTGTTCAAAGTCAGTAAGTTGGCGCTGTGGAAAAAGTACACGGTGTCCATTAAGTCTTGTTGCAATTAAAAAAAATCTCTCTTTGTTTTGTTAAATGCCATGGCAGAGTCCGTAAACTGCTGTTCTCTCTTCTTGAAAAATCTAGAAAAACATTCTTGCTATATGATTTACCCAAAAAAAAACTTCGTCAAACACATCAAAAATTTACCGCAACATTTAGCGGAAAAATTTATCGGCGATGATTTATCGATTACCGATGTCGCTTTAAGAAATTGAGATTTATCGGTATCGCCCAGGGCTTTTTTGAAATTATCGATAATCGTTATCGCTCTAGCACAAAAAGGTTTATCGTGCCCATCACTGACTGTAGCTACATACAAGTATTGAGTAGCGTTAACACATACAAATATTTAGTAGCGTTAATACTTGTGTTACTTTTTCCAAATCTATAGCATACTAAAATTTTCAACTACGTTGTTGCGGTGCAAACACTAAAGTTTACAAACACAGCAAATACACACAAATACAACATAGAGAAGTAAAATGTGTTGGTATTTGTAGGTTTATCGCTTACAGTAAATACACATGAAAACACAAAATGGAAAGGAAAACTGCGGAATATTGGTACAAAAACGATGACGTGAGAGGTTTGGTGCAGAATAACAAAATTGCCAACTAGTGTTTACATCGTACATTTTCATTTATTAGAAGCAGAGATTCAAAAACGTTTAATAAGATTCAAAACTGAGATTTAAAGAACGATCCAAAAACGTTTAGAATCAAAAAATGAATAAACAAAGTCGAAGCGAATGAAGCGCAGATGAAGAAATGCGAAGTGAAAACAGGGGCGCATTCAGAGGGGGTCGATTACCCCCCTGGAACGTTTGTAGCAATAAACAAAACGTACTTTTGCACAGTTAGTTGAGATGTTGAATGTTCATTAATTATTACGTGCCATGAAATCATAAAAGTTGCCCCCGGCCCCCCTTAACAGAAATCTTAGATCCGCCCCTTAGTTGAAGCCCCTGAAAGATTAACAAAACATTTCGTAAGTTCAATCTTATCACAGCATCGACCACTGGTCAAAGTTTATCTAAATAATAACATTGAAAACATGTAAAACAAATGAAAACAAAAGCACTGATTAAAATGAAAAGAAATAAATAAAAAAAAAAAAAAAAAAAAAAAAAAACACGACGTGAAACTTAAGCTGAGGGCGTAATAAAGTTCTCATTGTCATCAAGCTGCACAAGCTTAGTAGGAAATGAAAAACAAAATCGTTGCTTGAAACAATTTGATGAAAACAACACTGATAGAAACTGAAACAATCAAATGTTTATGTTCAAACTATAATGAAAGTTTATGTTCGTGTTTGAAAAAATAACACTACGTGCAATCATTGTTTGTGTAATGTAACAACTCGCTGTGCACAATCCACGTCATAGATAATATCATCGATTAGAGGTTATTCTTGTATACATTGGTCAGGTGTTATTATAACAATAGAAGAATTAAATCATATTCCTCTAATGAGTCAGGAAGGTCGTTGTCTTACACTTTGTGATCGATTTAAATATCGATCAGCTTCTTCAAGTTTATTTAAGTTCAGTAAAAAAACATGAATTTTATGCAACGAGTCAGCAAAATTGAGATCGGAGGGAACATCCACATCCGTGTCTTGGCAGATTGATATGGATTTGTTTATAAAATGCAATGCTTCAGTTGTCTCGTGCTTTTTAAACAAACATAAAGCAATCAAATCACAGTTCTTAACAGCAACATTCCGCATACCCGAGATATTGCCAGTATCGAAAGTCATATTTTCAAGAATTTTCAAGGAGTTTTTGCAATGAAGCAAGACGTCATCAGGTTTGTGCAGGTGTGATAAACAGCGACCCATTCCATGAAAAGTGATGGCAAGATTTTTGTCAGTGTCGACATCAGATAAAATATTTTTGAGGATTTGTAGTGCTCTATTATAATATTGCAGAGCTTCACGTGGTTTGTTATAGTTCAGCAAACAGCGACCTTTTTCAAGCAAAGTGATGGCCAGATGTCTGTCGGTGTCGACATCACATGAAGTCTTCTCGAAGATTTGTAGTGCTCTATTATAATACTGCAGAGCTTTATGTGGTTTGTTATAGTTCAGTAAACAGCTGCCTTTTTCATGCAAAGTAATAGCGACATTCCTGTCAGTGTCGACATCACATGAAGTTTTTTCAAAGATTTGTAGAGCTCTGTTATAATGTTGCAGAGCTTCATGTGGTTTGTTCAAGTGCAATAAACAGTTACCTTTTCCATACAAAGTTCTGACGGTAAGTCTGTCAATGTCGACATCAGATGAAGTTCTTTCGTAGATCTGTTGCGCTCTATCATAATATTGCAGCGCTTCATGTGGTTTGTTCAAGTTCAATAAACAGCTACCTTTTCCATGCAAAGTAGTGGCGAGATTCCTATCAGTGTCGACATCAGATGAAGTTTTTTCTCTGATTTGTAGCGCTCTATTATAATATTGCAGAGCATCCTGTGGTTTGTTCAAGTTCAGTAAACAGCTTCCTTTTTCATGCAAAGTGATGGCGACATTCCTGTCACTGTCACCATCAGTGGAAGTCTTTTCGAAGATTTGTAGCGCTCTGTTATGATATTGCAGAGCTTCATGTGGTTTGTTCAAATCCAATACACAGCTACCTTTTCCATGCAAAGTGCTGGCGAGATCCCTGTCAGTGTCGACATCAGATGAAGTTTTTTCGAAAACTTGTAGCGCTTTGTTATAATATTGCAGAGCTTCATGTGGGATGTTCAAGTGCAATACACAGCTACCTTTTCCATGCAAAGTGCTGGCGAGATCCCTGTCAGTGTCGACATCAGATGAAGTTTTTTCGAAAACTTGTAGCGCTTTGATATAATATTGCAGAGCTTCATGTGGGATGTTCAAGTGCAATAAACAGCTACCTTTTCCATGCAAAGTTCTGGCCAGATTCCTGTCAGTGTCGACATCAGATGAAGTTCTTTCGTAGATTTGTAGCGCTCTGATATAATACTGCAGAGCTTCATGTGGTTTGTTCACGTTCAGTAAATGACTACCTTTTTCATGCAAAGTGCTGGCGACATTCATGTCAGTGTCAACATTAGATGAAATTTTTTCTTTGATTTGTAGCGCTCTATTATAATATTGCAGCGCTTCATGTGGTTTGTTCAAGTCCATCAAACAGCGACCTTTTGCATGCAAAGTGATGGCGACATTCATGTCAATGTCCACATCAGACGAAATTTTTTCTTTGATTTGTAGTGCTCTGTTATAATATTCGAGAGCTTCTTGGGGTTTGTTCAAGTTCTTCAAACAGCGAGCTTTTTCATGCAAAGTGGTGGCGACATTTCTGTCAGTGTCGACATCAGATGAAGTTTTTTCTTTGATTTGTAACGCTCTATTATAATATTGCAGCGCTTCATGTGGTTTGTACAAATTTGATAAGCAAAATCCTATATTGTGCAAAGTGCTCCGTAACTGCGATTGATTTTTGTGCGGAAGAATCTGCAATTTTTTATTTTTTGGCAAATCATCTAAGCGTAACATCGCCAACTTGTATATATTTACGTTCTGTGCAGTTTGCTTAACATGGCCTACTAAATTGTCAAGTGATTTTAGATAGAATTCGATAGCAGCATCAAAGCAATTTGTATTTCGTAAATGATCTCCCATGTTACGGTAGTATGCAAACCGATCTTCATCATTTAATTTTTGAAGCTCTTGTTCTGAATTTATTGATGTTACAATTTCATCGCTCTCCAATTGCGCCAAACACTGATCGAAACTGAACAACCTGCCAGTGATTTTTGTTGATATTTGTTTCTTTGAAATCTTTGGAGTTGTTTTCATGCTATCACTTAAACAATGAACCAAACTTAAGTTAAAGAGAGTTGGATTAGCATGGAAATGTAACCGTTTCAACTGCAGTCGCTTGGAAATGTCGCACTGAAGTGCGTAGGCTGTTTGAAAATAACTAATTAGACTTGATTTTCCGATGAGATTCGTTAAGATTTTAATGGTTGTTTCTTGCCTGGTAGAGTTGATGTCATCCGTTTGGCTCTGGTTATGCGTGTACCATCTGAGTCTGATCTCGCAAGCTAGCGAAACTGCGAACATTAGTTTGTGTTTCGCATAATCACTGAATTCGTTTGATTCATTCAGTTTCTCGATAACGTCAAAACACGATTGAGCTTGAATGTTGAACAATCTCCCAAGAGCTGCTAGGAAAATGGTTGTACTTCTATACGTGACTCTTTTAATGTTGAGTTTGTCGTCAACTTGAGAAAGAGTAAATTTCGTCGCGAATGACTCCATGTCATCATTGATTTGGTTTTTGATGCTGAGTAGTTTGTCTTGTTGATTTTCTTGTTCTTGAACTCTGGTCACGCCCGCATTAAACTGGTCGTAAACGGATTCATCTCCATAAACAAAACAAGTCTTGGTCAAAATATCGTCTAATTTGTACCCGTTCTTCAAAGTTTCATCTTTTGATAAAAACTCGAGCATTTTATCAACTGGTTGTATCAATTCAGTTGTCCACGGTTTATTTGCTGTGTGTTTCCACCTTCCAAGCGGGGATTTACATCCTACGGGTAACATGCTGTCAAACGAAACCCCGCGAGTGGTGACAGCGTCGTAAAACCAGTTGTTGTTTTGATTTTTGGAATAAAAATCATTCAAGCATGGAATGGCAACACTGGGCAAAATGGATTCTTTCAAATTAATCAAAACTGTTTGAAATATAACAGCAAACCATCGAAAGTATTCGAGAATGGCTTCCCGTTTTGCTCCGGTTGAAGCGTCCCATTCCTCGTTTTCCAACACAATGATGTTCTCAAAATCGGAATATGGAGTGATTTCTTTACGGGCCAGAGAACCCATTCCAACTAAAGCAAATCTGCACGGGGAATTTCCCATCACGTTGTGACAATAGGCAGCCAAATCAGCCATGGCCTGTCTGTAATCTTTGAAAATTTGAGCTTGCAGATTTCTGATGGATTGAATTTTTCGTTCCTCAAGACAGTGTAATTCATCTTTGGATACAGAATCTGGTATGGGGATGATGGTTAATAGATGTTCTTTCACCTTACTTCTCATATTCTCAATTGCTGCTTTCACTTTATTCGATTGCTCCACTAAATCACTTGATTTGTTGTTTGCTCTGGCTTCTTTCAAAATCAATCTACAAAGACTCAGCAAATCTTTTTGTATTGTTTGCTCGAGCTTTTCATTGTGTTGAGACCTTAGTGTAGCAGCATTGTATAATGCAGCGCTTTGAATCATGGAAATTTTATCGTGACCTTTTTGACCCTTATCATGGTAGACTCTGCGTAGTTCATGAAGTATTGGAGCAGATTTTGCTAGGTTCAATTCTTTACCGCTTTGATCACAAATTTTTCTGAGTTTCTCAGCAAGATTTTGTTCATTTTTTTCTGAATCAGTATCGAGGTGGTTTTTACTGAATGCTTGGCCCATAATTTCTTTTCTGTCAAAATTTGATGATTTTTCTCAAAATTGATGTGGCTGCATTTGGCAATTCTTTCGCAGAGACAATTAGTTCACCCAAAATTTTTAAAAGTAGTAATGGTTTTGGCTTGCAAATTTCCAGTTTTATCAGATCAAAAGCTAAAAATGTCAGTTGCGGTTTTTAAGATATACTATTGCATTTTAAAAAAATCGTGAATTTCAGACGAACTTTAGATGCGTTTCGGCAACATCCTTTTTTCGAATTTTTTGGTCAGTGGAAAGACGAAAAGACTTAAGAAGTTGCATCTAAGCTGTCCAATGTTTGTTCTTGATCATCAACATTCAATAAGGACCAATTCTTAATCTTCACTTACATTTTTGATCTATTGCTTAACCTATTGATCGAACCATTGATCGGCAGTATTATTAACAAACAAAATACTTAATTACAAACAATTGTTGCTGTTGCAAAAATAAATAAATTCATGTGATCAGTTTCAAGTTATTTTAAACCAGTCATTTGTTGTTCGTCTTTCTTACAACTTTACTAAGAAGAAGTGGTGGAAGTTGTGATTTCGTTTGCGCACCGTCTCCGTCAACACAATAAAGAATACGATAAGTTGCGAATAAATTGCTTGATCATTCGCACCATAAGCTTAGTTGGCAGAAGTTGGAGCTGATTGCAGGTCCGACCATGATGCCAAACAGTATCTCCAAAGACAGTGGTAGCTTTTTTGTTTCTCTAAGAAAAGATCTTCGATGCCCTGCGTTAGCAGTTTGGCTTGATCTACGGTCGATCCCCCATGTCGAAATCCAGCGTGTTCCCGAGATAGTAGAGAGTCAACTGCTGCTCCAACAGAGCTGCATAGATAAGCCGTTCGAGGATATTATGCAGGACTCAGAGCAAAAGGATGGTGCGATTAAGTTGTGTGTTGGTTCTATTATTGCACGGAGAGCTGATCTATATTAGCCTGTCCACATGTCCAATTTATGCGGGCTTTTGGCTCACATTTATGTGGCCTTGTTGCTGTGGGCTCTCTGCATCACAATTAATTTTTTGATGTCATAATTTAAAAAGGTGATTATGACATCAAGCCCACAGCGACAAGCCCATATCAACGTGGGCCAAAAGCTTACATAAATGGGACATGTGGACAGAGTAATAGTGGCTCCGCTTTGAGATGGTTAGCAACCGTTCAGTTGTGACGTGTGCTTTTTGTTTAGTCTGTGAAGTTTTTCTGAGGTTGCGCTGGCATCAATCGTAAAAAAGAGGGAAGTGTAAAGTTCGTTATTGTGTACTGGCATTTATAATAATCTGAATAAGACACCTCTTGACGATCCACTATTCAAAACGGCAGTGATGGAGTACTCAAGTATTGTGCTCGTACTCGAGTACCACTTTTGGGGTACTCGTACTCGCAACCCCTGGTACTCGGTTGGTACTCGTACTCGAAGGTCAATGTACACGGTACTCGGTCAAAAAAAAAAAAACGCCAAATACACGAGTACATTTGGCTTTTGCTAAAAGTAACAAACAAGGTGAACTTTTGGTAGCAAACTACAGCCAATAGAACTCGTAAATAAATTGATGCGCCTTCTCAACATCCCAAACACTGAAAAAACGTATTCGTTTATGTTTTTGCGACACACTTTGAGCTGTTACAACTTAAACATTGTTCTTTTGCTAAATTTGTAAAAGTACTCGTACTCGAACTTTTTTGCGGTATTCGTACTCGAGTACATTTTTCAATATCAGTACTTGTACTCGAAGTTTTTTGCGGTACTCGTACTCGGAAGTTGAGTACTCAACTCCATCACTGCAAAACGGTCGGTAGAGATTTTATTTTAATGGGAATAATTGATTATTAATGTGTACTTCAAGCATTCCAAGAATCGCCATTTACCCTGGCTGGTTGTACATGCATCACTCTTGCCTCTGCTATTCAAACCCAGAATTTAGCTACACCCGTAGAATTGCCAACCTCCATCAAAGTTTATTGACTTCACCTGTGTACTTTAGACTCCAATGCAAACGTGTGGATGTCGTTTCCACCTTGTCCGCTCATCCTTCATTTGGTGGAATAATAGAGCTTACTAGTGCTTTCGAAGACAAAGGATTGCTTGCTCTCCCAGCTTGTTTAGCCATAGTTAGCAAAACCAGATGTTATTATTTGCGGTTGTCAACGTTTCTGACCAACCCCGTGAAACTTTCATCTGGTCCAGAAGTTGGCTACATCCAAAGTACACACTTTGTTCCTTGGATTCCACCTGTTAAGCTTGAACAAATATGCCACGCAGTTGAACATGTCACCTTCTAATTCAGTCCACCTACCCTTTGATGTAAATTTAGATGACACTGATCTTCATCCAGCCCAAGTTCTCATGATGAAGTGATTACTAGATGAATTTGAAGACAACTTCTGTCTCGTGTCGTTTGAAAAAGGCTGCACAGTGCACACCTCTCCTACAACACACTATTGACGCGACCAATGATAAACCTGTGATGGTTCGGCCGCTGTGGCTACCCATCCAGGTGCAAGCTGAGACGATAAGCGTTAAACATCATCAGTCTTATTCAAATAGAATTATTTTAATTCTACTTGAATAAGACTAAAGATTCCATTTTAATAAGACTGATGATGCCAATTAAGATGAAATATATTTCTTAAGATATTAAAGTTTATGTGGTTGAGTGATTCGAAAATGTATGACGGTTTTACGTTGTATCTGGTTTCACAAAAGTGAGTCGAAATGGTGTCGTTTGTGCGCAATGTCTGCATTGCTTATGCGCACGGTTACCACCGGTCCACACCAAAAAATAAACACGCTATTCTGAGGCGACGGTCTCTACGTCAGCAAATTCCTATTTTTTGCACGAGAAATCGTTGAAGACGAAAAAATAGGTCTTCCCGTTCGCAGATACCTCTATTTTCATACTAGAACTCGGTGAAGACCCCCAAAAAAGTCCTGTTTTTTTATGCTAGACCTCGGTGAAGAAAGGTTCTCACGTCCGTAGATTCAAAAATAAGTACGACATATAAAAATAAGCACGTTTCTTAGAAATAAGCACATTCACGTTTTGTAAAACATTGCACTTAAAAATAAGCACAAATCTTAGAAATAAGCACGAAATGGTAACCCTGCTTGTGCGTGATGTCAAATGCATTACCACGTTCGTCTAAATTAGCAAACAAAGATTTTTAATGGTAATTTACCACTTAAGGCCAGAGCACGAATGTAGCCACTGTGAATGAAACACAGATAGAAAGTGTTATTGCTGAGCAGGGGCTACTTATGTTAAGAGTCTATAGAAGAGGGTCACCGACTACAAAAGGCTGAGAACTACCGGTGTAACCATTAGAGATAGTTAGCCCTCCCCAGAGTGGAGGTTGTCTCAAATGGCTTAGCACGTTGTCGCTACTTCTCCGCCTTGAATATGAAAGCTAGCTATCACCAAGTTGAAGTTGCGTCTGATGATGCACACCGCGGTTAAGAGTGTCTTTCTACAGGTACAGGTTTCATGAATGGATGCGCACCTTTTGGATTATCTACGCCCCTGCTTCGTTTTGTCGATTGATGTTTATCTTACTTAATTACTGGCTTGTCTTCCGAAGAAGTTGTTTCTAATCTAGACGTCATCTTGTTTTACTTTCGAACTTCTGATGAGCATTTACAAGCTCAGCGTAGTGTTTTTGAGCGGTTCCGTGCTGCAAACAAATTAACGAATTATCTTCTGGAAAGTGCTCTTGGTTGCAGAAACAAACTGCTTTTCTTGCCTTCCACGTCTTGAAAGATGGTGTTGTGACGCATCCAGACAATATTAACAATGTGAAAATGTTTCCAATCCGGACAAATACAAAAACTGTTCGTTCTTTTTGGATTTAACTTCGCAGGCCTACTATTGAAAGTATGCTCATCAGTTCGCTAGAATTGCTCACCCTGTGGCAACTCTACTATGAGAGTTTAGCACACGTGAATGTGAAACAGCTTTCCTGAACTTAATCTAGTTTGATTTCTCCCCCCATTCTTGTCTTGTCCTCCTTTGGCGAATCATTTCAGTTGCCTCCTTTGGCGAACCATTTCAGTTGTTTGCTGATGCTTCAAACTTTGCTTTCGGATGTGTTTTAGAATAGTAATAGTGTAGTGTCTTTTATTTCTGCACCGTGAAAATAAATACAACACATCAATATAAGGTTTCAAATACAAACGGCCACAGAAAAGGAAAGAAGTGACAAATCGATTAAGGTTGTAACATGGTAGAGAGAATGAAACTTGAAGATGAGCAGTGGCGCCGCCAGGACGGGGGGGGCAAGAGGGGCAAGTTGCTTCCTCACTTTCGTTGTGGGCAGTTTTTCCAGCTTGTGCAAATCTGTTGATAAATTTTTTTCGAGGGTATACCCCCCGACCCTCCCAAACTTTTGTCGGTTCGTTATTCCACTAATCAAAAAAACCATGAAAATGCACTGTTTGACCTGTGAATTTTTTTTGTTTCATAAACTGACCAGGCTCACCGTCCGAATTATACTCCGCCGTTTTTTCTCGAAAGCTAACAACTATGTAATAATTTGCAAGGGACAAATTAATGTTTCCAATTTTTCGACTATAACAAAAGTCTCGTCAGCCTTGCTACGCACAGCCAATCCAGGCTAAACTCATTCCAGACTGTAAAGACTCTTTTTTGCATTGCTATACATGGACATCTCGACTTCATTTCTTTTCTAGGTTGTGCCCTATTTTTAGCAGGCGACTGGCCCCAAACAACGATACCCAATGAAAGAGCCTATAACTACTAACCCCAAACTAAGTTACCGGTAGCCTAACTAGCCCACATCACTAGAAGCCCCCATGGCAACCCACTCATTTGCAGCTGCAGACGCGTTTCGACCTTATTATGGTCTCATCAGTGCAGCATAGCAACCTCCCACCTTCCTGAAAAAAAAAAATTCTAACCTTCAAAAGAACTACACACCCCAAATCTAAGCCTCTACTCGTTCTGCTCAAGGTAGACCATTTGAAATAAAACCTTCAAGAAATTAGTACATGCTGGATTATAATGTCACAGATTCCCTGTAAACAATCGACAAGAATAGAAGTGACCGGTTGGTTTAAGCATTATTTCCCCGGTAATCTGAGGAGGAATTTTTTGTTTACGGTTTGTAACTATACCAGTTACCAAAGCCTGCAAAAAACCTCTCTGCCCAAGCCGTTCGCCCGTGAAAAAGCGGGGGACAAGGCAGGCACTGTGTCTGCGCACGCAGCCCAGAAAACACAATGTTTAAACCAATCGGTCATTTCTATTCTTGTCGATTGTTTACAGGGAATCTGTGACATCATAATCCAGCATGTACTAATTTCCTGAAGGTTATATTTCAAATGTTCTACCTTGAGCAGAACGAGTAGAGGCTTAGATTTGGGGTGCGTAGTTCTTTTGAAGGTTAGAATTTTTTTTTTTCAGGAAGGTGGTAGGTTGCTATGCTGCACTGATGAGACCATAATAAGGTCGAAACGTGTCTGCAGCTGCAAATGAGTGGGTTGCCATGGGGGCTTCTAGTGATGTGGGCTAGTTAGGCTACCGGTAACTTAGTTTGGGGTTATTAGTTATAGGCTCTTTCATTGGGTATCGTTGTTTGGGGCCAGTCGCCTGCTAAAATAGGGCACAACCTAGAAAAGAAATGAAGTCGAGATGTCCCGGTATAGCAATGCAAAAAAGAGTCTTTACAGTCTGGAATGAGTTTAGCCTGGATTGGCTGTGCGTAGCAAGGCTGACGAGACTTTTGCTATGTAATATTTGAATAACATTTTATTTGAATAAGTCGAAACGTATATAAGGTATTTATGTGTGGAATAAATATTTGAAAACTTGGTTAAACTGTTAATTGGCTCATCTTTTATATACTGTCTTGTACCTACATCTGCTTATAACCAGAAAAAGAATCTGCTGCACTATTTTGACAAAATGGCTGTATCTGAATTGAAAGCTAGTCTGGAAAAATTTAACACCGAAATGCTAGAAATTAAAGAAAACCAAAAAAAGCTGCAGGAATACTGTGTGGAGATCCAACCAATGAAATCATCATCAGTTTTGCCAGTACATGATTCTGCTGATACCTGTATGATGTCTGGTCAATACTCTTCACATGTAAATGGAAACCAAGAAAATATACAGGTAGGCTTACAAATTGCAAAACTAAGCCAACGGATAGAAGAGCTGTACCTAAAGTACAATGTTATATCATCTGCTATAGCAAAGCTGGAAGTAGCAGTTGATGACCTCGAACAATACGGGCGACGCAATTGCATCATCCTACACGGTCTCACATCCAAAAATTTTGAAAATGCCAATGCCTACGAAGACTTTGAAAACTATATTATAGCCACTGTGAACAACCACTTCAAAACTAACTTGGTACCCAATGACATTGACATCACCCACAAACTACCTCCCTCTAAAAATGGCAAAATCCCAGTTATAATCAAATTTGTGAACCGTTCGACCAGAAACCAAATCTATTACAAGAAGCAGCTTTTAGCAAAAACTGGACTTTCTATCACTGAGTCTTTGACAAAAAAGAGACTGGAGATGGTAATTTTGGCAAAACAAGCCTTCGGCAAAGAAAATGTTTGGACTAATAACGGAACAATATACTGCAAGCCAAAAGGAGAAGGGAAAAAACAGATGATTTCGACAAAATTAGACATTAACTTGATTAAAGGCTCTTTGAAGTAAGCATTCGTAGCACTGCGATCAACTACTGTGCCGTAACCACATCTGAATGGCTGCTGATTTTATTGATGAAAACCCATCATCTAAAGCAAAAAAAAAAATAATAAATAAAAACTCTAATTCTTTGAAAGAAGTGATTGGGCAAGCAGACTCTCACTGCCTTATTTATAAAGCGTCTTTTATTTTAATTTTTTTTCTTTGACTGCCCTTCAATGTTGACATAATCTTCCGAATTGAATACTGTATAAATAACCTTAGCTCTGGTTCCTATGAGTTCACGGTTATAACATGTTTTTTTTTTTTCTGTGCCGATATTTATAAGAAGTCCAAAAAGTTATTGATCACAACATTTATTCTTTTATGATAACAGGAAAATCAATTAAAAGCAGTGCTGATACGACATGGAATTACTTATTGCAAGTATTGCTGAAATTTAAAGCCAATTGGCAGATTGACTAATTATTTTCAAGAGTTGAAAGTCTTATACTTTTGTTGTCTTGTTTGTTTAACTTCTGATGACACAATTTAAATGTTCGCTATGCCAAAAAGCAATCCGTAAGAACCAAAGCAGCATATTCTGTGACATACTTGAACACTGGGTGCACGCTAAATGCGCTCAATTAGATACTGTTGAATTTAAGAAACTCTGTGATCAGGACGACAGTATCCCTTGGTGCTGTCCTCAATGTATTCTTGATGCTCTTCCCTTTCAAAATATTAACGAAAAAGACTTCAGTGAAATGTATGACAATTGCACAGATGGTCATTCTGCCACTAATCTTGACGCTGCTGTACTGAATGATATATATGCTGATGATAGGCTATCTTTATTGTTTACTGGAGATGACTCAAATTTTACGTCATACTACTTTTCTGAAGATATAGAACTCCTTTTAAATAATAATCCAATAAATTCTTTTTTAATAGCTATGCACATAAACATAAGATCACTCCGAGCCAACTTTGGGAAACTTCAATTACTTTTATCTGATATGAAACTCAAGCCTCACATTATATCAATAAATGAAACTTGGCTAAAGCCAAACCAAACAGGAGAGTTTAACTCTTTACTGAATTACATATTTATCTGTAATAGCAGAGCAAACAATTTGGGTGGTGGGGTAGCCCTTTATATTGATAAAAATTTATCATTTTGCATGCGTGATGATCTTACCATTATGAAAGAAAAGATCGGTGAGACACTGTTTGTGGATATACGGTTTAACAAGAGTGAGACCATAACTATTGGCACAATGTACCGATCCCCATCAAACGATATCCTACTTAACTTAGATTTTATGAACACTCTATCACCCATCTTGAAAATTCTTAAAAAGTCGTCACATACTATCATTATGGGTGACTTAAATTACAATTTACTAGAAATTGACAATCCTCATACCAACACCTTCACAGATACTATGTACGAACATAAATTTCACCCAACAATAAATAAACCCACCAGAATCACAGCAAGTAGTGCCACTGTCATTGATCACATATGGACTGACAGATTTAACTACAAGATCACAAGTGGAATTATAGTTGATAGCTTAGCAGATCATCTACCAGTCATCCAATGTGTTCAACTCAAATCACCCCAAGCTCAAACTGTTCCACACACAAAACGTTTCTTTTCAAGCAATAATGTTTCAAAATTTGTAAATGCTTTAGAAAACCTTGATTTCAGTGATATTTATGCATGCAATGATGTAGATAGTGCCTATAACACATTCGATCAAAAGTTTAAGGTAGTTTTTGAAGAATGCTTTCCTCAAAAACAAGTGTCACAACCAAAAAAGCAAAGTGAACCTTGGTATGACTCCGAGCTAAAGGTTACGTACAAAACTAAACAATCACTCTACAAAAAAGTCATGAGAAAACCAAGTGAATTAAACAAGCAAAAGTACTGTAAGGCTAGAAACAAATATGACAGAATGATAAAAATGAAAAAACAAAACTACATCAAATCCAAGCTAGAAGAGAACAAATACAATTTGAGAGAGACATGGAGAATAATCAACAACTTGCTCGGCAGGAAAACACAGCAGCAAACTAATCCAATGTCAATAAATGGGACATTGGTGACAGACGACGTAATTGTAGCTAATCATTTTAATGATTACTTTCCTCTGTTGCCGATAACTTAGTGAAAACGATACCCACAAGTTCCTCTTTTTTCTATAACTACTTAAGTAAATCAGTCGGAAACTCTATATTTTTAAAACCAACAACTCCCAAAGAAATAAAAGATGTAATCTCCACTCTAAAGCCAAAGTTGAGCAGCGGTGTCGACAACATTCCCATGAAAATAATAAAACATATTCTCGATACCATTGTTGAACTGTTGGCTTGGATTTTTAATATGTCGATTGAGCAGGGCCAATATCCTACGAGATTCAAAACAGCCAAGGTAACTCCCATCTTCAAAAAAGGCAATCGCAAATTTGCAAACAATTATCGTCCAATCAGCCTTCTGCCTGGTTTTTCAAAAATATTAGAAAGAATAATTCACAGTCGAGTATCAAATTTCTTTGAGAAACATGAGGTATTTTACGAGTTACAATTCGGCTGCAGAAAAGATCACTCGACTGAGCTAGCTGTTACCTACATGGTATCTGATATTGCCAATGCAATTGAATCCGGTCAAACAACTATGGGCATATTCCTAGATCTCTCCAAAGCTTTTGACACCATAAATCATAATATTTTACTCTCAAAGCTTTGTCACTATGGTATTCGTGGTAACGCAAATAAATGGTTTAAAAGCTACTTATCAAATCGTAGACAGCTAACTGAATTTAACAAGGTCCAATCAAATTACCGCAATGTTCAACACGGTGTGCCACAAGGATCAATTTTAGGGCCCTTGCTCTTCCTAGTGTACATTAACGATTTTCAAAATTGCCTTGATCAAGCTCACCCAATTATGTTTGCTGATGACTCTAACATATTCATTAAACATAAACAAATTGACATAGTATATGACCAAGCACAATGCGAGTTACATAATATAGCTAGCTGGCTATCAGCAAATAGATTATCCCTGAATGCTGACAAAACAAAATACACAATATTTCATACCCACAAAAAAAGTTATAACATGCAGTTTCCCATTCTTCGTTTTAACAACAAGCCCATTGAGCGAGTTAAAAAGACCCCATTTCTTGGTGTACTTTTAGATGAAAACCTGTCATGGAAATCACACATGCTTGCTCTTTTTCAAAAAATGAGACGTAATGTAGGGATTATTTACAAGTTGAAATCTTATTTGAACTCCAATAACCTCATTTGTATTTATTATTCTTTAATAGCTAGTCACCTGCGATATTGCATTACTTCGTGGAATCATGGAAATACCATACTAGCCAAAAAAATCGACAATCTCTGCTCTAAAGTCATTAAATTGATTGTTAAGTCTAACTGCAATACAACAAACTTATTCTCTGTTACTGACATGTACACACTGGAAATGGGAAAATTAATGCATAAATTTAATCAGAATCAATTACCGACTATCTTTAAAAACCTTTTTCGGCCAAACAACACAGTTCACTTTCATTCAACACGTAACAGATATGCTTATCATCTCCCTTTTTACTCTACATCTGTTTCCCAACAGTCCATTCAGTATAGTGGCGCCAAGGTTTGGAATGCTTTACCATCTGATATTAGAGCTCTGCAATCAAGATCTGCGTTTGTGACTAAGTTGAAAAAGCATCTATCTCAATGAGTCTACGTTTTTTGTCATCGCTACAATTTTCCCACAGAACATTCGATTGACAAACTTGTGAATGCATAGCCTAAAAGTGCTTGTATACGCTGCATTGGTTATCGGTTGCTTTCATGCCAATTTATAAAGATAAGGCAAAATTGTAAATAGATGTACAAATTGTACATAAGCTCTGTACATATGTTTTATTTACCTTTTTTATTTTATGTCTCCCCTTTCGTTATTTGTGAACTATGTTTAGCCTAAGTTTTAAGGTTTTATGGCCATGCAGACAGCTACCGACACTCTCCCAAGTGAATTTTTAATTCATACTGCATGTTTTAAACCTACGGGTTTTGCCATTTCCCAGATAATGTGTTTGCTATTCATTTTGTTTACCTTGCCATTTATTCTGTGCTTAAAATGCATTATCGAATAAATAAATAAATAAATAATTAATGTTTCGACTAAAAGAAAAGTCTCGTCAGCCTTGCTAAGCACAGCCAATCCAGGCTAAATTGTTATGTAATAATTGTTATGTTTTTATGATATTAGAGGTTTTATGTTTTTCACAATTGCGCTAAATCCTGATTGTAAATTTTCTTTATGACGTTATAAAAAACCATGTGAAATCTCTTTTGTGATTTTATAACGTCATAGAAAACATGATAATTAGCGAATTTTTTTTAACAAAAAATTAGCGAATTTTTTTGCGAGTAGTTATTACCCCTTAATATTTACGAAACTAAATAAGGTATGAGTTTGATTTTTACGCAGACGATAAAACATCAATTTTTGAGTCGAAAACTGTAAAAAAAACATTTTTGAAAAGTTAGTAGTTCTTATTTTTTGAGAAAAATCGGCAGTACTGAATGCGTCAATGACCTTTGTTACGTCACAGAAGCCCTAGCAGAACTCAAATGTATTCTATAGTGTTCTCCTCACATAACCGCAAAACCGTTGAGTCAGTATACCAAATAAGAAAAACTAAACAGCTAGAGTTCAGTTACGTTCCGAAATATTACTTTAACTTTATTTTTTCCGCTTTTATAGGGGGAGTATTCTTACGTCATCACAAAATAATGAAAGTCTTTAATGCGCTAAACCTTAAAGTTTTTGCGAAATATTTGTTGCTGATAAAATAGATGAGTAATGTTTATCAGTACTTAAATTTATTACAAAGTGTATTACTTAATTACAAAGCGATAAGTAGTTGCCCCTCGTAGCATGAACTTACTTTAATAGCATTTTTGTCAGTGATAAACCGACATTGTTGGATTGATAATTTTATTTTTGTCGCCACTTAGGCTACGATAAACACGACTCAATCGTCATACATTAGACATTTCCGGAGATTCTAAGCAGGAGCGTATTTAGGAGAGGGCATTGTACCATGCCCCCCCCCCCCCTTTTGACTCTGCCTTTTAGTAAAAAAAAAAAAAACTGATGGTGCCAAGTGACTGAAATATGCCAAGCTCTTTTGATGGTTTCTGTATCATATGGCCAGGGGTGGATCCAGGGGGGTGAGATTAGGGGTATGCATCTTCCCATCAGCCATTTTCAGAAATGTTTTTGATGTAAATCTATACAATTTTTCCATAATTTCAAACTTCTTCGATAGCAGTAAGTCTTACGCCTTAAGCTCACATAATCAAAAATGTGCAAACAAAATGCATTATATCTGGCGCAGCACTCAGAATTAGGGTCAAAAAGTTAAACAAAATTTGCGTGAAAATTACTCAGAAAGCTCTAAAATAGCCATCACAGCAAGTAAACTTTCAAACTTTTTCCGGAGGAGCATGAGCCCAGACCCTCCTAAAGTTTTTCTTTTTTTGAATCAACTTCAAATTAGATCTGCCGAAAAAAATACGCTTGAAAAAATGTGGAAATTATGCTCCTCCCCTTTAAAATTTCTCGCTACCTGCATGCCACTGATTCTAAGTTTCTAGCTAATATTTGCTTCAAATTGCCGCTTGTCAGGAATGAACCAAGCAGCGATTTCTCATGGTGAAGCATTTTTCCACGGATGGGACAATGAAGCTTGGGTGGGTGGTAGTCAGTTCTCGAGTTGAGGGGGATGCCCCCCCAGAAAACACCACCATCCCCCCATAAAACATTTCAGCGTAAACCACTTCTCTATGAATAAGGACTATCCCTCCTTTACGTCAGCGTGAAAAGCTTGCACCATTAAGGGTTTTTACATCTTGAGCACTAGTGGGAGTTGCACCACGAGTTTGAGATTAACCCATCACGCCTGGGCCTGGCTATTGATAATTTGTTGTAGGCTACTTGCGCGTAACCGCGTGGATTTGTTGGTAACACGGCTGCTAATCAAGCCTAGCAGCATATATACTGTTAAAACGTCACGTTGCTGGTGTTAGTCATGAGCTCACGATTTTGTTGTTCTTTGCGATGTTTTTTTGCTATGTTTTTTTTATGACAATAAAGCTCTTCTGACATTAACTAGGCTATTTGTTTCTTGACTGAATGATAATAAGTTCAGCAGCACTATCCGAAACAAGCCATCATCAACCCCTTCTCCTTATTTGATGATAACTTAGCTTCTGCTAACTTAAGCCGAATGCACACAGCGCGCGGTTACGGGCCGGCTTGGGGATTTCCTGTACGTGACGTCATCAAGTTATTACGTCGTTGGTCATTTTGCCCCCCCCCCTTATTTTTTTGACCCTGGTGGCGCCACTGAAAATGAGGGAATTAGTAGGCATGGTCGCAACACCCGATTAAACTAAAATAGGGTAAGAAAAGAAAAAACAAAAACCGAACGTATGACGGCGAAATAAAAAAGACACTGGAGAGACCACAGCTCCAACAACGCTATGATATGGTGCAGTGGTTCTCAAGCTTTTTTGTGCCATTGCCCTCGTACGATACTCTGCATATCATCATCGCCCTCTCGTCCTAATAAGCTTGTGTTCTGATAAACCTAGTAAGAGCGAGAGCTGCTGATGAATGGGAATCACCCAATTTGCAAAGGAAAATGCAGTGAAGAACAAAAAAGGTCTCACATGTTTCATGAGCTATCGCCCCTCTTTTGCCCCCCTCCCCCTTTGTTTTTCGCCCTGGTAAAGCCGAGAGCTACTGATGAATGGGAATTACCCAATTTGCAAAGAAAAATGCGGTGAAGAGCAAAAAAAAGGTTTTACATGTTTCATGAGCTGTCGCCCCCCTTTGGCTTTTCGCCCCTTGGTGTTCCTCTTTCGCCCCCAAGGGGGCGATATTGCCGACTTTGAGAAACACTGATATAGTGCAATGGTAGGATTAGGAACCATAACGGTGTACGCAGGGCCGGATTTAGACAATAATAGGCCCTAGGCTATTTGATTAATGAGGCCCCAGTGAGCAACGATCAGACTCATCTCTACGCAGTGGGGTAGCGAGAAATTTTGAAAGGGGGGGGGGGGTAAAGGATAATTTTTGCACTTTTTTCAAGCGCATTTTTTTTTTTTCAGCAAAACTAATTTGAAGCTGATTAAGAAACAAGAAAAGCTCTAGGGGGATCCGGGAGCATGCTCTCTCGGAAAAATTTGAAAATTTACATGCTGTAATGGATATTTTAGTGCTTTTTGAATAATTTTCGCGTAAATTTGGTTAAAATTTTTTGACCCTAATTCTGAGTGCTTCGCCAAATATGATGCGTTTTGTTCGCACGTTTTCGATGTACGTGCTGAAGGTGTAAGCCATATTGCGATGGAAGAGGTTTAAAATTATAGAAAAACATTTTTGAAAATGGCTGGTGGAAGGATGCATATACCCCTCATTCTAACCCACTGGCCATAAGCTACAGAAACCATCAAAAGAGTTTGGCATATTTTTTTGTCACATGGCACCATTAATTTTGTTCTTTTTTACTAAAAGGCAGAGTCAAAAGGAGGGGGTGGGCCATGGCGCAAAGGCCTCTCCCCTTAAATACGCTATTGTCTCCACCTTTAAGCCTAGAAAGGTCTTGATGGTCAATTTCCATAAAAAGTCTTGATAAAAAGAAGGTCTTCGTTGTTTGTGACGAGACCCCTTATTTCTCCAAGGCCCTACGCTTTAGCCTGCCTAGTCTATTGGTAAATCCGGCCCTGTGTAGAATATAATCAGTTAGGCATAAATTAAACATACCTATAAATTTTATGTTATGCAGCGTCAAAATTGTGTTCGTTTTGAAACTCTTTTTGAATTTTTCTGCAAAAAAATCAAACGTTTTCTCACTTTTCTAAACTAAAATCTAGTAACTACAGTATACCACAACTTAGCTTGAGTTTAATACATCACTATCAGCTGAAACACACTTGCCTAGCAAAGAGTCTGTGAAAGACATGGATCTAATTTCAAAAAAATCGCAGCGTTTTTCATGTTTCGTAAACACAACAGTTATCAACCTGATCAATCAACTCGAAGAAACAACTCTCGTCTACATGCCTCCGCTAAAACTTAAATGTGACATTGAAGAAAAAGTTGGTAAACCGTCATTACTCATTACCGGTAGTAGGGCAAGCTTCTGCAATTTTTTTACCGCTTCGGGAAGCTTCGTAAGTAACAACAAAAATTATTACAGCATGTAAGGAGCTGTTAGCCTAAATTTTATTTGGCAACTTTTTTGGTTTTTAAAGGTAACTTTTTGTTGCAACTTTTACAAAATATTTAAAAACAGTCTCACAAAAAAGTATGAACAGCCAAGTGTAATTTCACTAATAATTTACCAGGTGTAGGTAAGCTTGCGTTACATGTACAGTACTTTGTTTTAATGCAAGCAGTAATTGTCACAGAATGCGTAATGAATGAGGTCTTCCAGCGTAATTTATTCCGTAACAATAGGCTCGCTGTATTCTGTAATTATGAGCTTCAAAAAGCAGCTGTTAACTAAACAGAACAAGCTTTTATTTATGTACATTTCCAAAAACAAACATTAGTAAACGGTAACATTACGCTCTGTACTCTGTAGCTTCGGAAATATGCACATAGGAGACAGCTTCACGTTGTGTTAACTTAAGACCGTCACTTTGCTCAGAACGATGTTTGAAAATATTTAGCAGTGTATGCAGGGCCGTATTTAGACAATGAGAGGCCCTAGGCTATTTGATTAATGAGGCCCTATTGCGCGCAACGATTACACTCATCTCTACGCAGTGGCGTAACGAGAAATTTTGAAAGGGGGGAGAGGGGCCATAATTTTCACACTTTTTTCAAGCGTATTTTTTTCGGCAGAACTAATTTGAAGCTGATTGAGACGCAGAAAAGGCTCTAGGGGGTCCGAGGGCATGCTCCCGATGAAAAATTTTCAAAATTTGCATGCTGTAATGGCTATTTTAGTGCTTTTTGTATAATCTTCATGCAAATTCTGTTTAAATTTTTTGACCCTACTTCTGAGTGCTTCGCCAAATATGATGCGTTTTGTTTGCACGTTTTCGATGTACGTGCTGAAGGCGTAAGGTTTATTACTGTGGAAGAGATTCGAAATTATGGAAAAATTGTATGCATCAAAAACATTTTTGAAAATGGCTGGTGGGAAGGACGCATACCCCTCATCCTACGCCCCTGGCCGTAAGCTACAGAAACCATCAAAAGAGTCTGGCATATTTTTGTCACATGGCACCATAACTGCACCGGTGCACCTGCATGGAGTATGAGCTCCGTAAATAGAGTCTGTTCCTGGAGCTATTCTTGGTGCAAGATGCTGGATGGCGGCAGGAACCTCTGCATGTAAACTTGGCTAGAAAGATTTTTGAGTTGATGTAGATGTCTTCCGAAGATCACTTACTTTTTTGGATGTGAGTCGTGATGATTTTAGTATTATCGTCGGATTTCCCATTTTTGACCAGCTGAGATGCAATAGCATGTGCTGAAACGGGGCATTGACGTGGGAAGTAACCTGATCGATCAGTGACCTTGGTTGAATTGCGCCATGCTCGTACATGAGAACAGAATAAGACACGTCACGGGCGTTCACACTCCTCATCCCAACATGGTTCGGTCGGTCATGAGGGATGAACTTCTTGGCTGCTGTCATGATAACCTTGCTGAAGTCCTGCTATGCCCAAATCACTTCTCGTACATCAGCGGCCAGGAACCTTTAGCCAGTTTGTTGGTAAAAGCAATATATCGACTCTAGTTTGGCAAGTCACCGGCATAGAGACAAGAATGTGGAAACCAGATATGGGAGAAGCATTTCTAAAGTGGGGGGACCTAAAACCAATGACCAGATTTTTTGCGCCTACAAACCATATTTAGCTTGTCCAAATGTGAGATGTCCAACTTACGTGGGCTTCAGACCGACGGTTCTTCTGCATCACAATTAGAGTTTTGATTTCATAATAATAAACTAGAATATCATAATAACAAATTATGACATCAAAAATTTAATTGTGATGCTGAAACTGGAACCAAGGACCGTGGGTCTAAAGCCCACATAAACTGGACATGTGGACAGCGAAATTGTGTGGCTACAGTTTATTGTTTTAGCCATCCCAATAGCTTGTAAATGCCATAATCGTCCGTAAAGCTTCTATGTGAGCGCCACTATAGGGGAAGGATTGAAAAATAGAGGGCCACCCTCTAATCTAATTGAATATCACCTGTAATCAGGGTCGGATTTGCCAATGTGCTGAGTTGGCTGAAGCCTAGGGTCTCCGAGAAATGGGCCTCGTTAACAACAGCGAATTAGACCTTTGTTTTTGAGATCAAGACCTTTTCTTTGCGCAGCTACACAGGGACGTGTCACCTGATTTTTCGCATTGAATTTTTGATTACTTACTGGAAATTGTGTTATGGTAGATGTTTTTTTTTTCTTTCTTTGAAGGTTAAATGTTAACTCTGTTATCAGTTTTTTTCTCTTCGTTAATTATATTTATCTTCCTAAAATTCTGACCAGCTCGTCAAAAAATATAGCACCATCCTCTAAACTGAACACCTTCTCTTAAATAGAAGGCTACAATAGGAAAAGAGATGAGTTGAAAAATAAAGCGCTGCGTGGCCGTGTGTCGCTCAAATATAGAGGTTTCAGGGTATGTCACGTATACGGTCACCGAAACAACAACAGCAGTAAGATTTTTTGGAGCATACGAAAAGATAAAATTGGGATAATCAATAACTCAACTCCAATTAATGTTATTTCTTACATCGATAAGAAGATGCGTGGAGAAATAGTAGAACTTCATAAATCGCCATCGCCACATGTAAAATTAGAATCGAAACGTTTTGATTGCTTTCTCTGATTAGAAAAAGCAATTTTGTTTAAAAAGAATCGCTAAGGTTAGCACTGCTCAGCAAAACAAAGTGAATTAAAAAACCTAAATGGGCCTACATTGAAAAAAAAATTAAAAACTAGGGCTAGGCTATAGATTATTTACACAGTCTACCGCTTTCATTGTAAGACAGCTGCTTATTTTATCGATTTTGAAGATTATAGTTGTTGACGTCAAAATTAAGTCTGAAAAAAGCAAAGCTCCCACCTCCCCGAGAATTAGCCCCGCTCGTCGCATTATGAAAAATTACACTACAATTCTACAAATACAGTAGGCTGCATTTGTTTTGAGTGACTGTCAGCAAAGTCAGAGCAGATAGCAGGGTATACTACAATATATTGGTGGAGCTTTGGAGGGGCCTATAGTTTTGAGTTCAGTTGCTATTGTTTACTTACTATAAACGACACTTGCGATAACTGCTCTACCTCGCCTCGTCTCAAAACGCACTGCAAAATGCTTTTTCCATACCGAAAGCTTAGATCAGTGATTCTAAATATTTTTTGAGCTGTGGCCCCCTGCCTGCACCTCTGAAAGACCATGACCCCTAAAATGTGTAAGTTTAAAAGGATCGGTCTGTTATAATTCATTAATGATTCCTACTATCGTGGCTCCCAAGAGAACACTCTGTGCTCTGCTGTGGTTTCTTTGGGGGGCCAATGGCCTCGATTGAGAAGTTGAGAACCCCTGGCTCAGATGCTACCAATCATGGTTAGCCTTTTATACGTAATATATTCAATTTGACATTTAAAAGCCGCAAGCTATTTTTTTGCTATAAGAAGATTACACTTTTTCTGTTCTTCCCTCCCCACAAACGAAATTTTTAAAAAAAATCTCTGGAATTAAGCTCTTTTCTGGGTTTCAATTTCAATGGCAGGCGTATTAAGTTTTAAATACATTCATGCAGAGGTATTTATTGTAGAAAAAAACGCGTAAATTAGGGCCCCCCTGAAAAAAAAGTGGGGGGCAGGGCCCTCTCGGACCCCCGGTTCCGCCACTTATGGTGGAAACACGGAATGTCAGACGTTTGCAGTCGTGTCGGTGGGGTTTGTAGACGTTGACAATTTCCTATTCATCGATGTCTACGCACAGCCACTCTTTCTCAGATGAAGGTCAAGACCTGCCCCACACCGTTCCAGCTCAGTCGCTCATGAACAAAAGTGGCACGACCATGCTTCGTACTCAAAGCAAACCCAGCTAGCTAGTGCAAAGCTTGGAATTACTAGCTTCTCTGCACTGGTACAATATTATTGGTCTCCGTAAAAAGAATGAAATGTGTTTCGCGCTGTACAGCAAGATGATACAAGACGTGTTTAAATATAAAAACAATCGTAAATGCATCTTTGTAATACCTATGCATCGCAGGTTTGGCAAAGATCTACATAGGTATTACTGGGTTTGACGAAGATCTACAATTCTACATAGGTTAACTATAATATTTGAATCTGAGTAACTATAAGATTTGAATCTGAGCTTGAATAGGTTTCCAGGACCAATACAAGAATTTAGTTGGTCTGCATTTCTCAACGATTTTCTCTATCCTTCTATTCAAACTTGGCAACATACTTAACTCCACGGAGCTGTAGTTTCCAACAAAATCAATATACTGTATACCGGTATTCAAGCCATGTCTAGCCACAATTTCTCTCCATGAGTGTTTCACAAATTACTGCGATGCACACCGCTAAAGAAATAACAATGCCTTGCCGAAATGTCTCTGTCGTTTGAACAAAGTGTTCTGTAGTGCTCTAGTTTAATCTCCAACTTAAGTTGCTGTGTCTCCGCCCCCCCAAGGATAAGCGGGACCAAAAATTAAATGGTGCTTTATGCACAATTACCCTGACGACAAGTCCAGTTTAGATGGGCCAAAAGCTCACGGTTTCCATAGGAGCGGGAAGTAGGGTGCCAGGGGGGGCTCAAGCCCCCCTGGACATTTTTTTTCGCCCCCTCTGACAAATGAACAAATTATGCACTGAGTGCGACGGGATTAATGCTTGCAACGTACATACTTAATGAAGCAAATACTTTTTATAGCGCTTTCAACCAAAGAGGAATTACTATTCTTTTAAAAATCACTCAGTTATTATTCACTAGGTCAATGTAAAATCTGGTAAAATTTTCAATGTTTGAAGTTCATTTTTAACAGTGTTTTATACCAGCGTTCGCAAACCTTTACAACAGTCATGGACGATAGACCAGTAAAAGTAATGTGGCTGCCAATTCTTGTAGCTGCCAAACCCTTTAGGCCAAACTACTCTGAATGCTCATGAAAGTACGCAAATTTGGATCATGGGAATTACGCAAATTGTAAACGAAAATGCGGAGAAATGCAAAAAAACGGTCCTCAATCCTTCAGATGTTCCGAATCCCACTAAAATTTATGTGAAGAGTTAAAATAAGGTCTTCACGGCCCGGACGCGTTACATGAACTGGAAATGTTGGTGGCCAACCTGATGTGAGTACAAGCCAAATCGTCCCGCGATCGACAGTCAAGCATCCAAAGATCGACCGGTAGATCGCGATCAACTGACTGGGCACCCCTGATCAAGCTTTTATGAGCTTGGGCAAGTTTTCTTTTCTGGTTGAGTTTTTTAATGGTTTTGAATTTTTTCTACCTACCTAATGAAGCGGCTAAGTCACTACTTAACTGGCACCGATGATTGTTACTAAAATTAAGCTAGTACGCCAACCTAAATATCTATATCTACACATATCGTTATGTTAAAAAATGGTTCAGTGCTTTATTTTGATTGTGTGTTTTGCGTTATTTTTAAACCTTATTGGGGCATTGTTTGTTACATGTAACTCTGATCAGTAAAGCAAAAGTTAGGTCGGACAAATTTTGTTTGCCTACTTTTCGGTTTTGTTATTGAGGTATTTACATTTTACACGTACATGCAATATTGCACTCACAAAATGCTTAGTAGTAATTCGTGCATACTTAGAAAAGCGTAATGGTAGTAGGCCTAAGCAATCTTGTTTTCCATGAGAAAAAATTATCCTGAAAAAATTCCGATCACTTGAGCGAGTACGCAATTGATGTTTATCAAGATCCTGCTTCTAAAAACGTACATTCGAGAAAAAGTACATTCGGCTTCGCCCCCCAGACGTTGACACGATCTTACAATGTTGAGCCCTCCCTGTCCAAAAAACGTTCCCGCGCCACTGACGGTTTCTGCATCACAATTAAGTTTTTAACGTCATTATCACGTTTTTCAATTATGACATCGAAAGTGTGATTATGATGCAGAATCCCGTGGGCTTTTGGCCCACTTAACTTGGACATGTGGACAAAGTAAACTTCTATTCGTAACAATCGTAGCTTTTAAAGTCCAATTATCTTTCAGCACAAGCTCAACACCTTTTCTGCCTAACGCTGCGAAGTAAGATCTGCCCTGCAAGAACAGAGGAGTAAGATTATGTAACATTTCAGCTTCTTCGCTTTGTTAGCTGTCGATGTTTGAAGTGGAAGGAACAAAGCAAAGGCAACTTGTGATTGATTGATTGATTGAACTTGTAAAACAAAGCAAAAGTCGGCTTTTGTTTAACATTCCAATCATGAACCGAACACAATCGCTATTAACCCGAGCAAGATATCATTTTCGCCCAAATTAGAACGAATAAAATTATGATAGAAGCAGCTGAAATGACCGAGTGCATAGGTCATTTGCCTCTGAAGCGGTTGACTTGTGTTGATTTCTAAAATTAGTATTTACACTTCTTCCCTGCGTAATAATGAGCATTGAAGGCACACTGTGGAATACAAGCCGACAAGGTCACTTGTACTGCAGTAACAAACACTTAGCGGGATTACCTTGAGCTAGTGTGGCAGACAGGTGGCCTGAAACTGCCCAGCGAGCTCGTTATAGCGGCTTTGATTGCTTTCTCGTGATAAAAAGATAAAAATGCAACCCAACATTTACCAACTCTCTGCTTGGCATTTAGGGGCGACAGAATGACTCAAGCTGAATATCTCGTGTTTACAAACCGGCAGGCTCATTTGCTAAGCGCTCACGCTATCGGTGCGAGAATTGAGCATTCGATTCCTGGGCAGGTCAAATCGGACACACTGTCGCCAACTCTTGTCATCGCTGCGACGTTTCTTCGGAGCTGTGTTACCCAGGCGCTTAGCCGGGAGATGGATCTCGTTACACACTTCCGCGTAATACCGCGAGAATAATGAGGATTCAATTTTATCTGGTGTTTCTTTAACCATTTTTTTTCAAAAGCTTTTTTGCGTTTATTTTTTGCTGTCACGCTAGTGTTTCATCGCAATTATTATTTTTGTAGTCGGCAAAAAAATGGAAAATGAAGTAAAACCTCAACGTCATGCAGTTTTGTTGTCAATATTCTGCTTTTCTCATTCGTATCTGTCCTGCAGTATAGTTTTTGTTCTAAACTGATTTTTTGAGAAGGAACTTGTCGGTGAAAAGTTGTTTTGAAGCAAAGTTTGATTAAAAATCGCATTTGTGTATCGAACTCGTTTTGTTTGCAGTGATGCCATTTCGGGAAATCTAAGAGTATTTTTTTTCGGCAGAACAAATTTGAAGCTGATTGACATGCAAAAAAGTTCTAGGGGGTCCGGGGGCATGCTTACCCGAAAAAATTTTGAAAATTTACATGCTGTAATGGCTATTTTAGAGCTCTTTGAGTGATTTTTAAGCAAGTTTTGTTTAAATTATTTGACCCTAATTTTGAGTGCGTCGCTTGTTTTTGATTTTGAGTTGAGTACAAAGGCAACTCCTAAGCGAGTCTGGATTTGTCCTACGCATTGCGCCTCCGCTGCTTTCTCGTGATAAGAGGATAAAGATGAAGAAATCAATCAAATCAATCTAGCATAAAATACAGTAGCCAGATCGACGTTTGTAGACGTGTTAACCTATTTTAAATGAACTTACTTAAGTCCTGGGATAAGCTAGCTAATTCTAACTGATATTTTGTTGTTTCGCTGTTATTTGCCGAAAAGTTTCTTCTAAAATTGGAGAAAATTTAACTGTGACATCATAATAAAGCTCTAAGAGCTTTGCACACGAAGTTACCAGGAAATCCAACAGTTTTTGAAATTTTGTTCTCCTTTGTCACAGAGTTGCAGAAGTTAGTGCGCTGGTTTGATGGGATCAATGAAGAAAAGAAACGAATAACAAGTGACGCCATAAGCCATCGTTGAAGTGCAATAGGGTGTACTGTAGTTATAATTTTTTAAAAAGGGGGGGGGCTGAAGGGGGCTCAAAATTTTTATGGGGAGGCTGAAAAAATATAGGGGAGTTTCAGCCCCCTCAACCCCCACCTTTCAACGTCCTTGTTTGTATACATCAAAAAAATTTTTGAAAATGGTTGGTGGAACGATGCATAATCGCATACCCCTCATCCTACCCCCTGGATCCGCCATTGGCCATGAGCTACGGAAACAATCAAAAGAGTCTGGCATATCTCATCACTTGGCACCAGTAATTTTGCTCTTTTTTACTAAAAGGTAGAGTCAAAAGAGGGGCCATGGCCCAATGCCCCCCTCCTAAATACGCTCCTGATAAAAGAAATATTTTTTGCAGTGCCTTTTTTGTTTAAATGTTGCAGTAAAGCAAAGTAAATTGAAATGTACAAGAACAGTTTTAATCAACATTAAAGAAAATGATACAAAACTCAGTTAAGCATGTCTACTGCTCACAAAATATGGAGGGTTTTTAGGGCTGGAGTCAGAATATTCCTAGGGGTAAGAATTGAAAAACATGAATATGTTACAGTTTTGTGCGTGTGGAAGGTATCAAAACACTAAAACATTGATATGTAAACATTCAAAAGTTTTGGGGACTGACTTAAGTTTCCTCAGCTCCTTCGGATCCCCCTTTATGGTTTAATTATTGGGAAAGTAAGACCTTGTTAGTCACGGAACTGATATTTGTGGTCTTGAATACAACTTGCTTCAACCAACTCCATGTGATTACGATGCTAGACCAGCAATTGGAATAGATCACGAGCGTTACCTTGCGGCAACATGTTTTACAAGATTGATTGTGATCAGCGAGTCAAAAACTTGATTATCTGTCGATTTACAAAAGCCACGAGTGAAGTGATTTCGTGTGAAAACCATATTTACGATGCAGATTCAGTTTCATGAACAAAGTTTTTTTTGACTTTAATCTCTAACAATAACAAATGATTAGTAGGGCAATTTTTGTCACAAAAATTGCAATTTTTTTGCTGGCTCCAATTAATATAAAAAGCGTGGAAGCAAAATGACGACCAAGACTAAGTAATGGCGCAAGCAGACAATGGACAATTGGACATGCCATATTTACAGCAAGTTTGGGTTCATCAACCTCAGGTTGAAAAACCCATGTTTCAAACAAACGCAAACATGTAATTTGTTTTGTTTGTCTAACCTTGCTAAAGCTCGTCATGAAAATCACTATAAATTTATTGTTAAAACCCTCTCTTCATTTTTTAAGGACCAAGCGCAGCTATGATGACTTTTAGCTAGATCGATGGACAATGTCAGGGACAAAAGATGCGGAAAAACCTGTTTTGCCGCTTGAAAACCAAGGTAATCGTCTCGGCTATGAAGCTAATTATGGTCCACAAGTGACAATGTGGTGAGTTATATCTTTTATTTTATTGTGGTCTCAAAAGTAAGTTTGTTCGTGAAAATTTTGCAGCAGTTGAACGAAGTTGGATCGCATGGTCACCTTATCGTGCATGAAAAAGTGATTGGTTATTACACCTGTGACACAACCACGGGCGTGTTAGGGGGGTCATTGCGCCATGCCTCCCCTTTTTATTTTTCCTTCTAATAAAAAAAGATAAAGTGCTGCAAAGTGACTGAAATATACCAAATTTTTAATATTTTTTGCAGGTTATGCGTCCCCTCCCCCCTTTTAAAATTTCTTGCTCCACCCCTGTACACAGCGACAAGACCATGATATGAACTCAGGGGTGCCTTGGCAAAATTCGAACTAGGGGGGTCCTGTATAATGCAAAAAAATTTACTATTTTATACCAGATGTTTTTTAACTTTTTCAGTCACGCCTCTTTGCCGTCAGATATTTTCGCCCACGATCCACGACCAGTGCCGAGTGATTGGAGTGAATACTGTTGCCCCTTCCCCCCAAAAAAGCTCTAGCGGGGGCCCTTTGATATCTGCAAACATTTTGGCAGTTTCGCGCTTTTTCGACTCATTAGCTGCATTGTTTCAAGAGACATGTCCGAAATTTCCTCAGGAGGGGCGCCTCAAACTTCCGCATTTTTTGAAAATTTGTAGGCCTAATTTACATCATGTAACTGCAATTAAAATGTTTTTTAAGCTACTTTTTGACGAAATTTTCTTGAGTCTAATCAGATACAAAAAAATATTATTGGGCAGTGGCGCACCCAGGATTTGGCAAGGGGGGGAGCACGACCCAGGGGTCTGGGGCGAAGCCCCCAGCCGCCGGAGGATACCGGGTTGTGGAGGCGTAGCCCCCAGCAGCCAACAAACTTTTGCGGTTTTCGCATAAAAAACACTAATTTTAGCGCACTTTTTTATCGTAAAAGAGCATGCAGTGAGTGCAGTCACTGGAGAAAATGCAGAAATATTTTCGCAGCTTATGTCTAAAAGCAGATATTTGGCTAAAATAAGTGAAAGGAGGCTGCAACCATTATTAGTTTGAGAAATTATATACTGAAAGTTAGGTTTTAGCACCTTAATGCAGGGCCAAGAGGGGAGGCATGGCACCGTGGCCTCCCTGCGTGCGCCTGTGTTGTGGGGCCTCTCTAAATGCCTCTCTTTCGACCGGGGGGACCGAACTTCGGAGATGCTTTGATACGGCACTGCCCACCACGCTGCAAAAACATGCAGAAAATATAACAATTTATTTGCGTTGTTTTAACCGTCTTAAAGGAAAGGATGCAGCTGTTTTGGGGAAACAAGTTTTGAAGTTTTACAAAAATAAAAGGTTTGAAAATATACGTTTAATCATTAAGTCACTGCTAGAGCTATGCTCACGCCCCTCTTGCAAACCTTTTACGTCTCTCGGGTTAAGAGCCTCTGCTCAAAAGTCTAAACGTTCACATCGACTTGGCTGATTTTAAGAGCCCCCCTGGGCCCCCTACAAATAATTTTTTTAGAACTAGGGGGCCGAGTCCCCCCGGGCCCCCCGCCAAGGCACTCCTGCATGAACCAGTAGTGAATGTTTATGCATGTTATGTTGTCTACCCACATGTTAAAATGATGAAGAAAATCTGCTACCAAAATGGATCGCGAAATGTCATCAATTGTAAACACACTGGAAAAAAATAACGTCTTGAAACTCTTGAAGTCCTTTTTTAATAAAACGATCTCATCCGACGACCTTGGTATCGCTCGTCATGAAAGTTACTCGGAATTTGTTGCTAAAAGAAACAGTGAAAAGTTTTTCACCGGTCTCATGCTTGACTAACCGCACTAGTGATATCATAATCAGTCATCACGACACTAGCGGCGCTCTTACAATGTTTGCTGCACATGGAGTTGGCCGAGTGGTTGTGCATTAAACTGCGAAACTGGTTCGTGGGTTCGATGCCCAACTAGGTCATTTTACGTGATGCATATACTTCACTGATAAAAAAAATTGAAACTGCAATGTGGATTAAAAAAAAGTTGGAAGAGTGCCACGTGCATATATTTGTCTGAGTGGTCGGTCGATTATGCTCCGAAGCTAGTTTCGCGTGTTCAATGCTCAATTAAGTCATCTTCCATGATGCATTTATAAGTCACAAATATAAAAAACTGTAATTATGTGGCTTAACAAAGTACTTAAAACTTGTATGCGAGGGTTTTACAAAAGTTGAAGATTTCACTAAAAGCAAGTGAACTCGACTAACTTGAGTTTACACAGTTGCACTCATGCGATACACCAGCGGCGTTCTACTTTTTTGAGTGACGGGCCATATCTGCTTTTCACAAACTTTCGCCGGCTGTAAATCAGCACCATGGCGACGATACAATTTAAGAATTCATATCAATTTTTTTGTTATTTTTCGTTTCTTATTTGCCATACTCAACGCGAAATTAAAAATGAAAGCAAAATGTTATTGCTCGTGCAAAGCGCGCACAAACATGAACGCGTAATCACTTACGTGTGACTACAACATAATGCGCATCGTGTCTAGTTTCGAATCCATTGTACTGTAGCTTATGGTGTAACAGCATGTTTCAGTATGACGACGTAATAAGTGCAAGTTTGATTAAAAAACAAAACAATCCAAACAGTACAGAGTGCGTACATGCACGCGCTGCATTTTCTATATCATTGGTGGGACACCTTGGCACATGATGTTTAAGGACTCGAATCTGTAACACAAAATATCGTGTCAGCTGGTGAGAACGATATAACTAACAAATGTACAAAGTTTAACGGGCCACTTTGAAAGCTTTGGCGGTCCACAAGTGGCTCGCGGGCCGCGGGTTGGACGCCTCTGCAATGCACTATCACTCATCGAATATACAGAAGAAACCAAAAATGAGAATAATACGTAGTCATATGCAAACATGAAAAATCACTCAAAGCATAAAATACAATCATGTCCCACAAGAACAGCAACCCACCATTCTAGTTTACACTACCGGTATCATTGATTAAAAAATACAGTAGAAACAAAAAACAAGAAATACGATGACAAGAAAGATGCGGTTCTAGTTTGAGCCGATAAGTTTTGCAAAACTATCAGCATTTCTTCATACAGAATACAAATTATACATGTAATATGGAATTACAAAACATTAAATTGGAAACTGTTATATCATCCGATACGAACCAGTTCGCAAAGTTCGTGTAAATTTACTGAAGCGCAATAAACACATGACGTACCGGTAATTAAATTGTGCGCAACTTCATGTGTTCACTAAAAACAAAGGTTTCAAATGTTAGTGTGGCTTAGAACATCGCATAGAGTAACAGCAAGTAACCGCAATTAAAAGAGAGGAGGGGCAATCAAATCAAAGATTTTAGCTGTGAAATGCGCATACACATGTGGGACAATAACAATTAAAACAACGCATGATCATTAAAGTGTAACAATAATATTCTGAAAGCAATAACATTATGCAGTATTTTTTCTTTCAAAACATACATACGTAAAAAGTCCTGCAGATTACTGGGAAATGAGGACGTTCAATGACATGAGGGAAATGCGGATTTTGAGCGGAAATAGCTCATAGACCGGTTCAGAGAAACGGAGTTTTCTTCGATCTATTTCGACAATGAAGAGGAGTTCTGATGTGAAAACGGAGTTCAGTTTGAAAATAACTCGAAGTTCTGTGTAAAAATGACGTGATTCACAACAAAACGCAAAAAAACGCCTGTAAAAAATTAAAGTATGCAAATTAATACAAGTTTTTGATATTTGTCGGTTAGTTAAGCATTGGAATGAATTTAAAATGTTTGTAAATTTTGCAATCTCGAAATATTTCTCCCAATAAAAAATACACATTTTTCGCTTATTGAAGCTAGAATAAGCATGAGTAAATATCACACTTACAAACAATTAGTTTAGCAACCATAACATCACTACAACATATTACACTTGAACTCAAGATAATGCAAGACAAAGAATAACCAAGCTGACAATAATAAAAGAGCGTCATGTAGCAGGGTTTAAAATCATGACGCACATTATTAATTTGTAAACGTGCAGTTACAGCTGATCGCTCTAAAACTTATAAACATTTGTGGTTAGAAATCAGTATTTGAGTTGGTCAATTTTTCTTGCAGAAAGTGCTCTATGACCACAAAGCCAGAGCTATAGTTTAGTTTAATTTATTGCTTTAAAACTAACAGCATTAGCCACAACACGGTGTTTCACGCAAAAAACGATCATCAGGTGGCTGAATAAGTTAAATAACATTAGAGAATTCGTTACTTACGATTTTTTCTTGGGTTAAGGAAGAGGAGGAAATAAAAGCAGCTGGTTTTAAAAATTGATACGCTCATCTGGGGTTTGTTATAAAAAGTTTTAAGGGATAGAGGGGTAATTGTTATGAAAAAAAGGGGGATTATAATATGTCATAGTGTAGATAAAGCTAATAAAAGAAAATAAGAAAAGACAAGTGGGTGGGAAGGAACGCATCAATAACAAGGATAATACGAAAAAATCACAAAAATCAGTAAATATGAATTGATAACATATTATGGCCTATTGGATTTTTTTCAGTTTGAATTTATTGCGATGGCGGCATTTGTTTAGTATTTCTCCTCGGATGTTGAGTGCGTTGACGGGGTCTTCCTTGATTATAAAAGCCTTTTCCGTGAGACATAGATGACAAGTTTTTCGTTTGCAAAAAGTCTTTGAGACTGATGAAACTATGCTCCAAGATAAAGCAAAGTCCGTATTTGCTTCCTTGAGTTTCCATATAAATTTTGATAGAGCAGAGTCATTGCGATGATTGATATGTTTGAAAGATTGCTTATGATTGTTAAATAATCAGAGTGTGGACTGCCCAATGACCACTTTGGTAGGCTAACTTCGGTTACCCTTGTTTTAATTATAAAGAACAAATTAGGGAGCGCCCAGGTTCCCAAGTTTGGTAGGCTTTTGGTCAAGATAGACTCTTCTGCATCGATTCCGTGATAATGATACGTCACTTAAATCCTCGAAGCGAGAATATCTTGCCTTCCCACGATGCACAATTAGAGTTACAGTCAGTGCATGAAGCAACGCAGTTTCGAAAGTAACGGGATATAAGACTTAAAGATTAGGAGAGGGTAGATGACAAGAAAGCATCGCAAAAAATAGCAATGCAGGGGATGCAGTAGCAATCCACGACCTGTTTCGCTCTCATTTTGAGCTCATCAAAGTGAAGGGATTTGAGAAAAAGTAAAAGATTGAGAATAACAAGTAATGCAGTTCACCGTTTCCAGCGAACCGCATTCGTTGTTCCTTCAAAAAGTTTAAAGTGGAAACAGTAGGTTTCATAGAGATGAAGGAAAAATTTGTTAAATACACCAGTTGCCAACGTAAGCGAAATGACGTCCATCCGGTAATTTGGATTTGTGATTGTCATCGAAATTGGATCCATTGTTTCGTCATCACCGTAATGATGACGATGATGATGATGATGACGAAACAATGGATCCAATTTCGATGACAATCACAAATCCAAATTACCGGATGGACGTCATTTCGCTTACGTTGGCAACTGGTGTATTTAACAAATTTTTCCTTCATCTCTATGAAACCTACTGTTTCCACTTTAAACTTTTTGAAGGAACAACGAATGCGGTTCGCTGGAAACGGTGAAAACATGAAAAACAAACAAAATTACTTGATGAAATTAAAAAATTAAAAAGAAAAAAAAAAGAAAACATAAAACTTGAGCTGACGACGCAATAAAATTTTCATTGTCATCACGCTGCAAAAGCTTAACTAGAAATTAAAATAATTCTTAGCTTGAAACAATTTAATGAAAACAGAAATGATAAAAACGAAAACAATCAAATGTTCATGCTCAAAATATAATCTCAACCATAGAAGTTTATGTTCGGGTTTGAAAAAAATAACCTACACGCAATCACTGTTTGTGTGATATAACAACACGTTGTGCACAATCCACGTTACGTGTCATTGAATGATGTCATCGGTTAAATGTTGATCTCCTATTTAATAGTTAAATGTTATTAAGCAATAGAATGCTTTGATGTTATCCCCCCAATGAATCAATGAGGTCGTTGTCTTATACTTTGTGATCGATTTAAATATCGATCAGCTTCTTCAAGTTTATTCAAGTTCAATAAAAAAACATGAATTTCATACAATGAGTTAGCAAAATTGAGATCGGAGTGAACATCCACATCCGTGTCTTGGCTGATTGATACGGATTTGTTATAAAATGCAATGCTTCAGTTTCTCGTGCCGTTTAAACAAAGCAATCAAGTGACAGGTTTTCGACATTCCGCAGATCAAACATAATGCCAATATCGAAAATCATTTTTTCAAAAATTTTCAAGGAATTTTCGAAATGAAACAAAGCGTCGTCAGGTTTGTGTAGATTTGATAAACAGCGACCCATTCCATGCAAAATAATGGCGAATTTTTTGTCAGTGTCGACATCAGATGAATTTTTTTCACAGATTTGTAACGCTCTATTTATAATATTGCAGAGCTTCATGTGTTGTTTTCAAGCCAATAAACACCGACCTTGTTCGTGTAAAGCGATGACGAAATTCCTGTCAGTGTTGACACCAAATGAATTTTTTTCGTAGATTTTTAGCTCTCTATTATAATATTGCAGAGCTTTGTGTAGTTTGTTGAAGTCCAATAGACAGCTACTTTTTTCATGCAAAGTGATAGCTAGATTCCTGTCACCGTCGACACCAGATGAAGTTTTTTTGTAGATTTGTAGCGCAATTATTAAAACATTGCAGAGCTTCTTGTGGTTTGCTCAAGTCCAATAAATAGCGACTTTCTTAATGCAAAGTGATGTCGTGATTCCTCTCAGTGTCGACATCAGAAGATGAAGTTTTTTCTTTGATTTGTTGCGCTAAATTATAATATAGTAGAGCTTTGCGTGGTTTGTTCAAGTCCAAGAAACAGCGACTTTTTGCATGCAAAGTGCGGGCAAGATTCCTGTCAGTGTCGACATCACATGAAGTTTTATTGTAGATTTGTAGCGCTCTATTAAAATACTGCAGAGCTTCATGTGGTTTGTTCAAGTCCAACAAACAACGACCTTTTTCATGCAAAGTGTTGGTGAGTTTCCTGTCAGTGTCGATATCAGATGAAGTTTTTTCTTTGATTTGTAGCGCTTTGTTATAACACTGCAGAGCTTTGTGTGGTTTGTTCAAGTCCAATAAACAACGACCTTTTTCATGCAAAGTGGTGGCGAGATTCCAGTCAGTGTCAACATCAGGCGAAATGTTTTCTTTGATTTGTAGCGCCCTGTTATAATAATGCAGAGCTTCATATGGTTCGTTCAAGTCCAATAAACAGCGACCTTTTTCATGCAAAGTGTTGGCGAGTTTCCTGTCAGTGTCGACATCAGATGAAATGTTTCTTTTTATTTGTAGCGCTCTGTTAAAGTATTGCAGAGCTTCGTGTGGTTTGTTTAGGTCCAATAAACAACGACCTTTTCCATGCAAAGTAAAGGCGAGATCCCTGTCCGTGTTGAGATCAGATGAAGTTTTTTCGTCAATTTGTAGCGCGCTATTATAATATCGCAGAGCTTCGAGTGGTTTGTTCAAGTCCAATAAACAGCGACCTTTTGCATGCAAAATGATGGCGAGATCCCTGTCAGTGTCGACATCGAATGAAGTTTTTTCTTTTATTTGCAGCGCTCTATTATAATATTGCAGAGCTTCATGTGGTTTATATGATTGTGTTAAACAAATTCCTATTCGATGCAAAGTGCTTGCTAATTGCGATTGATTGATGTGCGATAGAACCTGCGGTGTTTCATTTTTTGGCAGATCATCTAAACGCAGTATCGCCAACTTGTATACATTTGCGTTCTGTGCAGTTTGTTTAACATGGCCGACTAAATCGTCAATTGATTTTAGATAGAATTCGATAGCAGCATCAAAGCACTTTGTATATCGTAAATGATCTCCCATGCTACGGTAGTATGCAAACCGATCTTCAGTGTTTAATTTTTGCAGCCTTTGATCTGAACTAGTTGATTTTACGATTTCATCGCTTTCTAATTGCGCCAAACATTGATCGAAACTGAACAATCTGTCGGTGATTTTTGTTGATATTTGTTCCTTTGAGATCCTTGGAGTTGTTTTCATGCTATCACTTAAACAATGGACCAGACTTAAGTTGAAGAGAGTTGGATTAGCATGGAAATGTAATCGTTTTAACTGCAGTCGCTTGGAAATGTCGCACTGAAGTGCGTAGGCTGTTTGAAAATAACTAATTAGACTTGATTTTCCAATGAGATTCGTTAAGGTTTTAATGGCTGTTTTTTGCTTAGTAGAGTTGATATCATCCGTTTGGCTCTGGTTGTGCGCGTACCACCTGAGTCTGATCTCGCAAGCTAGCGAAACTGCGAACATCAGTTTGTGTTTCGCATAATCACTGAATTCGTTTGTTTCATTCAGTTTCTCGATAATGTCAAAACACGATTGAGCTTGAACGTTGAACAACCGCCCGAGAGCTGCCAGAAAAATGGTTGTACTTCTGTATGCGGCTCTTTTAATGTTGAGTTTGTCATCAACTTGTAAGAGAGTGAATTTCGTCGCGAATGACTCCATGTCATCGTTTATTTGGGTTTTAATACTGTGTAATTTGTCTTGTTGATTTTCTTGTTCTTGAACTTTGATCACACCGGTATTAAACTGGTCGTAAACGGATTCATCTCCATAAACAAAACAAGTCTTGGTCAAAATATCGTCTAATTTGTATCCGTTCTTCAAAGTTTCATCTTTTGATAAAAACTCCAGCATTTTATCAACCGGCTGTATCAATTCAGTTGTCCACGGTTTATTCGCTGTGTGCTGCCACCTTCCAAGCGGGGATTTGCAGGCTTGCGGCATCATGCCGTCAAACGAAACCCCGCGAGTGGTGACAGCGTCGTAAAACCAGTTGTTGTTTTGGTTATCCGAGTAAAAATCATTCAAGCATGGAATAGCAACGCTGGGCAAAATGGATTCTTTCAAATTAATCAAAACTGTTTGAAATATAACAGCAAACCATCGAAAGTATTCGAGAATGGCTTCCCGTTCTGTTCCGGTCAAAGCGTCCCATTCGGCATTTTCCAACACAATGATGTTCTCAAAATCGGAATATGGAGTGATTTCTTTACGGGCCAGGGAACCCATTCCAACTAAAGCAAATCTGCACGGGGAATTTCCCATGACGTCGTGACAATACGCAGCCAAATCAGCCATGGCCTGTCTGTAATCTTTGAAAATTTGAGCTTGCAGATTTCTGATGAATTGAATTTTTTGTTCCTCAAGAGAGTACAATCGATCTTTAGACACAGAATCTGGTATGGAGGTGGTAGTTGAAAGCTGTTCCTTCACCTTACTTCTCATATTCTCAATTGCTACTTTCACTTTATTTGACTGCTCCACTAAATCACTTGATTTGTTGTTTGCTCTGGCTTCTTTCAAAATCAATTTACAAAGACTCAACAAATCTTTTTGCAATGTTTGCTTAAGCGTTTCATTGTTTGACGATCGTAGTATAGCAGCATTGTATAATGCAGCGCTTTGAATCATGGCAATCTTATCATGACCTTTTTGCCCTTTTTCATGGTAAATTCTGCCTAGTTCATGAAGTATTGAAGCAGATTCTGCTGGGTTCAATTCTTTGCCGTTTTTGTCACAAATTGCTTTAAGTTTCTCAGCAAGATTTTGTTCGTGTTTTTCAGAACCAGTATCGAAGTTGATTTGACTTAATGCTTGCCCCATAATTTTTGTTCTGTTAAAATTTAATGATACTTCAAAATTGTCGTGGCTATGTTCGGCAATTCTTTCGCAATGATGATTAGTTTACCTAAAGCTTTTGAAAGTAGTAATGGTTTTGTCGTGACTTGCAAATTTCCAGTTTTTATCAGATCAAAAGCTGAAAAGTCAGTTGATTTTCTTAAGACACAATGCTTTTTGAAAAAACAGTAAATTGGCGATGCAGTTTAGGAGCATTTCGGCGACATAATTTTTCGAAACTTTTAGATCAGTGGAAAGTTAAAAAGATTTTAGCAGTAAAATCTAAGCTGCCCAATGTTTGTTCTTGATCATCAATATTCAACAAGGACCAATTTTTACGTAACCTTGACTTTGTTACTTTCTTTGCTTCATCCGATTGATCCAGTCGTTAATCAGCAGTATTATGAACAAGTAAGTACTTAAATACAAACAATTTGCTGTAGTCGACAAAATAAATAAATTCGTGTAATCAGTTTCAAATTGTTTTGGCCGAGTGATGAGAGCGACTGCCTCGGGAGCTGTAGACTTGGGTTTAATTCCGAGTCGGGTCAAACCAATAACTTCATAATTGGTATTCACAGCTTCCCTGCTTGACACTCAGCATGAAAGGGATCGTGTGGAGAACAAGCCGGCAAGTTTACTTGTTGTGCCATTAGGAACGGCACGTAGCGGGATTCCCCCATGTAGGTGTGGTAGATAGATGGCTGGCAACTCCGGCAACATTGCATAGTAATACTACAGGTACTGTATGTGAAAATGGTGGAAGAAAAAAAAATTGAAACCAACCTGAGACTTTCACTCATATGTTATAGATGTAGCTATATAGTTTGAGTGGCATTCTGACAGCCTAGATGAAAACTGGAAATGAGGTGGTTTTATCCACCTTTGAAATTATATTAGTGTTTTAAACTTCACATGAACACATTAAAAATTTCTACCCAGGGCGGATTGATGGACCGTCCTTAAATATGGTAACTTACTTTTTTCATATTGGGAACAACAAAAAGTACATTAGAAAGGGCAAGAGAAACGAATCGATGTGTTGTAGCCTAACATAGGCTACTGTCATTTAACGATGTTGATTATTTTTTTGATATAAAACAGACAATTTAAAGAGATTTAGGCTGGGCTCATAGAATATTTCAATTTCTGCTGTTCTAAATTGCTGATTTGATACATTGCTTTAAACACTAACTGCTCAAGTAGTGATCAATTATGGCTCCCAAAAAAATGGGAAAATGGTTAAATTGTGTGAAAGTTTGTGTAAGTAACTTCCTGTGTTGTTCGTGATATTGCTCAGCTCTGTGAAACGTCATTTCCATGCAGAGAAAATACAAATCTGCAACAGCAATTCTGTAAGATAGATAACCACTTCCTTGAATTGGATTGGTAGTTTTCCCGTAAATTTCTGAGTTAATAATGAAAACAGCTTTAACAAAATTCAAACTAGAATAAAATAAAGTACTTAAAACTACCGCTTTCCATCATAATAAGCCAATCCTCACGCAGTATGCCATTAAATGGTTTCATTCGAGGGCAATGTTTTAACGATGTGGTTCCTACGAAAAGTTACTTAGTATTAGTTTATGGTTGCATCTTTCTGTTCAAAAGATGACTAAGCTTTTGTGAAAGCGAATTTTTACACTCCAAAAAACACCATTTGCCATATACGGCCACATTTATCAGATTTTTATCAAAATAATCACATCATGTTGAAAAGTTTTGGGAATTCAGGTTTTCATATTCAGAGCTTTGCTGTGGATTAGGGTCTACTGAAGTTTGAAAGCATTAGAACTGGGCTTTGAACTTGTGTTTTATCACAAATATCACAGCTGAGAAACAGTTACAATGAAACACTGGAACGTTTCGGCTCCCTTTCTGGTGCCATTCTCGACGCTACAAATCTACGCTGAGAAGCAGAAATTGAAAAAGTTTTCCCCGTCTTCTTAAAAGATTTTTTTAAACTTAGTTTTTGCTTTGTTTACTTTTACATTAATGTTTTATCGCAATCGTTATTTGTTATCAGTACTTCCATCTAAAATGTAGTAAACCTCCGTGTTAATTTCACTGACATTATTCTGCTTTTCTCATTCGTATATATTCTGCAGCATAGTTTCTGTTTTAAACTATTTTTTTGAGAAGGAATTCGTGGCTGAAAAGTTGTTTTAAAGCAAAGTTTCATTGAAAATCGCAATATTATATCGAACTCGTTTTGTTTTGCAGTGTTGCCATTTTGGAAAATGAAAATGAAAGCAAGAAAAAAGACGAAGAAAAATTGTAAAAATCAAAAGCACAACCAAAAACTCTATATATATTGAAATGTAGACAAGGGATGAGCGCAGGTGTGTGACTTTTACTTTTTCCAATCAAAATTCATCGCAAATCTCGCAATTTAATTGATTAAAGGATAATATGCGGAGAGCCTTTCTATGTTTAAATGTTACAGTATAGCGAAGTCAAGTCAACTCAATTTATTCACCACAAACGCAGCAAAAAGACGTTCAGGTAAGTCATAGCGAAAGACACAGAAATCACCAAAGTCAGCTACACTTTGAACATTAGATTGTGCGTGATTAGCGGCAGATTGACGAGTTTGGTAGGAAAATTAAAAGCAAAAAATACTATTTAAGTAAAGATTTGACTTGTTGACACGCCTACACTCACACAAAATATTGCTGTAAAATAAATAAAATAACCAGCGTCAGACCAACAGATAGCAGTAGCCTATTGATAAACATTAAACTAATTCTGAAAAAGTTTGGTCATAAGCGTGTACACCCTTGTGCAAATTAATCTGAACACTTGCAAAAAAGAGTCAATTTTTGAAAGTTTTCGTTTTATTTTAAAAACAACGAAAGTACAAGCTGTTTCTGAAATAATCAAAAGTTAATAATAGTTAATATATCTACCTTTATACTCTAGCACTGATTTCACTCGTTTTTTCATAGACAAAAACCAAGGTTTTGCAATTTTTTTTGATTTCTTCATCATGGAGCCAAACATGAACTACAGCCTCAATTAGCTTGATTTTAGTGGTGCAATCCATCTTTCTCAGGCGATCTTTAACAATCGACCACAAATTTTCTATAAGATTTAAATTTTCTCTTTTCTGTAGAGCGAGACAGCGCTGTTTCTGGCTATTAGTCTTCATCAGCCGCCCTCAGGTGAGAAACATTCATTTTCCAGGACGAATGATCTTGTCAGGATCACTCATCCCTTCGGATAAATATTTCTTAAAGAATCTAACCTTTGTGGTACGCAATCCACTCGTGTGGCTACGTCACCATTCCAGTCAAACTCTTTACGTGTCCAGGGTGAAGAGCAACAACTAAAAAGCAATGTCCTTCCTGGCCTACTACTTCCAAGAGGAAGTCGTCATGACTTCCCGTCCGGTAGGCCAGGAAGGACATTGCTTTTCAGTTGTTTTCTATTTTCTATGGGATTTTTCATAGAAATCTATTTTCTATAGAAATTATCCATTTTCTACAGAAATTTTTTATAGGATTTAAATCAAGCTAATTGAGGCTGTAGTTCATGTTTGGCTCCATGATGAAGAAATCAAAAAAATTGCAAAACCTTGGTTTTATCTATGAAAAAACGAGTGAAATCAGTGCTGGAGATCAAAGGCGGACATATTAACTATTGATTATTTCAGAAACAGCTTGTGCTTTCGTTGTTTTTAAAATAAAACGAAAACTTTCAAAAATTGACTCTTTTTTGCAAGTGTTCAGATTAATTTGCACAAGGGTGTAAGACCTTCGCAAAAAAAGGAGGAGGAGGTATTGAAACTTTCTCAGTATGTTACAGCCCACATCACATTAGGGCACAGCAGCAAAAAAAAAAAAAGAAGATAACACAATTTAATGAAATTACAAGGCAGTAGAGCAACACTCTTAAATACATGAGTTGAAGTGAATTTGATTCACCCAAAACATATTTCTAAACTTAAAAAATGAACCTTGTTTTTGTTCTATAGGTAACTTGCTCCATATTTCTAAAGCTTTATGTTATGTCATTTTTTTCTTCCATTCAGAACGAGAATAAGTGTGAAAAAATCTTTTTTACTTTTTTGACGCGTGTAATGATGATGAATAGAATCCAAACTAGTAAAGTAACCGTTCAAATAATTTGGCAGCATATTGTTACTGTATCTAGATAAAAATTTGGCATACTCCATATCAATCATGTCATCTAATTTTAAAACTCCAAACTCAAAATAAAAAGCATTTACAGAATAGCGACTAGGGCGGTATAAACTAGCTCGAAAAAAACGGTTTTGAAGAGTCTTAATTTTATGAAGTAGATGTTTTGATGCTCTTCCCCAATTTATTAATGAATATTGCAAGACCGAATGAAACGTACTGTAATGAATTAGTTTTAGAGCAGAGAGGGTAACGTAATGCCTGAGTTTAAAAATTATGCCAAAAGCTCAAGAGAGTTTTACGCTGGTTTGCTCAATATGTGGTTGCCAAGTGAGCTTGTTGTCTAAAATAACTCCAAGATATTTGACGCTATTAGTTAGAGGAATATTATTACGGTTAACTATCACTTCAAAATTTGTTGAATTTTGCATCTCATTGCCAATCATCGTGAAGTTGCTTTTTTTGTAATTTAAAATTAATTTTAAATTACAAAAAAACTCAAAAAAAAAAAGCTCATAGCACCATATTTATCCTAGTATCACGAAATGCTCAAAGCACCACTGAAGAGACTTAACACTGAAGAGACTTAAATTAATAGTCGAAACGTATCCCGTCTGGTGCAAATTAAAATTAATTTGTTTTGCGTCTACCATTTATCGACTTTATTTATTTCCTGAGAAACCTCTTGTTGAAGAAATTGAATGTTGTGGTGGCTCATGTGTAAATTGGAATCGTCGGCGAATAACGTAGTGTCAATTTTGAAAACATTGAATAAATAATTCACGTACAATAAAAATAGTATAGGTCCTGGAACAAAACCCTGTGAGTAAATTGAAATGTCGAAGAACAGTTTTATTTAGACATCAAAGAAACGATTCAGAACTCAGTTGAGCAAGTTTGGTTTTAGTTGCACGCAAGTGTATTGAGACTTTTCAGGGCCGGCGTCAGGGTATTTTTGGGGGGTTGAGAATTGAAAAACGTGAATAAGCCTATCTAGCAGTTTTGCGCGTGTAAAAGGTATCAAAGTACTAATGCATAAATAAGTAAACATTCAAAAGTTTAGGGGGCTAACTTGAGCTTCCTCAGTCTCCCTTAGATCCCCCCTTAATGGGTTTAATCATTAGGCAAGGTTTTGGGGGGTTGCTTGACTCGAAAACTTCAGCAGTCACTTCGCAGTCTCCCTTGAAATCTCAGCTGCTTATTGTGTCCTCCTTTCATTTAGCTTTACTGCGTTTTTCGTTTTTGGGTTTGCCTATTTTATGTCAGCACTGAAATAAATATACAACAACAACAAAGTAAGACCTTGTTAATCACGAACTGATACTTGTGGTCTTGAATACAACTTGCTTCAACCAACTCCATATCAGTACAATGCTAGGCTAGTAATTGAAACAAATCACGAGCACCACCATACGGCAATTTGTTTTACAGGATTGATTGTGATCAGCAAGTTCTAATCTTAATTTTCTGACGATTTTGATTTAGTTTATTTAGTTGCATATTCATCCTAGTATCACGAAAAAGCGATCAAAGCGCAGCGTTATGACGAGCTCGCTTCTGAATTGCCGGTCACCTGTCTACCTCACCACGATGGGGGAATTTTGCTAAGTGCCTTTGCCATGGCCTCAACAAGTAAACTCGCCGGCTTATTTTTCAGACAGACCCTTTAATGTTAAGAGTCAAGCAGGGAAGCTGTGATTGACAATTTTAAAATCATGTTGATTCGACTCGGAATCAATCCCGAGACTACAGCTCTAGAGGCGGACTCTCTTACCACTCGGTCATCTGCGCTACCTCAAAAACACGAGCGAAGTTATTTGATGTGAAAACAATACTTACGACGCAGATTCAGTTTTATGTACATAGATTTTGTTTACAGTAATTTCTAACAATAACAAATGATTTGTAAGTTGAAAGGAAAGTCATTCCAAAAACGATTTGCTTTTCATGCCAACTGATGTGCATGCTTTTCATGCCTTCAAAAAACGGTATAAAAAAATGTTGATCAAAAGTTACGACTAACATTGGTCGCTAATATTTTGAAAGGTGTAACTTCCATGTTCGACCAATTTTTCTATCGACGTTTTACCGAACCATCGGGTTATCTTGATTTTCATTTTTCTAATACGACCATGATGCCTTATGAGTTGTGACCTTCATTCACATGTTAGAAGAAACTGGCTTTGTTCTTTTGCGTTTTGAGTAAGCTTCGCATGTTGCTATCTGTTTGTATGCCTTTTCCCGCGCTTTCGCTTTTGTCTATAGCGGGATATTTCAGTCATCGCAGATTTCACTAGAAAGCACCTTGACTTGATTACTTCAGGGCCCTTCGGTGCTTCCTAGTCTGGCTGTAAATCATTGACGTACATTTATGGAAATTATTGGGGGTGATAAATCATTGTAGCATTAACTAAAACGTCAAGACCGTGTCAACTTCTGGGGGGCGAAGCCCCCCAGACCCCCTGCCGCTGTTCTTCTTTGCACGTTATCTTGTGTCAAGAGTTTTGAGACTATGAACATGAACTTCTTCAACTATTATAGACTGAGCAATATTTGCAAAATGACGTGCCGGTACAGAAATTAAGCTGAACGATTTTCGGACAAATCGACAGTCCTTCATTACAGCATGATCAAAAATAAAAAGCTAACGCGTGGCAAACTAATATAAGCGAAAAGCCAAACAGCAAGGACGAGTCGTACCCTTGCTGTTTTGCTTTTCACTTGAATTAGTTTTCTCTGGGCACGTTAGCTTTCCTTTCCATTTCCATCATGTTCTGATGAAGGACGGCAGCGAGGCCAAGTGGTTTGGAGCAAAGACTACATACGTAATGACTGGAAACTCTTGTTTGATTTATTACGTCACAGCATCATTTGTGTACAAAACGTCGTTTACTCAGTTCCGCTCTGATGCATATGAAGAAAAACCAAGAAGCCAAGACCTTTTGCATGCATTTTTCGCGCCAAATTCATTATTTTTGGACAAAATTGGTCATAAAACTTTAAAAAATCACAAAAAAAGGTGTTGAATGTACGTTGCAGGTGCAAGAGAGAATTACGAACTTGAACCAGGCGCTTTAAATCAAACGAAGACAAATTTGATGGTATTTATCCTGTTGACTTAGCCTGGTGCGTTTACCGATCCACGACACGCGACAACGCGACACGCGGCACGCGACAATTTCTTTTCGCACCCTGTTTGTTTTATTTTCCTGTTTACCGATCACGCGACAACCTGCTGCGACAACGCGACAAAAACCACGCGACTAAAAAATATTTCACCTGTTCAATTCTTGACGCGTTGTCGCAATGTCGCAGCCAATAAGAATGGGTCACGTGACTTTTTACTGAAAAATTACCAGAAATGACTATTTTTGCTGAAACTGGGTATTTCTGCTGAAAGCTAGATACTCTATGGGGGCACACGGTTGAAAACAACAGAAATGCCGAAGAGAGGATTGACTTTAGACATGGGAGAAAAATTAATTAATTTAGTTCGGCAAAACAGTTTTATTTATGACGCCGAAAACTCGTCTCATATGGACGCGCAAAAGATCTACAACTACAACTTTGACGTAGCTATGACGTGGGCCAATATCAACTGTATAAAAATTACAATAGAAGGTGCTTATGCACGCAACAACATTGTAAAGGTGCATTACGTTATTTCACAATCGCTAGGTGCATGATTACTCTCAACCAGATCAAATGTGACCTTTTCCATCAGCAGGCCCTGAAATTGGTTTCTCCACATCAGGGGTGCTAACACTTCGGGTTAAGATGCATTGCTTTAACGCAGTGGTTCCCAAACTTTTATTGTTTATGGCCCCCTTTTAAAAACTCTCAAGACTCGTGGCGCCCTGTTCAGCAAATTTTTTCAAGTTATGTTAGGGCTGGTAGCCTACTTCCAGCCTATTTGTGGCCCCCGGCTAACGTCCCGTGGCCCCCAATTAGGAATCCCTGCTTTAACGCAATAGTATAGACTCTTAGAGCATTCTCCACAACATCTGTGCCTCTATTTTGACAAGATCTTCTACAAAAATTTGAACTCAAACGAACTTGCTACTTATCTGTTATTAAGTAAAGCACCATAGTAAATTGTTGCTTGTAGAGCCCTGAAAAGTTTATGCAGACTTACGTCATATAGCCTTCATCTGTTTCGGAACCTATACGTCACTTTACGTATGATGGTATCGTATTTTGTGTGAATCCACTTTAAAAGCTCCAATATGCTGGTAGGCTGGTTAGGCTACGTATGTCAGAACCAAAAACACATTGATGGAAAAGCCTAGATTTGAAGTAACTGTTTGAACAGAACACAGTAGCCTACAGCGTAGCTTACCTCAAGCAAATTGCAAGGCGATGTGCGGGACTAATCACATGAGTCGACCTATGGCACTTCATGATCTCTTCACCGAAAATATGCAGCAGCAGACGAAAATCTTCCTTGTCACAGCAAAAGTATCGCTTAAACTTTTTCTTATCCCACTCTAACTCTTGCACCAAAGTGAAAAATGCTCCTTTCTGCTGCCTTTCTTTATGCAGAGGGTGAACAGCCCATCGTCTATCTTTTTTTTTATTTTTCTTCACCATAACGTATGCCGTTACAGCAATTAAAACATCCTCATCGGATTCATGTTGTTTAGCACTCACATCTGCCATTTTATTCGCGCTGTCGCAGTTCGGTAAACAACCCTGAAATTTTAGTTGCGTGTCGCTAGTCGCGTGTCGCATGACGCGTGTCGCGTGTCGTGGATCGGTAAACGCACCTTAAGAAACGGGAAAGCTTGAAACCTACAGTTCAGAGTTTTGAAGAGGCTAAAATGTGGTTAAGTTAAAGGTGTAGCAGTCTCGAGAATAAGAACGAAAATCAGAATTTAATATTGAAAAATAGCCAACACGGTATTTTGCAACATTTGAAGTTGATTTTGACTGCTAAAGCTAATTCAACTAGTCTAGTTGTTTTCCGTAAGTTCAAGAGATTGATTAGCCTAGTCAGTGCCTACCGTATGGTTAATAATCAGATAATGTACTGCCGTACCGGTAAACGGTTTGCCAGGTAAAATTGTGTCAATTGAAAGTTTTTGCAGAAGTTAAATTATTTGCATAAATTTTATGAAGGCCTGATGGAAGCTTACCTTCTTCTTTGCCTATTCCTGGTAGCCTACTCTTTTTGGCTGTTCGCTAGTTCATTAATTGTGAAAGGCACTTAGATTTAATAGGGTGACTTTATGAACTTCTTTGGTAAATTTTAGCAGTTTGTGTTGGCTTTGTTTTTATCAATAGACTACAAACGTACTGTATTAATTAGGCTGCTCAGATGGCCGAGTGGCAAGAGCGTTTACCTCAAGAGCTGTAGACTTGGGTTTGTTTCCGAGTCGGGTCAAATTAATGACTTTAAAATTGGTATTCACAGCTTTCTTGCTTGACGCTCAGCATTAAAGAGACAGTGTGGAGATCAAGCCGGTAAGTTTACTTGTTATGCCGTTGGGAAAGGTACTTAGCGGGATTCCCCCATCTTGGTGTGGTAGACAGATGGCTGCATGGCAACTCCTAAGCGAACTCGTTATACGGTATCGCTTTCTCGTGATAGGAGGATAAGTATGCAACAAAATATAGAAAATAAAAAAATTTAAAAACAGATTGGCAACTGACTAAATTGTTAGTTTTCATAGGTAAATTTCATTGTGGTTTCCTTATTTTGCATTTAGCTTTCAGATTACTGGTAGCATAAATGGTGTAATTTTTGTATGTGCCAATTGAAGTTGCAATTTTGATAATTTCATGTCTCGTAAGACCCCCAAGGTATCTGACATTTGGCCTCAAAAAATGTTCACTGCAAAACTGTGCGAAACGCCTTTGCTCATGGTAAAATTATAGCCAAACACTATGTATACAAACCTAACCTGGCAGGATGTGTCGTTTACCGTTGCAACTTTAAGCAACATTCTCAATGACAAACATATACCGCAAAAAATGCAAAAATCGATTTGTCAGATACAGGAGAAGAGGACAAAAAAGTGTTCTGAAGAGTTTGTCAGATGAAAGAGCTTTTTGTCTTGTGCGGCATTACGAATGCTGGTGAAGATATGCTTGAAAAAGAAGAAAAACGTAAATCCTACGAAATGACGAATATGCAAAAGTGTTAGTTTCCGACAATGATCTCATTTTGTAATGGCTTTCTCCCCCAGGCAAACCATATCTCCGCCAACCATTGAAAGTTGCTTTTAATCGGCCTCTGAAAGTAGAGTGGAACCTCCTGATATGCATATTTGGAAGAAAAGCAATTGCAAAAGGAAATAAAACAGACATTGGTAACCCACTTAATACTTCCCGTAAAACCACTTACCGCTCTAAAAAATTTTTTTACTGCCGATTACATGTATTATGTGTAGGATGATAGGCCTACAGTTTAATAGGCTATGTTGTAGTGGTGAATAGTGACGTTGCTTTTTGTGTGCTTTTGTTTGTGCGTAATTTCCTTCGCCATTATGAAGTAAGAAAACAATAAATTTTAATAATTTCCTTTTCTATTTGTTATTTCAGTTGAGCAACAGCTATGATCCCTGGATAGTGGATATACAATTAACTATCTAGGCTCGTGCGATTAGATAGTCCCATGTTGACGGCATATCATTAAAATTCGTTCATGCTGTTTTTTTTAATTTGACTTCGGTCAATTGACCTAACTGTCTACAAAAATTTCGGTCATTTCAATTTTTTTCGGTCATGTTTGAAGTAACAATACGTTGAACGAAATGTACACCTACTCCTGTGTAACCGCAACACAAATAAAACCTACTTTGATCAGTTTGGTGTCTTTCAGTGGCTGCGCCAATGGGGGGGACAAGTCCCCCCACATCTGCTCGGCCCATTTTTGTAAATCGTACAAATCCGTTAATTTTTTGGGGGGGGAAGGGGAGGGGCAGACGTGGACCCTCTCCTGGTTTCCTGTCTTTAAAACACAAAAATTTTAACAAATCACTAGATAAAGCGTCAAGGGAACCCAGAAAATATAATTTGACCGCAAAATATCACCTTCTGACCGTTGTACTGATATTCTGTCAGTGCCATTACTTTTTTAACATTTTCAGGATTTTTCAATTTTCGTTTTCATTCTTTGCCGTGATACTGCAATAACACACCATATCTAGGGTTACCATATTTTCACTATGCAAAAGAACAGGTTTTTTGAGGGTCATCACGTCCGCACATGTTCATTTTTCTGCTCAAAAACAAGCCGTGAAGACCAAAAAAAAGGTCATCACGTCCGCAGGCCGGAGTTTGCACTGAAACTTTCCAAAATTTTTCGTGGAAGAATGTTGTGGCATGTTTTCACTGTTCATAATGTCGAAAAGGAGGACATTTGGCAATTTTTTGGCGTCCTCGGAGGACAATTTTTTTGGTCAAAAAGGAGGACATGTCTTCCAAAAGGAGGGCGTATGGTAGCCCTGCATATCTTTCACTAAATTTGGTCGAAGATTTGCAGGGTAGAACGTTTTTTTTTAATAGCCTACTCTGAAGTACAGTAGCACACTGTACTGCAGAATCGGGCTACGGAACTACTAGGCACAATAACCGAAGGCAATGTCAATTTCTGAACAATTACGCTTACTAGTATCGTATTTTTACGTCGCACTAAGTCCCTATTTCGACTAAAAATCCTTCTGAATATACGCCAGAATGCACCAAATTAATTCCAAAATTTCGAAATTTTGTGGGGGAGGCTACCCATACCATACCTTCTTGAAAGAGTCTAAATTTTTGCAAATTTTCGTCTTGGTTTGTCCCCCCCCTCTTATTTCTGATTTTTCATTGATAAGTTTGTTATTGATGAGTTCGTCATCAACTTGTAAGAGAGTGAATTTTGTCGCGAATGACTCCATGTCATCGTTTATTTGGGTTTTAATACTGTGTAGTTTGTCTTGTTGTTTTTCTTGTTCTTGAACTTTGATCTCACCGGTACTAAACTGGTCGTAAACGGATTCATCTCCATAAACAAAACAAGTCTTGGTGAGAATGTCATCCAATTTGTATCCGTTCTTCAAACTTTCATCTTTTGACAAAAACTCCAGCATTTTATCAACCGGCTGTATCAATTCAGTTGTCCACGGTTTATTCCGTGTGTGCTGCCACCTTCCAAGCGGGGATTTGCACGCTTGCGGCATCATGCCGTCAAACGAAACCCCGCGAGTGGTGACAGCGTCGTAAAACCAGTTGTTGTTTTGGTTATCCGAATAAAAATCATTCAAGCATGGAATAGCAACGCTGGGCAAAATGGATTCTTTCAAGTTAATCAAAACGGTTTGAAATATAACAGCAAACCGTCGAAAGTATTCGAGAACGGCTTCCCGTTCTGTTCCGGTCAAAGCGTCCCATTCGGCATTTTCCAACACAATGATGTTCTCAAAATCGGAATATGGAGTGATTTCCTTACGGGCCAGGGAACCCATTCCGACTAAAGCAAGTCTGCTCGGGGAATTTCCCATCACGTCGTGACAATACGCAGCCAAATCAGCCATAGCCTGTCTGTAATCTTTGAAAATTTGGGCTTGTAGATTTCTAAGGATTGAATTTTTTGCTTTTGTAGACAGTGTAATTCATCTTCGGATACAGAATCTGGTATGGGGATGATAATTGAAAGCTGTTCCTTCACCTTACTTCTCATCTTCAATTGCTACTTTCACTTTATTTGATTGCTCCACTAAATCACTTGATTGGTTGTTTGCTCTGGCTTCTCTCAAAATCAATCTACAAAGACTCAACAAATCTTTTTGAATTGTTTGCTTAAGCTTTTCATTTTTTGACGATCGTAGTATAGCAGCATTGTATAATGCAGCGCTTTGAATCATGGAAATTTTATCATGGCCGTTTTGCCCTTTTTCGTGGTAGATTCTGCCTAATTCATGAAGTATTGGAGCAGATTCTGCTGGGTTCAATTCTTTACCGCTTTTGTCACACATGTTTCTGAGTTTCTCAGCAAGATAATTTTCTTTCTCGGCACAATGGGAATCAACTGCGTTCTTGCTCAACGCTTTGTCCATATTTTTTATATTGGATGTTCTAATAGTTGTTGTTCGTAGGCCGTGGGGAACTGTTCTTTACTACTTCACTAGATTTTAATAATATTCATCCAGCAGACATTCGGTTTTCAAGAAAAGATTGTTTGTTTCTTCCAAGAAAAATTTTCTCCCAGATTATCAGGAAATATACAAGAAATTTGTTCAATTGTTAGCGTTAATCTTTGCTTATTGTCGAGAGCTGGTGTCATTTAATTTCATATTATAGAGATTTCGAAATATGCTCTGCAATATTTTAATCTACGAGTACCTGTATATTGATGCGCCACCAAACTTCTATGTTAAGATATGTGATGGTGTTTGTGATTTGCAATTCCCAATCTTGTCCACCGCTAATGTAATGATTCTTCTGTGTTCGCGTTAAGATACAACAGTTTTAAGTTTTACCGGCAACATCATCGCAGAAAAAATATACCGGTAGGTTGTTACGAAGAACAAAAAACAATGAGTGTTATTAATTTCTATAGAGATTCTTGTTACGTAGAATTAATAGAATACTTCGAAAACTGCTGTTCTATACGGCTGGCTCGCTCTATAGTTTTAGACATTGACTGGTCAAGTAGCGGTCCTACTAAACACCGCAAAGGACGACAAATGACCTCAACTTGATGTACTAAACACCGCAAAGAAAAACAAAGAACTTGGAATCATACCATAACAAATAACGACAAAGGACTTTAAATTAGGGTTAGGGTTAGATTAGGGCTAGGGTTGTGGTTATGGTTAAATTAGGGTTAGGATTTTAGGGCCCTTTGTCGTCCTTTGCGGTGTTTCAGTCCTTTGCGATGTTTAGTAGGACCCCTTAAGTAGTGATTAATCATAGCTCACAAAAAATAGAAACATGATTTAGTTCCGTGAAAGTTTGCGTAAGTAACTTACTGCCTTGTTCGTGATATTGCTCAGCACTGTGAAACGTTATTTCCTAGCTTGAATGCTAATTTTTGATTGCGAAAAATCATAGAGAAAATACAAGTCTGCAATAGCATTTCTGTAAGATGTTGGAGCAGATTTTCCTGGGTTGAATTGTTTACTGTTTTTGTCACAAAATTTTCGAGTTTTTCAGCAATATTTTTTCTTTCTGGTCGCAATCGCAGTCTACTGTATTTTTACTTAATATTTCGCTCATTTCGTTTACTTTTGACGCTAACTATTATTTGCTGCTCGTCACAAACTGTTGTTGTTAAATTCTTTGCTAGGTTCCGCCTTCTTTACTGCAACGCTTCGCTTCATGTTACTTTTCTTCGCTTGGCTACGCTTTGCTTCCACACCTATTACCTCCCATTAAGAATTTACTTGAATTTCCATCAAATGCGCAAGAATTTGGTTCACGTCCTGGTCTTGTTTACATTTGTGTTTTGCTATACAATATGATGGTGATTAAGCATGGTGACACTTCAATGGCAGATTTCGGAATATGATCTGCAAAATTATAATCTACAAATGTCTGTACATTGAGGCACCAACTTTTTTGTTAGGTTATGATAGTGTTTGTGAGTGCTATTCCCAAACTTTTCCAGCACTGTGATGCAGGCTAATTATCTGTCTATGCTCGCATAAAGATACAACAGTTTCAAGTTTGGCAAGCGATATTAACAACAGACAAAACATAGGATTGTTTCAATTTATTTTGTGTTGTTCGCAAAGAGAAGGCACTTCAGTATTTTTTGAAAGAAACTGATACGAGCTTTAGTTTTGTGCGTTCAAATAGTGTTTATCGAGTTTTGGTTGAGATCCTTTTTTAAGCGACGTACTGTTGGCCTTGTTTGATAGTTAATACTACGGTTAGAAATTAAAATAGTGTGTTCTTTGGCTTCGTTTTTTGCTTCCCAAATTATTTTGTTGAACTTACTTGACGAGTTTGTATGGCGATTTGTAGATAATTTCGGATTATTCGACTTCGATTTCCGCAGTTAACTAAATTTGCTTTTTACGCGCGCATGATATGGCTACAGTAATTGTGTGGTTTAAAACTAACCCACGAGCGCTTTCTGCTTCGCCGAGTTTCTGCGGTTTACGAGATCTTGGAGTTTGCAATCAAGTTTTGGACCTCGAGCGCTTTCTGTCTTGCCGCGCCCTTCTGTCAGCAAGCTGTATATAAGCTTCGATTTTTGTTGGTTTAGTTAGAGCTAGCTTTGGCTCTCGTAGTTGTGCACCTGATGAGTCTGCAAGGACGGAAAAAATGATAAGCGGTTACCTTTTTTCGTGCACTAAGCGTTAGTGCACACCCGGCCCATGTCGTGCTTGCATTACTCGGTGTCGCAAACAATCACTATAGATTGTAGACTTTTGTAAACTTTTAAAAACTATGGTAACCTCACTGTTATTGATGGTTTAATCAAAGCAAACATTCATCCTCTGTTAGATCTGGTGTCGTACTGTAGGTAGGTAGGTAGCGACGGCGAAAAAATTACTGCAATCAAATATTTTCAGTTGGTATCACAACATCTTTGTTTTTATAGAATTAGATTTAACTTAAAACTGGATCCTATTTTCCTAATATTTCTAAAACAATTCAAATAAATTATGGCAGTTGATGCATATTAGTACTGTATGATAAAAACACGGCAAGGAGTTTGCAAACAAGCAGGTAGGTCCACATGCAGAGAGTTTTGACGTAAGTTTAAACGTCATTTCCATGAGTTTAAACGTCATTTCCATGAGTTTAAACGTCATTTCCATGCAGAGAAAATACAAATCTGCAACAGCAATTCTGAAAGATAGATAACCACTTCCTTGAATTGGATTGGTAGTTCTCCCGTAAAGATCTGAGTTAATAATGAAAACAGCTTTAACAAAATTCAAACTAGAATAAAATAAAGTACTTAAAACTACCGCTTTCCATCATAATAAGCCAATCCTCACGCAGTATGCCATTAAATGGTTTCATTCGAGGGCAATGTTTTAACGATGTGGTTCCTACGAAAAGTTACTTAGTATTAGTTTATGGTTGCATCTTTCTGTTCAAAAGATGACTAAGCTTTTGTGAAAGCGAATTTTTACACTCCAAAAAACACCATTTGCCATATACGGCCACATTTATCAGATTTTTATCAAAATAATCACATCATGTTGAAAAGTTTTGGGAATTCAGGTTTTCATATTCAGAGCTTTGCTGTGGATTAGGGTCTACTGAAGTTTGAAAGCATAATAACTGGGCTTGGAACTTGTGTTTTATCACAAATATCACAGCTGAGAAACAGTTACAATTAAACACTGGAACGTTTCGGCTCCCTTTCTGGTGCCATTCTCGACGCTACAAATCTACGCTGAGAAGCAGAAATTGAAAAAGTTTTCCCCGTCTTCTTAAAAGATTTTTTTAAACTTAGTTTTTGCTTTGTTTACTTTTACATTATTGTTTTATCGCAATCGCTATTTGTTATCAGTACTTCCATCTAAAATGTAGTAAACCTCCGTGTTAATTTCACTGACATTATTCTGCTTTTCTCATTCGTATATATTCTGCAGCATAGTTTCTGTTTTAAACTATTTTTTTGAGAAGGAATTCGTGGCTGAAAAGTTGTTTTAAAGCAAAGTTTCATTGAAAATCGCAATATTATATCGAACTCGTTTTGTTTTGCAGTGTTGCCATTTTGGAAAATGAAAATGAAAGCAAGAAAAAAGACGAAGAAAAATTGTAAAAATCAAAAGCACAACCAAAAACTCTATATATATTGAAATGTAGACAAGGGATGAGCGCAGGTGTGTGACTTTTACTTTTTCCAATCAAAATTCATCGCAAATCTCGCAATTTAATTGATTAAAGGATAATATGCGGAGAGCCTTTCTATGTTTAAATGTTACAGTATAGCGAAGTCAAGTCAACTCAATTTATTCACCACAAACGCAGCAAAAAGACGTTCAGGTAAGTCATAGCGAAAGACACAGAAATCACCAAAGTCAGCTACACTTTGAACATTAAATTGTGCGTGATTAGCGGCAGATTGACGAGTTTGGTAGGAAAATTAAAAGCAAAAAATACTATTTAAGTAAAGATTTGACTTGTTGACACGCCTACACTCACACAAAATATTGCTGTAAAATAAATAAAATAACCAGCGTCAGACCAACAGATAGCAGTAGCCTATTGATAAACATTAAACTAATTCTGAAAAAGTTTGGTCATAAGCGTGTACACCCTTGTGCAAATTAATCTGAACACTTGCAAAAAAGAGTCAATTTTTGAAAGTTTTCGTTTTATTTTAAAAACAACGAAAGTACAAGCTGTTTCTGAAATAATCAAAAGTTAATAATAGTTAATATATCTACCTTTATACTCCAGCACTGATTTCACTCGTTTTTTCATAGACAAAAACCAAGGTTTTGCAATTTTTTTTGATTTCTTCATCATGGAGCCAAACATGAACTACAGCCTCAATTAGCTTGATTTTAGTGGTGCAATCCATCTTTCTCAGGCGATCTTTAACAATCGACCACAAATTTTCTATAGGATTTAAATTTTCTCTTTTCTGTAGAGCGAGACAGCGCTGTTTCTGGCTATTAGTCTTCATCAGCCGCCCTCAGGTGAGAAACATTCATTTTCCAGGACGAATGATCTTGTCAGGATCACTCATCCCTTCGGATAAATATTTCTTAAAGAATTTAACCTTTGTGGTACGCAATCCACTCGTGTGGCTACGTCACCATTCCAGTCAAACTCTTTACGTGACCAGGGTGAAGAGCAACAACTAAAAAGCAATGTCCTTTCTGGCCTACTACTTCCAAGAGGAAGTCGTCATGACTTCCCGTCCGGTAGGCCAAGAAGGACATTGCTTTTCAGTTGTTTTCTATGTTCTATGGGATTTTTCATAGAAATCTATTTTCTATAGAAATTATCCATTTTCTACAGAAATTTTCTATAGGATTTAAATCAAGCTAATTGAGGCTGTAGTTCATGTTTGGCTCCATGATGAAGAAATCAAAAAAATTGCAAAACCTTGGTTTTATCTATGAAAAAACGAGTGAAATCAGTGCTGGAGATCAAAGGCGGACATATTAACTATTGATTATTTCAGAAACAGCTTGTGCTTTCGTTGTTTTTAAAATAAAACGAAAACTTTCAAAAATTGACTCTTTTTTGCAAGTGTTCAGATTAATTTGCACAAGGGTGTAAGACCTTCGCAAAAAAAGGAGGAGGAGGTATTGAAACTTTCTCAGTATGTTACAGCCCACATCACATTAGGGCACAGCAGCAAAAAAAAAAAGAAGAGAACACAATTTAATGAAATTACAAGGCAGTAGAGCAACACTCTTAAATACATGAGTTGAAGTGAATTTGATTCACCCAAAACATATTTCTAAACTTAAAAAATGAACCTTGTTTTTGTTCTATAGGTAACTTGCTCCACATTTCTAAAGCTTTATGTTATGTCATTTTTTTCTTCCATTCAGAACGAGAATAAGTGTGAAAAAAATCTTTTTTACTTTTTTGACGCGTGTAATGATGATGAATAGAATCCAAACTAGTAAAGTAACCGTTCAAATAATTTGGCAGCATATTGTTACTGTATCTAGATAAAAATTTGGCATACTCCATATCAATCATGTCATCTAATTTTAAAACTCCAAACTCAAAATAAAAAGCATTTACAGAATAGCGACTAGGGCGGTATAAACTAGCTCGAAAAAAACGGTTTTGAAGAGTCTTAATTTTATGAAGTAGATGTTTTGATGCTCTTCCCCAATTTGTTGATGAATATTGCAAGACCGAATGAAACGTACTGTAATGAATTAGTTTTAGAGTAGAGAGGGTAACGTAATGCCTGAGTTTAAAAATTATGCCAAAAGCTCAAGAGAGTTTTACGCTGGTTTGCTCAATATGTGGTTGCCAAGTGAGCTTGTTGTCTAAAATAACTCCAAGATATTTGACGCTATTAGTTAGAGGAATATTATTACGGTTAACTATCACTTCAAAATTTGTTGAATTTTGCATCTCATTGCCAATCATCGTGAAGTTGCTTTTTTTGTAATTTAAAATTAATTTTAAATTACAAAAAAACTCAAAAAAAAAAAAAAGCTCATAGCACCATATTCATCCTAGTATCACGAAATGCTCAAAGCACCACTGAAGAGACTTAACACTGAAGAGACTTAAATTAATAGTCGAAACGTATCCCGTCTGGTGCAAATTAAAATTAATTTGTTTTGCGTCTACCATTTATCGACTTTATTTATTTCCTGAGAAACCTCTTGTTGAAGAAATTGAATGTTGTGGTGGCTCATGTGTAAATTGGAATCGTCGGCGAATAACGTAGTGTCAATTTTGAAAACATTGAATAAATAATTCACGTACAATAAAAATAGTATAGGTCCTGGAACAAAACCCTGTGAGTAAATTGAAATGTCGAAGAACAGTTTTATTTAGACATCAAAGAAACGATTCAGAACTCAGTTGAGCAAGTTTGGTTTTAGTTGCACGCAAGTGTATTGAGACTTTTCAGGGCCGGCGTCAGGGTATTTTTGGGGGGTTGAGAATTGAAAAACGTGAATAAGCCTATCTAGCAGTTTTGCGCGTGTAAAAGGTATCAAAGCACTAATGCATAAATAAGTAAACATTCAAAAGTTTAGGGGGCTAACTTGAGCTTCCTCAGTCTCCCTTAGATCCCCCCTTAATGGGTTTAATCATTAGGCAAGGTTTTGGGGGGTTGCTTGACTCGAAAACTTCAGTAGTCACTTCGCAGTCTCCCTTGAAATCTCAGCTGCCTATTCTGTCCTCCTTTCATTTAGCTTTACTGCGTTTTTCGTTTTTGGGTTTGCCTATTTTATGTCAGCACTGAAATAAATATACAACAACAACAAAGTAAGACCTTGTTAATCACGAACTGATACTTGTGGTCTTGAATACAACTTGCTTCAACCAACTCCATGTCAGTACGATGCTAGGCTAGTAATTGAAACAAATCACGAGCACCACCATACGGCAATTTGTTTTACAGGATTGATTGTGATCAGCAAGTTCTAATCTTAATTTTCTGACGATTTTGATTTAGTTTATTTAGTTGCATATTCATCCTAGTATCACGAAAAAGCGATCAAAGCGCAGCGTTATGACGAGCTCGCTTATGAATTGCCGGTCACCTGTCTACCTCACCACGATGGGGGAATTTTGCTAAGTGCCTTTGCCATGGCCTCAACAAGTAAACTCGCCGGCTTATTTTTCAGACAGACCCTTTAATGTAAAGAGTCAAGCAGGGAAGCTGTGATTGACAATTTTAAAATCATGTTGATTCGACTCGGAATCAAGCCCGAGACTACAGCTCTAGAGGCGGACTCTCTTACCACTCGGTCATCTGCGCTACCTCAAAAACACGAGCGAAGTTATTTGATGTGAAAACAATACTTACGACGCAGATTCAGGTTTATGTACATAGATTTTGTTTACAGTAATTTCTAACAATAACAAATGATTTGTAAGTTGAAAGGAAAGTCATTCCAAAAACGATTTGCTTTTCATGCCAACTGATGTGCATGCTTTTCATGCCTTCAAAAAACGGTATAAAAAAATGTTGATCAAAAGCTACGACTAACATTGGTCGCTAATATTTTGAAAGGTGTAACTTCCATGTTCGACCAATTTTTCTATCGACGTTTGACCGAACCATCGGGTTATCTTGATTTTCATTTTTCTAATACGACCATGATGCCTTATGAGTTGTGACCTTCATTCACATGTTAGAAGAAACTGGCTTTGTTCTTTGTCGTTTTGAGTAAGCTTCGCATGTTGCTATCTGTTTGTATGCCTTTTCCCGCGCTTTGGCTTTTGTCTATAGCGGGATATTTCAGTCATTGTAGATTTCACTAGAAAGCACCTTGACCTGATTACTTCAGGGCCCTTCAGTGCTTCCTAGTCTGGCTGTAAATCATTGACGTACATTTATGGAAATTATTGGGGGTGATGAATCATTGTAGCATTAACTAAAACGTCAAGACCGTGTCAACTTCTGGGGGGCGAAGCCCCCCAGACCCCCTGCCGCTGTTCTTCTTTGCACGTTATCTTGTGTCAAGAGTTTTGAGACTATGAACATGAACTTCTTCAACTATTATAGACTGAGCAATATTTGCAAAATGACATGCCGGTACAGAAATTAAGCTGAACGATTTTCGGACAAATTGACAGTCCTTCATTACAGCATGATCAAAAATAAAAAGCTAACGCGTGGCAAACTAATATAAGCGAAAAGCCAAACAGCAAGGACGAGTCGTACCCTTGCTGTTTTGCTTTTCACTTGAATTAGTTTTCTCTGGGCACGTTAGCTTTCCTTTCCATTTCCATCATGTTCTGATGAAGGACGGCAGCGAGGCCAAGTGGTTTGGAGCAAAGACTACATACTAGGGTGGAGCGAAAAAAAATTTTGTTCAAGTTTTTTTCACAATAGCGCGGAAAACTTGCTTACGGGTAAATATACTTGCCACGCAAAATTTGAAGAAATTTATCAAACGTCTTCAGGTGCCCCCGCTGTGTGAAAAATTCGCTGCGAAATCAGCATGTTGAGCTATGTTTTATAATGGCTGGCTTGCTTTAGAGCTTGTTAATGAGAAAAACTGTCGGTTTTAATTTTGTTATTCGCTTAAATATGTAACTGGCATTGTAGTGTAATAAATGCGTAGTAATAAAGACCTGCCAGTGGGAGTTTCGTGGGATAAAACTGAAAACATTTCAAAGATTTCGCTAAAAGCAAAACAAGCACCAGATCTAGTGCACGTTAAGTAGTTACAGTCAAGCAGGCAGCAAAGAATATTGGTGTGTACCGTAGTTTATTAGTGAGCTGTGAGTTACCAAAGGTCATAGTTGCTCCATTTAGCAAATTTCAAATGTTTTTTGCAGATCAGCAATAGCGTCAATAATCACGATTACAATGATACTACAAGGACCAGGATCCTTTAAGTGCAGTGAAATAATATCCTAAAAATGACGAAAACAAGGAATTCAGTATCCTGTGTTGCTTTTGGCCCTCCCTGTAAATTACCCGGAAATATGCTTCCTACCAACGAAGACACCCTTAAGTATTACAATTTAGTGAAATTCCAACTGAGAGAAGCATCAAACGGAAAAGACCCGTCGCATTCGGAGATATCATCAAAAGTGACTGTAGAAATCGTAGCCTTATGGGAAAAAGCATCTCTACCTGTTGTGTCCCACGATTGAGTAAGGGCAATGCTAAAAACGTACCACCAAAAGTACAGAAATCTCCTGAAACAGTATCAAACCCGCAAAGAAGAAGATAGTTACAAAGCCAAATTATTAGCATTTAAGCAAGAAGCCATGAAGTTGTTTGCCATTTGCACCTGCAAATGCACTGGAGAATTTTGCAAATGCTCAAAATCAAGAAAAATCCCAGCAAAAGAAATAGCGTTTTTACATGATCAGAGAGGTGTTCGCAAAATGATTTTAGGAAGAATTGATGCAGTCGAAACTGCTGTACTGCGAAAACGGCTCCAGCGTAACGAGGCTTTCAAACGAAGGTATACCTCACCTTCTTGCTCTAGTGGTAATACATCTTCGCAACCTTCCATTGCAGCTGCAAATGCTGAGAGCATCGATACCAATAACTGTAATACGGGCTCCAATAAGTCTACATGTTTTAGTGATGGTGAATGGCAAGGAGAAAGCAATAGTCTACAGAAGAAGAAGCAAATGCGTGTGGCCTTGCCAACATTGGATGCCGCATGTGACAGGCATGGAGTTTCCGATCGAGCATCAGCTACTCTTGCAACTGCTGTGTTGCAAGACATGCAAATTGTCCATAAAGGTGACACAACCAAAGTGATTGATAGGAGTAAAGTAAGAAGAGAACGGCACGAAAAACGCGGGGATCAGGCAACAAAAAGTAACGCAACTTTTTGTGGCTTGTATTTTGATGGAAGAAATGACCGAACCATAGTACAAAATAAAATGGATGATGGCAAGTTTCACCGACAAACTATTACGGAGGAGCATGTTTCCATCGTTTTGGAGCCAGGGTCCTCCTATTTCACTCACGTTTCTCCAACTAATGGCGCCACTGAAAGTATAGCTCGAGCAATACTTAAGTGTTTGGAGACCAAATACGTGGATATGGTTCAAATTCAAGCGATTGATGCGGCGAACAGTTGTAAATACCGGAGTGAAAAAGAGAGTAAATCGTTTGTTGGAAACGAGTTTGAACAGACCATTGCAGTGGCTTGCATGCCAACTTCACACGAATGAATTGCTACTGCGCCATTTATTCGTTCACATTGACGGAGCTACATCTGGACCTCAGCATAAAGTAACAGGGCTTACATAAGTCCAATTCTGTGCAAAAATGGAAAAAATGCACCATTTTATGGGGCTTTGGGCCACTTTAAAAATGTAAAACTCCATACAACATTTACCTAATGCTACTCTTGCATAGTTAAAAAAACTTTTTAACGCTGTTGACAGCAGATGTGATATTAACAATATGCAGTTAGCAATATTTGCAATTGCATCAAAAATTAGCAAAAATTGCTAAATTTCAACTTCGCGGGGGCACCTGAAGAATATGAAATATTTGAAAAATTTTTGTACACTTTTATTAGTACTGTAACAAGACAAATTTTTACCACTATTGCGTTTGAAAACAAAATAAAAAAAATTTTTTGGTTTTTTTCACTCCACCCTACTACATACGTAATGACTGGAAACTCTTGTTTGATTTATTACGTCACAGCATCATTTGTGTACAAAACGTCGTTTACTCGGTTCCGCTCTGATGCATATGAAGAAAAACCAAGAAGCCAAGACCTTTTGCATGCATTTTTCGCGCCAAATTCATTATTTTTGGACAAAATTGGTCATAAAACTTTAAAAAATCACAAAAAAAGGTGTTGAATGTACGTTGCAGGTGCAAGAGAGAATTACGAACTTGAACCAGGCGCTTTAAATCAAACGAAGACAAATTTGATGGTATTTATCCTGTTGACTTAGCCTGGTGCGTTTACCGATCCACGACACGCGACAACGCGACACGCGGCACGCGACAATTTCTTTTCGCACCCTGTTTGTTTTATTTTCCTGTTTACCGATCACGCGACAACCTGCTGCGACAACGCGACAAAAACCACGCGACTAAAAAATATTTCACCTGTTCAATTCTTGACGCGTTGTCGCAATGTCGCAGCCAATAAGAATGGGTCACGTGACTTTTTACTGAAAAATTACCAGAAATGACTATTTTTGCTGAAACTGGGTATTTCTGCTGAAAGCTAGATACTTTATGGGGGCACACGGTTGAAAACAACAGAAATGCCGAAGAGAGGATTGACTTTAGACATGGGAGAAAAATTAATTAATTTAGTTCGGCAAAACAGTTTTATTTATGACGCCGAAAACTCGTCTCATATGGACGCGCAAAAGATCTACAACTACAACTTTGACGTAGCTATGACGTGGGCCAATATCAACTGTGTAAAAATTACAATAGAAGGTGCTTATGCACGCAACAACATTGTAAAGGTGCATTACGTTATTTCACAATCGCTAGGTGCATGATTACTCTCAACCAGATCAAATGTGACCTTTTCCATCAGCAGGCCCTGAAATTGGTTTCTCCACATCAGGGGTGCTAACACTTCGGGTTAAGATGCATTGCTTTAACGCAGTGGTTCCCAAACTTTTATTGTTTATGGCCCCCTTTTAAAAACTCTCAACACTCGTGGCGCCCTGTTCAGCAAATTTTTTCAAGTTATGTTAGGGCTGGTAGCCTACTTCCAGCCTATTTGTGGCCCCCGGCTAACGTCCCGTGGCCCCCAATTAGGAATCCCTGCTTTAACGCAATAGTATAGACTCTTAGAGCATTCTCCACAACATCTGTGCCTCTATTTTGACAAGATCTTCCACAAAAATTTGAACTCAAACGAACTTGCTACTTATCTGTTATTAAGTAAAGCACCATAGTAAATTGTTGCTTGTAGAGCCCTGAAAAGTTTATGCAGACTTACGTCATATAGCCTTCATCTGTTTCGGAACCTATACGTCACTTTACGTATGATGGTATCGTATTTTGTGTGAATCCACTTTAAAAGCTCCAATATGCTGGTAGGCTGGTTAGGCTACGTATGTCAGAACCAAAAACACATTGATGGAAAAGCCTAGATTTGAAGTAACTGTTTGAACAGAACACAGTAGCCTACAGCGTAGCTTACCTCAAGCAAATTGCAAGGCGATGTGCGGGACTAATCACATGAGTCGACCTATGGCACTTCATGATCTCTTCACCGAAAATATGCAGCAGCAGACGAAAATCTTCCTTGTCACAGCAAAAGTATCGCTTAAACTTTTTCTTATCCCACTCTAACTCTTGCACCAAAGTGAAAAATGCTCCTTTCTGCTGCCTTTCTTTATGCAGAGGGTGAACAGCCCATCGTCTATCTTTTTTTTAATTTTTCTTCACCATAACGTATGCCGCTGCAGCAATTAAAACATCCTCATCGGATTCATGTTGTTTAGCACTCACATCTGCCATTTTATTCGCGCTGTCGCAGTTCGGTAAACAACCCTGAAATTTTAGTTGCGTGTCGCTAGTCGCGTGTCGCATGACGCGTGTCGCGTGTCGTGGATCGGTAAACGCACCTTAAGAAACGGGAAAGCTTGAAACCTACAGTTCAGAGTTTTGAAGAGGCTAAAATGTGGTTAAGTTAAAGGTGTAGCAGTCTCGAGAATAAGAACGAAAATCAGAATTTGATATTGAAAAATAGCCAACACGGTATTTTGCAACATTTGAAGTTGATTTTGACTGCTAAAGCTAATTCAACTAGTCTAGTTGTTTTCCGTAAGTTCAAGAGATTGATTAGCCTAGTCAGTGCCTACCGTATGGTTAATAATCAGATAATGTACTGCCGTACCGGTAAACGGTTTGCCAGGTAAAATTGTGTCAATTGAAAGTTTTTGCAGAAGTTAAATTATTTGCATAAATTTTATGAAGGCCTGATGGAGGCTTACCTTCTTCTTTGCCTATTCCTGGTAGCCTACTCTTTTTGGCTGTTCGCTAGTTCATTAATTGTGAAAGGCACTTAGATTTAATAGGGTGACTTTATGAACTTCTTTGGCAAATTTTAGCAGTTTGTGTTGGCTTTGTTTTTATCAATAGACTACAAACGTACTGTATCAATTAGGCTGCTCAGATGGCCGAGTGGTAAGAGCGTTTACCTCAAGAGCTGTAGACTTTGGTTTGTTTCCGAGTCGGGTCAAATTAATGACTTTAAAATTGGTATTCACAGCTTTCTTGCTTGACGCTCAGCATTAAAGAGACAGTGTGGAGATCAAGCCGGTAAGTGTAAAGGAGATCAAAACTACATTTGCGAACCATGTTTTTTGAGCTTATTTAAACCATAATTTGTCCGATATGTATGGGGCGCCATTTGGAAAAAACTACACGTTTTGTGAACCATGCTTTTTGAGTCTAAACAAGCTCAAAAAACATGGTTCACAAAACGTGTAGTTTTTTTCCAAACGGCGAATTTGTCCGATATATAAGTAGGACATTTCCAATATACATATCGGACAAACTATGGTCTAAATAAGCTCAAAAAACATGGTTTACAAAACGAATAGTTATATTCCAAACGGCGCCCCATAGCTTTGGCTCTCGTAGTTGTGCACCTGATGAGTCTGCAAGGACGGAAAAAATGATAATCGTTTACCCTTTTTCGTGCACTAAGCGTTAGTGCACACCCGGCCCATGTCGTGCTTGCATTGCTCGGTGTCGCAAACAATCACTATAGATTGTAGACTTTTGTAAACTTTTAAAAACTATTGTAACCTCACTGTTATTGATGGTTTAATCAAAGCAAACATTCATCCTCTGTTAGATCTGGTGTCGTACTGTAGGTAGGTAGGTAGCGACGGCGAAAAAATTACTGCAATCAAATATTTTCAGTTGGTATCACAACATCTTTGTTTTTATAGAATTAGATTTAACTTAAAACTGGATCCTATTTTCCTAATATTTCTAAAACAATTCAAATAAATTATGGCAGTTGATGCATATTAGTACTGTATGATAGAAACACGGCAAGGAGTTTGCAAACAAGCAGGTAGGTCCACATATAGAGAGTTTTGACGTAAGTAGTTTACTGTAAAATTTAATATACTGCCATCTACCTGTTCACTGTGTGGAGCGAGATTTGTAAAAAAATCAAAATTTTTGGCAGTGTTTTTGTGAGATTGCTAACTGGATTAACGATTTTTGGCCAAACGTAAATCAAAGTAATGAACTAAGTAGAGCCAATGTAAGTTTATGCATGTCAACGCATGAAGAGACATCATGATATGCCTTAAAAAAATTCCTAAAAAAATGCTGTAAAAACCAACTCTCCGATCAATGCCGCGGTTGACTAGTTTAAGTCAAATGATAGTATCGTACTCGGCAAACTCAAATTCAGGACAAAAATTCAAATCGTATTTTCTTTAAGCTTTGAAAATCTCTAACCAAGGGTGCTATGCTTCATTGATCTTGCAAGGAATTTAACTTTTTTCCTTGCGTGTGTTGAAGCGAAATATTTCCTTAACTTGTGGTAATGTGATATTATGTCACATCAGTTGCAGACAAGAATGTGGTACCAGGAATCAACTCAACTCAGCTTTTATTTACCATGACGCAAAATAGCGCAGGAGGGAAGCAGCGAAAGACCAATTGGTCATCTAAGTCTGCTGCTCCCGAATGCAACAACTTACGACATGATATAAAAACACATTAGCTAGCGTATCACACACAGGTTCAAATCAACACAGTAGGCATACCTTCCAACGGTATCTGGGATTACCAAAGTAAGATACCGGCATCTATGAGTCGGAATATTAAATTAAAGAAAAAAGGAAAAAAAATGAATAATAGCGAATAATTATTAATAAGTAAATTGAAAGTCTAGTAAGCAATCAACAAGTAATTGGTTGAGATGGTATAGACCACCCAATATACTGTATATCAACAACTAGACCTAAAGAAGAGGACTGCAATATCATCAAGAAAAACATAAGTAAAAATTGCATTATTGTTCACTCTTCAGTACTGACATACGTTTTCAGAATATTTGTTTTAAAAAAAATCTTAGCGGGTTCCATTTTTATCATATCATCAAGTTTCATTACATCAAACTTAGTGTACACCAAACCAGTTGCCCCGGGCCCCGAACTTTGGGGGGCCCCGCGTAATTGATTTTGATGTAATGATATTTACTAATTTACGCTCAAACTACGGCCTGCGGACGGGCTGACCTTTTTTTTGCTCTTGGGCAGAAAATTTGGACATCACTCTTATCTGCCCCGGGCCCCGCGATTTCTTAATCCGCCCCTGTCGGCGCATCAAGCTCACAATTAGTCGGTGCGTCAAGCTCACAATATTCGAGATTCGAACCTACCAGTTTTGCTACGTCACTACTTCACGCAATTAATACATTGTTATCGGCGCTGTAGGTCATGGGTTTAATTCTCGAGGTGGTCCATTTGGACACAGAGTTTCCAACGGCTCGCCACCGCTGCGATGTTTCTTCGGAGCTGTGTTGTCCAGGCGCTAAACCGCGGAGATGGTTCCCGCCATTCGTTACACGTTTCGGCGGAATATCGCGAGTATAATAAAGATTTGATTTTTTTTTTTCATTTTCTTTCATGTTGCCCGAATTCAACGCCATGGTTGTGATTTGTGCGATTATTCATTTAGAAACTTCTAGTAGTGAAATGAACTCACCTGACCTTACAACTGTGTGTTATTCGTTCACAATCGATGACATGGAGATTACTCAGAGGAGCAATTGCCCAGGTATGTTAAAAATCTATTTCTGTTTTTGTATTCACTTACTTTATACAGTACCATTTTTATGTTTTCTACACAATTTATTGTTCTTGTTTTCTGAATCTTCGATATCAGTTTCTCCAACTTGAGTAAGGTGTTAATTATTTCGAAATTCACATTGGCGGAGAACGAGCAAGTGATTACTTGTAAGGCAATAATACACCCAATTTTCTGATATCTCGTGCTGTTTATTGTTGGGAAAAAATTTGTTTAATAACAAAAACGTTGAAATTTAAGGAAAAGTAAACCCACAGTATTTCATAAAACTGTAATAAAGTTTCATACTGCCTCGCTTATACTGCTGATGATGGCAGCTGCATCTATGTTGTCGAAACGTCCACTTATAAGAACCACTGTTATTTTTCCTCCTTAAGCTATTTTCATCCCACATTAATTGCATTGCTACGTTCAAATTGCTTGAATCATAACCATTGTTGAAGGCGACGTCCCTGCTTCCGATTTTTTCACTTCACATTATCCTACTCTACCTCGGCAAAGAAGTGCTCATAGGATAAGACAGGTTAGTTCAACGCGAAGTCGCGGTATAATGTGTGAGGCGAGTTAAAAATCCGAAAACTGTGAACTCCAACTTCGAAAATGTAAATTTATTAACTCGACTTTAAAAAAGTTTCTTAGTTTTATGATTGAACTTGATAAAACTTACTGAACCTCATTTTAAACGTGAACATGCAAAATATTGTAAACTCGAACTTAAACAGTATTAATAGTGTTTCAAGGTCGTAGCTTTTCCGCTACTCAGCATTTATACAACGCAGCTACGAGTGTGAGAAATTCTTCAGCGATGTAAGGTAATCAGCAACATTAGACCATCTTGAGAATCAAACCTGGGCCTTCTGCGTGGCGCGAGCAATGTAAAAAGATTTGTAACAACAGGGATAGTTTATTGGTGATGGGTTCGATTCACGACTGGAGCAGTTCAAATTTTATTAATTTTGGATGGGTGGCAAGTTTGGAAATAAACTTATTTCTTCAATATAGTTGCCGCGTGAAAACATCAACTTGACGTTTTACGCGCTATGTACCTATCATGGCATTAGTCTGCAGTTTCTTGACGCTTCACAAGTAAATAAGCGCTCGCATCATCAAATGACGGTATCTAGAGACAGCTGCGTGCAGTTGCTAGGTAATTACGATGTGCTGCTTTAGTCATTATAACGATAATGTCTTTTTGCGTGTCATAGAGAGAAATTGCAGCATTAAGGAGGAAAAATAAAGCCGCTGTAAATCTCAAAACTGAACGTTTCGACAACATAAATTCAGCTGTCATCATCAGCAGTGTATGCAAGGCAGTACAAAACTGTGAGACTTGCAGTACAAAACTGTAAGTCTTACAGTTTTGTCTACAGTACAAAATTGTAAGTCTTACAGATCACAACAGTTTTACAGTTTTGTACTGCCTTGCATACACTGCTGATGATGACAGCTGAATTTATGTTGTCGAAACGTTCAGTTTTGAGATTTACAGCGGCTTTATTTTTCCTCCTTAAGCTATTTTCGTCCCATATTTATTGTATTCCGAAGAATTGCAGCATTGTTGTAACGACCGTCATCAGTGAAGTCTATACGTTGCGAAATTCTTACAATATTTCTGCTGAATGCGTCGAGGTTTGTGGCTGGTTCTTCTCTTCACCGGCAGGATGACGTAGTGGGTAAAAATGTCGCTGACGGTGCGGGAGATCTCGGGTTCGATTCCCGGTCCAGTCTAATCGGACACAGTGTCGGCACCGCTACGAGGTTTCTTCAAAGCTGTGCTGTCCAGGCGCTGAACCGCGGAGATGGATCCCGTCTCTCGACATAATACCGCGAGTACAATGAAGGTTTGGTTTTTTAGACTTGTGGGTGAAGGACTTATCTTTGAAATTCGAAAGAAATTGACTAAACACAAAATCCAAAAAATCAAATCTTTCTTAAACTCGCGGTATTACGGTGGAGCGTGTCGTGTAACGAGTGGCGGAACCCATCGCAGCGGTGGCGACGCTGTGTTTGGTTGCACTGGCCAGGGAACCGAACCTCCCCGCACTGTTAGTGACGTCATTAACCACTGCGTCAATCTTATTCCTAATTTTTTGCGTTGAAAACGATAAATTTCTGAATACAGTTTTAGAGTTTGGTGTCCTGAAACAATATTTTGATATTTTTCGAAACTTCGCCTTCCATTTTTAGATGCCACCAATTTCTTCAGAAGATGAACGTTGATGACATCATCAGGCCCTGTCATGTGGTCCTAATCACGTGACAGCGATGTATTGATTTTTCTGTTTCAAGTCATGTTAATGTCTGTTCGTGGACAAAGGTGCTGATACTTCTACTCCGTCTAATCTAGTCAAAATCACCAACTCTATTAAATGCTCGAGACAATTCAAACAAGGGTCAAAAAAATAACAACATTGAACAAAGGTGCGAAATAAAACAGAAAATGTGATCTTGACCTCAAAACTATTTTACTGGCTTCGAATTTGAACCGTCTCGATGAATGGCCTTTTGTGATGTAATGAGTAGAGTTGGTGAGTAAAAACAAATTAAACAATTCATGCAAATTTCACTCTTGCTTCGGGTTGGTGGTTTTAAGTTATGGTAAACGTTACCTTGCGTCAAATTATTTCATGATTTATTGCAATGCACCATTGAGAGGGCTTTGTTACTATGCTTTTAGTAATTTTTATCTCCTGGAGACTTCTTGTAAAATTTTCGTAATGGTACTATTTTTTTTTCAGTTTCACGTAAATCTTAGATTTGCAAGAGTGTAATGTAACATAAGATAAAAATTGCTGCCAAACTTTTTATGCACTAATGCCTTCTAACGTTTTGAAAACTTGACTTTTTTCATCATTTAACTCACTCAACTATCTCTACCTAACGTGACATACACATGACACATGATGTAAGTACCGGTATTGAAAACGATTTCCCAAACCGACCCCACAATTCATGAAAAACTGGTTTATTTTTACCGAACGTAAAAACGACATCGCTTAATGGAACCGTGCGAAGGTTACAGATCTTTCAGGACGGGTTAGATTCACAGCTGGAGCCAATTGTTTCGGACGTATATGCCGGATGGCTGCTAACTCAAAGAGCGCAAGCTCACTTCGCAGTCTCCCTCAATTACTGCTCAATTTCTAGTTCAATTAGTTTACTGTATTTCTAAACCCAAAACAATTGCGCTTACAAATTTTGGTAACATGGTGTCTGATGGCTGTGAATACGGTTCCACGAAAATGAGTTCTCTTTTTGAACAATACCAGGAGTGGATCTGGAATTCTTTTAGGTGGAGGGGTGTAAAGGAAAATTTAGGAAGGCTCTAGTCCCCAGTTCGCGGATTTGCTGATGAATATTAATCAAATGTTTTATTAAATTTGTGATACCGGTGGTTAACGTAGATTCACTATTCCAAAGTGTTTGTGTTACACGCACCTTTTGTTCAGTATTTTTTGCGAATTGGTAGTTTTATCGAATACGTACGTTTGTTCTAAAGTGTTATTTGATTTGCACAATAGTATTATGCTAAAATATTTTAGTATGTTGCTCTACTTGCTTTTGTGTGTAAATGTTTTGCGTGCGGTGTTATAGGCGCTATTTGCGAAGTCATATGTTAACGTTTGAGATGCAATACAATTTGAAATGGGTTTGCAGAACAAGTTTGGGGTTAATCTAGGATTAATGAAAAAGGTTGCTACGAAAATCCACGTCTGGGTTGTTCGCGCCCCCCGGAGCATCAGCGTGCCGAGGAATTCAAAAAAAGGGGAGGGGGCGTACAAACTGCAAAAAACATCGAAGAATGGTTGGTGGTGTTCAAAATTAGTTATGGTTGAGCCTAGGCTAGCCATTTATCAGAGCTGGATGTCTCGAGACACGTTTTTGAGTGTCTCGGTCTCGGACCTTGAAAGTCTCGGAAAATGGTCATGTCTCGATCGAGACATGAAAAAATTTTGGATTTGAAACAGCATTCAGGTCTTTGATACGGAAGCAACAATGATACTTACCCGATGTATTCAAAGCAAAACATTGTGCGTGATTTCGCACTTTGCAAAAACATTTGGCCTCATTTTGTTTTGACCATTTTGCTTTGTTGTTCAGACCTGCAGAATTGCAGGCTTTTGCTTTCTTTTTGTGAGCAGCATATGTAAAAACTGGTCTATTTCAACCACTAAGCACATGCATTCGATGGTAATCTACTCTAGACCAGGGATGTCTAACCTTTTAATTTATTAGGGACCCATTGCAAAATTAGATATTTAACTGGGCCGCAAAGCGACCAGAATTCCAATATTTCATATTATAGTTCTAAGAAAAAAAGTTATCCATCGATAGGTAGGTCTTGTACTGAGCCGCATTTTGCTGAAAATGCATCTTTTTTAACAACAAAGAAAATTTAAAATCCATTAATACTATTGATTAATGTAGTAATTAATCCAGTAATGTTAATTTAGTTTTAACTTTTAACAATATGGTCTTCACTCAAAGACATAACGACCGCTAGCCACGTCTAAAAAATTAATAAATTTTTTATGGGCAAACGGTGAGTCAAATCAAAAAAATTTTCAAGAGAGTATCGTGTCATAAAATTAAAATTTCTACAAATTTGTTACCTATAAAAGATACTATTCTCTTCTGGGTTAACAACAGCTATCAAAAGATTATTCAAAGCAGTCCAGGCCCATAAAAGGCTTCAAATCGAAAAAAGTGCAGGGATTACAGTTGCAGGAAATTTGGTTACCTACATGGAAAGTGCTTCCAGATTTGAGCTAGCTCTTTTTATGAGAAAGTTATTAACCAGATAGATTTTCAAAAATGCATGGTGTCACAATGACTTTACAATGTTTATGTTAATTAATTTATTGTTTATTAAACATTAAGTATTTTGATTAAATTTCATGAACACTCTCATGCCCAATACTTGATAAACTTGCTAAAAAATTGTTTTAACAGAGGATAGTGGGCTGCAATGCTGACATTCCTGGTCTAGACCAACACAGCCTACCAATGACTTTTTGTTTAGTTTTCTTGACATCTTTTTCGTTAGATTAAAAAAGAATATTCAATATTGGGCCATGTAATCGTCTGTCAAAGGTATTGCCTGCTTTGCAAGCTACAAGGACTTAAATCTTCTGTGATAATAAGCTGTTTCGTTGTTATTATGGTGAACTCGTTAAATCATTAATTGTAATCGTTAAAAGGATATGACTAATAGCACATTTATAATAGGCTACATCAGTTCATAACCGCGACGTTTTCATTTGCTAGTATTGTTTTTGCTAATGTCATTTTGCTCTAAAGTTATTTCAATAACTTGGCTTAGTAGAGCCCATACTCCAGTGTATTACTATCGTTTTTATATTTTCTAATTTTTGGTTTATGAAGTCTCTTGTCTCGTAACTTTAAAGTCTCATCTCGGTCTCGAAGCTATGATGTCTCTTCTCGGTCTCGGTAGGTTCGGTCCTCGTTCCAGCCCTGCCATTTATTCGAAATGCGAAAGCGCGACGCCGCCCAAAATCAAGTGAAGAGCAAAAAAAGTATGTTTGAAGTTTTCGTCAGTGTATGCAAGACATCATCAGCAGTTTATGTAAGGCAGTGCTGTTCTTGCATAAACTGCTGATGATGACAGCTAAATCTATGTTGTCAAGACGTCCTATATCTTTCCTTAAGCTATTCTCGTCCCATATTTAGCTGTTTTCGTCCCATATTATAATTAAACGTGGTCTAATTTTAATTCTGTTTCTTCATTCCTTTCGTTTTTGAAGCTGCTTGGCGCAGACGGATGAAGAAGTTTCCTTGATTAATCGCCTGGTCCCAGTACACGATCCGAAGCGAAACGTTTTGTTTCGAGCATTTTGTATAAATGGTTACGGCTTTAAAATACTTTTCTTAGCTCACATGTAAAAGATATGCAGTAATTGTAGGCTTATAAATACTGATAGCCATAATGTAATTTGACAAAAAAATTAGAGAAATAGGCCAGGGGCGTGTCTGTGAATTTGAAAGGGAGGGCGCAATTTAAAGCCGTTTATTTTTTATGTGTTTTATATACCGTATATAGTCCGACAAATAAACGTATCTGTATGTGTGAGCATCAGGCTTGCTTTTTTCCTGTGTTGGAATTTGAGTATATTTTTCAATCAGTGACTTCGTGATCTGTTTCCTTCTTGCTTGTTTCTAAGTTTTTTATAAGCAATCATAAATTCTATGTGCATGTAAGCATGCGTTTTTGACATCGCTTCCTCGATTTTTTGCACAAAATATCATCTTACTAACAGCATTGTTTGAAAATGAAGATGAGCGCGTGGTAATTTGTTTTTACTTCAAGCCAATGCTTTTCCATTCTTTACCAGTTCTTTAATTCAATGATCAATAAATAATTGTGCTTGTGCAGCAACACCGCTAGACTGCGCTAGCGAGCTACCGACCAACGCTACTTATACAAACCATCGGATGCTTTTAGCTCCGGATCGCCAAGGGATACTCAACAACAAACATCGTTCTTTTAACGTTTAGCTACGCTCGCCAGAAGCTAGTGCTTGGAAGGTAATGTTCTGTAGTGAAATATCGGCTAATACCCCCTTTGAAGATATTGCTATGGTTTCTCAGTGGTAAGGCTTAAATGATGCTCCCTGACAGCTGCATATTCTAAAGGCAAACTTGCAGTAATCTGATAAAATCGGTCTATCGCCTTTGTAATTTCGTTTGATGAAAATAACATTCGAGCTGAGAGAGTCATGATTCTGGGTGGAAAAACTACAAATAAGAAATGAATTCAAAGACATTCTGATTTCTAACAAATATAACACGAATTTGCGGGACACCTGTATACAAACTCACTTCTAACAATCACTGGTTTGCAACCAGAATATGTCAAAATGTCAACACACAGACTGCGACGTTGGTCTAATAAATTTCATGATGCGCATACTTCACTAGCATAAAAAACTTTAAACTGCATTTATGCGGTTTGGAAAAAATATGGAGTTGGCCGAGTGGTTGGTGCATTGGGCTCCGGAGCTGGCTACGTGAGTGTTATGGGAAGCTACTTAATGTAGTTATGTTTGTGAGACAGCTTCCTATACGCAGCAGGGTTGACCCGCCTGACCTGTTGCTTAATGATCACCAACTGCGTCCATTATTATTGCTTCGTCTTTCTCGCTCGGTTGTTGTCATTCTAATAAACGCATGGCTAGAGTTAGCTGCGTTCTGCTGGAACTAGGAAATACAGAAGCCAAGTAGAGCAAGGCATAAAGAAACATGGTGTCAGAAGTAAACCAGTATTAGAATCTGAAGAAATAAGAGATAATGGCGAGTCATCTACCTGTTCCGGAGTCGATGAACTTAAGTGGCAATGTCCAGGAGAATTGGAGCTACTTCAAGGAACAGTGGCAGAATTATTTGGTAGCGTCCGGCTTGAACGAAAAGGCTGGCAAAGTGCAGATCGCAACTTTCCTCGTGTTAATAGGAAAAGAGTGCTACCAGGTCTATAGAAAATTGGCCCTTACAGAAGAAGCTCAGAAAGATCTGAATGCTATTGTTGAAGCGCTGAATACATATTTTGTGCCGAAAAGAAGTGTGACATATGAAAGATTCATATTTAATACTTGCCAACAAGAGAACGGAGAGAGTATCGATGCATACGTGAATAGATTGCGAGGCTTGAGCGCAACTTGCGAATTTGGCGACCTGACTGACAGTTTGATCAGGGACAGAGTCGTCCTAGGAACAAAGCATAGTTCCATCCGAAGTAGATTTCTGACTGAAGAGAATTTGACGCTGGAGAAAAGCATTGCGATTGGCCGCAGCTACGAGCAGGCACAGAAGCAATTGAAAGCAATCGACAACAATGAGCCAGAAGAAGCGTATAGAATTCAGAGGAAACCCCGGGAAACGCGATACCAAGCCCCGCGGTGGAAGTCCAACGATGAACAATGCAATTTTTGTGGGAGAAATCACGAAAGAGATTAGAGAAAATGCCCAGCGTATGAAGCAGAGTGCCACATCTGTCATAAAAGAAATCATTTCGCAAGAATGTGCAAAAATAGGCCAAAGAACAGACGCGTGCATGCAATCGAAGAGAGAGAATCTGGGAGTGAACAAGAGTCAACTTACAAGATCGAACAAGTTTATACCATTAGTAACAAGCAGAAATGGTATGTTTCATTGAATGTGGGCCTACCAGGCCAAGAAACAGTCCCGTTGCGATGCCAACTGGATAGCGGATCAACATATAACACAGTAAGTTACGAAGATTACCGCAAATTGATCGGCGCAAGTGACAATTATCTTAACGAGAGTGGAGCTAAATTGAAAACATATGATGGATCACTTATTACTCCAAAAGGTGAAGTGAAATTGCAGTGCCAATATGAAGAAAAAAGTTGTGAACTAAATTTTCAAGTTTTAGATCAAAATTTGACCCCTTTGCTGTCAGCCGAAACATGTTTAAAATTAGGACTTCTCACATTGAACATCGAAGAAACGTACAAGGTGGAGACGATAGAGAATATTTTTGAAAGTTTTCCTGATGTATTTGAAGAATTGGGAAGATTGCCAGGAAAGTACCACATCGAGATAGATCCAGAAGTTCGTCCGGTTCAACACGGCCCGAGAAATGTGCCGGTAGCTTTGAAAGCCGACTTGAAGAAAAAGCTCGAAGAGTTAGTTGCCGCGAAGATGGTAACGCGAGTTGATGAACCGACCGATTGGATCAGCAGCATGGTAGCTGTACGTCGAAACAACAAACTGAGAATTTGTTTAGATCCGAAAGATTTAAATACTGCGATTCGACGACCGAAGTACCCAATACCGAACATTGAGGATATTTTGCCGAAGCTTGCAAAAGCAAAAGTATTTTCGGTTTTAGATGCTAAGAATGGTTTTTGGCAAATTGAGCTAGACGACCCAAGCAGCTATTTGACGTGCTTTTGGACACCGTTTGGCCGATACCGATGGTTGAGAATGCCGTTCGGAATATCTTCAGCCCCAGAAGAATACCAGAGAAGACAACACGAAGTGATAGAAGGACTCAACGGAGTCGAGTGCATAGCAGATGATCTACTTGTGTATGGGAGCGGAGACAACTATGAAGAAGCTGTGAAAGACCATGATGAGAACCTGAAGGCTCTACTTCTGAGAGCAAGACAAACGAACTTGGTTTTTAACAAAGACAAACTCAGGTACAAACTAACGTCCGTTCCGTATATGGGACACTTGCTAACGTCGGAAGGTCTTAGAGCTGACCCGAATAAAATTGACGCAGTTAAAAACATGCCTATTCCGACTGGTGTGCCCAGTGTGTAGCGATTTGTAGGATTTGTAAATTATTTAGCGCGTTTTTTACCGAAATTGTCCGAATTGTGCGCACCACTGAGACGCCTTACCGATAAAAACGTAGACTGGAAGTGGACTGATGCCCACCAACGAGCTTTTGATAGCATTTGTAAAGCAATAACCTGTGCTCCAGTGCTGAGTTATTTTAATGTTAATGAAAGTGTTGTGATACAGTGTGACGCAAGCCAAGTCGGCCTAGGTGTAACTTTGCTACAAAATGATCAGCCAGTAGCGTATGCTTCACGTTCACTAACCTTGACTGAACAGCGATATGCGCAAATCGAAAAAGAATGTTTGGCGATTGTATTTGCATGTGAAAAATTTGAGCATTATATTTTGGGCAAAGAGGTGTTGGTGAATAGTGACCACAAGCCCCTGGAAGTAATTTTTAAAAAACCTTTGCTCAATGCCCCGAAACGCTTACAGAGAATGTTATTGAGATTGCAAAAGTTTGATATGAAAGTTGTGTACAAGCAAGGAATAACTTTGCATATTGCTGATTTTTTATCGCGAGCTTCATTACCTGTTCGTAGCAGTTCGCAATGTGAGACTGATTATTGTATTTTTTCCTTGGCTGAGGAAATGGATGTGTATAATTCATTCGAAACCGTTAATTTGTGTGAAAATTTGAGACTTACTGACCAACGTTTAGCGCGAGTATGTGAAGCAACCCGTTGTGATGATGCTTTGATTGTTTTGAAGCCCACTGTTTTAAACGGTTGGCCGAAAACCAGAGCAGAGTGTCCGGTTGAAATTCGGCAATTTTGGCCGTACAGAGATGAAATAGTATGTCAAGGCGATGTGTTGTTTAAGGGAACCAAAGTTATTATACCGAGTGCTATGTATAAAGAAATGTTGCATGCGATTCATTATAGTCATTTAGGCGCAGATACTTGCTTACACAAAGCAAAAGAAGTTTTGTTTTGGCCCGGTATGTCTGCGCAAGTGAAAGATTTTATTTCGCAATGTTCTGTTTGTAATCAATTTTTGTCGAAACAAAAGAAAGAGCCTATGATAATTCATGATATCCCTGATAAGCCGTGGAGTAAAGTCGGTATTGATTTATTCAATTTTAATTCTCGAGACTACGTAATTATTGTTGATTATTATTCTGATTTTTGGGAACTGAAAGAGTTGTCTACCACGACTTGTGCTTCTATTGTGAAATTTTGTAAAGAGCAATTTGCGAGATATGGCATAGTTGACGTGCTTATGAGCGACAATGGTCCGCAATTTTCATGTGCTGAGTTTTCTGAATTTGCAAAAGCTTGGTGTTTTAACCATTGTACATCGTCACCTTATTACAGTCAATCGAACGGAAAAGTAGAATCTGCCGTTAAAATTGCTAAGTCGCTTTTGAAGAAATCACACGCTGATAAGAGTGATTTTATGCTTGCTTTGCTTGATTGGAGAAACTCTCCGACCCCAGTAGTGAAAACGTCCCCTGTGCAGCGTTTGATGTCTAAGCGAACAAAGTCACTGCTACCGATCGATTCGAAACTGTTGTATCCCAAAGTTGTTGATAATGTGCAAAATGATGTGTTGTGTAAACGTGCTAAATCCAAAAAGTCTTACGATCGTAACTGTATGTCCTTACCTGTGTTAAGAAAGGGAGATGTAGTACGTGTACAACCTTTAAATCGTAATGGTACTTGGGAAATGGGAAAATGCATTAAGCAAGTTGCTCCACGTTCATATTTAATTGAGAGCAATGGCCGAGTTGTTCGCAGGAATCGTAGGTTTTTAAAAATTACGAATGAACCATATGTACCGTTTGATTTTTCATTTGATTCGTGTGATGGTGATGTTAATAATAATGATAATGCTGATGTAAATCCGCTACCTCACCATAGAGATGTTGAACCTCCGATTTCTCTTAGACGAACGCCCAGAGAGTGTGGCCCACCTAAACGTTATGGCCAGTATTATTATCATGCATGAGGATTTGTGAAATATGTTTGCGTGGCCGTTTTATCAATTCATGAGATTATTCGAATTTAAAGTGAAAGGGATGTTATGGGAAGCTACTTAATGTAATTATGTTTGTGAGACAGCTTCCTATACGCAGCAGGGTTGACCCGCCTGACCTGTTGCTTAATGATCACCAACTGCGTCCATTATTATATGTGATTATGGTGCTTCGTCTTTCTCGCTCGGTTGTTGTCATTCTAATAAACGCATGGCTAGAGTTAGCTGCGTTCTGCTGGAACTAGGAAATACAGAAGCCAAGTAGAGCAAGGCATAAAGAAACAGTGAGTTCGATGCGCAACTAGGTCAGCTTCGATGATGCGCATACTTCAGTGGCATGAAAAAACCTAAGCTGCATTTGTGTGGCTTGAAAAAAAATTATGTATATCGGCTATAGGCCTATTTATAAAAACCTAAGCGAACATTGAGTTGGTCGCGTGATTGGTGAGTAGGGCTCAGCACTTCGTGGGTTCGATGCCCAAATGCCCAACCAGATCATCTTCCATGATGTTCATACTTCACTAACGTAAAAACCTATATAAGTAGCAGTTATGCGGCTTGGAAAAAAGTTGCGAGGACACCGCACATGGAGTTGGCCGAGCAAGTAGGTCTCCGTAACTGGTTTTACGGGTTCGACACTCAGCTAGCTCATGTCCCACGATGCATATTCTTCACTCGTGTACAAACCCAGGATGCAATTATGTGGTTTAAAAAACGAAAATGCAAGGTTGAAATGACGCCGATAGTGGTTAGTTTTGAGCTACGGAGCTGGTTTTGCGGGTTCGATATTCAACTGGGTCATCTTCCATAATGCATGCACTTCGCTAGTGTAAAACCTAAACTGCAAATTTATGTGGCTTAAAAAGAACTTGTACGCGAGTGTTTTACCGAAATTGACGATTTTACTAAAAGCAGGTGAACTCGACGAACTTGAGTTTACTATAATACAGTACACTATCACTGATCAAATACGCAGAAAAAACAATCATAAAATAAGAATAGAATATATTACTTAATGCAAAATTACAAACATGAAACACAAGCAAAATCTCTCAACATCAAAAAGTCTGCAGAAAAATTAGTGGCTGGATGTTTTATCTGTGACATAGCAATGAGTCGCCGATATCAAGCAGTTATGTCAGGCAACACATAAAAATGATGAACGAAATCTGCTCCCAAAATACAATACAAAATTGTATTTTTGAAGAAAAAACGTCTTTCGTAAATTTGAAAATTGCAAATTCAGCATTCAGCAAATTCAGCCATTCAGAAATTTACAAATTCAGCATTTGTAAATTTGAAAGAAAAAACGTCTTGAAACTCTTAAACCACGATTAAAACGTAAAAAACCATGCGCCACTAACACCAAACCACCACTCGAGTTTACACTAATACACTATCATTGATAAAATACAAAAGAAAAAAACAAACAATGAGAATAACATGTACACCCCCCCCCCAAAAACAAAGTAAAATAATGAAAGCACGCTCCTAATTTTGAGCCCAAATATGTCAATAGAATCTACACAAAATCACTCAAGCCATGAAAACAATTTACGTATATTTGCCGCAAAAAAGCAGGACCCACAACTCGAGTTTCGGACTTGTGTTCCTCATCAAATGGTGACGACAAAACCCCACTCTGCATGATCACTCTTGACGTAATTTGAATTTTCTCATCACATTCGGTTCTATTTGAAACGATGAGTTTTGTAAAACTATTAAAATTTCTTAAAGGGGAAAAATAAATCCACAGTAAACCTCAAAACTGGACAATCGACAAGTTGAATTCAGCAGTCATCATCAGCAGTGTAAGCAAGGCAGTGCAAAACTGAAAGATTTTTACCAAAAGTACAAAACTGAAAGCCTGCCTTGTATTGCTTTTTTCAGTTCTGAACTATCTTGCCTACACTGCTGATGATGACAGCTGAATCTATATTGCCGAAACGTCTAGTTATGAGATTTAACTGTGGTATTATTTTTTCCTTTTTAAGGTAATAAACACATGACGTAACAAAACTGAGCGCAATCTCATGCGTTCAGCTTGAACAACACATCAGGTGATTTGCTAAGGGTGGTTTCGAATCTTACTGTGGCTAAGAACATCGCATAAAGTAACCGCAAGGAGAAGGAAATCAAATCAGAGCGTGTAGCTGTGAAATGCGCGTATGCATGTGGGACAATAACAATTGAAACAACGCATGATTATTGAACTACAACAATAAAATTCTAAAAGCAATACCAGTATAAACTACTTCTTCCTCCAAAACACACATGCGTAAAAAACATACTACAGATTACAACGAAATGAGGACGTTTAACGGCATCAAAACTTTGCCAGTTTTATGAATAAACATTGCTTCCGTCGTTTGTTTACTGTTCATGGGTGACTCACCAGCATCAGTTTGTAAATGGGAGATTTCAGAACGTAAAGTGCTGAAAACGTCATCACACATCGCATTGGCTTCGCGAAGCCTTATCGCGCAAAGGAAGCGGAATATTGCAGCGGATTGTCCCAAATCAAAACGTAGAAACAAGAAATCTACCTCCAAAATATTATATATAATCCACTTGTTTTCGGCTATCAAGAAGTCCATGGCGAAAATGTGGGATTTTAGCAGAAATAGTCCATAATCCAGTTCAGAGCAACAGAGTTTTCTCAACCAGTTGTATGTTGGATAATGAAGCGCAGTACAATGTAAAAATGGAATACTTTTCGAAAATAACTCGCGGTTTTGTGTAAAAATGACGTGATCCACAACAAAGCCCCCCGGTTTCGTGAGAAAACGTAAGAAAGCGACGGTGAAATAAGGAAAGTTTGCAAATTAATTTAAGTTTTCGATATTTGTCGGAATGAATGAATTTAAAATGATGGCAAATTTTGCAATCTCCAAATATTCCTCCCAATGAAAAATACACAGTTTTTGCTTATTGAAGCTAGAATAAGCATGAGTAAACATCACTAACACAAACAATTAGCTTAGCGACAACAACATCGTAACAACACTTTACACTTGAAATCAATAGCATACAGAACAAAAAATAGCCAAGCTGACAATAATAAAAGAGCGTCATATAGCTGGATTTACATGACGCACATTATTTACAAACATGTAGTTGCAGCTGATTGCTCTGAAACTTTTTAACATTTGTGCTTACAAACCATATACATGCAAAACAGTGAGCTAAAATAACCAGGAATAAATACATTGAAATATGCAAGCCTTTAGCAACATTAATACTAGTGCTACTTTTTCCATACCTAGCATACTAAAATTTAAGTATACATTTTTACTATATTACAGACACTAAAGTATACAAACACAATAAATACACGCAAATACAACTCAAAGCAGAAAAACGTGCAGGTATTTAGTATTTAGTATTACAGCAAATACACATGAAAGCGCAAAGTGGAAAGGAAAATACGGAATATTGGTAGAAAAACAATGACGTGAGATCTGTGATGCAGAATAACGAAATTACAAACTACTGTAGTGTTTGCATCGTACATTATCATTTATTAGGAGCTGAGAAGCAGAGATTCAAAAACGGTTAAAAGTAAAATGAATAAACAAAGTTTAAGCCAATGAAACACAGATGAAGGAATACGAAGTGGAAACAGGGGCGTTCTCAGAGGGGACGGTTACCCCCCCAGAACGTCTGGTACAACAAACAGATGCAAGTACAGTAACACAATGAATTGAGATGATGAGTGTTCATAAATTATTACGAGCTATGAAATAGTAAACGTCGCCCTTCTCGTCCTTTTTTACAGAAATCTCAGATCCGCCACTGAAAGATTGAAAAGCACTTTGAAGCTCATTGTAACAATTACATTTCTCATGACGTAATAACTAGAATCTCGGTAACATCAGCTATGACCACATGACAGACACGACATTGAACTTATTTACCTTGTCCACATGTCTAGTTTAAGTGGACCTAAAGTTCACGGGCTTTCTACATCATAATTAAATTTTTGATGCCATAATTGGAAAACGTGATTATGACATAAAAGTTTAACTATGATGATGAAAGCCGATGGGCTTTTGGCCCACTAAAACTAGAGAAGAGAGTAGACTATTTGTGTCGATAAACTGTTTGCGCGTATTGCAATGCTCATAGTTTTTGATGGCTGCCAAAATATGAAATCTTGGATGAACAATTTTCTGTTTGTGATATTGACACATTTCATAGAAACTTCGAGTCATTGTCGGTCAAACATGGTCAAACAATTACACTGAAGAGGACTGAATAATTATAACACTGACCACCGTTCAAACTTTAAACGCTTATCAAAATACAGTGACAACATTGAGAACATGATAAACAAATAAAATCAAAATCACTTATTGAAATGAAGAGAAAAAAAAGAAAAGAAAAAAAAAGACATAAAACTTGAGCTCACAGCACAATACAATTTTCATTGTCATCACGCTACAGAAACTTAACGAGAAATTGAAAAAAAACAAGAATTGCTTGAAACAATATAAAGTAAACGAAAAATTATAAAAACTAAAACAATCCAATGTTTATGTAGAAGGTACAAATTCAAGCTATGAAGGTTTACCGTATGTTATGGTTTGTAAAAATAGCACTAACATGCAATCACTGTTTATGTGATACAACACGTTGTGCATAATCCACGTCATTGCTGATGTCATCGCTTTTTTTCATGAAAAATATGCATGAATTTCATCAATCTGCGAACTCAGTTTACCATAGCAACCTTAGAACGCCAAGATGTTATTCCCCTGATGAGACAGGAAGGTCGTTGCCTTATGCTTTGCGATCGATTTAAATAACGATCAGCTTCTACAAGCTTATTGAAGTTCCTTAAATAAAATTGAATTTCATGTCATGAGTTGGCAGAATAAAGTTCCGAGTAAACATCTTCATCTGTGTCTTGGCAGATTGATATGAATTTGTTTATAAAATGCATTGCTTCAGTTGTCTCGTTCCATTTAAACAAACATAAAGCAATCAAATCACAGTTCTTAGTGCCGCCACGCATATCCCGGACATTTTACCGGTATCGAAAGTCGTTTTTTTTCGTCAGTTTTGAAGTTTTTTTTGAAATGAAACCAAGGCGTCATCAAGTTTGTGTAAGTTTAACAAATAGCGACCGATTCTATGCAAAATGATGGCGAGATTCCTGTCAGTATCGACATCAAATGAAGTTTTTTCGTTGATTTGCAAATCTTTGTAATAATATTGCAGCGCTTCATGTGGTTTGTCTAAGTCCAATCTGCAGTGACCATTTCTATGCAAAACGATAACAATATTTCTGTCAGTGTCGACATCACATGAAGTTTTTCGTAGACTGGAAGCGCTCTATTATAATATTGCAGCGCTTCATGTGGTTTGTTTAATGCCAATAAACAGGTACCTTTTGCATGCAAAGTGCTGGCGAGATTCCTGCCAGTGTCGACATCAGATGAAGTGTTTTCGTAGATTTGTAGCGCTCCGATAAATAATGGCAGGGCTTCGTGTGGTTTGTTTAATGCCACTGAACTGTTACCTTTTTCATGCAAATTGCTGGCGAGATTCCTGTCGGTGTCGACATGGAATGAAGTTTCTTCAAAGATTTGTAGCGCTCAATCATAATATTGCACAGCTTCGTGTGGTTTGTTCAACTCCAATAAACAGGTACCTTTTTCATGCAAAGTGTTGGCGAGATCCCTGTCAGTGTCGACAACAGATGATGTTTTTTCGTAGATTTGTAGCGCTCTGTTATAATATTGCAGCGCTTCATGTGGTTTGTTCCAGTTCAATAAACAGCGCGCTTTTTCATGCAAAGTGTGGACGAGATCCCTGTCAGTGTCGACATCAGATGAAGTTTTTTCGTAGATTTGTAGCGCTCTATCATAATATTGCAGCGCTTCATGTGGTTTGTTCAACTTCAATAAACAGCGACCTTTTTCATGCAAAGTGTGGGCGAGACTCCTGTCAGTGTCGACATCAGATGAAGTTTTTTCTTTGATTTGTAGCGCTCTATCATAATATTGCAGCGCTTCATGTGGTTTGTTCAACTCCAATAAACAGGTACCTTTTTCAAGCAAAGTGTGGGCGAGACTCCTGTCAGTGTCGACATCAGATGAAGTTTTTTCTTTGATTTGTAGCGCTCTATCATAATATTGCAGCGCTTCATGTGGTTTGTTCAACTCCAATAAACAGGTACCTTTTTCAAGCAAAGTGTGAGCGAGATCCCTGTCAGTGTCGACATCAGATGAAGTTTTTTCTTTGATTTGTAGCGCTCTATTATAATATTGCAGCGCTTCATGTGGTTTGTTCAACTCCAATAAACAGCGACCTTTTTCATGCAAAGTGTGGGCGAGACTCCTGTCAGTGTCGACATCAGATGAAGTTTTTTCTTTGATTTGTAGCGCTCTATTATAATATTGCAGCGCTTCATGTGGTTCGTTCAAGTTCAATAAACAGCGACCTTTTTCATGCAAAGTGATGGCGAGTTTCCTGTCCGTGTCGACATCGAATGAAGTTTTTTCGTAGATTTGTAGCGCTCTGTTATAATATTGCAGCGCTTCATGTGGTTTGTTCAAGTTCAATAAACAGCGACCTTTTTCATGCAAAGTGTGGGCGAGATCCCTGTCAGTGTCGACATCAGATGAAGTTTTTTCGAGGATTTGTAGCGCTTTATTATAATATTGCAGCGCTTCATGTGGTTTGTTCAACTTCAATAAACAGCGACCTTTTTCATGCAAAGTGTGGGCGAGACTCCTGTCAGTGTCGACATCAGATGATGTTTTTTCGTAGATTTGTAGCGCTCTATCATAATATTGCAAGGCATCATGTGGTTTGTTCGATTTCAATAAACAGCGACCTTTTTCATGCAAAGTGATGGCGAGTTTCCTGTCAGTGTCGACATCAGATGAAGTTTTTTCGTAGATTTGTAGCGCTCTATTATAATATTGCAGCGCTTCATGTGGTTTGTTCAACTTCAATAAACAGCGACCTTTTTCATGCAAAGTGTTGGCGAGATCCCTGTCAGTGTCGACATCAGATGAAGTTTTTTCGTAGATTTGTAGCGCTCTATTATAATATTGCAGCGCTTCATGTGGTTCGTTCAAGTTCAATAAACAGCGACCTTTTTCATGCAAAGTGTGGGCGAGATCCCTGTCAGTGTCGACATCAGATGAAGTTTCTTCAAAGATTTGTAGCGCTCTGTTGTAATATTGCAGCGCTTCATGTGGTTTGTTCAACTTCAATAAACGGCGACCTTTTTCATGCAAAGTGGTGGCGAGATCCCTGTCAGTGTCGACATCAGATGAAGTTTTTTCGAGGATTTGTAGCGCTTTATTATAATATTGCAGCGCTTCATGTGGTTTGTTCAACTTCAATAAACAGCGACCTTTTTCATGCAAAGTGTGGGCGAGACTCCTGTCAGTGTCGACATCAGATGATGTTTTTTCGTAGATTTGTAGCGCTCTATCATAATATTGCAAGGCATCATGTGGTTTGTTCGATTTCAATAAACAGCGACCTTTTTCATGCAAAGTGATGGCGAGTTTCCTGTCAGTGTCGACATCAGATGAAGTTTTTTCGTAGATTTGTAGCGCTCTATTATAATATTGCAGCGCTTCATGTGGTTTGTTCAACTTCAATAAACAGCGACCTTTTTCATGCAAAGTGTTGGCGAGATCCCTGTCAGTGTCGACATCAGATGAAGTTTTTTCGTAGATTTGTAGCGCTCTATTATAATATTGCAGCGCTTCATGTGGTTCGTTCAAGTTCAATAAACAGCGACCTTTTTCATGCAAAGTGTGGGCGAGATCCCTGTCAGTGTCGACATCAGATGAAGTTTCTTCAAAGATTTGTAGCGCTCTGTTGTAATATTGCAGCGCTTCATGTGGTTTGTTCAACTTCAATAAACGGCGACCTTTTTCATGCAAAGTGGTGGCGAGATCCCTGTCAGTGTCGACATCAGATGAAGTTTTTTTGTAGATTTGTAGCGCTCTATTATAATGTTGCAGCGCTTCATGTGGTTTGTTCCAGTTCAATAAACAGCGACCTTTTTCATGCAAAGTGGTGGCGAGACTCCTGTCAGTGTCGACAGCAGATGAAGTTTTTTCGTAGATTTGTAGCGCTCTATTATAATATTGCAGCGCTTCATGTGGTTTGTTCAACTTCAATAAACAGGTACCTTTTTCATGCAAAGTGGTGGCGAGATCCCTGTCAGTGTCGACATCAGATGAAGTTTTTTCTTTGATTTGTAGCGCTCTATCATAATATTGCAGCGCTTCATGTGGTTTGTCTGATATTTGCAAACAAAATCCTATATTATGCAAAGTGCGACCTATTCGCCATTGCTTTTGACGCTGCAGAACCTGTGATTTTGCATTTTTTGACAAATTATTTAACCGTAATATCGCCAATTGGTGTATATTTGTATTCTGTGCAGTTTGTTTAACATGGCCTACTAAATTGTCTAGTGATTTTAGATAGAATTCAATAGCAGCATCAAAGCAATTTCCATCTCGTAAATGGTCTCCCATGTTTTGGTAATATGCAAACCGATCTTCATCGTTTAACTTTTGAAGCTCTTGACCTGAACTAATTGATGTTACAACGTCAACGCTTTCCAATTGCGCCAAACTTTGATCAAAACTGAACAATCTGTCGGTGATTTTTGTTGATATTTGTTCCTTTGAGATCCTTGGAATTGTTTTCATGTTATCACTTAAAGAATGGATCAGACTTAAGTTGAAGAGAGTTGGGTTAGCATGGAAATGTAATCGTTTTAACTGCAGTCGCTTGGAAATATCGCCCTGAAGTGCGTAGGTTGTTTGGAAATAACTAATTAGACTTGATTTTCCGATAAGATTCGTTAAGATGTTAATGGCTGTTTCTTGCTTAGTAGAGGTGATGTCATCAGTTTGGCTCTGGTTATGCGCATACCACCTGAGTCTGATCTCGCAAGCTAGCGAAACTGCAAACATTAGTTTGTGTTTCGCATAATCACTGAATTCGTTTGTTTCATTCAGTTTCTCGATAATGTCAAAACACGATTGAGCTTGAATATTGAACAACCGTCCAAGAGCTGCTAGGAAAATGGTTGTACTTCTGTACGCGACTCTTTTGATGTTGAGTTTGTCGTCGACTTGACAAAGAGTAAATTTCGTCGCGAACAATTCCATGTCATCATTTATTTGTTTTTTGATGCTCTGCAGTTTGTCTTGTTGATTTTCTTGTTCTTGAACTTTGATCACGCCGATATTAAACTGGTCGTAAACGGATTCATCTCCATAAACAAAACAAGTCTTGGTCAGAATATCATCCAATTTGTATCCGTTCTTCAAACTTTCATCTTTTGATAAAAACTCCAGCATTTTATCTACGGGTTGTATCAATTCAGTTGTCCACGGTTTATTCGCTGTGTGCTGCCACCTTCCAAGCGGGGATTTGCACGCTTGCGGCATCATGCCGTCAAACGAAACCCCGCGAGTGGTGACAGCGTCGTAAAACCAGTTGTTGTTTTGATTTTCGGAATAAAAATCGTTCAAGCACGGAATAGCAAGACTGGGCAAAATGGATTCTTTCAAATTAATCAAAACGGTTTGAAATATAACAGCAAACCATCGAAAGTATTCAAGAATGGTTTCCTGCTCTGCTTTGGTCAATTCCTTCCATCCCTCATTTTCCAACACAATGATGTTCTCAAAATCGGAATATGGAGTGATTTCTTTACGGGCCAGGGAACCCATTCCGACTAAAGCAAATCTGCACGGGGAATTTCCCATCACGTTGTGACAATACGCAGCCAAATCAGCCATTGCCTGTCTGTAATCATTGAAAATTTGAGCTTGCAGATTTCTGATGAATTGAATTTTTTGTTCCTCAAGAGAGTGCAATCGATCTTTGGACACAGAATCTGGTATGGAGGTGGTAGTTGAAAGCTGTTCATTCACCTTACTTCTCATATCTTCAATTGCTGCTTTCACTTTATTTGATTGCCCCACTAAATCACTTGATTTGTTGTTTGCTCCGGCTTTTTTCAAAATCAATTTACAAAGACTCAACAAATCTTTTTGCAATGTTTGCTTAAGCGTTTCATTGTTTGACGATCGTAGTAAAGCAGCATTGTATAATCCAGCGCTTTGAATCATGGCAATCTTATCATGACCTTTTTGCCCTTTTTCATGGTAAATTCTGCCTAGTTCATGAAGTATTGAAGCAGATTTTGCTGGGTTCAACTCTTTGCCGTTTTTGTCACAGATTGCTTTAAGTTTGTCAGCAAGATTTTGTTCGTGTTTTTCAGAACCAGTATCGAAGTTGATTTGACTTGATGCTTGGCCCATAATTTTTTTTCTGTTAAAATTTGATGATACTTCAAAATTGTCGTGGCTATGTTCGGCAATTCTTTCGCAATGATGATTAGTTTACCTAAAGCTTTTGAAAGTAGTAATGGTTTTGTCGTGACTTGCAAATTTCCAGTTTTTATCAGATCAAAAGCTGAAAAGTCAGTTGATTTTCTTAAGACACAATGCTTTTTGAAGAAATAGTAAATTGGCGATGCAGTTTAGGAGCATTTCGGCGACATAATTATTCGAAACTTTTAGATCAGTGGAAAGTTAAAAAGATTTTTGGCAGTAGAATCTAAGCTGCCCAATGTTTGTTCTTGATCATCAATATTCAACAAGGACCAATTTTTACGTAACCTTGACTTTGTTACTTTCTCTGCTTCATCCGATTGACCCAGTCGTTAATCAGCAGTATTATGAACAAGTAAGTACTTAAATACAAACAATTCGCTGTAGTCGACAAAATAAATAAATTCGTGTAATCAGTTTCAAATTGTTTTGGCCGAGTGATGAGAGCGACTGCCTCGGGAGCTGTAGACTTAGGTTTGATTCCGAGTCGGGTCAAATCAATAACTTCATAATTGGTATTCACAGCTTCCCTGCTTGACGCTCAGCATGAAAGGGATCGTGTGGAGAACAAGCCGGCAAGTTTACTTGTTGTGCCATTAGGAACGGCACTTAGCGGGATTCCCCCATGTAGGTGTGGTAGACAGATGTCTGGCAACTCCGGCAACATTGCATAATAATACTACAGGTACTGTATGTGAAAATGGTGGAAGAAAAAAAAATTGAAACCGACCTGAGACTTTCACTCATATGTTATAGTTGTAGCTATATAGTTTGAGTGGCATTCTGACAGCCTAGATAAAAACTGGAAATGAGGTGGTTTTATCCACCTTTAAAATTATATTAGTGTTTTAAGCTTCACATGAACACATGAAAAATTTCTACCCAGGCCGGATTGCTGGACCGTCCTTAAATATGGTAACTTACTTTTTTCATATTGGGAACAACAAAAAGTACATTAGAAAGGGCAAGAGAAACGAATCGATGTGTTGTAGCCTAACACAGGCTACTGTCATTTAACGATGTTGATAATTTTTTTGATCTAAAACAGACAATTTAAAGAGATTTAGGCTGGGCTCATAGAATATTTCAATCTCTGCTGTTCTAAATTGCTGATTCGATACATTGCTTTAAACACTAACTGCTCAAGTAGTGATCAATTAAGGCTCACAAAAAAATGGGAAAATGATTAAATTGTGTGAAAGTTTGTGTAAGTAACTTCCTGTGTTGTTCGTGATATTGCTCAGCTCTGTGAAACGTCATTTCCATGCTTGAATGCTATTTTTGATTGCGAAAAATGATAATGCAGAGAAAATACAAATCTGCAACAGCAATTCTGTAAGATAGATAACCACTTCCTTGAATTGGATTGGTAGTTCTCCCGTAAAGATCTGAGTCAATAATAAAAACAGCTTTAACAAAATTCAAACTAGAATAAAATAAAGCACTTAAAACTACCGCTTTCTATCATAATAAGCCAATCCTCACGCAGTATGCCATGTAATGGTTTCATTCAAGGGCAATGTTTTAACTATGTGGTTCCTACGGAAAGTTACTTAGTATTAGTTTATGGTTGCATCTTTCTGTTCAAAAGATGACTAAGCTTTTGTGAAAGCGAATTTTTACACTCCAAAAAACACCATTTGCCATATACGGCCACATTTATCAGATTTTTATCAAAATAATCACATCATGTTGAAAAGTTTTGGGAATTCAGGTTTTCATATTCAGAGCTTTGCTGTGGATTAGGGTCTACTGAAGTTTGAAAGCATTAGAACTGGGCTTGGAACTTGTGTTTTATCACAAATATCACAGCTGAGAAACAGTTACAAACACTGGAACGTTTCGGCTCCTTTATGGTGCCATTCTCGACGCTACAAATCTACGCTGAGAAGCAGAAATTGAAAAAGTTTTCCCCGTCTTCTTAAAAGATTTTTTTAAACTTAGTTTTTGCTTTGTTTACTTTTACATTAATGTTTTATCGCAATCGTTATTTGTTATCAGTACTTCCATCTAAAATGTAGTAAACCTCCGTGTTAATTTCACTGACATTATTCTGCTTTTCTCATTCGTATATATTCTGCAGCATAGTTTCTGTTTTAAACTATTTTTTTGAGAAGGAATTCGTGGCTGAAAAGTTGTTTTAAAGCAAAGTTTCATTGAAAATCGCAATATTATATCGAACTCGTTTTGTTTTGCAGTGTTGCCATTTTGGAAAATGAAAATGAAAGCAAGAAAAAAGACGAAGAAAAATTGTAAAAATCAAAAGCACAACCAAAAACTCTATATATATTGAAATGCAGACAAGGGATGAGCGCAGGTGTGTGAATTTTACTTTTTCCAATCAAAATTCATCGCAAATCTCGCAATTTAATTGATTAAAGGATAATATGCGGAGAGCCTTTCTATGTTTAAATGTTACAGTATAGCGAAGTCAAGTCAACTCAATTTATTCACCACAAACGCAGCAAAAAGACGTTCAGGTAAGTCATAGCGAAAGACACAGAAATCACCAAAGTCAGCTACACTTTGATAGTGGGCCACATTGCACGCATGATCTTTTCAGCGGGCCACATTTACGTTTCATGCACAAAGAGCAAAAAAAAGTTCCTCTGAAAATTTAGTAGAGAGCAAAAAAAAGGTCATCACGTCCGCAGAAGCCCAATTTTTCGCCCAAAATCAAGTGAGGCGCAAAAAAAGGTCATCACGTCCGCAGGCCGTAGTTTGAGCTGTACAACTGTGTTTTGACATGTTTTCACTGTTCAATACGCCGAAATGTTAAAAAGGAGGACGTATGGTAAGCCCAGCATTACATGAGCCGTATGTACACGCGGACCACATTTAACACTTAAACGGGCCGCATGTTCCCCACCCCTGCACTATACAAACACTAAATTACACAAATGCAATAAATACACACAAATGCGCTGGCATTTGTGCGCTGACATTTGTGGATTTGTCACTTACAGTAAATACACATGAAAACACGAAATATTGTTAGAAAAACGATGACGTGAGATGTTTGATGCAGACAAACGAAATTACAAACTAATGTTTACATCGAACATTATCATTTATTAGAAGCTGAGGAGCAGAGATTCAAAAACGTCTAAAAGTAAAATGAAGGAACAAAGTTGAAGCGAATGAAACGCAGATGAAGGAATACGAAGTGGAAACGGGGGCGCATCGCGAGGCGAGCGGTTACCCCCCTGGAACGTCTGATACAACAAATGCAGATGCAAGTGCAGTTGCACAATGAATTGAGATGTTGTTCAATGTTTATGAATTATTACGTGCTATGAAATACCAAACGTTGCCCTTCCCGCCCCCTTAACAGAAATATTAGATCCGCCACTGAAAGATGGAAAAACTCTTTGAAGTTCGATGAGAAATTTGCAAGGGACAAATTAATGTTTCGACTATAACAAAAGTCTCGTCAGCCTTGCTACGCACAGCCAATCCAGGCTTAACTCATTCCAGACTGTAAAGACTCTTTTTTGCATTGTTTTACCTGGACATCTCGACTTCATATCTTTTCGTCCAGGTAAAACAATGCAAAAAAAGAGTCTTTACAGTCTGGAATGAGTTTAGCCTGGATTGGCTGTGCGTAGCAAGGCTGACGAGACTTTTGTTATCTTTGAAGTTCATTGTAACATTGTAACAATTACAATTCTTATGACGTAATACCTAGGATGCAGGCAACATCAGCTGTGATCACGTGACAGACACGACATTGAACTTATTTAGCCTATCCACATGATTGTCCAGTTTAAGTTCGTCTAAAGCCCATGGGTTAACAGCATCATAATCACATTTTTGATGGCACAACTTTGATTATGACATCAAAATTTTAATTATGGTGCAGAAAGCGGATGTGCTTTCGGCCCACTGAAAGTGGATTTGTGGAAATGGTATTTACAGTATGTTGATAAACTGTTGCGCGTATTTTAATACTCGTAGTTTTTGGTGGCTACCACAATACGAAAACTTGGATGAACAATTTTCTGTTTGTGATATTAACACATTTCATAGAAACTTCGAGTCATTGTTGGTCAAACAATTACAGTACATTGAAGAGAACTGAATAATTATTGTAACATTGACCACCGGTGTAAAAATGCAGTATAACAACATTGAAAACATGATAAACAAATAAAATCAAAATCAATGATTGAAATGAAGAGAAAAAAATTGAAGAAAACGTAAAACTTGAGCTTGCAGCACATTAAAATTTTCATTACCATCACGCTGCAAAAGTAACTAAAAAAGCAATGTCCTTCCTGGCCTACTGGACGGGAAGTCATGACGACTTCCTCTTGTTGGGTCGGAGGCTGTATCAGCTCTCCATCACCAACAGTGTAAAGCACTCCAGTCTAGCGGTCCCGCTTTAAGGTACGCTACGAAAGCTTAACAGGAAATTGAAAAAAAGCTTGAAACAATTTTCAAAAGAAAACAAAAAATGATAGAAACTAAACCAATCAAATGTTTATGTTGAACATACAAATTCAGTCATGAAAGTTTGCCGTATGTTGGGGTTTGTAAAAATAACACTAGCTTGCAATCACCGTTTGTGTGATATAACAACAGGCTGTGAACAACCCACGTCATTTATGATGTCATCGGTTTTTTAAATGAAGAACATGCGGGAATGTAATCATGGTTCAAACTTAGTAATCATAACAACATTAGAACGCTTAGATGTTATTCCCTTATTGAGTCATGAAGACCGTTGTCTTATACTTTGTGATCGATTCAAATATCGATTAGCCTCTTCAAGTTTATTCAAGTTCAGTAAAAAAACATGAATTTCATGTAATGAGTCAGCAAAATTGAGATCGGAGTGAACATCCACATCTGTGTCTCTGCAGATTGATATGGATTTGTTTATATAAGGCAATGCTTTAGTTGTCTTGTTCCGTTTTAACAAACACAAAGCAATCAAATCACAATTTTTAGCAACATTCCGCGTATCAGAAATAATACCAGTATCAAAAGTCATTTTTTCAAGAATTTTCAAGGAATTTTCGAAGTAAAGCAAGGCGTCGTCAAGCTTGTGCAGAATTGAAAGACTACGACCGATTCCATGCAAAGTGTTGGCGAGATCCCTGTCAGTGTCGACATCAGATGAAGTTTTTTCGTAGATTTGTACCGCTCTATTAAAATATTGCAGAGCATCATGTGGTTTGTTCAAGTCCAATAAACAGCGAGCTTTTTCATGCAAAGTGATGGCGAGACTCCTGTCAGTGTCGACAACAGATGAAGTTTTTTCTTTGATTTGTAGCGCTCTATTATAATATTGCAGCGCTTCATGTGGTTTGTTCAAGTCCAATAAACAGCGAGCTTTTTCGTGCAAAGTGTGGGCGATATTCCTGTCAGTGTCAACATCAGATGAAGTTTTTTCTTTGATTTGTAGCGCTCTATTATGATATTGCAGTGCTTCATGTGATTTGTTCGACTTCAATAAACAGCAACCTTTTGAATGCAAAGTGATGGCGAGATTCCTGTCAGTGTCGACATCAGATGAAGTTTTTTCTTTGATTTGTAGCGCTCTATTATAATATTGCAGCGCTTCATGTGGTTTGTTCAAGTTCAATAAACAGCGAGCTTTTTCGTGCAAAGTGTGGGCGATATTCCTGTCAGTGTCGACATCAGATGAAGTTTTTTCTTTGATTTGTAGCGCTCTATTATGATATTGCAGTGCTTCATGTGATTTGTTCGACTTCAATAAACAGCAACCTTTTGAATGCAAAGTGATGGCGAGATTCCTGTCAGTGTCGACATCAGATGAAGTTTTTTCTTTGATTTGTAACGCTCTATTATAATATAAAAGAGCTTCATGTGATTTGTTCAAGTCCAATAAACAGCAAGCTTTTTCATGCAAAGTGTGGGCGAGATCCCTGTCAGTGTCGACATCGAATGAAGTTTTTTCGTAGATTTGTAGCACTCTATTATAATATTGCAGAGCTTCGTGTGGTTTGTTTAAGTTCAATAAACAGGTACCTTTTTCATGCAAAGTGGTGGCGAGATCCCTGTCAGTGTCGACATCAGATGAAGTTTTTTCTTTGATTTGTAGCGCTCTATCATAATATTGCAGCGCTTCATGTGGTTTGTTCGATTTCAATAAACAGGTACCTTTTTCATGCAAAGTGATGGCGAGTTTCCTGTCAGTGTCGACATCAAATGAAGTTTTTTCGTCGATTTGTAGCGCCCTATTATAATATTGCAGCGCTTCATGTGGTTTGTTCAAGTCCAATAAACAGGTACCTTTTTCATGCAAAGTGTTGGCGAGATCCCTGTCAGTGTCGACATCAAATGAAGTTTTTTCGTAGATTTGTAGCGCTCTATCATAATATTGCAGAGCTTCGTGTGATTTGTTCCAGTTCATTAAACAGCGACCTTTTTCGTGCAAAGTGGTGGCGACATTTCTGTCAGTGTCGACATCAGATGAAGTTTTTTCTTTGATTTGTAGCGCTCTGTTATAATATTGCAGAGCTTCATGTGGTTTGTTCAAGTCCAATAAACAGCGACCTTTTTCATGCAAAGTTTTCGCGAGATCCCTGTCAGTGTCGACATCAGATGAAGTTTTTTCTTTGATTTGTAGCGCTCTATTATAATATTGCAGAGCTTCATGTGGTTTGTACAGTTGTAATAAACAATATCCTATATTGTGCAAAGTGTATCCTGATCTCGATTGATTGTTGTGCCGAAGAACTTTTAATTTTTTATTTTTTGACAAATCATTTAAGCGTAATATCGCTAACTTGTGTATGTTTGTATTCTGTGCAGTTTGTTTGACATGGCCCAGTATATTGTCAAGTGATTTTAAATAGAATTCAATAGCAGCATCAAAGCAATTTGTGTCTCGTAAATGATCTCCCATTTTACGGTAGTATGCAAACCGATCTTCATCGCTTAATTTTTGAAGCCCTTGATCTGAACTGATTGATTTTACATTGTCATCGCTTTCCAATTGCGCCAAACATTGATCGAAACTGAACAATCTGTCGGTGATTTCAGTTGATATTTGTTTGTTTGAAATCCTTGGAATTGTTTTCATGTTATCAATTAAACAATGGACTAGACTTAAGTTGAAGAGAGTTGGATTAGCATGGAAATGTAATCGTTTCAACTGAAGTCGCTTGGAAATGTCGCACTGAAGTGCGTAGGTTGTTTGAAAATAACTAATTAGACTTGATTTTCCAATGAGATTCGTTAGGATTTTGGTGGCTGTTACTTGCTTAGTAGAGGTGATGTCATCGGTTTGGCTCTGGTTGCGCGTGTACCACCGGAGTCTGATCTCGCAAGCTAGCGAAACTGCGAACATTAGTTTGTGTTTCGCATAATCACTGAATTCGTTTGTTTCATTCAGTTTCTCGATAATGTCGAAACACGATTGAGCTTGAATATTGAACAACCGCCCAAGAGCTGCTAGGAAAATGGTTGTACTTCTATACATGACTCTTTTGATGTCGAGTTTGTCGTCAACTTGAAAAAGAGTGAATATCGTCGCAAATGACTCCATGTCATCGTTTATTTGAGCTGTAATACTGTGTAGTTTGTCTTGTTGATTTTCTTGTTCTTGAACTTTGATCACACCGGTATTAAACTGGTCGTAAACGGATTCATCTCCATAAACAAAACAAGTCTTCGTTAGAATATCGTCCAATTTGTATCCGTTCTTCAAACTTTCATCTTTTGATAAAAACTCCAACATGTTATCAACCGGCTGTATCAATTCAGTTGTCCACGGTTTATTCCGTGTGTGCTGCCACCTTCCAAGCGGGGATTTACACCCTATAGGCTTCATACTGTCGAACGAAACACCTTTAGTGGTAAAAACGTCATAAAACCAGTCGTCGTTTTTGTTTCCCAAGTAATAATCATTCAAGCATGGAATTGCAAGACTGGGCAAAATGGATTCTTTTAAGTTAATCAAAACGGTTTGAAATATAACAGCAAACCATCGAAAGTATTCAAAAACGGCTTCCTGCTGTGTTCCGGTCAAAGCGTCCCATTCCTCGTTTTCCAACACAATGATGTTCTCAAAATCGGAATATGGAGTGATTTCTTTACGGGCCAGGGAACCCATTCCGACTAACGCAAATCTGCAAGGGGAATTTCCCATCACGTTGTGACAATACGCAGCCAAATCAGCCATGATCTGTTTGTAAGCATTGAAAATTTGGGCTTGCAGATTTCTGATGGATTGAATTTTTTGTTCCTCAAGACAATACAATTCATCTTTGGATGCAGAATCTGGTATGGAGATGATAGTTAAAAGCTGTTGCATCACCTTACTTCTCATATCTTCAATTGCTGCTTTCACTTTATTTGATTGCTCCACTAAATCACTTGATTGGTTGTTTGCTCTGGCTTCTCTCAAAATCAATCCACAAAGGTTCAGCAAGTCTTCTTGTATTGTTTGCTTAAGCGTTTCATTTTTTGACGATCGTGGTATAGCAGCGTTGTATAATCCAGCGCTTTGAATCATGGAAATCTTGTCGTGACCTTTTTGCCCTTTTTCGTGGTAGATTCTGCCTAATTGATGAAGTATTGGAGCAGATTTTGCTGGGTTCAACTCTTTGCCGTTTTTGTCACAAATTTTTCTAAGTTTCTGAGCAAGACTTTGTTCGATTTTTTCAGAATCAGTATCAAAATTGTTTTTACTTAATGGTTGGCCCATAATTTTTTTTCTGTTAAAATTAGACGATATTTCAGAATTGTTGTGAATATGTTTGGCAATTCCTTCGCAATGATGATTAGTTTATCTAAAGCTTTTGAAAGTAGTGATAATTTTGTCGTGACTTGCAAATTTCCAATGTTTATTAGATGAAACGCTGAAAAGTCAGTTGCGTTTCTTGAGATAAAATGCTTGTTGAAAAAATAGTAAATTGGCGAAGCACTTTAGGTGCATTTCGGCAACATCATTTTGTCGAAATATTTAGATCATTGGAAAGTTGAAAAGACTAGAAGTTGCATCTAAGCTGCCCAATGCTTCTTCTTGATCATCAATATTCAATAAGGACCAATTTTTACACAGCATTGACGTTCTTGCTTTCTTTGCTAACCGATTGATCGAGTCGTTGATTAGCAGTATTATGAACAAACAAATGCATAAATACAAACATTTTGCTGTTGACAAAATAATTAGTTTCAAATGATTTTACGCCAATCGTTTGTTGTTCGTCCTTCCTAATATTTTGATTGCTTAATCCTTTATTGCCTCCATGGCTTAATCTATAAACATTTTTTCCATCCTTCTATCATACAGACTCCGCCATAAATATACAAATACTGTACGGTTGTAGCCAGAGTCGTAGACAGATAAAAATGACGGGGACGAGCGAAATTCTTTTACTGCAGTATTTCCAGCTGCATAGGGGACTACGCCCCTAGGCCTCCGTTTAAGTGTTTTTGGGTAGTTTGTCTCATGATTACCAACTTTTGATATGAGAATAGCTAAATTTTACATACTATTTGGAAAACTCGATATATGAAGATTTCGCAGAAAATCGGTCACCAAATGAAATTAAAAATTAAAACCCCCAACAGGCTGTTTCGCCGTAAGGCTCTTCAGGGGGGACGCTAAAAACTATAAATGATAAAATCTTATTCAAATAGCCATTTATAGTTTTTAGCGTCCCCCCTGAAGAGCCTCACGGCGAAACAGCCTGTTGGGTTTTTTTAATTTTTAATTTCACTTGGTGACCGATTTTCTGTATTTATGCTCTGGCGTGTGCCATTGATCTCTCCGTTTCGTGCAGTTTTGCCGATGGCGTATAGTTTACTGTTTTACCAAATCGGCAGCAATCATTTCATTTTCATTTATTTTTATTTGGAAAAGCACTGAAATATAAAAGAGAAAAAACTACACTGACGAGAAAAAGTAAATAAGAACACGAATGAGGTTTTTCCGATAAGAGGCTGCGAAAAGACCATGAGTCCAGCCCCAAAGAATTGGCGCGGTCGTCGAGTCTGCAGCCTCTCACATTCTGGTGACATAATCAATACATTACAAGACATAAAACATATAGGAAAAGACACGTAAATATATATTCAAGTATAATTAAGCTTACAACTTACAGCAGTAAAAAGGAAAAAACAGTTACATTTAATACCTCATTGGAAAATTTATTTCATCATCAAAGTTTTGATTTTTTTACTAAAGAATTTTACATTTAATTTTTGAATATATTTAAACTCTGAAGGCAAATCATTCCATAGTTTACAACCAGTGAATTTTATTGATCTTTGCGTGGTAGATTTGGTATAATGGAAATTTACTGCCCAGTTGTCATCACAAGCAAACCTGGTAGGATACTCGTGTATTTTCGAGGGTGTAGTAAAATAATCCTTAAAACAATTTGGGAGAATTTTCTTTTTACAACTGAACATAAATTTCAAGACTTCTAATTTATAAATGTCATCTAATGTCAGCAAGGTTAATTCGTCGTATAACGGGGAGATTTTTGTTTTGATGAAAGGCAATTTAGTGATAATTTTGACAATGGATTTTTGTTCAATTTGAATACGGCCAGTGTACTAAGCTGCGGTATTGCCCCCGCATGATGTGACACCATATAGTATAAATGCGGAAAGACAATACTATAATACACATTTATTAATATAGATTGAGGGGCGTGGTGTCTTAATTTAGTAAGGATTCCTCTTGCTTTGATTAGTTTTTGAACAGCATATCTCGTGTGTTCCTCCCAGGTCAGCTTGTGATTTACCATGACTCCCAAGTACTTAAAAGCATTTTTCTTTGGTAACGTACCGTTTAAACTTGGCATTGCATAATAATATTACTGTATGTGAAAATTGTGGAAGAAAAAATTTTTAAGCCACCCTAAGGTTTTCACCCATGAGTTGTAGTTTATAGTTTGAGTGGCATTCTGACAGACTTAAAGATGAAAACTGGAAATGAGGTGGTAATATTCATTTTTGAAATTATGTTAGTAATGTAAACTTTTATATCCATAAAAAATTTACTTTCCAGCAGGGCGGAATGCTGAATCGTCCTTAAAAGTAGTGAATTACCTTTTTCACATTGGGAACGACAAAAAGTACATTAGAAAGAAAGAGGAACGAATCGATGTGTTGTAACGTGCTGTTATTTAATGATGTAGATAGATTTTTCAATTTAAAACTGACAATTTAAAAAGATTTAGGCAGAGTGGGCTCAGTGGTGTTCCGGTTACTTGCAAAAATATCACAAACATTAACAAAATGAATGTTCTGCGACTATACGAAGATATTTTACAAAGGGTTTGGTCAAACTTACTGCATAAAATCTCAACCTCCGGCTTTATTTAAAGTTAAAGTGCTACAATCAGAACGTAATTAAAGTCTCGTCAGCCTTGCTACGCACACTCGCACAGCCAATCCAGGTCATATTCTTTTTCACATCGCTCATCTTACACTTCGCGACTTCATTTCCCTTCTAGGTTGTTCCCTTCTTTTAGCAGGCAACTGGCCACAAACAACCAGGGATGGGCACGATAAACCCTTCTGTACTAAACAATAACGATACTCCATAATTTGAAAAAAATACAAAACTGGGCGATACCAATAATCGATAAATCTCAATTTCTTAAAGCGATATCGGTAATCCATAAATTATCGCCCATAAATTTTTCCGATAAATGCTGGGGCAAATTATCAATGTGTTCAACGAATTTTTTTTTAAGTCTAATTGCAAAAATATTTTTCCGAAATTTTCAAGAAAAGAGGACAGCCCTCTCCTATGGATTGCCACCTTAACGTGGTGGGGAGGTTTGAGTTTTCAATGATCCTTAGAGCAATGCCGTCGGTAGTGTTTAATCACTTCCATCAGGGTTACTCGTGGCGGTAAGGTTGAAGGAGAGAAACGGACTAAGTAGCAATCCAAAGCTGTAGCTAAATGGAAAGTTGTAACAACAATACTCATGCTGCAACGAATGGCGTGCATGATAAATAGGTCCGCGTTTGAGTTTTAGGCAGAGGGACTCGTTCGAAAAATAAGCTACAGTCTTCCCCACAAGCTGACTGTCACCGGAAACCCACCAACGCAGTCGCTAAGCGTTTGGGGGGCAAGTGAAGGCAGCGCACAGAAAATGTACTCGAGTTGGACCAAACTGCCGAGATCTAGCTTTCGGGAACTGCAACATTTGGTCACTGACAGGAAAAGAGCAAAGCTTGTTTGCGAAGCCCAACAGTATCAATCAATCAATCAATCAAACAAGTTTATTTTATGCGAACACGAAAGGTGCCAACAGGTAAAACAAACAAAAAAAAAACAACATAAACAAAGCTTATTTTAGCATAATAATTAAAAAATTTCGTTTATTAACCACAAGTATTAATAGACCTACATAGTTGGCAAATACGCAAAGGAGAGTCGCGAAGGGACCGGTTAGGTCTTCGAGTCAAGCGACCACCTATTGATAATTCAGTATGATTTTATGTAAATCAGAAGGGCTGATTAGTTTTAATCAAAAGGAGGAAATAAAGAGATGACAAAAATTAGGGTTAAATGAACAGGAAAATTACAGTAGTACTGCATACATGTAAATATAAATTAAGATGTCAGCAAATGTGCAGTGTTACTCAATTTGACATAATTAATTTCCAAAGAGCGATAGATGATCAAAAGACTAAATCAGAATGTTGTATGTAATATAAATATTTAATTATTGCAAAGGCCAATTACGAATTGCTGAAGGAAATTTATGAACTTGAGTTTAGCAACATAGCTTTATATTTTAAAAGGAATTGTTTATGACTAAGTTTTCTAAGATTTTCAGGAATATCGTTCCAAAGTTTGGCACCTTTAAATTTAATAGTGCGTAACAGCAAGGAGGTAGAAAACTGTGGAAGAAAGTATTGGTTGGATTTAGCAGCATTTCTGGTATGGCAAGAGTGGATGGAAGAGACTAAAGTGAAATAGTTATTGAAGGACGAAGGGAGACATTTTAGATAATATTTATGCATAAACTTAGCCAAAGCATACAGAATAAGCTTGTCAAGGCTTAAAATATTAAGTTTAACGTAAAGAGGAGAGGCATGTTCGTACCAGTCGGCTCCTGCAAGCACGCGGATAGCCTTCGATTGAATACTGCGCAGTTTAAGAAGATTTGATTTAGGCGTAGCGCTCCAGATAATTAACCCGAAATTAAGGTGGGAGTGAATAAAAGCGTAGTAAAGCTTTTTTAGTATATCTTTGGGCAAAAAAGATTTGGTTTTGAAAAGGATTCCTAGAGAGCGAGATAATTTGGATTCTAGCAAGGCAATGTGCTGTTTAAATTGTAATTTATTGTCTAAAACAATGCCTAGATACTTGACGGAATTAACTACCTTAACCGGAGAATGATTATATGATATGTTGAGAATAGGAGGATCGATTTTAGCATTAGGAGATATTATCAAGGCATACGACTTTGAAGGGTTAACTGTAAGTTTGTTGGCATTGATCCACATTGATAAGTTAGTCATTTCACGATTTAGCGTCTGCTCTAACACGGTGGCTGAGGGAGCATTAGCAATAATGCACGTATCGTCCGCAAAGAGCCTGGGAGTGGTGTTGATAGAGTTGGTTAGATCGTTAATGTATAAGAGAAATAATAATGGCCCTAACACTGAGCCCTGTGGAACTCCATATTCAATGCGTAGTGTAGATGAGTTAATGCCCTGAAGGGAAACGTACTGTTGCCTATTGGAGAGATAAGATGAAAACAAATTGAAAGCTTTACCACGGATACCATAATGTTCCAGTTTCTGTAGTAAAATGTCATGAGTGACAGAATCAAATGCTTTTTTTAAATCAAGCATTATAAGGCCAGTAAATTGACCGTCATTAATACTATCATAACATGAAGATACTATATCAACAACCGCGTGCTCTGGGGAAAATTTAGAACGAAAACCATATTGAGTGGTAGACAAGATGTTGTGCTTTTCGATAAAGGATTGGACTCGGTTGTAAAGTAATCTCTCAAACACTTTTGCTATTACTGGAAGGAGTGAGATAGGGCGATAATTATTTATATCAGTCTTGTCGCCTGATTTGAAGATAGGAACCACTTTGGACATTTTTAGAGAATCCGGAAAAATACCACATTCATACCGGAAAAATACGTATCGCCTTGATGTTGTGGGATTTCATCAACAAAGCGCCGGGGTTCTGGAACTGTTGAGTTGAACGGTGGGTGGAACGTTTTCTACTCCGGTGTTGATGCAGCAATGTCTGCTCAAGGTAATGTTAGCTTACTTGTGAGCCCCAGCATGGCTCAGTGTGTCGTTAACTGGGTGCCACTGGGAGGAAGAGTTTGTTTTCTAAAGTTAAGGCTGCCGGAGCGATCTCTGTGTATCTTGCAGGTGTACACACCCAACATGGAATCACAGTTCGAACTTCAAAGCCTTTTTAGAGGAAGATGAAATTGCGTTGGGAAAAGCAACTTCATCAGAATCCCTTGTCCTTTAAGGCAGCTTTGACACCTCGACCAAAACTTAATTATTACACTGTCCTGTTTGCTTGGACAGAAACTATTCATAATCTACGTAGGATGCACTTTGTAGGCATATGCGTTATAAATTGTGCAGTCTTGTTTCAGCTTATAATGTGCTGCATATTTACAATGCTGTTCGAGTGAACAATAAAACAATCATTATTATTATTGTGGGCGATTTCAATGCACCTGTGGGCATCGACAACGCAACCTGGAAAGGTGCTATTGGGCAACATGGTGACCCTGACATTAACAAAAACGGAAGGTGTTTATTTATTTAGTTGTATATTTATCCTCCTATTACGAGAAAGCGATCAATGCGCTATACGAGCACCCAACGGCACAACAAGTAAACTTGCCGGCTTGTTCTCCACACTGTCCCTTCAATGCTGAACGTCAAGCAGGGAAGCTGTGAATACCAATGTTAAAGTCATTGGTTTGACCCGACTCGGAATCAAACCCGAGTCTACAGCTCAAGAGACGGACGCTCCATACCACTCGGCCATCTGAGCTGTTCTGTGCCACCTATGGAATTTGTATAATGAATACATTTTTTCAGGACAAAAGAATTCATAAGCGAACCTGGAACAGAGACTCTTTGGGACAACGCTCCGTGATTGATTTTTGTATCGTTTCGGCTGACTTGTTTTCTACCGTGTCTGATGTTCGTGTTAGAAAAGCGGCTGAGTTTTCAACTGATCACCACCTAGTTGTCTGCACTTTGAAAGCGTTGAAATCCTTGAAAAAACGAAAGACTTTTTGACCACGAAAAACTTATCGATTCAAATGGAAATCATTGGCTGACAAAGAGGTACGAACTGCATTCGCACACCACATTGCATCTTAGTTCAAAGAACTTCCGATCTCTACTGAAGACACTGAAACTGAGTGGTGTTTGTTTCGAACAAGCAGTCATTACGTCCGCTACTAACTGTTGTGGACGTAAGCGTGTTGGAGCGACGAAGAGTAGCGAAAAAAAGAACTCCTTGGTGGAACCAAGAAGTTAAAGAAGCTATTCGTGCGAAAAAAGTGGCTTATAAGGCATGGCTTGCAAATAAGCCATCACTTGAGCTTCGTTCGCAGGACTCTGAAGCACGTAAGGCTGCAGCTACTAAAGTAAAACTGTCCAAACTCTAAGGAAAGGGCCTGGAAGGAATTTGGAGAAAGGTGGATGATTTCAGATCGGCAAACAAAGTGTTCTGGCAGACGGTTCGTTGTTTGCGTGGAAAAAAATCTGAAGCCGCTTTCTTCATCGAAGATTCACATAGCGTCATTCTGAAAGATCACGATGTCATTTTGAATCGGTGGAGAGAATACTTTAGTGATCTTTTAAACCCGGTTGAAGCTACACCAGCACAGATTCACGAGGAACAGGTTGGGAAGATATTTAGATAAGCGAAGCAGATGTAAATGCAGTCATCAAATCATTGAAAACTGGAAAAGCACCTGGTGAGGATGATATCACACCTGAAATGTCAAAAGCAAATGAACATGTAATTGTATAATGTTCGGAGGCTAACTCGTATATGAGAGGTGGCATGTAGGACTGGGCAAGCACCAAAGTAATGGCAAACCAGTATGATAATACCTGTCCACAAAAAAGGAGACAAGAGAAAATGCACCACTTACAGGAGTATATCTCTCATTAGTGTCCCGGGTGCATTTTTATGTAATGTACCCAACACCAGCAGAACCTTGCTTTGTTATGACACAGCGTGGGTTTATAAAGGCCATTATTTGCGAGATTAATGCGACTTTTCCATAGATTGATGACTTGGAGCGCAGCGTATGTGGAGGAACGCTGCACTAGTTTTGGGTTCGATTCTCGTTGTGGCTTCGCTTGTGACATGTGGTTAACAATTCGGTTCGCGAAGATAGGCAAATAGAATGTAAATGTAAGGTTCTGCTGGTGTTGGGTACATTACATAAATATGCGTCCCGGGCAAGGTCTATGCCAAAGGCCTTGAAAAGAAATGCCGTGAAATAATCGAGTCTAAACTAACGGATGCCTAGTGTGGCTTTCGTTCTGGCCGAAGTGCCTTGCAGCAAATCTTTGAGAAGTCGTGGAAATATGCGAAAGAGGTCAATGCATGTTTTGTTGATCTTGAAAAAGCATATGATCGCATTCCTAAAGACAAGCTTTGGGCGGTGCTGTTATAGTATGGTATTCGTGGCCAGTTGCTAACTGCTATTAAGTCGCTGTTGTAGCGGTCGTGTCGTGTATTTTCGTTAAACTGAAGATTTTCACATTACCTATTCAAACCATAACTACTTTCACATCCGTTATAAGCACATTTAACATAGTTTTGATGTATAGGTTAAATGCCGATATCAATTCTCTTCATACATTTCATACTTCCGTTAAAATAATATTTTGTCGACTAAATACTTTTCCCATTCAGATCAGAATGTTTCATCTTGATAAACGATTGCAATAGAATCAGATTGCGTTGTGACAGAAAATTATGATTCTTTATATTATTAAAAAGCTTTATGAATAATTCAATTTAAGTAAAAAAAAACAAAGTAATTATCGTAATTCCACTACAGATAAGTTGAAATTTAAATTTTTTTATTTCATTATTTAACCCTATCTTGGGCGGGGTATTTGTACTACCTATTTTGGGCGGGGGGGGGGGGGCAAATTTGCCCCCCCTATCTAACTCGTTACTGGAAAGAGCTAGAGACTTGATTTTTTGCACACTGATAGCTCCTCACCAAAATTTTTGAAATTTGGTAAAAAAAATTGGTGACGTCATCACCGTGACCATGACGTCATCATATTACTTGTTTTTTACCTTTTTTTTAAAAAACGCTGTTTATATTGCAAAGTTATGATCCAGTCAAGGTTTTTCCATAACTTCAAAACGGCTTCATAATTTTTATGATGACGTCATCAAATCGTGACGTCATCGTACTGCTTAATCTGCACCTTTTCTCTAAACAACGCTGTTTTTATTGCAAATTCATAGTAGTCCTACGCCGCTTTGAAGCGGAAGCCATTTTCAGTTTTAGAACTACCACTACAAAGCAAATGTATATCAGTATTGGGCAACTTGAACAACAAAATAAGTTAGATTAGAACGAGTAATTTCCTGAAACGGTTTTTAGCACTGCCAAATAATGCTTAGCTGGCCTGATATTCTTTGACATGTCTAAAATATTTTAGCGCCTGACCATTCTATAAGTTTTCGACTTAATCTAAATTCTTATTGACATTCTAAGTTTCTAACAAGTTTTTGACCAAATCAAACGCTTATTGACCTAATTCAATGCTTATTGACGTAGTTGGGAGAAACGACCTTTTACGTTATTTATTTGTAATATAGCGCTACATTTTTTTTATGTTTGTGGTACCTAATTCGCTGACTTCGATTTTTTTTTCTTAGGTACCTTTGACAAAGTCGAGATTTGAACCCCTTACCCTTGCCCTATCACCTTGAAATTTTCCGAGATGGTGTAGATATAAATAAACCTCAAAGCCAGTGAATACCAAGTAGAAAAGTTAAGCCGTTTTAGAAGAATTTAGAAAAAACCGACAGTTTAGAAGAAACCTATTCTAAGTTTAGAAGAAAGTTTAGAAGAAATTTAGAAGAAACCTATTCTATCCATATAAATAAGTAACAGAATAGGTGAAAGAGAGCAGCCTTGTCGTGGTCCCACACTTACTCTGAAAGATTTCGTCATTGCGGTGTTAACACAAACACAGACCTCGGAATGCAACTACTGAGAACGTATGATCCAACTGTATATCTGACTCCAGTGTTACTTTATTTATTATTTCACAACTCAACGATTCACCCTTATCCACGTCGAACTTATTCACCTTATTCAAATAGAATTATAAGCAAAAAGAAAAATAGATTATAATTATTGTACAAAATTAATAAATTAAAAGTCACACGTCTATATTCTATTCGGCTATTGAGATATATTTTCTTTTAAGAAAAGTGAGTGTTGTGGCGGAGTGAATGCACTGTACAATAACATCTGTTATTTGCAGATGATCTTGTGCTACTCGAATCTACCCAAAATGGTCTCCAGCAAGCTCTTGACAGGTTTTCGGATGCACGCTGTGTTGGCGGAATAAAAATCAGTGCAACAAAAACAGAAACCATGTGTCTGCCCGGACAATCAAAACAGTGCTCTCTTTAAATTGGTGGAGTACCACTAAAGCAGTCGTAGAAATTCAAGTATTTCGTAGTCTCATTCACAAGTGATGGCAGACGAAACAGCGAACTGAATATTCGCATCGGAAAAGCAAATACAGTAATGCACCAGCTCCACCGATCTGTGGTACTGAAACGGGAGCTTTGCACCAAGGCAGAGCAATCCATTTTCAGATCAGTCTATTTTCCTGTTTGACTTAAGGCCATGAGTGTTGGATCATGAATGAGGAAGGGAAACCTTGAGTTCAAGCAGCCGAAGTGGGATTCTTGCGAAGAATCAGCGGTTTGATCTTGTTGGACAAGGTTAATAGTGCAGATATTCTGGAATCTCTAAACATCGAATCGCTGCTTCTCCGACTAGAAAGGTAGCAAGTGCGCTGGTATGGACATGTGACACGAATGTCCCAGGAAAGAACAGCCAAAAAACTGCTCTGTTCAACACCGATTAGTCGAAGGCCTAGAGGCGGACCCAGAAATCGATGGCGAGATTACGTTGAAAGTCTTAGTCGGTCTCGCCTTGGCATCTCAGCAGAGCATCTATGCTTTGTTGCGGAGGATCGAGATGCTTTGAGGCTCTTACTCGAGCTGCTACTCCCACGACCCCTCAAGGATAGGCGGGTCCAGAAAAGTAAGTACCGGTAAGTGAAGAGAACTTTTCATGGACTCTGCCGTGGAGCTAAACAAAACAAAGAGAGATTTTTTAAAATTGTAACAAAACTTCATGGACACCTTGTATTTTTTCTTTAGCGCCAACTCACTAGAATTGCTTATCGCGATAATTTATCGGCGATGACAAAACATTACATTAGCGCGAACACAGTGTGCATAAAGAATTGCTTATCGCGATAATTTATCGGCGATGACAAAACATGTTACAAAAGCGATATTGGTAATCGATGAACCAAAACTATTTTGAGCGTTAACGATAATCGGTTATAAATTTTCGCCGATAAATTATCTTGATAAATGCCCATATCTGCAAACAACACATTAAAACAGCAGTCTCAAGTTTTGTGATGTAATTGTGTCGTAACTCTCGGTCATGTGTGTGTGTGTGTGTGTGTGTGGAGCAGCTTTTGGCCCTTCGGCTTCACATGTGCAGAGAAGTAGAGCTAATCTTCGTCTTGATAATATGCTCAAGAAATCAACAAAGTAATGCCCAAAGTTAAATTGCCTTTTGCACTTAAAAATGATGTGGTAACGAAGCATTTATCCTTGTAGCAACGCTCGCTCACAAGCTACATGATTGGTAGCCTACCACAAATACGAAATAAATCAACACACGTTAGTTTATATACAACTCGGAATCAACTACAATAGCTTCGGAGCGCCTTAAGTACTTCACCACAGAACGCGTTCTTTTGACGTTTGGCAACATCCTCCTGCCCCTTTGACAGATGCGCGGGGAACTTTTTGTAACAATGGGGGTCGAAATTGTCTAACCGTGCCAACTTCTGGCTGGACTTTGTTTTCCATACCTTCCATGATTGTCGGGCTGGCGATTTGAGAACAGATAACGCAAGCTGATAATATTATGATATGAGTAAGAAGTGCGCAGAAATATCGCCATGAAAAATATGGATGGAAATCAAGCAGTTATAACATATTCAGTTTATAATATTGCAAATATATCTTCGTGGCGAGTAATTATCGAAACTGTCGGGTACTAACAATAAATTTTGTTTATATTTATAATAGGTTTAGTTAAAGAATGGTGGCTAAAGTGAGTTTATACAAAATCCAATTTTCATCCGATTTTGCAGTCGTGCCAAATTTCTCCAAGTTAAAAAAGACAAATTTTACAAAGTCAAAAGCAGTGATGTTACGATACGCAGAATTTTTTCAAGGGGTGAGAAGCACAAAAATGCAAAAGCACATTTCTTTTTGTGAACGCTAGCGATACGATCATTTTGAAGGAATCCTGGGTCCTCGGGATTTTTTTTCAACTTTCTATGGCACGTTCGTGATTTTGGTGCTTTTAATGAACTAGGGTGATATTAGTTTCATTAGGCTTAATTGTATTTAGTTGCATATTTATCCTCCAATCACGGGAAAGCGATCAGTGCGCCATACGAGCTCGCTTAGGAGTTGCCAGCCATCTGTCTACCACACCAAGATGACGGAATCGAATCGATGACGGAATTTACTCAAAGGCACAGCGAGTAGACTTGTCACCTTATTCTCCACACTGTCCCTTTGATGCTGAGCGTCAAGCAGGGAAGCTGTGAATGCCAATTTTAAAGTCATAGGTTTGACCCGACTTGGAATCAAACCCAAGTCTACAGCTCCAGAGGCGAACGCTCTTACCACTCGGCCATCTAAGCTGCTACGTAACTAATATCGCCGTGCAGTAGTGATTGCAGACACAAATTCCAAGGCGCAAAAGCTGTATTTATGTGCTCGGGTGCCCTGGTCCTGGCCTGAAGGCCTACTAAGACGTCACGACAGCGACGCCCCCATGAACCGTGACTGCACCACGCATTGAAAGTGCGCAAGCAGCGCAATAAATTCACACTTCTTACATCGAAACATACTGTAACACGATGTACTTACCCACTTGTGGCAAATTGAGATCTTGCATCTCTCACTGGTACCTGGTGTGAAGTTGTTGATAGTGTTTGCAGTGGAGTACACAGGACTGGGGCATCTTACGTGCACCCCCATCAAAAATCTTGTTATTGTTAAGAGCTGTTATTTGGGCCTTTCTGTAGCAAATCTCTTTCCGTGTCTCTTCTTCTTCAGATAGGCTAATGTCTGCGTAAGCCCCTAAGCGTTTAAATGCAATTGATTGTAAAATGTGCAAAACAATGAAGGTTAAGCAATGAAGGGTTGTATACCGAAGTCTGTCCAATCTAGCTATTATAGGCTAAGAGAGTGATTCAAGCTTATAAATCAATATATAGAATTTCAATTAATGAATTGATCTTGAATTTGACTCACCAAGATCTAAGGCCAAATCAAACGTAATCAAAAAAATCTGATTACGAGTGGGATTCGAACCCACGCCCGCAACGACTAGTGACGTATCACCAGCCCAATGGTTGCGGCGAGTCTTAGCGGCGAGTCTAGATCATCGGGCCCGTCTCCGCGGCTTAGCGCCTGCGCAACACAGTTCCGAAGAAACGTCACAAAGGTGGCGAGCCGTCGGCGACACTGTGCCGATTTGACCGGCCCGGGAATCGAAGCCCATACCTCCCGTACCAATAGCGTGCGCTTAGCGACTGAGCTAACCGGCTGGTTACCCCAAAGATGAGCGGGTTTAAAAAATGAATTATGCCTTATACGCATTGTGCTGGGGTCAGAGGGCTGGGGTCAAAAAGCCCAATGTCTGTCCAATATATGGTCGTTATTTGCTTAGCCAAAGTGCTTTGTTTTAATCTACAACTCTACCTGCTTCCTCCTTTCATTTACCCCAAAGAAAAGCGGGTTTAAGAAATGAATGATACCTTATACACATTGTTTATTCATAATAATCTTAATTTTTAAATTCCGACTAGCTTTCAGAACAAGTATAACACCTTTTCTATCTTTAATTAAGTCTGCGAAGTAAAAACTGCTTTGCAAGAACTGCAAAGTAAGGTTATGCGATATACTGTAAGCTGCGAATATTCCTGCCTCTTCTATTTGTAACCTTTGTTCAAAGTTAGGACAAAGCTAAAGCCACTGTTGAAAACGAAGCAACCAAGATTAATGATTAATCAGCAAATCAAACATTGGGTCGAGTACGCGAGTAGCCACGGCAGTGGAAAAGTAGGCCTCACTTGCTTGCCATTTTGTTTAACATTTCAGTCAGAGCTTAACAGCTATTAACCCGAAAGAAAAGTCATTTTTGGCCCAAATTAAAATAAGAATTCTTTTGTTTTATCAAAAACATCACCGTCAAGAGAGTGAGAGACAGCTAAAAACACTTGCACGAAAGTTTCGGTTCATTTCTGCGATTGTCGATGTTATAAACCCACGCTGAGAAACAGAAATTGGAAAAGTTTGTCCTGTCTTGTACGAACGACTTTTTTGTTGTCGGTAAATTCATCTAAAATGACCTTTACCTCAAAAATAATATCGCTGACAATATTCTGCTTTTCTCATTCGTATCTATCCTTCAGAATAGTTTCCGTTCTAAAGTAATTTTTTTGAAAAGGAATTTGTGGGTGAAAAGTTGTTTTAAAGTAAAGTTTGATTGGAAATCGCAATTTTATATCGAACTCGTTTTGTTTTGCAGTGTTGCCATTTTGGAAAATGAAGGCACAAGTACAAAGTGGTAAATATTGGAAAGCAGACAAGGGATGAGCGTAGGTTTGTGATTTTACTTTACTAATCAAAACTTATCGCAAGTCTCACAAGCAAACTGATAAAAGGATTAACAGTTTTAATCAGACAATAAAGAAAACGATTCAGAACTCGGTTGAGCAAGTTTAGTTGTAGTTGCACGCAATTGCGTTGAGGGTTTTCGGGGCCGCAGTCAGGATATTTTTCGGGTATTGAGAATATTGAAAAACGTGAATATGTTACAGTTTTGGGCGTGTAGAAACTATCATAACACTCATACATAAATAAATAAACATTCAAAAGTTTATGGGGGCTGGCTTAACCTTCCCCAGTCTCCCCCGGATCCCCCCCTAATGAATTTAATCATCGGACAAGGTTTTGGGGAGGCTACTTGACTCGAAAACTTACGCAGTCATTTCGCAGTCTCCCTTGAAATATCAGCTGCTTATTGTGTCCTCCTTTCATTTAGCTTTACTGCGTTTTTCGTTTTTGAGTTTGCCTATTTTATGTCAGCACTGAAATAAATATGCAACAATAGCAAAGTAAGACCTTGTTAATCACGAACTGATACTTGTGGTCTTGAATCCAACTTGCTTCAACCGACTCTATGTCAGTGCGATGCTAGGCTAGTAATTGAAACAAATCACGAGCGCCATCATACGGCAATTTGTTTTACAGGATTGATTGCAATCAGCAAGTTCTAATCTTAATTTTCTGACGATTTTTATTTAGTTTATTTAGTTGCGTATTCATCCTAGTATCACGAAAAAGCGATCAAAGCGCAGCGTTATAACGAGCTCGCTTCTGAATTGCCGGTCACCTGTCTACCTCACCACGATGGGGGAATTCCTTTAAGTGCCTTTGCCATGGCCTCAACAAGTAAACTTGCCGGCTTATTTTTCAGACAGACCCTTTAATGTTAAGAGTCAAGCAGGGAAGCTGTGATTGATAATTTTAAAATCATGTTGATTCGACTCGGAATCAATCCCGAGACTACAGCTCTAGAGGCGGGCTCTCTTGTCACTTGGTCATCTGCACTACCTCAAAAACATCAGCGAAGTTATTTGATGTGAAAACAATATTTACGACGCAGATTCAGGTTTTATGTACATAGATTTTGTTTAGATTAATTTCCAACAATAACAAATGATTTGTAAGTTAAAAGGAAAGTCATTTCAAATCGATTTGCTTTTTTTGATTGATTAGATTTATTTCGAGAAACATAAAACGCAAACGCAAAAAAGTACTCATAAATTACATTCACAATATTATGATATATGGTTAATAGGTGTTCCGGGGAGACTGCGAAATGACCGATTAAGGTCTTCTTAGTCAAGCAGCCACCCCGTGATCACAAACAAACATTTCAAATTGTAAAGTCACAGCGTTCAGCCAATTTTACAGCATATCCGTCAATCAAAGCAGCCTCAATCAGTTTCAACAGCCATAATCACTAGTTTATTGCGAAATGTTGTAATTTGTTAATTGTAATTTTTTAAAATCATGCTTTTAGATTTAGATTTGAATTGCTTGAAAGTTAGATTTCTAAGCTCTACAAGTATCGTATTCCAGATTTTGACCCCTTGGTATCGCATCAATTTTTGACCACGGATTGTCGAAAATTTAGGAAAATGAAGGTTCTTTTTCTCTGTGGCCCTCGTATGCCGATTGTGCATGTCAGTAAGGTTGCCGAAGAAAGTACTGAAACAGTAAAGAAGTGATTGCTTGGAGTGTTGGTACATAATTTTAGCAATTTTAAACTCGTGTAGATCGGAAACTTTAAGGATACCTAATTTGCGATATAAAGGATTTGCTGAAGCCCTGGCGTTAAAATTTGTGATTATACGCATTGCTTTGTTTTAAAGTCCTTGTATCTTGTCAAGGTATGTCGAGTAGGTATTACTCCAGAGTACCAGCCCAAATAGAAGATGCGGATGAACAAGAGCATAATAAAGTAAAAGCAGGTTTACAGATAGAAAGAAATGACGAAGTTTGCTGATTATTCCTACTGCTCTAGACACTTTGGTTATGACATTCGCAATGTGAAATTTAAAGTGGAGCTGGTTATCTGATATAACTACCAAGTATTTATACGAATTCGAGCATGCCAATTTGGAGTTTTTATACCTTAAGTTGAGTGTCAGTGGTTGATCGCGTAATTTGTGGGAAATAGGTAAATAAGTAGACTTATCAGGATTAATTTGTAATCTGTTTGCATCACACCAGTTACGTAATTTGTTTAATTCAGAGTTACAATTTAATTCAAGATCTGTTGTGAATGGGTTACTTATGACTACACAGGTATCGTCGGCGAAGAGCCGAGGTTCACAAGAAGTAGCATTGTGGAGATCATTGACATAGATGAGAAAAAGTAGTGGCCCAAGGATAGAGCCCTGTGGGACTCCAATGGTGATCGGTTGTGTTAATGATTTACTGCTATTTATGGAAACAAACGGATAACGAGAGGAGAGATAACTTTTGTTGTCACATCAATCAAAGCATGAGTTACAGAATGTTTTCTCTAAAACCATATTGCGAATCATAGAATACTTTGTGTTTGTCAAAAAAATTTGTAAGTCTGTTTTTGATTATTTTTTCCAGTATTTATGAGAGGCTTGAAAGTATAGATATAAGCTGCGTGCCGCCATTTTACAGTTACCGTGCTGCCATAAGTAGCTTCATAAACAAATATATACATAGTGCGATATTCACACGTTGTCAAATTCATAATGTTAATTTTTAAACATGTAATTACCCAGTCCACATGTCCAAATAATGTCGACCAAAAGCCTGTTGGTTCTCCGCATCATAATTACGTTTTTGACGCCACAATTGAAAAACGTGATTATGACATCAAAATTTAATTATGATGCAGAAATAGTAGAAGCCCGTGGGTTTTCACCCACTGAAATTGGGCATGACGACAAGGTGATTGAGCTTTGAATCAAGTAACTGATTAAATATACTAAAAAGTAGAAAAACATAAATAAAAAATGATTACAATTTTCAAGAAAAACATGAAACGAAAATCGTTTCAAACATTTTCAAACTGCACTTTTTCAGCTGTGGTTTAAAGCTACGTTGCAAAAACTTTCTTTATCAATTCCTCTTTTTAAAACAGCGAAACTTCAACACAGTCCAAAATATGTTGGAGCGAAAATATGGAATGCCATTCCTGATGAAATGAAAAATTTACCGATATCAGCTTTCAAAAAAAAGTACAAACAATACCTTCTAAAAACATATAACTTACAGAATAAATTAAATCCACTCTTTCTTTTATTGATTTGTTCGCTTTGCTGCTCAAATTAAGAATCAAAACTTTCTTTTTCTCATTTAGTTTTTGAAAAGCTTTTACAATTAAAATAACTTTGATGGTGGCTGCTTGACTCGATGACCGCAAGGTCTTTTGCATTCTCCATAGTGTGTGTTTTGTTGTTTGACCACTTTACGTTGTGTTTTATTTTTGCGTTTGTCACTTGTTTTCTTTTTAGTTCACACAAATAAAAAGGTGATTGATTGCCATACCTAATGTCTTAAGTCTACTTGTTTCACTTTGTTATGTCATAATGCTGCTATGATTGTTTTAGCAACTGCGCGTTTCATTTTTTTTTTACTTAGGCCTAGTTTTGATTTGTATGCAGGTTTCTATATTAGTAGAATGAGCAGGTCTATGCAGCGTTGTTTCAATATTTCACATATTTCTTTTTAATTTTAATGTTTAGGTTAGATGCAAAAAACAACAACATCAAACTAGATCAAATTTTTAGCGCGCAGCGTAATAGCTCTCCTTACCTTGTGTCCATAAACTAGTCAAGCGTACAACCTGCTGTCATTATTGACAGTTGCAATTGTGATATCAGGCTATAAACAATGCGGATGGCCGATAGGTAATATTACCCGCCAAGTGATCTGTGTTTTCTAGGCTCAGCAATAGTAATTACTGTTCAATTTTAATAATGTGAATTACCCCAATAGTGGCTAATCTACGCTAAGTTAAAATATTTTTGTGTTGCGGCCATATGATTAATCATAATTTCAAATATGGCCCTCTAGGAGCAAAAGGTTTCCTGCCCCTGTCCTTGCTGCGTCGTGATCAAGATTTAATGAATGATCGCTTTGAACTTGTATTCTAGTGTGTGCAGCTTTATCAAAAACGCTACAAAATAACTCTTGTTGCTGCGACTGATGCCCATTTAGTTTTGTCGCAAAAACGTGTGAGATGACCACAAAAGCAAGAGTTACTGTAAAACTCGATTTAATCGTTTAATTTCCAGCCCGCAGCAGCCTATACACTATCGCTATTACGATATAGTGGTTCATGTGACTTGAGTTCGAAGTGAACTGAGTAGAATAACATAGAAAGATATTGTGACAGGCCTTGGAAGACTTTCTAAAGAAACGCTGCAAAAAGCAATTCTACCACTAGCTAGTTTCACGCTTTGACCGAATCAGCGAAACTTGTAGAATTGGATTTACAGCGCTTCTTTAAGTCTTCCAAAGTCAGCCACAATATCTCTCTATGTTCAATAAATAGACTTTCATCGACTCCACATGTTTCAATATGAGTAAAGTTAGTAAATTTTTTTGCTACAAAGTTTTTAAGCAATAAATGGTTGTAATGGTTCTGGAACAGCAAATGTAACGTGATTATTTGTTACGAAGATAATGTATCTACCCACCTTTATTGTGGTTTTGATGGTGGTTATTGTCCAACTTCAACCCATTGGTAAAATATCATATTCACCGGAAGTACTTACGGACTGTCGAGAATCTTACGACGCTAGCGAGGTTTCTGATTACGACATGATGTAATTATAAAGAGGTCAGAAGAAATAATTTGGCAAACTTTTGGGCCGTTATGACTGGGGCATTTAAACTTGGATTATTTGCATCAGTTTGCCCCAATTTTAAAAGCTACCTCTAGTGTATGAAGTCTGAAAGATGCGTGCGTTCGAAACTAGATGAGCAAAGAAAATTGATTTTTCCAGTGACGCAGGATTTTACTTTCAATCAAAGAACTATCAATATTTTAATTTAACTTCCCTTTGCGCAGTGTAGCAGACAGTATCAGAAACAAATGTCATCAATTTAAGTTTGTTGAAATCACAAAATTTTGACTTTTTAATTTCGCAGCAGAAACTTCAAAGGCGCAATCACACTAACGGAAGCTTCTCAAAGTCTTTCAGAACTTTATGGTTTGTTTTATTGTTGCATCACACACGTTATATGATGACTTGACGAAAAAACAAATAAACATTATCTCCTTAGCATTCAAACGTTTCAGTCAATGTGATTGCGGCTTAAGCTTCCGTTTCGACGTTTTGTTGAAACAAAAACTTTGAAGCTCCAAGATACGTTAGCAGTGATGCACAGAGGGCTCCTATGCGCCCTCTTCCGGCTTTTTTCCACTTTCGCTAAAAATCAATATCGCCAAGGTTCTTGGGAAACTGCACTCTTTTTTACAATTTTGAATTTTTTTATATTTATTTGCATATTTATCCTCCTATCACGAGAAAGCAATCAATGCGCTATACGAGCTCGTTTAGGAGTTGCCAGCCTCTGTCTATCACACTAAAATGGGGTAATTCCGCTAAGTGCCTTTCCCTACAGCACAACAAGTAAACTTGCCGGCTTGTTCTCCACACTGTCCCTTCAACGCTGAGCGTCAATCAGGAAAGCTGTGAATACCAATTTAAAAATCATTGGTTTGACCAGACCTGGAATCAAACCCGAGTCTGCAGCTTCCGAGGTGGACGCTCCTACCACTCGGCCATCTGAGCTGTTAAGTTAATTGTTATTCGCCTTCCTCCAAAAATTTCTACCTACATCCATGAATATCACTGAGCATGAAAAATTTAATCATTTTGATCTAAAGTACTTGATGGAATTGTGTATAAAGCAAATAAACTGTGATTTATGTTTTTTTGATATTTGTCAAATCAAATCTTCATCATACTCGGGATATTACGCCGAAGCGTGTAACGAGTTGCGGGGCCCATCTCCGCGGCTTAGCGCCTGGACTACACAGCTCCGAAGAAACATCGTAACAGTGGCGAGTCGTTGGCGACACTGTGTAGACTTAACCGGCCCGGGAATCTAACCCCACACCTTCCGCACCGATAGCGTGCGCTTAGCAACTGAGCTTACGGCCGGTTTTGATATTTGTGTACATTATATTTTTTATTTGCAGGTGAAACTTTGATATTTTTGCAGCCACAGTTTTGTTTTGTGCAGTGTTGTTGCTTGTATTTTATTATCATCTTGTAATTGTGCAATATTGAACATAAACAATGTTCATCAAAATTTGTGTTTGTTTTCTACATTGACGTCGTTGTGTTTACTGGAAGAAATGTTTTCAAAACGACGCAACGCTGTGTCGTAACTTAGAATCTTAACAATTTTCAGAAATTGATTAATTTTGTGAACAAAGAAGAGCTATCAACTTAATTTAAAGTGTTTTCACAGACCCAGAAATCGAACCCATGTTTTTCGCTCCCTAAGCGAAATACCATGCATTGTTTCGTCATAAAACGATGTAGGCTAGTGGTTCTTAACGGTGTCCCAAAAGGTTTCCTATGAAAAACCTAGGGGTGCCCAGTCTTGTATTGCTTTTTTCACTATAATATACACCTTTGCATGTTGTGCAGATAAGAGACCCTAGAGCGAATATCTTTAGAAATGGGGATGCCCGGGCGTGAAAAGATGAAGAATCACTAATGTAGACTTACTACTTCTCCATTTTATCATCTGTGACTAAACTTTAGGAAAAGCAAATTAGGTCTTATCTAGTTTCAATCTAATAGCACTCATCAAAGTGTCATTCCACTCATCACAAAGTAAACAACACGTCACCATGACGTCATTTATTGTGATCAAACAAAGGGGGAAACAAAACTTGGATTTTTATTTGCAGGTGGGGCAGAAAGGGCGGTTGGCGCGTCGAACGAAACGCTTTCCCGTCAAATTTCTGTGGCATTTCTGAAAACAAAGACTCGAAAATAAACTCAAATCTTGAGAAAATACGCAAAGTAAAAAGTGTTAAAAGCATATTACAAAGGTAGCACCGCAGTTGTAATGTTGTATAAATAACACAAGCATTAGTTCGGTAAAATGAATGTAAATAGCTTAAGGAGGTAAAATTGCCTGTTTTTCTCCAATAAATATCAGCAGTAGTGCAAAACCGTTTGTCCAGGCTGAAAAACAGCAGCTTCTCCACTATACTTGATGCGCATGCGCGTTGCTTAGGGTTCTAATTGAATAAGGTATCTCCATACGCTTGCGTCAAACGTGAAACTGGTTGTTTAGTAGGTTCTTAATGCTATTATGATGTTACTAGAGATTAATTGCTTTCTATCCATATTTGCAACGCTCAGAATAAAACGATGTTTTTCGCAGAGAATTGTTCACTAATTACAAATGCTATTGTTTCTCCACATAACAATGAAATTTTACTTAACAAATTCTCACTTGACATTTGAAACACTTGTCGTGCCATAATTGGTCAATTGCTTTTAGTTCTTTGTCGCCTGGACCAATCAGCTTGCCGCAAGAGAAGCACGTGACACCAAATAACCGTTGATGATCTGCAAATAAAACAAAAAAAGTGTTTCAAAATACATTAATTGCTTGAAGTGCATCTTTGGCAGTGTTTGTCAAACACACACAACTCTGAGATTGCAATCAATTGTCAAACGGTTATAGTTCGTCGCCATATTCTGCTGGCCATGAAAAAACTCAAATCTTTATAATCCTCGCGGTATGACGCCGAAGCGTGTAACGAATGGTGGGATTCATCTCCGCGTCTTGACGCCTGGGCAACGTAGCTCTGAAGAAACATAGCAGAGATTTAAGCAGCCTGAAAATTAAATCAAGATCTTCCACATGGATGCCGATATTGTTGCCTCCACACCAGCTGGCAGATTTCACAGTCGTGTGCCAGTAGCTTATCGGTATATTAGTCCATTAATAACCCACTCCATAATGTTCATGAAATGCACTCAATAATAATGGAATTTACGTAATCATCACTAATAATTCCGAGATGTTTGATTCAAGATATTGTATTTTTTTTTGTATTTAGTTGCATATTTTGTCCTCCTATCACAAGAAAGCGACCAAAGCGTTATAACGAGCTCGCTTAGAAGTTGCCGGCCACCTATCTGCCACATTAAGATGGAGGAATCTCGCTAAGTGCCTTTCCCAATGGCACAACAAGTAAACTTGCCGACTTGTTCTTCGCACTATCCCTTTAATGCTGAACGTCAAGCAGGAAAGCTGTAAATATCTATTTTAAAGTCATTGGTTTGACCCAACTCGAAATCAAACCCGAGTCTACAGCTCCAGAGGCGGACGCTCCTACCACTCGGCCATCTGAGCTGTTAAGGTAATGTCAATTATGTATTAGATTTTATTTAAAACTTGTAAAAACATTTCTAAAATCACCAGTGTCACAATAAACTTCTCCTTTTTCCATTTGAAACAATCCGTCGTAAATCGGCTTCTTGCATTCGGCGCATACAAAACATTCCAAATGCCATTTGCAGTTATAAGCTCGAAAAACTTCCTAGAAAAATTTATTTCCAAAAATCCATATCAATCATAGTTGCATACTAGCCAAAACAAGTTTATTTCAACAATTTCGCTCCAGATTGGACCCGTTAATTTGGTGGCAGAGAAGCAAAATATGGTTTTGATTGACATGTTTACGTTTACAGAGCATATTGTTATGTCACACTTGACAAAACACCAAGCAACAGTCAGGGAAATTGCAAGTTTTTGAGGTAAAATGAATAGAGCAGATGGATATCTGCATAAAGTGACATTACGGTAAGTTTTCGATTGTAATTTGATAAAATCCATTCTCGTGATCTGCAGCAACTGGATTTTTCCTTGCCCTACGCGGATTGAAAATTTGCGAAAAAACGCAGAATTTGCCAGCAAGATGCTAGCTGCTGGTAATTAGTTGGTGTGTTCTTTATTCAGCGCAGTCAGCGCGAAGGACTTCGTGAAAGGAAGAAGCAGAAACGGTAAAGACGAGATTCAGTTCAAAAAGAATCAATTTTCTAGACTTTGTTGGGTTAACTGTGGTATATTATTTGAAGGGAAGAAGGCTTGTATTTCATTATTCAGTTGTTTTTACATTGTGACATTCATTTGTTTGTATTTTTTTCCCAAAGTTAAAATTAGCGTTAGTCCTGGCGCTAAGAAATATCGTTGAGTTACAAAGCGCCTCAAAACTTCATAATAATCATAGTGATAGCTGTTATAAACCTACTAGCAACTATATATCAAAATCAGATCTTCATTATACTCGCGCTAGTACGCCGAAGCGTGTAACGAGTGACGGGGCCTATCTCCCCGGCTTAGCGACTGGACTATACAGCTCCGAAGAAACGTCGCAGCGATGGCGAGCCGTTGGCGACTTTGTGCCGGTTTGATCGGCCTGGAAATCAACCCCAGACCTCCCGCACCAATAGCCTGTGCGCATAGCAACTGAGCTAATAGCAACTATTATAATCAAAACGAAATTGGGCCGGTATGATACAGCACAAGGCGATAGACGTTGTGATAAGCAAACAGAAGTTAGATAACGGAAAGTCAATGAGAAAGCTTAGGCATGGTTGTAACATCCAGATCAAAAGCAGAGAGCTTTGTTTCAACAAAGAAAAGTGGTGGTCAGATTAAAAAAAAAAGACTAATATACAAATACCCATACTGTTATACTTGCTATGGTAGCATACAGTGCCTAACTAAATAGCAGAGGTTTTCAATTTTTATGGTTAAGGATAACTCCACTGAAACATTTCAGAGACCGAGGAACTTCTGTGCATTAAGTTATTTTGCTAAATCACTTGAACCCAGCTCTAAATTATAAACTTGCAGTGATGTGATTGAAAACCAGTGCTGTGTGGTTTTTGACTGTATTGGTTGCTTCCTGTCTTTCGAGAACTAGGAAATTCTTGCAGCTATGGAGCTTTTACCAGGGCCGTAGTAAGGTTTTGTGGGGTCCTGGGGCTCTTGCGGAGGGCCCAATTTTTCGCAAACCTGACCACGTTAGCCGCAGATTTCTGTTCTAGAATACGCGATTCATTAGTGGACTCCAGGGCTATAGTCCAGTGGCGTAACCAGGGATGTGGAAGCGGTATATTTGCAAACAGCTTCCGCTTCCACACTTTCGCTTCCAAAAAAATTCACCGAAATTTTGCAACTAAAAAACGACCAGTGCATTGGTAGCCGATGGCGTAAACCGTAGCTTTTTTTCTAACAAGCTGAAAGCTCTTGGTCAAACTTTACCCAGCGTTTTTTTAAAGATATTAATTTGCAAAAAGCAAACAAAAGTGTAAAGGAATGATTGAGTCACAATCCTGGGAGTCTTTTACTGCAACTTTGCGACGAAACTTATTCCCTTCAATAGGAAAATGTTGATACACAGCACTCAGAGGCGTGGCAAGAATTTTTGAAAAGGGAGGTCGCATAATTTCCACATTGTTTTCAACGGTTGTTTTTATTGAAGCTGATTGAGAAACAAGAAAGACTCTAGGAAGGTCCGGGGGCATGCTCCCCCGAAAAATATTTGAAAATGTGCATGCTCTAATGGCTATTTTAGTGATTTTTGAATAATTTTCAGCCAAATTTTGTTTAAATCATTTGACCCTAATTCTGAGTGCTTCGCCAAATATGATGCATTTTGTTCGTACATTTCCGATTATGCGTGCTTATGGCGTAAGGTTTATTGCTATCGAAGAGGCTCGAAATTATGGAAAAATTGTATATTTATTATTTTTATTCAATTGCATGTTTATTCTCCTATCACGCATCACGAGAAAGCGATCAATGCGCTACACGAGCTCGCTTAGGAGTTGCTAGCCATCTGTCTACCACACTTACATGGGGGAATCCCGCTAAGTGCCTTTCCCAACGGCACATCAAGTAAACTTGCCGGCTTGTTCTCCACACTGTCCCTTTAATGCTGAGCGTCAAGCAGGAAAGCTGTGAATACCAATTTAAAAGTCATTGATTTGACCCGACTCGGAATAAAACCCGAGACTACAGCTCAAGAGACAGACGCTCCATACCACTCGGCCATCTGAGCTATTCAAAAACATTTTTCAGTATACATCAAAAACATTTTCCAAAATGGCTGGTGGGAGGAGGTATACCCCTCATTTTACCTCCCTGAATCCGCCCCTGGCCATATGCTACAAAAACCATCAAAAGAGTCTGGCATATTCGCCCCGCGGCGGCTGCCCCCCTCACCTCCCCTTTTTACGCCACTGCTATAGTCCCCCCCTTTAATCCGGGGTTATTACAAATTAACATCGTATTTGTTGTCTTGAGGCAGAACTTTAGTAGACTAAAACCAGGAGCTGTTTTGTTTAATGCTGAAATAAAGAATAAACTTACTCCAAAGATGGGTTGGTTGCATTTCAAGCACGGGTCAGCAAAATATTTGTTGTGGCAGGGCACGCAGTAAGCCTTTCCACCATCTACAATGAACCCCACGTCTAAGCTACCCTGGCAGTTGGGGGCAGCGCAAAGAAAACAAGATTTATGGAAGTCGAGACCTTCAACTGAGGAATATTCACCTCTGCAAGCAAAGGTAGTTAATTCATACTGTTTGTAAGTATGTAATCACTACGTATGTTTTATTGTTTTAAGTAATTTCCATTTGCAATGGATATTTTCCTATGGTGAAACAGCGACGAAGGATAACTGATCTACAAGTTGCGGGCCACCTGCTCCCACTGTAACATGGGGGAATCGCGTTAAATACTTTTTCCAACGGGACAAGTTAGCTTGTCGGCTTGTTCCTGACACTGTCCTTTAGATGTTGAACGTCAAGCAGGTAAACTGCTGAGCGTAATTAATTTGTGAGTCTTTGGTTTGACTAAACATTAGATTTTTGCCAAAAAAGAAAAATTTTAGAGGTAAATTTTAGTTTCTGGGAAGAATTGACTCGTCTTACAAATTTCTGAATTGTTTTTGTTTTTGGCGTTTAATGTGATTTTGAGTCGCATGTTTTCGCGTGTGTTATCACTAGGCCAATTTTTTTATGAACTATAAAATCGAAAAATATGATTTTAATTTTTGAAACATCGGTATATGATTTTATGTTTAGAACTGCAAATTTATGTCATTTTCTGCAGTAACATCTCCTACAGGTCTAAACATGTATTTTGAAAATGAACATACTCAAAACAACAAAGAGTTCACTTGAAAATATCAGTAAAAAAAAATTGAATTTCATATGAAATGCGACTTTTGCATAGTCAAAATTTCGGTTTTCACGAATCACGGAGATTAACATATGAAAAATGACTGTTCTACAGATGCTGATGAAGGCTGTCATGTTAACGACTTAGCATATAATCGTGGAGAAATATCTGGTCTATTCAACTCCACAAAGGTTTTTGCATTGTTGTTTCTGAATTAGTAATAAAAATTTGCAAAAACATTGTCGCTTCATATGTTTCATGCAAGTCGAAAAAAAAAAACTTTCGTTGCCCTCATCGTAAAATCATGTTGTTGTAAAGTCTAAAGGAATCGTTTGAATTGTTGCTGAGGCTTAATATTTGTGTTTTGCAACAAAAACAAATAGTCATATTTTATTACTTAAAAGAAAATGACTTTTTGTGATTTTACAACTCCTTACATTACCCTCGCATCAACGCAGTTTATTCGTGATTATCAGTTTCATAACTTTCTGCACTACCAGAAAAATATGACTAATAATTTTCATTTCCCCTGATTATCACTTACCCTTGTATGGGTTGAGCGCAAGTGTTGCAGATGAGATTTTCATTTTTGGGAAGAAATCGCCTGGGTTCTAACACGGCATGCTCTGGTGGGGCGACTGTAGGTGGCGCCGCAGCTGACACAAACTGCTTCCCTTGAGACACAAGTCCGCCTAAAACGGCTGAAACAGAAAAATTGAAGGTTGTATAACTGGGATGACGTACGTTAATATTCAGTAGTGTTGTTTCCAAGGGGACAAGGGCAGACACAGAAACATTTGGGGGTCGAAAAAATGCATGTCTTTCAGCTGTATGCGTCAGAGGTTTCGCAGAGTAATGTGTTAATGGACATGAGAATCTTTGTCTTGCCCGATCTTCCGCCAGTGGGAGAAAGAGTAAAGTCCTCTTTCGAAAGTAGGCTCAGTTGGGCTCTAGAGTCTAGACATAACCGAAATTCAAAGTTTAAAAAAGATATTTTAATGCCCCTCCCCTTCTTCACACACACGCACACTCGAAAAGATCACTGCGATCGCCCCTGGGTGCGAGGTAGTCACTGTACAAACAGATTTTTGACCAAAACGACGTTGCTATCGGTGCGGGAGGTCTTGGGTTCGAATTTCGAGTCGGTCAAATCGGCTTGCCACCGCTACAACGTTTCTTCGGAGCTGTGTTGCCCATGCGCTAAGCCGCGTTGATGAGACCCCGCCACTCGTTACACGCTTCGACGTAATACCGCGAGTATGATGAAGATTGGATTTTTGGATCTAAAAGTTTAATAGGAAGAAATTCATCCGCTAGATGGCATGAGATGCACATTTTTAAAAGTTGTATGGTTATTACAAAACTCGGTGGCCATTTGTACATAAAAGCTGCAGCACCCCCTATTTTTTATGCCTTTAATTTTTTTTTATTACATTTAACATTATGAAGTTTTATGACTACGTTTTTTTATGTTTCATTTTTACTGTTTCGATGATATATGAATATAAATTTTTAAATGGATTCCCTGTTTTGCTCTGCAGCTCAAGTTTTTTCGCATGCGAATGAGCTAACGGTGACGCAACGAAGACTATTGATGACGTTTTTGGACTGGTTGTTCAATTTTTGTATGTGCTGCACCATTGGCAGAACATAATGGATTGAGACAACAAGCCCAGGCTCATGGCATAACTGGACTAGTTTTTGGCCCTGCTACATCTGGGGCGTTGTACTGCTCAACTTTTGTGCTCTTAACGCAGTGGGTTAACTTAATGAACCAACAAAGTTAACGCACTGCATCAAGTGTCACTAAGTTGAGCAGTGTACCGGCCCTGATCGCGTTAGCCCGTGTAAGAGCTCTATAATACTTGGTGTAGATTTAGACTGGACAGGCTTTCTATTTCAGGCAGGTAGATGTAAGCTCAGATGGCTCAGATATATGATCAAAACAGCTCAGATTGCCGAGTGGTAAGAGCGTCCGCTTCGAGAGCTGTAGACTTGGGTTTGATTACAAGTCGGGTCAAACTAATGACTTTAAAATTGGTATTCACAGCTTCCCTGCTCGACGCTCAGCATCAAAGGAACAGTGTGGAGAACAAGCCGGCAAGTTTACTTGTTGTGCTGTTGGGAAAGGCACTTAGCGGGATTCCCCCATGCAGGCGTAGTAGACAGCAGGGCTGTGAACTCGATCGATTTTTAACCGAGTTCAAGTTCGAGTCCCAAGAGATATTTGCCGAGTTCAAGTTCCAAGAATTTTATTTTTCGCGTTCGAGTTCGGCAAAAATGACCGAATTCGGCGAGTTCAAGTTCGAGTTCGCAGCCCTGGACTTTGCAGGTCGCAATGGCATGAACAAATAAACGACATGCAGCTTTTCTTTTGGTAAAATCATCTTCAATTTACACGGATTATGACTATTTGAACAACAAACTATAATTCGTAGTGATCTTTTATTTCTTTTCAACAACTTTAATATCTTTTTAATGAACTCGAACAGTTTTATGCGAGTTCAAGTTAGAGTTCCAGTTCAGAAAAAATAATTTTTCCAGTTCGGCATAATGATCAAGTTCTTTCGTAACTCTTTCTGTGGTTTCAGTGTGAAATTATTTCTTTAGAATAGATTGTTATGATCTAGCAGTATCAGAGTGTATTTTAAACTATTTTTAATTTTACCTGTCTGTGTACTATCTATAGGACTGGCTAAGCTCATAATTATAGGCCTATACATGGAAAGATTCATTTTATTATAAGTAGACCACTAGCGGTGAGATACTCGTGTCACAAAAAGAAAAAACGCGAATTTGCATTTTACATGGCATCCAGCTATTTTTCTGTAGGGAAAAGTGTTGCTTTAGCGCAATAATGTTTTGGTTGGACTTAATTAACTTATTAATTGCAAAGACTTTTTGATAGAGTACGTAATAGTCTGCAAATTGAACCTCGACTTTTGTCATGTTCGTTTGTGTTCTTCTGTGCGAGAAATTTTTGCCGTTGGTGTTTTCAACGCGTGTTATGCATATCATAGAAGTCAAACTAAAGATGGGGAGGTCTGACAAACAATACCACTGGTAGCATAAAACTTATTAGTTAGTTAGTCAGTTGCATATTTTTCAGGCTTGTCCATGGGACATATTTTTCTGTCCCATCCCATTCCATAGCAATTTATGCCTGTCCCATCCCATCCCATCCCATCCCATGGGATTTCCATCAAAATACAATTCAATGAATTTTATTAAATTTATGAAAATTTACACCATCTAAGATTTTTTCTCTTCTCATTTCTAAAATTAATTGAAAATTTTCAGTAAAAACACGGAACTTTAAGATTACACATCCCATTCCCATGGACAAGCCTGATATTTTTCCTCCTATCACGAGAAAGCGATCAAAACGCTATACGAGCTCGCTTAGAAGTTGCCAGCCATCTGTCTACCACAGCACCAAGATGGGGCAACCCCGCTAAGTACCTTTCCCAATGGCGCAACAAGTAAACTTGCCGGCTTGTTCTCCACACTATCCCATTAATGCTGAGGGTCAAGCAGGGTAGCTGTGAATACCAATGTTAAAGTCATTGATTTGACCCGACTCGGAATCAAACCCGAGTCTACAGCTCAAGAGACAGACGCTCTATACCACTCGGCCATTTGAGCTGTTAATATTCAAGGCGAAACCATAACTGCCGAACTATCTGTGTGTGGCGTTTATTAGATTTTTCGTTTTTGGTCTTATTAATTCGCATCAAACCCGTAACTTTGTGCTGTGATAGTTTTGTGCAATATCTTAGTAGCATTGAATTACATTTCATAGTATCACTTTGGGGCTGGTTTTGCGCTTAGTAAGCTAGTTTTCTTTTCAAGCCTTAAAATATTGTTAGTAACGGTGATGGAGAACTCGAGTATTGTACTCTTACTCGAGTACAGCTTTTCTGAGTGCTCGTACTCGAAACTTTTAATCTCAAAGTACTCGTACTCGAACCTGAAAGTACTCGGACTCCGTCTAAAAATCAGTCGAGTACACGAGTACTTTGATGTTTTTTCTCCGAGATGTCACGATCGTGGCTTCAGTTAAATAAACATTGTTGCGACTTTTAGGGTATTTCCCGACCCCTAGACATTTGTTGGCTTGTTCCGGTTCCTGTTTTTTCACCAAATTAAGTGATTTAAATGAAAGTGACCTAAGACTTCTGCCGTTTTCAGGAAGAATACAATGTAGCCAAATTTTTGATTATTTTTATTTTTATTGCATATATTTGACGTTTAGCCTCTATTCTTTATTAAACGTGAAAATCAAATTTTTATCGCATGTAGTTTTTGAGATATTAGCGAAATGAAATGGAAAAACACAACGTCGTGTTTTATTATTGATTTTAAAATGTAAAGTTTAACTGCTTAAAATCAAAATGTACTCGGTACTCGTACCCGAGCTTGTAATACTCGTACTCGAAGCCAACCACCAGTACTCGTACTCGAAGATTCTCAAGGCAAGTGCTCGTACTCGAAGGTTGAGTACTCGACTCCATCACTGAATAGTAATCTGTCGGAGCAATAATTGTAAGACGACATGCAAAGTGCACGGGAGATTGCAAAAAAAAAACATTTTACTCGATAATAGGCCTACATCTCCACAACTTTCGTTTCGCAGCAAAAATAAGTATTAAAATAACTAAAGCAAAGTAACAGAGTTGGCCAATTTAGCTTGTTGATGGAGGTAAATTCTACAGTTTGAATCGTGGAACTATCACTGAACCAATTTTAAAAACCTTATGAAAATTTTTGAAGTACCGAAGAGGTGAAGACCACTTAATAAGATTATTAGCAAAACTGTCGTGTTCGGTTGGATTGTCGTTTTCGCGAGGTCAATGCTCTATAAAAAGATTTTAGCTTTCACCGCTATTCTAGCGCATTTCTTGCATGCTTGGATGAGATGCTTCAAAAAGATTCTCTCTGCACCTCCGGATCCAAATCAAATATTCGTTGAACTCGCGGTGATCCGCCGAAGCGCATAGCATTTTTTAACTTTTGTAGTGATATTTGATGATCTTAAAAATTAACAGGCTTATGAGTATTTTGATCAAAACCATTAAATCAAATCTTGATAATACTCGCGTGATTACGCTGAAGAGTGCAACGAGTGGAGGGGCTCAGATAGTTGTGTGGTAAGAGCGTCTGCCTCTAGAGCTGTGGACTGTGGTTTGATTCCAAGCCGGGTCTGTGGCTGCTTGCTTATCTTAAAAATATATTTTTCTTTCTGGCCACTCAATTTACTTAAATGAATCCTGCTCACACTTTTAATCAAATGCATGATGTTTTCAATGATTTTTTTTTTTGAGCCAAAAGAAAACACGTCCTGCGTCAATTGTTGCAAAAACTCGTCTGCTTGATCTATCGTTCTACAGTTGAAGAAAACACAAAATTACGAACAAATCACGTGATAAACTAAAGGCATTATTACAAAATCATCCAATTAAAACAAAGGCGGTCCTACTATAAACACCGCAAAGTACGACAAAGGACTTCGAATCGATCTTTTAAACACCGCAAAAAACGACGAAGGACTTGGAATCATACCATATCAAAGAATTTATTTTTCTGTCGAGCTGCTTGGAGGTGGAATAACCACAGTAGATCACCCACTGTAATGTTTCCTACCCTTGCACTATAACATAGCGGTGTTGGTAGCTGCGATGCTTCTGTTGTCTTTTTTGTCGGACCGCCGTTTTTTATCGCCTTTACTTTAATTCTTTTTTTTTTTTCGAAATTTCTGCTCCCGACTTGGGTGTTGCAACCATGCCCACTCCTGTATTCTGTTAACTCCTTTTCTCCTATCTGCATGCCATAACGTTAATCGTTTTGTTGCTTCTTCTCTTTTCCTGTGCCGCGTTATATTTCCTTACTCTTATCGCAATCTTTTGTTGTGTTGACGGTGCGGAAATAAAAGGCACTACTACTTACGACAAAGGACTTTAAATTAGGGTTAGGCTTGGGGTTGTCAGGTCGTTTGTCGTACTTTGTGGTGTTTAGAAAGTCTTTTATCGCTCCTCTGCGGTGTTTCAATCCTTTGCGGTGTTTGGTAGGACCCTAACAAAGGTCGTTTCGAAAGAGGCTTGATTACAATCACGTGGTCGTTAGGCTACAGGTCAAACCAGTGATTTTAAAATTGGTATTTACACCTTCCCTGCTTGACTCTCAGCATTAAAGAAACAGTGTGGGGATTGCAAGCCGTGAAGTTTACTTGTTGCGTCATCGCTGGGGCTTATCTCCGTGACTTAGCGTCTGAGCAACACTGTTCCGGAAAAAATGTCGCATCAGTTGTAAGCCGTTGATGACACTTTGCCCGTTTTGATCGGTCCGGTAATCGAACCTGAACCTCTTGCATCAATAGTCATGTCTCGAACAACTACACTTACTGCAGTGTAAATTAAAGCAAAATTTGAACAGAAATGCTGCGACACCTCGATTTTTCTGCTGTATCGTCTTAGCTCGCTGCACTGCGTCAAAATTTGTCGCTTGCAGCACCTCTTATTTTTTTTGGCCACGAACCGCCACTGCGTGTCGTTGGTCGAGTTGCTAATCAAATTGCGTTTCCCTTTCGTTTGTGAATACTCACATTCTTGTCCTATGGGTCTTGGTTTTTCTAATTCCTGGGCTAAGGCTGTCCAGGTTGGATCGGTGACTTTCATACGGCCTGGTTTTGCATCCCATGCAGTCGCGCTAAATAAAAAATAATCAAATATTCATTCCATTCGCGGTATTACACCGAAGCGTGTAACGAGTGGCGGGGTCCATCTCTACGGCTTAGCGCCGGTATAACATAGCTCCGAAAAAAACCTGCTCAGTGTTGATTTCTTTGTTCAATCCTTCACAACCATCAGTTATTATTCGCTAAACCAACAGTTCAAATGGCAGAGTTGTAAAAGCGTCTCCCTCTGGAGTTGTAGACTAGGGTTCGATTTCGTGTCGCGTCAAACCAATAACTTTAGCATTAGTATTTACAGATTCCCTGCTTCATGCTCGGCATTGAAGGGACAGTGTGTGGAGAACAATCCGTCAAGTTTACTTGTTGTGCCCCTTGGAAAGACGAGTAGTGGGATTTTCCCATTATGGAGTGGTTGATAGATGGCCGGCAACTCCTGAGCGAGCTCGTTATAGCGCTTTGATCGCTTTTTCGTGACAAGGGATAAATATGCAACAAAAAAATGCAAAAAAATGCACGGCCTGCAACTTCATGCGCTAAATCATCGCTTTTTGCACTCACAGCTTCAGCACTACATCGAGCTTCCCGCTTTTTGAAGTTCGAATGATCGCTTCCGCCTCTTGCCGTGACGTATCCATGAGCAGTTCCCCATTAATTGCGAGCAAAATGTCGCGACTCCGTAATCCTGCTTTTGCCGCTGGGGATCCAGGAGTTACCTTGTGGAATGGAGCATTAGTTGGGATTTCGGGAAAAAAAGGTAAAATGAAGTCATAATTTTGGTTTCTAAGGTGCAGCGACTTGATACCTTTGATCTTAAGAAACTATTCACTAGAGATGGGCGAATAGTAATCATTCGTTAAAAAGTAACGGTTAAGAAGAAGTAACGGATAGGAACAGATTCGTTTTATCAAAATACCGATTCCGAATTGTATTCGCTTGCCATCCAGGGCCGAAACTAGGCAATGCGTGGCCTACCCCGAAGTCACCTTCCGGGGCTTCCGACGTCCAATTTTCCCCTAAACATCGGGTGAAGATCAAAAAAAAAAAAGGTCTCCACGCCTTCCGACGTCTTTTCTGAAGTAATCACTGGAAACTGTTACTCAAAACTAACAGTTAAGCTCATCTCTCCTCTGGAGAAGATATTCCATACTTTTTATCCGTTACTTGTATTCGTTCAGGTAATCACGAATCGATGTTTGGGGGAAAACTGGACGTCGGAAGGCGTGAAGCGCTTTTGTTTTTTGGTCTTCAGGCAATAATTGAGGGAAAATTGGTGTCGAAAGCGTGAAGGTTTGGTAGAGATGTGCTTAACCGTTACTTTTAAGTTCTTAGTGATTACTTTTAAGTTCTAGGTGATTACTTTTAAGTTATAAGTGATTACTTTTAAGTTCTGAGTGATTGCTTTCGAATCTAAAGTAATCACTTAGAACTTAAAAGTAACGGTTAAGGACATCTCTACCAAACCTTCACGCCTACCGACGTCCAGTTTTCCCCCAAACATCAAGTGAAGACCAAAAAAAAAAAAAAAAGTCTTCACGCTTCCGACGCCCAATTTTCCCCCAAACATCGGGTGAAAACCAAAATAAAAAAAAGGTCTTTGATTCGTGATTACCTAAACGAATACAAGTAACGGATATAAAGTATCGAATATCTTTTCTAAACTAATCGCTTGGAACTGTTACTCAAAAGTAACGGTCAAGTACATCTCTACTAATCACGCTGATTTCAAATCTAAAAGCTACGTTTGTCCAGCACAAAGTCATTAAAACTTGATGTCATAATACGATAAATCTGCGCAATGCCTCAAACGTCTGAGCGTCTCAGTTAATGAGATCGCAACCTTAACGAGTGGCGGCTGGCGGGGTGCCATCTCCGCGGCTAAGCGCCTGGACAACACAGCTCCGAGGAAACATCGCAGCGGTGTCGAGCCGTTGGCGACACTGTGTTCGGTGTTACCGGACCAGGAATCGAACCCAAGGCTTCTCTCGCTGATAGTGATGTCTTTCACCGCTGCACAGCTAGCTGGTGGATCAAATAATCAACTTTTCGGAAAGTTCGTTTATAATTTGCTAGACATTTAAACTAAGCTTACACCACTGTCATCACTATAAATTGACGTGGTCAGGTGGGAACACTGGCTCTCCCTTTTGACAGTCTAATCTGAATTATGTTTTGAAACATTCGCATAAAATACTGTAATATTTAGCCAGTTGTAATTTGCTCACCCCCCCCCTCCGCAAATTTTTTGCTGGTTACGACAAATTTACGAATTTTAACAATGTTATTACGCTTTTTCAAGCTAGATCTAATGATGTCAAGATCGTCAGACGAAAGTTCATAATCACAGCACAATCAGATGAGCAATAGGCTATCTTTTGATCTGAATAAACGATTTTGCCTCATATTTAGGATGAAATAATTCTTTTTTGTTGTTTCAATGATTTTGGTTGTTACTCACTCGTGAAACCACTAAATTTTGATCCACATCGGCACCCCCGGTAATCCGAAAACCCCAAGGGGGTCCATCAATAAGCGTTACTTTCCTAGACATAATATCTCAAATTACAGTAATACATAAATATCTAAATGCAAGGTTTCCGTTTTTTTCTATCAATTTAGTTTTTTTGTTTCACCACTACAAATTGTCAAGGAACATTGACAGTATTGTTCGGAAAAGCTCAATCATTGCTGTAACCATTGGCGAGCCATCGCTATAATCATTTGTCGGCAGCGTGACCGAGTGGTTCGGAGCGTCGTTTTTACGACGGCCATGATCTCAAGGTTGATGGTTCAACTCCCACCCAAGCCTCGTTGTTGCGTCCTTAATTAGATAAGATGCTTCACGACAATTATCTCTTCTTGGTGGAATCTAACAAGCAGGAAATTGAAGAAGTCAAAAGTAAAGTTCAAGCGGAAAACTCGGAAGCAAGGGCAGCTTTTAAGCGAGTCTGGATTCGTTCCATGCGTAGCGCTTCCGTCGCTTTCGCGTGACAGGAGGATGGAATTGAAGAAACCAGAAATCAACCCAGTAAGGCTGCTAAGGTTCTTTCTCCCCCGCCCATCGTAAATTTTTGATTATGTGTATTTATTATTGCACGAGTACTCGGATATCCTTGGCTCACAAAAAGCAAGTTTATTGCTTATCCAAGTCTCAATAAAGCGCATGAGGAAAGCAGTGCAAGGTCGCAAAGTCGTCAAAGTTTCCTGCTTGCAATTGCCTCAACTTACGAATGCAAACTTGCATCAAAACAAACACATCAGGAAGATTGCACCTTACAACAAGCACGCCCATTGTAACTCCATTACCCTGCCCTCTGGTCCAATTTAACCGTAGAGCGAGACAGCGCTGTTTCAGGCTATTAGCCTTCATCAGCTGCCCTCAGGTAAGAAACTTACATATTCCAGGACGAATGATATTGTCAAGATCACTCATCCCTTCGGATGAATATTTCTCAAAGAATTTATAACCTTTGTGGTACGCATATCCACTCGTGTGGCTACGTCACCATTCCAGTCAAACTCTTTACGGACATTGCTTTGTAGTTGTTGGTCCAATTTAAGTTGGCTTTAGGCCCACTGTTCATAGTCCTAATTTCTGCATCATAATCATCAAAAAATTAATTATGAAGCAAAAACTAGAACCAAGACTACAAAAATTGAACATGTGGACAGGGTTAATATGACACAGATCTGCATTGTATCTGTTTCTTTTTTTCTACTCTTTGCCCCCCTCCTAAAATGTTCAGGTTCCGCCTCTGGTTACTGCTAGATAAGCATTCACCCTCCTAACGTTGACTGCTATTCCTCTGAACTAGATTTTACTTTTGTTAAAATCTCTGCTTTTTCGTTTTAGCAAGAACTGGTGAGATTGGCTGCTAGTGAAACTGCGTAACCTACTTTCGCCTTGCAACTGCTACTACAGAAGCTGCAGTCCTTTGAGACTGGAATGGTAATTAAGCGACATATACAAGCGATAGATGGATCGCTTCGACGCACTTTCGCGATAACGCGGTAAGCTTAATCGTAGAACTGCGCAGTAATATGTTTCTTTGTAAAGCTATTTGAGTTTTACCTAAGTTTAATTTATTGCAATGTATTAATTCAAATATTTTACTATTATCAGCCGTTTGTTGTTATGATAACGACATCGCTATCGGTGTGGGAGGTCTGTGGTTCGATTCCTGGGCCGATCAGATCGGAAGCAGAGTCAACAACGTCTCGCTACGGCTGCGATGTTTCGCGGTAGCTGTGTTGCCCTGACGATAAGCGGCAGAGATGAAGCCGTCACTCGTTACACGCTTCGGCGTAATACCGCGAGTAAGATTTGCTGTGATTATTACCATGAAAATGTGTAAATAATGTTTTATTTAAACATATCTGCTAAGATTTTTTTATTATGGTTCGAAGATGGTTTGACGAAAAGTGTAAAAATTTAATGACTTGAGTTTAAAAAGAATGTTTTGCATGAAGCGTTTATTTCCAGGTATTTTAAAGATTTTTTTGGTATGTTTTTAGAAACAAAAAACAATTTACGATTAATGTAAGCTATAGCTTTCAAAATAAAACTATTTTTATTTAAATGAAACTAGCTTACCGCGAAAGATATTGACTTTAATGTTACCTAAAACCGCTAAGGACATCCGCTAGAGTTGCTAAAGATACAGAACTTCCAACTTGAATTTGAGAGAATTTTTGCGAGTCGGAAAAAAACAAGAGAAAAAAGTTTGTTCGAGCGATTTTTTCTATTTTTCTATCCTCCGACAAATCGACGTATCAAAAGCGATCAGACAGAGCAGAAAGACGAAGAAATAGTTTGTAGAGTAAACTTGTTAACCGTTACCAGAACTAAAAATGTGTAGCAGTATTTTTACAGTATTTTGGATAGTTACAATTGGCTGCAGTTCTTTCGTGACAGGTTTGGAAGGTAAGAATGTGTGCGTTTGACAATTTGGATTTATGTTTTTGAAAAAAGTGGCCGAGGGTCCGGGGGGAGATGAAATTGATATCGACAAAAAAATATAGATTGTCCCCATTCGGCAACTGCAAAAATCATTTGAAATCTGTTTTCAATTGTCCCAGTTAATACAATCTTAACCGATGTCACTTGTTTCATATCAATAATTAATGTTATTCCCCTTATGCAAATTGTTGCTGATGATGTCGGTTGAGACACGAACAGTGATAGTACAAACTTATAATTGATTTATTTATTAAACAAACCCACTAGCAGATCGCGAGTTAGGATGTTGAAATAACAGGAGAATTGCTTTTCACTCGCTTGTGTCTGTCTGTTTCGCTTTCTGCTGAACGATAACTCGAAATTAGCGTGGGCTGGTTAGTTAGACGCGATAGACCAACGCAATTACACATACAACAACATCACTGTGTTCAAAAATAGTATTAATTTTCGTTTCTAAAAGCGTAGTAGTGCATTGCCGCTGCAATTTTGTTAAATTAGAAATAGTTCAAGCAAATGCCATCCAAAACGAAGCCGTTTTTGTCGAAGCGCATATGTGTCGGTCTGCAAGTTATTTTGCTGCTTTTGCTCAAAGCAAAACATCTTAGCGAATAAAGGCGTCAATTTCACCCTTCTAGCGTAGACAAGAGCATGGTTATAGCCCCCCTGCGTTTTGAGACGTGGTCTTGTTGTACCATTGAGCATTTTCCAATGAGCTGGATAGGCCGACCGATAGCTGCCCAAACAATTGAGATTGTTTTTAAATTATCTCGAAAGGTAATTGAGGGAGACTGCGAAGTGAGCTTGCGCTCTTCGAGTCAGCAGCCTCACGGGATTTGAACCTGTCTCTTAGGATCCGTCACCTGCGCGCGCGGTTACGCTAGACCATCTCGTTGACCCCTGGTAAATATCTCCCTGACCACATTATTGACGCGTTAATTTTTTTTTTTCGTTATGTTAAGTCGGACCAAACTTCTAGACCGGCCAGACGTTGTTATTTTTTAACGAAGATTCCCTGACATACGTCAGCAATTGTTATGTCATAAATTATATCGATATAAAGGTCATAAATTTAATTTTGTCTTTATATTTTTCGAGTCCTTGTGAATAAATAATGTCAATTGAATGAACGGTTTGGGGAAACTAATTATTAGGTGATAATGGTTGTAATCAAAAATATTTTTAGTCTTCGAATAGGCCAGTGTCTTCTCCAAAATAATTATTTCGGCCATAACCACCGGTAGTATTGAAAATAGCATCTACCCTAAGGCAAAAACAGCGTTACATCGCCAATTAGGCAAAAGTCTCGCATTTAACTACAAATTTGAGGCATAGTTTATCCGTGAAACTGCTAATTTGAACAAATTGTCGACGCTTCGCTGTTTAGTCTTCTATCAAGTTCTATTCGTTTTATAAAAAATGCAATTGCTAGCTGCGGCTTGAAACTAATGAACTGGGTTTCATCCCCCGCCAGGGGTACATAACCTTCACTAACCATAGGATGTGCCATTACATTTTTCATTCATTGGAGATTTAATAATCTAGCACAGCTTTGAAACAAAACAAAGCGAGTCTGTCAGTTGCTACGAATTTACACTTTCATGGAAGCATTTTCTGCAGCACGATATGCCTGGTTTTGCAACCACAAGCAAAAAATGTATTCTTCGTTTTTTGAAGTGCAGGATGTGTTAGTCAGCAAACTGCACTGATGGGACTTGAAAAGTCGAAACAGTATACATTATCTGCGGTAGTAATGAACATATTTTAAAACATTCATTTCATGAAGTTTTTACAAAAGCTTTGCAAACCCGTATCTAAGCATCAAATCACCGATAATTTAATCCACTGCCAGGCATTTTCAAGATCGACTGATAGAGTACCTTGTTCCAAGCAATTCTTCACATTTTCTGACTTTTGAATAGTATGAATACTTGCACATTGCAATGATCTAATGTCGTAATTGTAATGTCACAAACAAGATTGTCTACGTCACGTAGTGTCGAAACCATATTTACGCCATTGGTAAACAAATGAGTCTACTATGGCGGTGTAATCATAGCTCGACATTAACCTTGTTTGTGTGTTGTTATGTCATTGTTAGCATTGCAAACACTCTGGATCCTTTCTCCTAATTTCGTCATAGCCTACGTATATCACGGTCAAGCGCGTGGGCTAGTTTTTTTTGTGAATGGCTCTCTGGTATTACAAGCTAAAAAACTTGATATTCAAGTTCAACATTTTTAAAATCAAATCTTCATTATACTCGCGATATTACGACGAAGCGTATAACAAGTAACGGGGTCCATCTCCGCGGCTTAGCGCCTGGACAACACAGCTCCAAAGAGGGTTTTCGGACAATTGGGTCCCGGACAGAAAAAATGGTCACCAGGACAAATGGGTCTCGGACAAATGGGTTGGGGTTAGGGTTAGGTCAGGGAAATGATTGTCCGGGACCCATTTGTCCTAGAATCTTCGAGGAAACGTCACGGCGGTGGCAATTCGTTGGCGACGCTGTGTCCGATTTGAACGGCTTTGGGAACGAACCCCCGATCTCCTGCGCCGATGGCAATATCTTAAACCACTACGCCAACCAAAACCTAATATATTTGATTATTTACTAACATTTTAGCGAACAAAATCTATGAAATCACTTTCAACTTATCACCGATGTATTCCCTCAAAAGTGGTTTAAGGAAAGGCTCGTTGCCTTTGGCGATACTGTGTCTGATTTTGACTTGCCCGAGAATCAAACGCAAGACCTCCCGCGTCGATACCGGGTTTCAGGACATTTTGATTTACGTAGTTTATTCTGATCTTGATTAATTTGTGCATCATACAGAGTGTGATGGTTCTATTACTTTTTGATTGTTTTAGAAAAAGCAGAGATAACTGTGAGTGCAATTGCTGCTTGTACTTGCAATTGAGACAAGTCGAAAGATGGAAGTTCAGAAGCAGTTGACCTATATTTCGTAAATGAATTTTGTGAATGAATTGGTGCTGTTATGATTTTGCAATACTTCGATTATTACGCCATAAAACATAGCGATTCGGAAACTTTTTACCGAGCTTCGTAGCCAATTTAAGGAAATTATTTTTAGCCGACTACTGTAGGTCTACGATGTTTCTACATCGAAAATTTTCTCAGAGTGGTTGTATCTTTTTTCTGCAAAACGGCGCTAAGGTGGTTCCCTGAAGGTATCATGCGGGATGCTCCCAGGCTCATAAATTTTTGTTTGGGTTGTGAGATTTCGCTTAGGCAAGATGACGTCGTAATTAATTGTGTAAACGAAATATGCTTGTCGGTAAACAAATAATAATATAGTGGTCAGAGTTATTACGTTGCGTTGGTTATTGTTTTACATGGGAAATAAACAATGTATTTCATGCTAGATTGAAGACAGTTACCCTGCCTGCATGTCCAATGTCAATGGCTCCAAAAACCACGGGGTTTCTGCGTGATAATTAAATTTTTGATGTCATAATCACTTTTCTTAATTATGACATCAAAAATTGGTTGTGATATAGAAAGTCCATGGTCTTTTGGAACCACTGAAACTAGAATGTGGACAGGGTAACTGTTTTGCTGTAAAGTTTGACACAACACATGACAAGTTTGATGTAATTAAGATATCATAGGCCAGACTTAAGAATCGATCATCAATTGAAAACTAAAAGCCCCCTACAGGCTGTTTCGCCGTGACTTAAATTTTCCTTGCATTTTGTTATATTTTACTGATAATGACCCAGACTTATATTTTACTGATGATGACAGCTGTATTTATGTTGTCGAAACGTCCTGTTACAACAAATGCTGGGCTTTATTTTTTTAGCTATTTTCGTCCCATATTTACTCTGTTGTTTTTGTTTTTCAGAAGTGATTATAGACACGCGTACTGCGACCTCCGATGTTGGCTGGGTGACACAACAAGGATCTGAGGTAAGAAACGTTATTTCTATGAATGTTTGGGCCATGGTTTCAAACAGGGCCTTCGGTTTCCTAATAAGGTCAAAAGCTGTTCGGTCTGGGCCCTTATTACATGTTTGATTTTGACTTGAATAAACTTTTGGGGGCAAATTATTTTTGAAGAAGGGTTACAAATGTTGTAGATTTTGCTGATGGGGGGGCAAATTTGGAAATCACTGGCTTAGATTTTAAGTTGTACCAAGCTGACTCCCAACAGCAGCGGTTTTCAACCGGGTTTTCGCCAGTACAGTCCAGAAATTCCGCAAGTTTAGAATTTAGAGCTGGGTTTAAGTGAATTAATAAGTTAAATTAATGCACAGGGTTCCTCGAATCTCTGGAATATTTCATTAGGGTTCCACTTCATCAGAAAGGTTGATAGCCACTGCTCTACTGCAAAGAGTTGAAGTATTATTTAACTAAACGTTTTGACATTTGTACTTGTTAGTACAAACGAGAGCTTTTCGAATCATATTTGAGATGTTTTAAACATTGTTGTAGGCATGATAAATATCTTTCTATGTTTTCTTCTTTGACGAAAAATAACAAAGTGTTTAGTGATTGTTTGATTCATGTTCAATACCTTCACTAAGATCACTTTCAAATGCCACTGCTTTTAACCTAAAGATGTGAAATGAATACTGGCGCTTTAAGCGACAATCTGAACTCTGATCAAAGCCTGATCAATTCACACAAAAATATATGTGTAGAAGTAGACATTGATTTTTGATATGTTTCAAGTTTTTATAATCAAATATGAACAATAAATCAAACGAACGTGTTTCATTGTTCCGAATACGTTACGATCTAGCTAAAAACACAAAAATTTAAATAAATAAAACCGTAGACTGCATAATCTCTACAACAAAATACGTCTTTAAATTGAACACTGAACAGTTACGAACTTGTTGGTTGGCACTGTGGTTAAATATTGGTGCCGGAGATATGGGGTTCGATTTCCGGGCCAGTCAAGTGGAAATAGTGTCACCAACGGCTCGCCACTGCTGCGATGTTTCTTCGGAGTTGCAACACGCCAAATCGCCGAAATGGATCTCGTTACGCGTTTCGGCGTAATACCGCGAGTATGATCAAGATTTGAGTTGCAAGCCATAGGCCGCGCACTTAATTAGGCTAAGAAATGTGATTAGGGCGTGCGTCCGCACATTGATAAAGCCGAGGCCTCAGGTTAGGTTAAGAAGAGGTCGCAATGTAAGAAATTTTAAGGATATTTCTCCTGGATGTGTTGAAAGGGCTTGTAAAAATTTTAAGGATATTCCTTCTTGATGTGTTAAAAAGCGGGTGATTTTAATGGTGTTTCTCATTTAAAAATTTTAATTTTAGTGGCAAGAAGCAACAAGTCTTCATGAGGACGGAAGAGAACGAAGAGTACTGATGATTTGCCAAATGAACAAAGTAAAACAAGATAGTTGGGTTCGATCCCCCTTCATTCCTCTCCAAGGTGCTAGTCGCGTGTACATCGAGTTCGAGTTCACAATGAGGTAAAACACTAGAGTTCTTAAGGGAAGTGAAGTGTACAGTTATTTTTTACTTAGTGTTAGAAAATACGAATTCAAAACTGACAGTACGAATTTTCAAGTGCATTTAGTTAACCAAAAATAGGCATTCGACGTTTAAGCTGATGACGTACTAAGATTTTATTTGCGCATTGATGCGTGCAAGAATGACAGCGGCAGTGCTTGTCTGCCCAATTTGCTTTCACTGATCGAAGATCAAAAGCTTGGAACGCTAAACTTTTAACGCTTATTTTTGGTTAACGAAATACATTTAAAAACTTATGCTGTCAGTTGGGAATTCGTTGTATTTCACAACACTTTTAGTAAAAAAATAATTCCTCGCATCAGTTCTCCTTGAATGTGTTTTTTTTCCATTAGCTCAGTTATTGTAAAGTATTTCAAATTTATTTTGCATAAAAGCGTTCAAATTTTGCTCAAAAACATACTTTTCTGCTTACTAAGGGACTCAGGGTTTCCATCGTATTCAAAAGTTTGCAATATTTTTTTGCAGATCTTGCGAGGATGTGCCTAATGTAGCAACTTGCAAAGAAACGTTTAATTTATATTATTACGAAGCAGACAGAGATGAAGCAACCAGCACTTTCCCGCCTTGGAATGACGACGAATATACAAAAGTAAGTACAATATTTTTACCGGTTTCGATTCCCTACAAGGTTGTTTCAACAGTAAGTTTACTTTGAGAAGCGTCTATTTTGAATAAATAAGCAGCTTTATTCATTTTACCTTGCTTTTTGTGCTTTTTTCTTGATTTCTTCGCCGCAACCGTCCGTTTAGTGAGTGCTGTAGTTGACGACTCGGAGTCGGCGCGGTAGGTCTGGGGTTCGATTTCCGGGTTGGTCACATTGGACACAGTGCCGCTAACGGTTTGCCACCGCTGCGATGTTTCTTCGTAGCTGTTTTGTTTAGGCGCTACCCACGGAGATGGATCTCGCCACTCCTTACACGCTTCGGCGTGATATCGCGAGTGTAATGAAGATTTGATTTTTTTATTCGTCGCCGTCTCGATAAATGACGAAGTATTACACACAAAAAATACATGCCGGTACTTTGATTGTTATAATTCGAAGAAGAAAAAGGAAAATTCTTCTGTCGTAATATGAATGGCAGCGAGAAGATAGCCGCAGAGGGGTCACTAGGTCTTCGAGTCAGCAGCCTTCTCGTAGCATGGCTGCTGACTCTGGAGTCAGCAATTGTAATATACCCTATATATCACACTAATAATACTTTTGGTACCAGTATTTAACTCCTTCGGTAGCTGCGTTTTGTAATCAGCAGCGATGTCGAGTATTTGAGGACGATAATCACGTTGAATTTGTCGAAGTTCGTTGACGTGAGGGTTTCATTTTTATTTGACTTTCAGCTCTAACGTCTCGAATGCGCGACACAGGTGCGACTACCCAATTGTTCATCCTTATTAAAGGATTATCTATAGTGACGTCATGTTTAGAGGAGCTTTTGATGATGTCATTGATGCCCTAAACTGCATTCTATTGGCAGTGTTACGTGTTGACGACTGAGTGGGCACAAAATTCAAACTTGCGAGTTGGCGTAATGTTTAAGGGCATCGCTATCGACGCGGGAGGTCTGGGTTCCATTCTCGGGCATGTCGCTGAAGTCTCGCCACCGCTACGATGTTTCTTCGGAGCTGTGTTGCCCACTTTGCTCAGGTGCTAAGCTGCGGAGATGGATCCCGCCACTCGTTACACGCTTCGGTGGAATACCACTAGTAGCCTATAATGAAGATTTGCTTTTGATTTTGCGATTTTCATGATCATTACGACCGTTTATTGACGCAACATTTTTCTCAAAAGAGCAACTTAGCGCAGTTGCTCGTAAAGAAAATGCAGACAGCGCTGTGAACTGGCCCTATGATACTTAATCTTTTCTGCTACGCTGTTTTACAAGCTTAAATCCACCAACCAAAGTGTGCAAAATCGAGTTTGACATGTTCAATTTCAGTGGGCTTTAGACCTGCAGTTCGTAGTTCTAGTTTCTGCATCATAATCAATTTTTTGATGTCATAATCACTTTTGACTGTGACGACGTCAAAAAATTGATTATGAAGCAGAAAGTACAACAACGAACCGTGGGCCTAAAGCTCACTGAAATTGGACATGTGGACAGATAATGGTGTGCTTGCTACTGAGAGCTAAGTTGATAAGATCGACACCTACACCCTAGTAGCCTACAAAAATCTGAGCGGTGATTTTTTTCGTTTGAAATGTGTCGATTTTTCCGGTTTCTTTTGGTTTGATTTTCGGAAGCTATTAGCACAATTGGATGGCGAAAGAAATAGAAAAACAAGATAGAATTTGCTTTATGACGTAATAAATAAATCTCGGGGATTTAGAAAGCGTCGCGTCGTTGCCCCGTCTTAATCGATAATGACAAATTAAACATATTTGCCGCTGTCTCGCCATTAATGTCGTCGATTATTTAGTAATCGTCTCGTTATGACATATCCATTGCTGTGACGTTCAAGATGACAAAAGTCTGTGACCATGAAGCAGATAATCTGGCTTTGATTCCTGCTCTGGTTATAATTCAATTATTTTAACTTGATTTGTATCCGGCTAGTTAGTCAGTTATTAAGACAATGCTATCGGTGCGAAAGGTCTGGGGTTCCAAATTCGAATCCCTGGTCGGTGAAATTGGACACAGTGTCGCCAACGGCTCGCCACCGCTGCGACGTTTCTTAGAGCTGTATCACCCAGGCGCTAAGCTGCGGAGATAAGCCCCGCCACTCGATACACGGTTCGACGTAAAACCGCGAGTATAATGAAGATTTTAACTTGATTTGTTTGGAGGTGTTGATAAATTCTTTTAAGTTCCAAAAGACTGTTTTTTCCTGTGCTATAAGTATAAATTTTTACTATGATAGTTTATCACGTTAATGTTTATAAACAGTAAATATTGCACACACTCTTTCATGTGGTTAAAGTACGTTATTTTTGCGATCCTATCTTTAATAAGTTCGGAGATTTTTGCGCGATAACGGATATTCGCTTCATTTTTGTACTCTTTAATCCATTTTGAAAAATTCCTGCATTTTATCGGCATAGTCACGCGACACAGATCGTGGGCGGCCTATATTACCACCAAATCACCAGCTGTAGGGGCTGGTGATGTTAAGATTTGTAGGTAGGGAAAAGCCAAGGGAACAGCTGCTTGGCAATTTAATTCCTTGTAATTACCTGTATGTCAGTATTTTCCAGTTTTTTCGTATCACAAAATCAAATCTTCATTATACTCGCGGTGTTACCATGAAGCGTATCACAATCGGCGGGGTTCATCTACGCGACTTTGCGCCTGGACATCACAGCTCCTAAAAACATCGCGGCGACAGCAAGCCGTTGGTGACGTCGTGTTCGATTAGGCCTGCCCGGGAATTGAACAGTAGACCTCCCCTACCATGAGCGAAAAAGAATAAAAGATATTGGTATGTAGACTTATAAATCTCATCAACTGTTGAAATCTAATATCTATAACAAGGGTCTCAAACACGCGACCCGCGAGAACGTTTTGTGCGGCCCGCGATAAATTTTAGGATCTCAAAGTAATTGACAATTTAAATGTCAGGTACCTTTTTTCAGATACGATAAAGTAAAATTCACTCTAAAAATGCTTCTAAACCTGAACTTACTCATCAAACTTCAAACCCTGTAGTGTAAAATAATCATTAGCGTACTTGTGTTTATCTTTTTTTGTATTCTTATTATGTTTTCATTGTGAATTGCGGCCCTCAGGTATTTTACACGTCCTTATTTGGCCCTCAGAGCAATTTGAATTCGATACCTTCGATCTAAAATAATGCAAACCGGCGCTTGATGTATTGGTTAGCAGCGTTCGTTTAGTAGCCTGGGAATTGGGTTTTATTCCCGGTCGGGTCACACTAAAGTCGATGAGAATAGTATTAACATCCTGCGTTAAAGACACTCGGCGCAAGCGGGAAGTGTGAAGGGTTAAGTGTATGTGTGTTGTGTGTCTTGTAAGCCACTAACACCGTTCGGTCATTCATCGTTGATATTTGTAATGGGCCGTCGTTAAAAAATGACCCACGCAGCTACCCTGTTATGTGTTCTATTTTGGTGGGTTCAGGCGTGCGGTTCTTTTGGTTCTAATTTCTGCATCCAATTCTTGATGCCATAATCACTTGTTTAGTTTGAACTGCGAGCGTAAGCTCACGAAAATAGACCTGTGGACAGGGTGCATCTGTGCTTCAACATCTGCTGCCCAGTACTTTACCACTAATCCCATTACGTACTATTCTAGGTTGACACCATAGCTGCGGACAAGAGGTTTCATCGAGGTTCGGCGGAAACGAATCTGGAAACTAGAGACATCGGTCCGATCACAAAAAGTGGGATTTATATCGCTCTGCAGGTGTGTAGCTTCTTCAACACGTTTTATCGTCGTCGTTTGGCCTAGCATCCACTCCAGATCAAGTGCAAACATCTGTAAGGCCAAGGATTTATCTCTTTGTTATCCCAGAGTGCTGCCTACAACCGTACCAGAAGCTAGCTGATGTGATGTTGTTAATCTAGATTCTGTTATGGTGGTCCACCAGCAACAAACCACGTGCCCCTCTTGGACTAGTGAAGATAACAATACCTGCTCTTTGCTTTGTTGCGCTACACTTTAGGCCTCTCTCCCTTAACCTAGGGGAAGGTCGCAGCGGCCTAGTTTGGCAATAACAAGTGCCAAACGTAAATAGTGACCCCTACGATGAGGAGTAGACGTTTATACGGTGCCCGACTGGAAAGGTTTGCTTAATTAACAAGCTGAAATTGATTCTTAATTCTTATTTTATCATCTTCAAATAACTAAAAAATTATAGCAACTTATAATCATGTGTAGTACATCTTTGCCCATTGATATTTGGACTCCTTTTTCCTATAGCTCTGACGGTCGCAATAAAGTACTAGTGAACATACAAGGTTGTGTACACAACTCTCCCGAATATGCAATATGCAAATTTTTGCTTAACATTTTGAATACAATATAGTATAATGTACAGGGGCTCAACAGTTATGATGAGTGGGTCGCATTGTTAAAGGTATTAATGGGAAGTTGTGGCTTACAATGTGCGCGTGAGATAATTATCGGAAAAACGTGCACATGGGCACATTTAGTCGAGATGTACAGTAGGCTGCAAGTGTACATGCGCCCAAATAGGGCCAATTTTTTTATATCATTTCGTCTTTATGTTAGCACATGGATATTTCAAAAGTTTTTGCGTTTATAAGTTATTTGCAAACATTAATTGTCTGGGTATGTTTCGCTAATCTCCACCTATGTGCTGGCGGCAGATAAGAGGCCTGTTATTTAGGAAACCGATAAAAAATCTGGTCAAATGCTGACTAATAACAAACTTATTGGAGGGAGTTTAGTTTGTATTTCGTTGCTGGGTAACCTGTACCAGAATTTTTGGGAATGTTTTTACATAATAAGCATTGTGATTAATAATCAACAGTTGAACGTGGCAGATATCCATAATTATAATAGACTGGTTGGAGGGCGCAATAAGTAAAGACAACACTATCAACGCGAGAGGTCTGTGGGATCAATTCCCGGACCGGTTACATCGGACACAGTGCTGGCAACCTCTCGCCACTGCTGCGACATTTCTTTAAAGTTGGGTTGTCCATCTAAGCCGGGGAGATGCACCCGCCACTCGTTACACGCTTGCTTCGGTGTAATGAAGATTTGATTTTTTTGAATTAAGATTTATATATAATTTAGGATTCCGGTTCTTGTATGGCGATCATGCATCTGAGAGTTTATTTCAAATATTGTGATTCCGTTACTCAAAATCTCGCTATGTTTGGAACGACCGTGGCAGGACCAGAACGCACCTCATTGGTAGAAGTTGAGGGGGTTTGTGTACCTCACGCCGCAAAGGTGAGACAACCTAGAGCTGTGGTTCTCAACCTTTTTATGGTTTGTGCCTGTGGCCTCCCTTCTACAGACTTTCAACACCAGTGGCCCCATGCTCAGCTCTAGCAAGTTTGTCGGTATTTTATTCATAGTAGCTACAACCGTCCGCTGAACGTGAGTTGTACGCCACTGACTGTAAATAAATTTTACCCTTTTAACACTCTAGGGTGAGAGGGCTATAGTCTTTAGACCTAACAAAAAAATGAATAAAAAATCATGCTGAAAAATGCTAATTTTTGTGTGCATGCCTCACAATTTGAGTTCATTTTACGTGGTGTTGTTCTGTGTTATTTTGTGCCACTTGTTACATATTAGGAAAAGAAATATGGAGCCACATTACACTGCAATAGTAATGGGATTTGGGCCGTCCCGAAAGGACAGTGTGCTTGTGATCCTGGGTTCGCTCCCAACACCGATCGAACTTCTTGTGAAGGTAAGTAACCGCTAAAAATGTAAAATTTACAAAAAAATACCCGAGTATACTGGAGCGTGGTTGATGAGAAATAATGGCCGGAAACAGCGCTGTTCCGCTGCATGGTACTTCACAAAAATGTCAGAAATCAAATCTTCATTATACTCGCGGTATTACGCCGAAGCGTGTAACGAGTGGCGGGGTCCATCTCCGCGGCTTAGCGCCTGAGCAACACAGCTCCGAAGAAACATCGCAGCGGTGGCGAGCCGTTGGCGACACTGTATATGAAATAAACCGGCCCGGGAATCGAACCGCAAAAACTACGATACTGCCGTGCCAGTTATGTTACTCTTGTAAAGTAGGTTACTTAATCCAATAATTATGTTCCAATTTTTGCTGCAGAACTACCTTTTTGTCAATTTCATGAGCTTTTTACTAAATTACTACTAAATACCAAAACTGATCAAAAATGACTGAAAAAACATTTGGAATTACAATAATTATGGGACGAAAATAGCTTAAGGAGGAAAAATAAAACCACTGCAATTCTTTAAACTGGACGTTTCGACAACATAGGTTCAGCTGTATCAGCATTACCTTTCTTAGACTTCTGATGATGACAGCTGGTTTTTTGTTGTCGAAACGTCCAGTTTCAAGAATTACTGTGGCTTTACTTGGAATTAAATCTCTGAAAAAGAAAAAAATTTCCTGGCTAAATTTTTTGCTGTTGCGCCAGAACAATGAGCTATTATTTTGTTTTTCATTTGTAGTGGTAGATTGTGGCACAAATATTGAGAAAATCTGGTAAATTTATGTTTACATTAGCGCAGCATAAACAATACTTAATGTATATTGTTTATTTTGAGTATCGGTCCCTTTGAATTTGGTAATAAAAGTTCGGTAGAGAAAATGTGTAATGAAAAATGGGTCTGTATTTTTATTGAAATAATTCAAAAGTAGGAACACGAAATCCATAAATTGGCATCGATCATCATAACTTAAATGAAAAACTAACTTTTTTGATCTGATGAACATACTGATTTTTCATTTTGTCAAAAAAAAAAAACTCGCCTACACAATTGAATTCTTAGTTTAAAAGGAGAATAACTATCTATGACGTCACTATGGTTCGCGATGATATAACGCGTTCACGTCTAACGACTTTTTTATCTTTGCTTCGATAAAAATCACATTATTGTGTCTCAACTGACTTTATGAATAAGTATAATTAATTAGCAGTGCTTTTGATGTTGCGCTAATGACACTTTTGTTTGTCGCTATCACTGAAATTAACATTTTAGTTACTTTGAACTTACCGGTGGGTTGGCGTGGAGGTTTAAGACACCGATTTCAGTGTGGGAGGTTTTGGTGTCGATTCCCTGGCCAGTCAAATCAGACACAGGGTGGCCAACGGCTCGTTATTGGAGCTTTGTTGTCCATGGTGCCTAGCTGCGGTGATAGACCTGCCATTTGTAACTTGCTTAGGTGTATTGCGCGTGTATAATGATGAGTTGATTTGAGTGGCTCTACTTTTAAGAAAACAACTAAAATAACTTTTAACAACATAATTTTTCAATATTCAATTTGCTTTTTGCAAGTTATTGAGAGATTATCCCCGCAACCCCCCAAGGATAAGCGGGTCCAGAAAATTGATTGATTGAGAGATTATTGCTTGCGATGCCTATTGGTTAAAAATTGGCATGAAATTTTTACGTCAAGGCTTCCTTTACCCTGTTCAGTGTCCACTAGTCCAATGGAAGTGGGTTTCTGCATCACATGTCATCAAAAATTTGATTATAAGGCAGAAAGCCCGTATGCTTATGGCCTGCTTAGATTGGACATGTGGACAGGGTACTTATATTTGTTTGTGACCCGGTTTTTCTTCATAGGGATTAATTAGTTTTTAAACATAGGTCATTGGCTGGTTATGGTAGACTCAAAATTTACCTGTTCTGCAGGTGTTCTTTGTAATGATCATACACTTTATTCAAGCTTAATCTAACTTAAGAACAGTACATAATTATAAAGGAATCTAAATATAAAACATAATACGACTTACTAAGGTTCTTAAACTAACACTCGTAACCTACTTACACCAAACCGAACACTTCAAACTAACACAGAGAAACAGCGCACAATTCACAATAACAAGCTAATTTAGAAATACATTTGGGCCGGAAGCATTAACAAGAAACTTCGCAGTTACATGTACAACACAGTAAATGATGTAAAAACATGGGTTCGAAACTCAATGTATTATATCATTCACCCCTCCTGGCAAACAAGATTTAATAATTTACGCCATAGCGCATAGGAGGAACACCTTTGTTACTACGAGCGGAACGTCTCACAGAACATTCAGGGCTGTTGACGTTCTGATTTACATTTTCATGAGATTCGAAAGAAGAATCACTACTGCCATCAAAACTCACATTACTTTCAGGTTCATCACTAGAACGAGAAAAATCACAGGGTGCATCATTCTGTTGCGACACATTAAAGGTATCATTATTTACAAGTTGAGGAATAGGCGCAAGATCACGAATTGACACAGTAGCTTCACGGCCACTCGGGTAACGCACATCAGCATATGTCGGATTCACATTAACGACTTCTACTTCGTCAACAAGAGGTTCACTTTTACTGTTTCTGACAAAACGTCGTACAAAAACTTTGTCACTATTAGTCAACCACGTAGGAAGAGATGTACCCGAGCAAGAACGTCGTTGAAAGTTAAAAAATCGCTCGTGTGGGGTCGTATTAGTAGCAACACACAAAAGAGATCGCATCGAATGCAAAACATTATCTAAAACGGCTTCATAATTCGATTGCGGTAATGCGTCGTTTTTTAACGCCAATTGAATGGACTTCCAAACAGTTCCCACAGTCCTTTCGGCTTGTCCGTTACCTGAAGGATGGTAAATGCTAGACTTGCTGGATGCAATGCCTCTGTGCAATAAGTACTGCTTGAAATCACGCGAAATGAATGCAGCTCCATTATCAGTATGGATAAAATTTGGGGTTCCGCACAGAGTAAAAAGCTTCTCTAAACATTGTATCACAGTTGATGACGTCATACTTTTACAAGGGAAAGCAAACGGAAAACGTGAAAATTCATCTACTATTATCAGCAAATAATTGTTACCACTTTTAGATTGTACAGGTCCTTTAAAATCCATACTTAGGCGTTCCATAGGTTGTGTAGCTTTCACCAAAACTTTCATGTCAGGACGATAGTATTGAGGTTTCACTTCAGCACATGTTTTACAATTAGACACAACTCTTTTAACTTCAGTTGTAGAGAATGGCAAGTTCTTTGTGCGCACAAAATGTAGCATTCGTGTTACTCCCGGATGGCAAAGTTGTCGGTGAATATCTTCCAGGGAAGATGAAGCAGAGAGAGATGAACAGAAAGCTCTTGACAAGGTGTCTGGTCCAACATTTTGTTTTCCTGGTCTATATTTGATTTCATAAGAGTAAGATGCCAGCTCCAACCTCCACTGTTGAACTTTATTGTTTTTGATTTTCGAACGACGTCTACTATCAAGCATAAATGCTACTGAACGTTGATCTGTGACTAGAGTAAACGTTCTTCTCGACAAAAAATGTGACCACTTTCTTATTGCTTCTATGATTGCTGTTGCTTCTTTTTCGATCGCAGGGTAGCGCCGTTCTCCTCCTTGCAAGGTTCGTGACATGAATGCCACAGGTCTTCCGCCTTGGTTAAGAGTAGCTGATACGGCAACATCAGAAGCGTCGCATTCAACAACAAAAGGCTTACTTTCATCAACTGATTTTAAGGCAGTATGTTCAAGCTCACTTTTCAGACGCTGGAAAGCTTGTAATGCCTCCTTACTGAGCGGAAAACTCTTTACGTCGGCTAATGGTCGAATTTTATCAGCAAAGCAATCAATCCACTTTGCGTAGTAGGCAAACATTCCCAGAACACGTTGAAGTAATTTAAAAGTTGTTGGGGGCGGAAAATCTTGTAAAGGACGTAATCGTTCCGGATCAGGTCTAATAAGTCCGTTACCAACAACATAACCCAAAATTTGAATTTCAGGAACAGAACTAATGGTTTTCGATTCATTTAGTGTAAAATTGTTGCGAGAAATTGCTTCAAGGAAAGCTTTCACATTTAAATCATGTTCCTCTTGAGTTCTTCCAGCAACTGTTACATTGTCTAAATAAGGAAACGTATCGTTTAAATTTTCGTTTTCAATAAAACGCGAAATGACTCGCTGAAATACGGCAACTCCATTTTTCACACCGAATGGAATGCGATTAAACTCATACAATTTGCCATTTGCCTCAAAAGCAGTATATTTTCGTTCAGATTCAACTATTTTGATTTGATGGTATGCACTTCGAAGGTCAAAAGTCGAAAAAACGCTGTATTTTGCAAGTTCATTTATCATATCGTCAATTCTAGGCAATGGATATGCATCTAATTCTGTATAAATATTAATCGTTTGAGAGTAATCCACACATAAGCGTTTCTTGTGTCGGTTAAATTCATCGCTAATAACAACTACCTGGGCCCTCCAGGGCGATGAGCTCGGTCGAATAATTTCCTCAGAAAGAAGTTTATCGATGTTCTCTTGGATGAAGCGTCGATCTTCCTGGCTGTAGCGACGGGATCTAGTAGCTATTGGTTTCACATCTGGGGACAAATTTGCAAACAAAAACACTTCATTTGTGTCTGCTGCGGTCAAGGAACAGTTCGAGTTCCTTGAGACGATCAAATCTGGAGAGTCGCCGTTAAAATTGAATATCAACCGTTGATGCTGACTTTGGAAATCTAGCCCCAAAATGATATCACTGCACAAATCCTGGAACACGTTAAGCCTCGTAGAGGGATATTTCATCCCGTTATGGACTAAGTCGACCAAACAGAACCCATCGGATTTGACTTTCATGGTTGTGGCCGCCATTTGCACCTGCTGTGACGTAGGATAGACTTCCATGTTCAGTTTTGTACAAACATTAGAGTTGATATAACTTTCCGAACTTCCTGAATCAACTAGAGCAGTTAAGCTGGTTCCGCTGATTGAGACAGGCAACGATGCTGGAAGCAAACTTGCAGGACATGCAGCAGATATAGTACACAAACCAGGGCAAGAGTTCGAACAACTACTAGCGGTTTCTTTAACATTTACTGAACGAGGCTTTGCACGACGTATGGTAGATGACTTGGAACGGCAAACTTTGGCAAAATGTCCAATTTTTCCACAGGAATAACATTCTGATTCTCTAGCTGGACATCGGTCTCGACTATGGAAAGACAAACCACAAAAGAAACAAGTCTTATTGCGTGTTGATGATCCCAGGACTTGATCGTTATCTGATTCTTGTTCGGATTCTTTGCTCAGCGAAGGTGCAGCGCTCGCTGTTACGTTTCTTCTGCACAGGTAAGCTTCAGAATGTTCTTGAGCTGTCCATAAAGAACAAGCGATGTCATATGCTTGATCCACGGTTAGTTCAGCATTTTCTAACAGTCGTTGACGAATAGTATGAGATGAAATCCCATTAATAACAGCGTCACGAACCAACTCATTTCGGTATTCATCTGCCGTGACATTTCGTAAACCGCATTCTTTACTCAACAGATGAAGTGATTGAAAATATTCTCGTAAGGTTTCGCCTTCTCGTTGTTTTCTCGTAGCTAATTGATGTCTAGCAAAAATCACATTAGGTGATTTAATGTAGATACTCTTGAGCTTTGCTATGGCAGCATCATACGTATCGCAGTCTTCAATGTATTCGTAAACATCTGAGCTAACGAACGTGAATAAGACTTGCAAACGCTGATTTTGATCCGGTTCTTGTGCTGCATTTTCCCCATCTCGGTTATGTTCTTCATAACGCTCTAGAAAACCTGTGAAAACTTTCAGCCAATGCTTCAGCTGCTTTGCTGCTTTTGGGGAATCGGGCTGTGCATCGAATCTTGCTGGTTTCAACATTTCTCGCCATGACGCTGCCATTTCTCTTTATGTTTTAAGTTAGATTAATTGTAATGATCATACACTTTATTCAAGCTTAATCTAACTTAAGAACAGTACATAATTATAAAGGAATCTAAATATAAAACATAATACGACTTACTAAGGTTCTTAAACTAACACTCGTAACCTACTTACACCAAACCGAACACTTCAAACTAACACAGAGAAACAGAGCACAATTCACAATAACAAGCTAATTTAGAAATACATTTGGGCCGGAAGCATTAACAAGAAACTTCGCAGTTACATGTACAACACAGTAAATGATGTAAAAACATGGGTTCGAAACTCAATGTATTATATCATTCTTTTAGTGGCGCAAATCGCTGTCATTTTTTACCAATTTTTTTTTGCTTGATAAAGAGTACAAACTGATGATGTTAGATAAACAAGTGCTGCTGATCTTATTGACTTTACGTAAATTATTGTTTAGCTTTTTGTAATATTCATCACTCGTAGTTGTTTTGAAAATTATTGTTATTTTGGTTATTTTAAAACATCAGAAATTCTTTTGATTACAAATATATTGAAAACCGTAAGTTAAAAAGGTCATTTCTGGCTAACATACATTCTAAAATTTATTTTGAATTCAGCTTTTGTCAAACGGTATTCGAAATTTGTTGAAATTATGATGTATGAGTATGTTGCGAGTTTGGTTGGGAAAAAAGTGAGGGTATTTGTGTTTTGATGATACTGTAAATTATGTCACAAAGTTTTGATTTATAAACAAGTGTAATAAGCTTCTTGATTTTTCGTTCGTAAAAGCAGTGGCGGGGTCAGGGGGCGCTGCTCTCCTCATTTCTTTTTGAGGAAGCTGAAAATGAAGTTTGTGTGAAAGATTCTTATGAAACACAAAGCTTAAAGTGAAAGTATGGGTGAAAGATTCTTGTGAAACGCAGTGATTTTTAGCCTGTTGTAATTTTCTCCCTTATTGTATAGATGTATTGGTTTTCAATTTCAGCTCATTTGGCCGGGTGGTAAGAGCATCATCCTCTGAAGCTGTAGACTCGGCTTTGGGTCGGGTCAGACCAATAATTTTATAATTGGTATCCACAGCTTCTCTGCGTGACGCTCAGCATTAAAGGGACAGTGTGGAGAACAGTTCGGTAAGTTTACTTGTTGTGCCGTGAAGAAAGACACTTAGCGGGATTTCCCCATCTTGGTGTGGTAGACAGATGACTGGCAACTCCTAAGCGAGCTCGTTATAACGCTTTGATCGCTTTCTCGTGATAGGAGGATAAATATGCAACTAAATAATAAAATCAATAAAAATCTTGCTGTTGTCATCATTAGGGTTGCACTTTAGAATTAACTGATGATGACAACAACATTCTACAACGCAGTCGAAATGTCTGAAATTCTTCTACAGTTTATCCTGTAACTTTCCCATGTAAAGGGTCTTTAAAAAACACGATTTTGTTTTGACGTAAACACGTAATAACAGTTCAAACACGCGCTCTTATTTTGTGGTAAACAGAAATGGAAAAATTTAACCGTTTATTTCAACACGGTAATGAAAATTGAAGGTGAAACGACAAGGTTTCAGCCCCGCCCTCTCCTTCTATCAATAACATTCTCAGTCCTGTGATCAGAAAAAGCTTTTACAAAAAGCGTTGGAACTGCGCAGCGACTTTTCGCGTCGCTCGCCAAATCTGCGAGACAAAAGGCTATGAAATTGCCGCGTATTCACTTCGATGCTCTCGCTTCTGTTTTGAAAGGGAATTTGAGGCAAGGGGGAGGGGCTGAACACCATCAGGAACAAGCGTCCCCAAATTAGTCAAATCACGGTTAAAACTCAGTTACAAGCCTGGCCGCTTGTTCCAATAATCTTGGTGGTAAAAAATTGACTTTAGCTTTAAATTACCGGCTGGGACTTCGCCAGTCAAAAACAGGGGAGATTACAAATTACAAACATTACGATATTTTATGCGAATGTTGTAAGCAAACGTCAGGATGGGGTTGGTCAAAAAAAGGGGGGCGGTTTCCCGGTGCTTACCTGACTACGTTCTTACTTCAGCGATTTTTATTCGTGATCACAGAAAACAAATGAATGAGAGTCGGCGAGAAAATCACGTTCAATTTTGCTCATGTTTTTAATTAAAAATTTTCCAGATTTAAAAGTCGAAAATGATTGAACACTAAAATCTCGGAAAAATTACCTTTGTGATCCATGAAGTGGCCTGAAAAATAATTGGGGTACCAACCAGTTGTCGTTCCGGTTCAAGACATCACTATCGGCGGGGGAGGTCTGGGGTTTCACTTCCTGGGCCGGCCAAATCGGACAGTGTCGCCAACTGCTGGCTACCGCTGCAACGTTTCTATAGAGCTGTGTTGCCCAGGCGCTTAGCCGCCGAGATGAGCCACACAACTCGTTACGCGCTTGTTGTAATACCGCGAGTATAATTGATTTGGATTAATTAAATCAAACTAAGTTATTTGTTATTCTAATCACAATTTAATAGAAATAGAACGAAGTTGTAATAGCGTATTATGTCACCCAAACTCACCAAACTGGACTGTCTTCTGTTTTAGTGTAGCTGATTTTCCTTAACAAATTTTCTTACCGACTGCCAATTTTTTTCGGTTGACTGATTTTGCTGACAGGTCAATTCTGAGGTCTCGTTCACGCGAATTCCAGTGAAATTCAAAGCTTTCTGTTTCCTGTTTCTGTTTTCTCACCACATTTCGCGTGAATTGTCATTATCATATCAATTTTCATTGACAATTTTTTGCTCTAAAATTTTTTTCACTTTTTTCGCCCAAATAAGCAGGGTTGCCAGGTTTTGCAGAGTAAAATATACCAAAATGTTCCAAATTATATACCAAATATATACCAAAATATGTTGTCAAAAATATACCAAATATATACCAAAATTTCGAAAAAAAATCATCAGTTTATCTGTAAAAATGAAAAGTAAGTGTTGCATTTTTGAATGACATAATTAATTTCTTGCTCAATCTCCCAACAGAAGTATTTTTACACTGAACATAAATCAGTTGTATTTGCTAAATACAATCAAGCTTTCATTACCAGTAATGCAGATTAAATAGACCAAGGAACCGAATCAAAGTTTCTCACGCTAAACAAAAAACAATAGTCACAAATACAACAGTTTAATTGAAATTAATCAACACTTCACAGTCCACAATTCTCAGGTAACAAAAAGATGTACTGCACAAAACTCACAGTTTCAAATAAACTAGCCCCCATTACTTGAAATTAATCAACACTTCACAGTCCACAATTCTCAGGTAACAAAAAGATGTACTGCACAAAACTCACAGTTTCAAATAAACTAGCCCCCATTACTTGAAATTAATCAACACTTCACAGTCCACAATTCTCAGGTAACAAAAAGACGCACTGCACAAAACTCACAGTTTCAAATAAACTAGCCCCCATTACTTGAAATTAATCAACACTTTACAGTCCACAATTCTCGGGTAACAAAAAGACGTACTGCACAAAACTCACAGTTTCAAATAAACTAGCCCCCATTACTTGAAATTAATCAACACTTTACAGTCCACAATTCTCGGGTAACAAAAAGACGTACTGCACAAAACTCACAGTTTCAAATAAACTAGCCCCCATTACTTGAAATTAATCAACACTTTACAGTCCACAATTCTCGGGTAACAAAAAGATGTACTGCACAAAACTCACAGTTTCAAATAAATCTCAAGTAAGACCTACATATCATACATATGGATCAGCGATGTACAGGAGCCGGAGTCAAGCAAATTTTTTTGGAGCCGGATCGGACTCGGAGTTAAGTTTAACGTCAAAACTGGAGTAGGAATTGGAGCCGGAGTAACCATTTCTTTAAGTTATTATTGTAATGTACACTTAACATTGTCAAAAGTTATGCTCGCTGTGAGGCATCGGTTCGCGCACAGTCTCTAAACACCAGTAATCTCACTAGCATGAAATTTAACATAGGCCTAAAGTTTGAATAACTTTGTGATTGCAAAGTTTTCAAAAATTCTTCGAGTAACAGGAGTGAAAACAGGAGTTGGAGTTTTGATTTTTGACGTAAACCAGAGCCGGATTGGAGTAGGATTCTGTAATTTTGGAGCAGGATTGGAGTCAGAGTCTCAAGAAAGCGACTGCGGACATCTCTGATATGGAGCCACTAGTAGCGTTGCCAATTATGTAAAACTGCATTGCTCAAATCCGTAGAAAGGATTTATTACGTAATCCGATTAAAGAGCTTTCTAGTAATCTTCAACACATCAGTTATATTAAATTTCTGAAATATACCAAACACAAAAAAGCACTACCAAAAGGCATAAAAATATACCAAATTTAAGGACATATACCAAACCATAATTTCACCTACCAAACGGTCCAAAAAATATACCAGATTTGTGAAATCTGGTATATAAATATACCAGTTGGCAACACTGCAAATAAGTTCGGTAAACGTTTTTTGTATTGTTTTCGGATTGATGATGTCATAGAATTCATTATGAGAAACAGACACTGCTGAACTGGCTTTTAAAACGTTTAGTTGTTGAGGCTGATAGTATACTAACCGGCTGGCATAATGGTGCAGAAATCATTGGCGCGGAAGGTCGTGGGTTCAATTCCCAGGCCGGTCAAATCGGACACAGTGTCGGCACCGCTGCGATGTTTCTTCGGAGCCGTGTTGTCCAGGGGCTAAGCCGCGGAGTTGGATCCCGCCACTCGTTACACGTTTCAGCGCAATACCGAGAGTGTAATGGAGATTTGATTATGTTCTTGAGCTGTCGTATTTTTGGGCGGACTCAGCCCAGGGGGTCTAAGGATGCTGAAGCCGCTCCTTTAGATCTGCGTAGTATCTTTAAGCATGTAAAACTGCGGTATAAGCATTTATTCAATCCCTAGTCTAGTCCACCCACTGAAAAATTTCTTTATTTCTGATACATATGATAACTTACATATGACTTCACCATCAAATTGCTTGGATGCTATGTTTCTCAACTTTTGCAACAATTTTTTACCCTACTTTCTCTTTCACATAACCTTTTAAGCACCCAAGAATTTAATGAAATACCAAGTTAAGTTTCATAACTTCATTGACAAAATCCCCCAATTTTTTAAGGTAAAGAAGCAAAAATTTTGGGGCACAAGATTGCCGCTGAATGCAGTGTAGCTTGCTTGAATTACGCGGCCGCACATTTCGAAATGTGGGAGCTTATTTTCTGGCTACATTTCAACGCCCCCATAACCTTAGCTTGCAAGTTCGTTTCATTTATATGGTTTTTAATTTTGGAAATGCATGCCATTGCTTAATAATGACTCAGCAATTTTGAAAGTCATGAATAATTATTGCTGAACAAAGCTCAATGCTGAACGAAATGAAAACATCTATTTCCGTTCCGGTTGAGTTCTTGCACATGAAATTGCGCGGTGGGGCTTAGAATTTCAAGAGCCGTGACTTGAACGTCAATTGCTTCTTTTTATAGTGTGTAATAGAAAAACAGGATATTGTTTTTTGACACTTGAAATACAAGAAGCCGCTTCCTTTTGTAAACTTGCAATTGAAAAGTTCTGGAACACTTTGATAGCTTTGATCATTTCATTGACATCTTTTTTATTACAATTCTACAATGGTTACTAAGGACCCTTCGAAAATTTTCTAGTCACGCTTGAGTTAATATTGTTATAACCTAAAATTGAAGAAAAAATTGAAATATTATGATGTCATAATCATGTTATTTATGAGTACAAGTTATAAACTTTAGTCAGTCACACAATGTACTCTAGGTCTGTAGAAAGATTTTTTAAAATGACTAACTTGGGTGTTTTCAAACAAAATTAAAGCGAAAATTGAAGAGTAATTATGGAAGGAGACTGCGAAGCGAAGCAGTCCATCAATATCATGTTTCCAGGCCGGGATTAAAGGGAGGGAGGGTAGAGCTACGGGTTGTGCCACACTTTAAAACTTAAAAGAGGGCGGTAAATCGTCCCCCAAAAAATTTGCTGCGTTAAAAACTTAAAACCGGGCCTGCTAAAAGCATAGAACTCTACGAAAAATTAGCCCCCCAACTCAAGTGTTAATTCGGCCCTGCAATGCTTACATGTCGCTGACAATGTTTTGACGTTTCAGCTTGTGGTCGTGGCTTGTATAAATCCTCGTCAGGGAACAAACGATGTGAGCGCTGCCCATCTTACAGCCACTCACGCGATTATGGATCGACTCTTTGCGATTGCATGTTCGGCTATTTTCGGACATCTTCGGATGAACCGACGTCACCCTGCACAAGTAAGCTTTTCTTCTTACCACGTCTTCCTAGTCGCAAAAAAAACTATTACAGTGAATAATTTTACGAAAATATTAAACCGATAATTATGGTTGAGCTGTGCTGGCTGTGAGAAATACCAGCAGCCGACTGGTTTGCCTAGCGGTTAAAGACATCGGTATCGGCGAGAGGTAGGAGGCTCGATTCCCGGGACGGTCAAACCAGACACGCTGTGGCCAACAGCTCGCCATCGCTGTTGTGATTCTTTGGAGCTGTGTTGTTCAAGCGCTAAACCGTGGAGATGGACTCGATCCGCTTCTCGTTACAATTTTCGGCGTAATACCTCTAGTATAATGAAGATTTGATGTGATTTTTGTGGTTATAAGAGTTTCTATCGCTTAAATCGGTCAATCCATTCAAATTTTATCGAATCTACCAATCATCTGCTTTTTTAATGATGACATGATGTCATAAGCTGAGTTTCTTGTTTTGATCAGGTGTTTCGGGTTCGATTTTTGGCTAGTTGTTCACACTTATCGTATAATTTAATTGTTTTATGTGCGAAACATTTTTGTCACCGTGCAATTTTTTCACTCGGAGATTTTTGGTGAAAGTTGTCTTTCGACTAGTCTGTTCTGCTGTGATAAGTTTTTTTCGTTTCCGGTTATTTAACGTTTTCAACTATATATTTTTAGAGCCACCTGGACAACCAAACCACCTCCAAGCCCATGTGAACGGGACATCAGTGACGTTGTCATGGAAACCACCACTCAATGATGGGGGGAGGAATGACGTAGTATACAGGTACGATGGTGTCACCAACTGCTTGCTACCGCTGCGATGTTGCTGCGTTCCCCATACGCTGAGCCGCGGAGATGGACCCCGCCACTCGTTACACGCTTCGGCGTAATACCGCGAGTATAATGAAGATTTGATTTTTGATTTCAAAGTGAAGTGAATATTTGAAACTGGTTTTGCTAAATTTTACTAAATATTGAATTAGCATTCAAAAATTTTCCCACGGTCGGTTTATTATCACGTTAATTAACATTTTAGAAGTTTCGAAATAAAATTATCGAGATGTCTGGGAATGAACTAGTAATAATGCTCGTCCTTGTTTTAATTATGACGTTGTACTACCTAATAATTACTACCAAATTCAAGGGTTGTGAAGTATTACAAGTTCGATATGTACTGCATAATGGGATATTTTTCTCTTCTTTCACAAAATTAATGATTAAGTCATAACTATCCTTAACTTAATTATGGAAAAGCATTTTAATGAAGCTCGTATAGAAATGAGATATTAGAAAAAAAGGTTGGGTTGCATGATTTATTTTAAACTATTAGTTTCGTCTAATATTTATAGGTAATATACTTCATCCTAAATAAACTGTCCTGTGGGCGTAATGATTAACAACATTATCGGCTCAGGAGGTCAGGGTTCGATTTCCAAGCGGGTTAAATCGGAAACAGTGTTGCCAACGGCTCGCCACCGCTGCGATGTTTCTTCGGAGCTGTGTTGTCCAAGTGCTACGTCGCGGGGATGGACTCCGCCACTCTTTATACGCTTCGGGGTAATGCGGCGAGTATAATGAAGAATTTGTCCGCAATAACGTATTATGTTGCAGAATAACCTGTGAGAAATGCGACGGTGATTTTTTATCGTGCTCTCCTTGTTCCCACGCTCTCTACACGCCATCAAAAGATGACATCACAGGTTCAAAGGTGAAAGTTCAAGATTTGGTTTCATCCACTAATTACAAATTTCAGGTAAAAATGTTATTATTTTGCCGACTTACGGTAATCTAACAATGCAAAACTTGATATATAGGCAATACCAATTTGGTTCTAAATTATTATGTTATAACAAGTGTACATGGAAAGCTTTGGTTATATCTTGTTGTTCCTCATATTTTTGCGGCTTACGTTGCAGTGTTTGCTGTGTTGTTCAGGCGCTGAGCCCCGGAGATGGATCCCGCCACTCGTTACACGCTTCGGCCTACCACCTTCGGCCTAGTATAAAGATTTTTTGATTTGATCTTTTCGATTTGGGGGATTTTGTTTGCTGAAATATTTTATTATGACTTGTTCAGGTTTTTGCTGAAAACGGAGTTAGTTCAATTGCGTCCAAATATGGAGCTGAAGCGGAGTTCGCGAGTGTTTCCATAACAACCGATTACGCAAGTAAGCTATTTAAAAAGTGTTCTAGTCGAATACTTGCACTTATTTACTCATGAGTGTCACGAGTACCCTGCAATGCAACTGCTATTAAAACCTGCAAGTCATGGGGTGGTTATACTGGCTAAAGACACCTGGGCCATGTTGGACTGCTGTTTGTTGATCTTTGGTGAAATTATTTAGTTATTTAGTTGCATATTTATCCTCCTATCACGAGAAAGCGATCAAAGCGCTATACGAGCTCGCTTAAGAGTTGCCAGCCATCTGTCTACCACACCAAGATGGGGGAATCTCGCTAAGTGTCTTTCCCAACGGCACAACAAGTAAACTTGCCGGCTTGTTCTCCACACTGTCCCTTTAATGCTGAGCGTCCAGCAGGGAAGCTGTGAATACCAATTTTAAAGTTATTGGTTTGATCCGACTGGGAATCAAACCCGAGTCTACAGCTCAAGAGACAGACACTCTATACCACCCGGCCATCTGAGCTGTTGGTCTCGTTGAAAATCGTACCCCAAAACCACAGCTCCCCAGAAACTGAAAATGCAGTTTTTTGGTCTGATGAAGCATAGCACTTATCGATCGCTTTATTGTTGTACACCCTAGTACCCTGTTTTCGTGTGGTAAAACCGTTTAAAATTTTCGGTACAGGGAGGCGTGTACTATCTGCACCCGGTTGAAGAACACTGGTTTAGTCGGTTGTGTCTGTTCCAAAATGCTGTCATTGACACGCAGCTGTTCCCAACGTTCGCAGCTGTGGTTCTTAGGCATAACGAACAGTTAATTTTTTTTTCCAGAACCTCCCAAAATTATTGGGCTTCATGCAAAGTTCGTTGAAACTGATTCAGTAACACTTGCTTGGGAAGTTTCGATTTTTGAAGAAGACTTCAGTTATGAGATTACAATCTCCGATTATTATGAAGACAAACTTATGACAAGATTCAATGTCACGAACACGAATAGCCATCGCATTGGCAATTTGGTGCAAGACAAGGATTACGTAGTTCAGGTAAAGCTTATGCTTCTCCATATACAATACATTTGTTAAATCTCTCGTAAAAATCAAACTTCGACCGGCCGCTTGACTCGGTGTTGGAGATGTTGGACTCGCCATCGGCGCGCGAGATCTGAGGTTCAATTCTCGGCGCTGTCAAATCGGGTGCAGTGTTGTTTACGGCTGGCCACCGCTGTGACGTTTCTTCGGAGCTGTGTTGTGCAGCGCGAAGCCTCGGAGATGGACCCGCCACTCGCTACTCGTTTCGGTGTAATACTGCGAGTATAATGAAGATTTGATCTTTTTGAATTGAATAATTTAATTAACATGTTGTTTATCGATATTCAGATTCGAGCCTTCAACCAAATGGGTTATGGTCCTTTGAGCAATCCTTTACAGATAAAAACCCTGAATTCGGCCGGTACTTCCCCTACGGACGCCCGCCATGACGGTCAAGATGACATGACTGTTCTGGTGGTGGCAGCCATAGCTGGCTTGCTGCTGGTGGTACTGGTCCTGTTTTCGCTTTGTATATGGCGCAGGTTCGTGGAGTGGTTGTTCGTTGGCCTAGTGGTTAAAGACATTGCTGTCGACGCGGGAGGTCTGGGGTTTGATTCCGTGGCTGGTCAAGTCGACACAGTGTCGCCAACGGTTCGCCACCGCTGTGACGTTTCTTAGGAGCTGTGTTGTCCATGCGGAGATGGATCCCGTCACTCGTTACACGCTTCGGCGTAATTTCGCGAGTATAATAAAGAGCTGATTTTTAGCCATAGATTTAACAAAACGTTAGAGAAGATTGCAAAGTGAGCTTTTGTATTGACGGCGATTGTGTCTGATAACGTGATCCAATGAATCATTCTTAACTCGAGGAACCCCTTTTAGCGTCTCATGGCGTCTTTTGTGATGTCAAAGTGGGACATTTTTCGTCGCACGTCTTTTCGTCTAATCCGAGGACACAATAATTTTTGAATCTGTACGTCCAGCCTGGTATAACTTTATTTATAATTTGTTGTTATTGTTTAGACGTAACAAAAAACACGAAAATAACTTGAACAAAGACCTTGAAAAATTCCTCGTATTTAAAAGCAGTGATGCCCTGATGTCGAACGAAAGTTACCCCAAGACCCATAAGACCTACATTGACCCCATGACCTACAATGACCCCCATCGTGCAGTACAGGACTTCGCCAAAGAAATTGACGTCACGAGCGTAAAAATTGAATCCGTAATTGGCGAAGGTGAGTTGGTGACGTGATTCATGACGTCATTGATTTTGTGACGTCACAATTCATTTAACAATCATTGGTAAGACGTGTATAATTTGAAAAAAAGATAAGTAATCTTACGTTCGTTCTTCATTATTTTTTGTTCAATCGTACTGCTTAAATTTGAAACGAGGGTTCGATTCTAGCGGGACGCCGGATGAACTGGTAAAAAATTAATAATGAGGTCACTTAAATGTAAGTTTTGTAGCTTATCTTTCTTGGAATTTCCCGCAGCCAACTTCATTTATGAGCATAAATTTGGTATTTGCTATGTCTTCATGTATTTGTAACTGATGTTGAAGGTTTTTTTTTTCGGAAAGTACTTAGCTTTTAATAGGGATTACCCTGAACAACCAATGCTTTACCCTGTCCTTAGGGTAACATATCCGTGGTAAATTTAAAGATATTTTATTGATTTTGCTCGCTGAAATTTTAGCAAATAACCCAATATATTTGTTTTTGGTTAGTGTAGAAATCAAAGACATCGCTGTCGGCGTGGGAGATAGGGGGTTCAATTCCCGGGCCGGTCGAATCGGAAACAGTGTCACTTGCGGCTCGCCACTGGTAGAATGTTTTTTCGGAGCTGTGTTGTCCAGGCGCTAAGTCGTGGAGATGGATTCCGCCACTCGTTACACGCTTCGGCGTAATACCGCTAGAAAATGAAGATACAGTATAAAATTTTTTTATTTAGGCGAGTTTGGCGAAGTTTGTCGTGGTCTTGCGCTGTTGCCTAGCGACGACAAGCCACGTCAAGTTGCAATTAAAACACTCAAGTCAGGACACAGCACTCAACAAAAACTCGATTTTTTGAGTGAGGCTTCAATCATGGGGCAGTTTGATCACCCCAATGTTATCCGCCTGGAAGGGGTTGTCACCAAGAGTCGCCCTTTGATGATTGTTACCGAATACATGGAGAATGGTTCCCTGGATACTTACTTAAAAGTAAGTTTCGCTTCTTTGTGCTAACATTTGTTTGTTTATTTAAGCGGGCACACGTACGCACCAAGAAACAAAATTGCGTTAAAAAATGTCTCACAGATCCAATAGGTTCAACGTGATGCTGGGAGTGTATGATGAAGACTTGATTTTTTTTGTTTGGTGAATGTATCTTTAATAACATACAAAATTTTCAAGAACTTTTCAACATACACAACCCTAATAGGCTATCACAGCATCATAGGAATATCTTAGTTGTGAATGTGACTTAACTAAGATATTCCTATGATGCTGTGATAGCCTATTAGGGTTGTGCATGTTGAAAAGTTCTTGAAAATTTTGTATTTTATTTGAATGTTGTGCTTTGCATAATTTTGTATTTTTAATTGTGGAATTTTTGCATTTCACATGAAAATATTTAAGTGTGCGTTATGCAATGGTTAGCTTAGTAGTGAAAGCGTACGCTATCTGTGCGGGAGGTCTAAGGTTCGATCCCCGGGCCTGTCCAATCGGACACAGCGTCACCAAAGGCTCGCCACCGCTGCGACGTTTCTTCGGAGCTGTGTTGCCCAGGCGCTAAGCCGCGGAGATGGACCCCTACACTCGTGACACATTTCGGCGTAATACCGCGAGTATAATAAAGATTTGATTTTATGTAATGCACTGATTGATTTTCAACCGCAATGTCGCAAACATACACTCAAATGCGAGAATCTGTGTTAGCACATTCTGTTTTATTGGGAAAAATGCTTAATAGCGCAACACTACGCATAATCTTACTAGGTATTTTTATTGTAAATAAATCTGTACGTGAATATTTTTAATTATATTTTATCAATCACGTATATTTTGGAGGCTTTTTTGCAAAACACGAGACTCAGTTATTGCTCAGAAGGCTGTATCCTCTGAGTCTGAACGTTGACATGTTTCATTAAATGTGTCTCCGCTAAGTTTAATGTTGATTACTGAAATCGCAATTTACGTCTCATCATAACTGTTATTAGACAATACGCATAAGCGCATTCAAATATTGCAGCAAATTAAATAAGTCAGAATTTGCAAAACAAAACTCAAACAGTCGCAGCGCTATCACGTGTTATTAATGTCTGGAAATAATTTTTTGTTTGTGGTTTCTAAGTCGCGATCATTTTATCGAGAAGGAAGTCGCGTTTTCGCTTACAACTAATTCATGGCTTAATCTTGAGGCTAGTTGCTTTAATAGTTGATGTTAATACAACTTTTGCATTGATGCTCACGGGTTCGATACTTATCTACAAGCTATTGGATTAGAACATTAAAAAGTAGGAAAAGGTGGATACAGCCCAGGGTGGGAACTTGCCGCGGCCCGCGGGCCATATAAAACGTGTTTAAGTTTTGAATGTCGCCCTCGTCAAAACTTTGTTAAGTGCACAACAAACTGGTAAAATAGAAAACATTAATCTTCTTTAGAAAATGCTACATTTGGAACATTGAAACCGCACAAAAGTCTATAACTTACCGTAAGAAAAGAACTCACCATGAATGCTTAATTTGCGACGTAAAATTAATTATAAATTTTTAAAACGAAATTTAGAAATTGAAAGCACACGTGGTGCTAAAAAATTATGCAATCATTGTGGCCCGCAGTGCTTTGCCGGATCTCCATCCCTGATGTAGCCAATCACCTAATCCAAGGGTTGAGTCTTAGTCTTCCGATTTTTCTTTCTATGCAAAATCAATCTTCTTTATTCTCGCGGGATTACGTCGAAGTCTTTAACGAGTGGTGGAATCCATCTCCGCAGCTTAGCGCCTGGGTAACACAAAAACGTCGCAGCGGCAGCAAGCAGTTGTCGCCGCTCACCCAGACCACACTCCTCATGTCCAATTTTAGTGAGCTTCAGGCTAACGGTTTTTGGTTGTAGTTTATGACGTCAAAATCAATTTTTGATGTCATAAAAGATTATAATGCAGAAACTAGAGCCAAGAACCTCGGGCCTAAAGCTCAAATTAAACTGTTGACTGGGTGGCTGTGGTCGATTTGACCGACCAGGGAATCGAAACCCAAACCTTTCGCGCGAAAGTCTATTGAAAATGAGTGAGTTTAGCTTTGATTTTTTTGTTGCAGAACCACGATAACGAGTTTTCGGTGGTTCAGCTGGTCGGAATGCTTCGGAATATTTCGGCAGGAATGAAATATTTATCGGAAATGGGCTACATACACAGAGATTTGGCGGCGAGGAATATTTTAGTAAACGGTCAGCTGGTTTGCAAGGTTTCCGATTTCGGAATGAGCCGAGTATTGGAAGATGATGGGAATGCAACGTACACTACAAGAGTGAGTTATAGTTGGGAGTAGAAGAACCTTCTTCTGAAAGTTTTCCAATGAAGTGACGTCTGTTAAAGCAATCAAAGCGCTGTAACGAGCTCGCTTAGCAGTTGCCGGTTACCTGTCTGCCATTCTTAAGATGAAGGGATCCCGCTAAGTGCCTTTCCCAACAGCGCAATCAAAGTAAACTTTGCCGGCTTCTTCTCAACACTGTCTCTTTAAAGCTGAACATCAAACAGGGAAGCTGTGAATACCAATTTCAAAGTTATTGATTTGACTCGACTCGGAATCAAACCGGAGTGTACAGCTCCATACGCAGACGCTCGTACCACTCTGTCATCTAAGCTGTTAAACCAGACCCGCTTTAATTTACGTGGTTAATATGTAACAATCAAATAACCATGCTTCGATTTAAGTTAACTTCACTGTACCAGGCCAAATGGCATAGTGGTGACGACACCGCTATTGGTGCTAGAGATCTGTGGTTCAATTCTTCAGTCTATCAAATGAAATGGTTTCGGAGTTTTGCGTGTTTCGAAGTCCAAAATCTGACTCATTGCTTGCTTTAGGGAGGAAAAATACCGATTCGTTGGACCGCTCCCGAATCCATAACGTTCCGGAAATTCAATTCCGCAAGTGACGTATGGAGTTTCGGCATTGTGATCTGGGAAGTGATGTCATACGGGGAAAGACCCTACTGGGGAATGTCAAATCAAGACGTAAGTGATGACGTTAAAGTCGGTAATAAATGTAACGTTTGTTTAGCGAAATGTAGCTGGAATCAACTCGGTCATTACCGGCCGGATGTCGCTGTGGTGCAAGACGTCGTTGTAGGTGCAGAAGATCTTTGCTTCACATCGGACGCAGTGAAGCCAGCGGCTCGCCACTACTGAGATGTTTCTTCGGAGCTGTGTGTTGCCCAGGCGCTAATCCGCGGAGGTGGGCCTGCCACTAGTTACATGCTTCGCCGTTATACCGCTAGTATAATGAAGAATTATATGAGTGACAGTGTTATCGTAGGCAGTAGTGGCATTTTACTTAAGGTTTCTTAGACTAATTAAGGATGACTTGGTTGTAGGTTTCATTAAGTTGAAATTGCACAGGTTATTCAAGCGGTGGACAGCGGCTATCGGCTCCCTGCCCCCATGGAGTGTCCACTGGTCCTCCATCACCTAATGCTCGAATGTTGGAAGAAAAACCGCTGCCACCGACCCAAGTTTGCCGAAATCGTTACTGCCCTGGACAGGATAGTGACGACCCCTGCCCAGCTTAAGCTGACAGCTGGTCTCAAGTACGTAATTGTTTGTCTGTAGTATAACGTAGTCAGAGATGGGCATTTATCGCGATAATTTATAACCGATTATCTTTATCGCTCAAAAATAATTTTGATTCATCGATTACCGATATCGCTCTTGTTATATATTTTGTTATAGCCGATAAATTATCGCGATAAACGATTTTTTATGCACGCAGTGTTTAAACTTCAAAGTTAGTGAGTTGGCGCTATGGAAAAATCGCAGGGTGTCCATTAAGACTTGTTGTAATTTTAAAAAAATAATCTCTGTTTTGTTTAAATTCACGGCATATTGCTTTTTTTTTTTTGAAAAATCTAGAAAAAACACTTGAGCAATTCGACTTACAAAAAAAAAACTTTGTCATGCACTTTGAAAATTTACCGCAACGTTTATCGGAAAAATTTATCGATATCGCTTTAAGAAGTTGAGATTTATCGATCATCATTATCGCTGTAGTACAGAAAGGTTTATCGTGCCCATCACTGGATGTAGTGGTTTAAAACGTCGTTTTTACGATGGTCATGATCGCAAGGTTGATGATTCAACTACCATCCAACCCTCGTTGTTGCATCCTTAATAAAGATGCTTCATGATAATTATCTCTGCTTGGTGGAATCTAACAAGCAGCAAATTGAAGAAGTCAGAAGAAAAATTCAAGCAGAAAACTCGGAAACAAAGACAACTCCTAGGCGAGTCTGGACTCGTTCTATGCATAGCGCCTCCGTTCTCGCAACAGGGGGATAAAAATGAAGATTCAAAATCATACTCATTTTGACGTCTGGCAACATCCATTCAGACGGATTCTCTGCATTGCAACTAGTCACTCAACATTATACAACGTGCACGGATGGTAGATTTTTCATGACAATTTCGATTCGCGGCGGCAGTAGATCGCATTTGACATTTTCGGGGGGTTGCTGCCTCGAAGAGAAATCTTACTTCGCCCTCGCTGTCTCTCTCACAGATGAATTTTTGGTTCAGTAAATTGAAAAAATTGCCAACGAAAACTTCTTTGTTTTTTAGTAGCAACAACAACGGCCGTTTAGTGCCATCTTGCGACGGCTTGCTGCCCGTGCCTTGGGAAGAAAAATTGTTATCCATTCCTTCGAATTCAGAGTCTGATGTTTCGGAAAAACTATTTGTCCAGGATCTGAACGAAGTGGTACTCCTGGGGAACTGGCTCGAACAGATTGGGTTGTCTTCGTACAAAGACAACTTCTTGCAATGCGGATTTTATTCCTTGGATCACATCGCAATGCTGCAGCGGAAGTAAGTTGTTTACGTCAAAAATAAAGGGCACTATTTGGAGATGGAACACTGTAGCTTACCCTATCCACCGCCTCCAAGTTTGCAAAATTAAAATAACCTCAATATTTTCGATTTTTTTAACAGTCATATTTCGACGGCTTTTGCTAAATTAAAATAAGCTCAATATTTTAGATTGTTTGAAATTTTGTAAAGCCAATGTTTTTTTTATTTCAGCGATTTATGCAAATTGGGGATGGCTGACGCGCACGATCAAAATCTACTTTTTGACAACATATACGCTTTGAAGTACGCGAGCATTATGGCGCAAAAACGAACTCCCATGTCGCAAACGCTACCTACTATGACGTTACAAAGAACAAACAATCTTGAAGGAGTAGCTGTATAAAACAAACAATTTTACAAATTCTTGCTGGCGAGAAGTTTTTATTTATGTTCTTATTTTTAGTGCATTATTTTCACTGTGTTGTTTGCAGGGGCCGGATCTAGAGATGCGGGGAGGGACACCATCTAGTTTAAGGCAGCAATCACCTTTAAACCGGCCCCTGGTTGTTGCAAACGTGCGATATAGTGGATTCTTCCGTGGCATCTTCTGCATTAGATGCAGTTTCCTTTGCACGATTTCGGTGATGCGATCACCCGGCCATAGTTACGCGTGATAACGTTTACTTCTAGGTTAAACTGAGGGAGCGAAGATTGGGTAGAATTTGCAGGAACTTTTAATAAAGTGGGGTAATGCAGCTAAATGCTAAGTTTCGGCGATATTAGGGCGGATATGCCAATTCAAAAGATGTCACTAATGGACAGAGAATGCGTAACGGATGTAAGAGACCTCTTGTTACTTCCGGTATTGTGAAATTTGTTTTGCCACGTAACAATCAATACAATGTGCAAAAAACTTTTGAATGTGTTTAACAGGAAAGGTAGTCTACATCCTCTTTGGCTAGTTGTGTCATGACCGCGAGATATGGTGAAGACTCTCTCTACACCATTGGCGGCAAAAAGAAAGCTCTTCACCTAACCCACCCTCCCTAAAAAACATTTGAAATCCTCCGCTGTGCACTTAGAAGTTTCTAGCTTGGCGCGACAACGCACGATGCCGACACTGATTAATTTGGTTTCTACCAAACTATTTTTGGTGAAGCGTTTTTAATTTTAACTATTGGTTTGTCACTTTCCTCCAGACTGCATTATATGTAGATGCTATGCCTCCGTCCCTAGATTAAATCGAGCCCTCGAAAAAAACGCCGAAATCATGTCTAGGCCCCGTTTCCCTTTCTGCCAGCAACTCCTACCACTACCGTAAACTGGGAAGATAAACATTTTGGAAATATAATTTCTTGATTGTTATCCTCCTTCCCAGAGAAAGCGACGAAGGCGCTATACATAGGACGAATCCAGACTAGCTTAAGAGTAGTCGTCGCTTCCGCCTTCTTCAATTTGCTGCTTATTAAATTCCACTTGACACAGAGAATTATCATGAAGCGCCTTATCCAAGGACGCAACAACGACTCTAGGGTAGGTGTTGAACCATCAACCTTGCGCTAAACGTATCCGATGTTTTTGAAGCGAAACGGCATGGTACAGAGCTTGCTCCTGGACTGATAAACCTGCCTATAGGCACACCGACACAATGAAAATGCGACGCAAAAACAAACATCCACGACAGTTTACAACTCTTCCGTTTTGCCGCTCAGCATTTGGATCAGTTCAGATGCAGAAGGTCTCGAGTTTGGTCCCCGCTTTAGGCATTTTCCAACTATGCTTCGCAGCTGCAAATCCGCATAAGGAGGAAAGTAAACTCTAAATACACTATAACAATTAAACAACCATTTAGGGGGCTACAAATTAAAATAATAGGTGGTGCTTCCTGGGGTGCAGCCAGTGAAAAATTAAGGAAGGTGGCAGGACTTGAACAATGGGGGAAATTTGCTTTTAGTGACCAACCTCCGCAAAAATCGTCAAATGGGGGGAAGGGCCCAAGGGGGTTTACGCCACTTGGTGCTAGTCGAACGTCAATACGTCAAAAAGAGAAAGCCAAAAAAGTGAATAAAAGACTACGAATCGGGGTTAAATGCGATGCGTGGTGTCTTGAATTCTAAGCGTAAGGCCTATATATTACGACACAACGAAAAATATATTCCATACGAAAGCGAGTTTTAAATGAAATTTAATAAGGTCGTTATCAAGAATATGGGGGAGAGAAGCAGAAGTAGTGCACTTTGGGAATGAGAGGCCAGTTTTCCTTCACTCTTAATAGTGACAGACCCCTGCCCCCGAAAAAGTATTCGTACGTCAAAAAGTGGGGGAAGTTCTACCCCACCCGGGAGAGGTAGTGGTATGTCAAAAATAACCACTCAAACTGCGGCGTCTCACCGCGTAGGCATGCAATTTGACGATTGTATGCCTTCGTACGTAGGTAGGCTCGTATTTAGTTCTAATCTGTCAATACAAGTAGATGCGGGACAAAAAAGCAACTTCGAAAATTGCAAGCCTATGCGGTGATACGCGAACGACCGCATAGGCTTGCAATTTTCGAAGGTTTTAAGTGTTGCCATTTATTAATATTCAAAGGGGTCTCATTGTTTAATGCTTTTCTGACGCGGTGAAAGTTGTCAAATTAAAATCGAAAAAATTTTGTGGAAAGGCCTTGCATGCATGGAGAATACGCCTTACACCAAAAACAATTCGAGAGAAACCGGTCGGTTAGCTCAGTTGTTTAGACACCGTTATCGGAGCGGAAGGTCTGGGCTTCAATTCCCTGGTCGGTCAAATCCGACACAGTGTTGCTAACAACTCGCCAGTGTTGAGAAATTTCTTCAGGACTGAGTTGTACGGCACTGAACTGCGGAGATGGATCCACCTCTTGTGACTCGCTTCGGCGTATAATATCGCGCGTATAGACTAATGAAGATTCGATTTTTTTTAACAATTCGGTGAATCTGATAAAAACCTCAAGCTTGCGAAATTTGTAAAAGCGCTCGATCAAGAATCAATTACTTACTCTTGGGAGTGATCGACAATCATTGCGAGAAGCAGGTGTTCAACCATACGTTGAGGGATCGAATACCACGAGTGAAGACGACGTATTAGGTGCTCAAACGGGGAATCCCCGTACATCATCTCGAATACAACGCAGCAAATCGACCAAAGGTCAGAGGCAGGTCCGACCTAAAACATACAGTGGTGATAGAAAAGGAATTACGTATGCTCTGTTGACACATGGCCGTGTGTGTAAAAGGACAGAAGCGGTGGAGCTTGTTCACCCCAAGAAAGTAGACCAAGTTTTTATCAGTGAAACTGGATTTTTGCTATGCCACCCCCAAAAATGTTCCCACTTCCCTTTGAAACTCATTTTGTCATCCTAGACTGCTGTTTAAACAGCTCAGATGGCCGAGTAAATAGAGCGTTTGCCTCAGCAGCGGCAAGCTACGACTAGATTCCGAGTCCAGTCAAACCAAGGACTTTAAAATTGCTATTCACAGCTTTCCTGCTTGGCGCTCAGCATTAAATGGACAGTGTGAAGAACAATCCAGCAAGTTTACTTGTTGTGCCGTTGAGAGAGGCACTTAACGGCATTCCTCGATCTCAGTGTGGTAAACAGATGGCCGGCAACTCCTAAGCGAGCTCGTCAGAGCGTGTAAACTGATTTCTGGAGGGAAGAGGCAAATGTGCTACAAAATAGAAACGATACAATGTAGCAAAAGCCGTCAAAAAAATAAAAAATCAAACCCTCATTATACTGGCGGTATTACTCGAAGCGTGTAACGAGTGGCGGGCAGAGCCGAACAAGAGGGGGAGGGAAGGGGGTTACACAGCCCAATTGACCCCAGGGATAGATAGAACACTTCCGGTCAGGGTCGTGCCATGCTAAATCGTGTCTTCCCAAAAAAATCTGCTGCTATCGTTGAAATAGCCCGCAGCCCCCTTTCCCCCCAAAATTAAGCCCCCTTGAATTCCTAATACGGTACCTCTGGAGGTGGGCCTCACCTCCAGGGGTACCGTATTAGGATTTTAAGCCACTTCCAGAGGTGAGGCCAACCTCCACGGCTCAGCACCTAGCCAACGCAGCTCTTAACATCGCAACGGCGACGATACTGTATCTGATTTGACCCGCCCAAAAACCGAACACCAGACCTCCCGCACCGATAGCGATGTCTTTCACCACTAAGCCAACCCGCTAAAAATATTTCATAAAAATTATCCGAATTCTTACTTGAGGTGCGGCGCGACAATCCTTCGAAAAGTCGTTGAAAGCTTTTATTTTGAATCCTTCTTCCTAAAACAATACACGAACTATGACTGCACAATCGCGAAATGTTTGTAGCGTAACAGGCTTAAGTGGGTGAAGTTCATCAGAGTCACCAGCACGCGGGCACAAATCAAAAATCACGGCTATGAACTTGAACTCGGTAAACTCGTTTTTTTTGCCCGACTAGAACTTAAACTCGTTCTCGAAAAAGCTAAAGGAGTTTTAAGTTTACCTTAAATTTTACAAAAATTACTTGAACTCAGCCTAAACCCGATAAAACTAGGTAAAATTACTGAACGCGAATTTGAACTCGTAAACTCACAAATGAAGAACCTAAACTTGACCAAATTGCTTGCGAGTTCGAAGCTCTTGTATACAAAGATCTCCTGCCTTCCAGACTTACTGGGAGTTGTTAGCGATATTTAATGTACAATTGGGAGTTGTTAGCGATATTTAAAGATAATATTACAGCCAAGAAACAGCTGAAAATAGACGTTTCGGCTCGTTTCTGGTGTCACTGTCAACACCAGGGGTGGGGAACCGGCAAAGCATAGCGGGCCGCATTGATTGCATGATACTTTCAGCGGGCCGCATTCACGCTCAATTTGAAAGTTTTGTCTTAAAAATACACACTATTACGTCGCAAATTCATTCAGCATTCATGCTGAGTTGTGTTTTATTGCAAAAATCAGAGACTTTTGCGCGCTTTTTATGCCACCAAAACAGCATGTAGTTGAATGTCAAACAGTTTTTAAGATATCTCAACGTTTTCTATTCTACCAGTTTGTTGTACACTTAACAAAGTTCTGATACGGGCCACATTCAAAACTTAAGCGGGCCGCATATGGCCCGCGGGCAGCAGATTTCCCACCCTTGGTCAACACGTTTCGGCTCGTTTCTGGTGTTTCAGACGTTTCGGCTCGTTTCTGGTGTCACTTTCAACACCAGGGGTGGGGAACCGGCAAAGCATAGCGGGCCGCATTGATTGCATGATACTTTTAGCGGGCCACATTCACGCTCAATTTGAATGTTTTGTCTTAAAAATACGCAATATTACGTCGCAAATATATTAAGCATTCATGCTGAGTTGTGTTTTATTGCAAAAATCAGAGACTTTTGCGCACTTTTTATGCCACCAAAACAGCATGTAGTTGAATGTCAAACAGTTTTTAAGAAATCTCAACGTTTTCTATTCTATCAGTTTGTTGTCCACTTAACAAAGTTCTGATACGGGCCACATTCAAAACTTCAGCGGGCCGCATGTGGCCCGCGGGCAGCAGGTTTCCCATTCTTGGTCAACACAATAAGCTTGCACTGAGCTGGGTCTTATGCCATGCTGCAAAGAAGGAAACTAGTAGGACATCGTTTTTAGCCCTTAGTTTCTAGGTGACCTTATTTGTAAGTGAATCGCTCAAAGTTGGTCAACAATCAAGCAATGAAACACAGGGGGTCATTAAAATTTTAAATACATTGTTATGCCATGAGCGTGGGTAATGAATGTTAAATGAAGTCATAAAATTGGATTTATCCCACCAGGGCCGTACGAACTCTTGGGGGCCGCGGAGCATGGGACCCAATTATGTTTTGCAGATCTGATTTTGAAGCTGTGTTTGAAGTTGGCAGAAGGTTTTTGAGGACGTAATTTAACGGCTTTTTTTCAAGTGTGGCCTGACCGAGGGGGGGCAAAAAATGTAGCCCTCTTCTTTCATCCGGTCCTCACTTCAACGCTTTTTATTCCCCCAACGTCTACTCATTGTCTTGACTCCATCCATAAAACAAACGATAAAAACGTAATTATTACGTCATAAAACTCACTTCCAAGACCGGAATGGTGAGGTTATTATGAAGTGTACATGCACTGACGTTTGCACCCATTTCGTCCAATCGCTGTTTGGAAAACACTTCGGGAGCCGTCGTCGTCAATGGAAACTACAAGTACACAAACAATTAACGAGATTGGATTGTGCATAACGCCGGAAACGCGTTGTGTCTCTTCTAAAAAATGCAGCTAAGACACAATCAAATCAAATCTTCATTGCACTCGCAGTATTACGCCGAAGCGTGTAGCGGGATCCATCTACGCGGTTTAGCGCTTGGGCAACACAGCTCCGAAAATACATCGCAAAGGTAGTGAGCAGTTAGCGACACTCTGTCTAAATTTGACCAACCCGGGAATCGAACCCAGACCTCCCGCACCGATAGCGCGTGCTTGCAGTCATATATTAAACTTATTAGACGGTTTAATATGGCCGTTACATGTTCCTTATAAAGCGGCCCACAGCGGGACCGAACAATCGAAAAATCTAGGGGGGGGGGCAAATTGCAATAAGTCAATGATTACAAATATTATGGTGCTAAGAATATTTTAAGCTTACATCAAATTAGGGTACGCCAAAAAGGAAGATCGTCCCCCGGTAATGCCACTGGTCCGTGGGCTTCGTCAGAATGTTGCAGAGGTACAAAACCCCCAAAAAGAATAAAAAAAGCTAACTTAGTGTTTCGTCACAACTCATTCCTCACTTGTTGTTTAGCAAAAGAAGATTGTTGTAAATCATTCATCTCTGCAGCTAATCCGAAGTCAAGAAACTTGACCACCGAGTCGTCATCCAACAAAATATTTGGTCGATTGATTCCCAAATTTATCACCCCTGAATCAAAGTACTTTTACGTCAAATTCACACCACCTCCAATTTTGCACGAGCCAAAAGGTAGATTTTATGTTACAAACATAATTTTGATGTCATAATTTTTTTAACATTAGGACGTAGAAAATTAAATTATTATGACGTGATTACACGACAATCGGTCACTTCGACAAATTTGCAAAAGTTAAAAATTGGACCGGCCAGTTGGCGGAATGTTAAACGACATCGCCATCGGCGTGGAAGGTCCAGCTTCGATTCCAGGGCTAGTCAAATTGGACACATTATCACCAACGGCTCGCCACCGCTGCGATATTTCTTCGGAGCTGTGTTGCCAGGCGCTAAGTCGCGGAGATGGACCCCGCCACTCGTTACATGCTTCGGCGTAATATCGCGAGTTTAATGAAGATTTGATTTGAATCTATTTCAAGTCAAGTTAGCAAATCAACACACACGCAAGCCTGAAAGATGAAATAAGTGACAGCAACATTTCAGAGATCATTGGCAGTTACCAGGGACCGGTACTAAGTTTCTCTGAAGTACGATTAAGATGAGTAAATGGTTAATTTTCCAGCTGTGAGCTTCCACATACATCATAGTATTTATACTTCCAATTAACAATTTTGGAAAAACTTCATACCATTAGCTTTCAATCCGGAACTGTCAATTGTTGCTCATCCTTGTATTCCACGCTTAACCACAAAGTTTGTAGAAAACTCAGACTTAAAGAGAAAAAATATAGCACTGTAAATTTCAAAACTGGACGCTCAGACGATATAGATTCAGCTGACATCATTAAAAGTGTGAGCGAGGCAGTTTTATACTGCCTTGCGTACACTGCTGATGATGACAGCTGAATCCATGCTGTCGAAAACGACCATTTTGCGATTTATTGTGGGATTTTTTCCTCCTTAAACCATTTTCGTCCCATATTTATTGCGCATCAAAAGCTTTATGACTAACCGTGTTCATGGAGCGCTGCGACGGCTGTCACCATTTTCCTAAAAAATTCCCGGATATATCGGGAGGACCAGGGGTATGTCTTCATGGTATTTTTCGTGTACTCCATAACAGCGAGAAAAACATGGGGGCGCTCCTCCCTAAAAATAGGGGGAGACTGTTACTCCGTCACATCTTTAATTTTTGTAGGTTTTGGTTTTCTATATCACAATCAACATGTTCATCATGATTGAAGAGGTTGATAAAAGAAATGGTAGAACGTCCCTGGACTTTGGGACATAAAAACTGGGCGTCGAGCCCTGGGAAGGACGATGCATAATGGCTTGGAGTCTTGGACCACTATGACCTGGGTATTTTTAAATCAACTTCAATTTTTTTTTAGAAAACGATCAAAAGCTTTTTTTTCGGGAGAAAAAATCAAATCGTCATCTTACTCGCGGTATTACCCCGAAGCGTATGACGAGTGGAAGAGCCCATCTTCGCAGCTTAGCGCCTGGGAAACACAGCAATGAAAAATCGTCGCAGAAGTGGCGAGCTGTAGGCAATACTGTGTCCTATTTTACCATGCCAAGAACCGAACCCTAGATCTTCCACGTCGAGAGCGATGTTGTTAACACTACTTCAACTGACGGATTTAACAAACTGCGAGTTTTTATTTACTGGCATGACTATTCTCCTATCATAAAAAAGGATTCAAAGCGCTATAACGAGCTCGCTTAGGAGTTATCGGTCACCTGTCTACCACTCGTAAGATGGGCGAATTCCGTTAAATGCCTTTCGCAAAGGCACAACAAGTAAACTTGCCGGCTTGTTCCCAACACTGTCCCTTTAACCTAAGCGTCAAGCCTGAAAGCTGCGAATACCAATTTTAAAGTCATCCAACTCGAACTCAAATCCGAGTCTACTGCTATAGAAAACACATGTTATTTGCGCTGTAAATGATCCAATAAGCTGAAAGAGATCAACTTTAAAACAGAATTAACCCAACTGAAAGACAAATATGATGATGAACATACGAATATGATCTATATACGAATATGATGAACAAAAACAGCTCTAGTCAATTCAATAATGAAAACTCTAGTTCTTCATAAAATGAACCGGCAAATCGGGGTAGTCGTTAAAGATACTGCTAATGGTGCGGAAGGTCTGAGGTTTAAATTCCGGGACGGTCAAATTGGACACAGTGTCGTCAACGGCTCGCCACTACCACAATGTTTCTTCGGAGCTGCGTTGTCCAGGCGCTAAGCTGCGGAGATGATGAACCCCGCCAGCTGATACACGCGACGGCATAATAGCGCGAGTATAATAAAGATTTGATTTTTTCGCTTTATAGCTGCAAATTTCAAAAATAAATGGCAACACTGACCAGTCAATGAACTTGGGCATGTGATGAAAATGTTCCAGGAGCAAGTTGAAATGATGTTCGTTGACGATTTCTGGCCAAAAACTGTGCTTGTCCATGATCTGTTGAACACAAGGCTTACAAAAATAGCAATTGTAAAACCTGGGTTCGATTTCTACATACGTATTGGTCTGCACCGTAACGTAGTGGTTCGAAGCGTAGTTTTTACGACGGCCTGATCGCAAGGTTGATGGTTCAACTACCACCAAAGCCTCGTTGTTGCGTCCTTGGATAAGATGCTTTACGACAATTATCTCTGCTTGATGGATTTTAATGAGCAGCAAATTGAAGAAGTCAGAAGCAAAACTCAACCGAAAACTCAGAAACCAAGACAACTAACTCTTAAGCGAGTTTGGGTTCGTCCTGTGTAGCGCCTACGTCGCTTTCACGTGATAGGAGGATAAATGAAAAATCATCTAGTTCAAAATCAAATCAAATTTGCCCAGCGGTTCAAGATTACTACTGCAGTTTCTTTTATACATAGCCTGGGTTCTTAAATCGTGGAAAGTAGCAGTAAACAAAATAATAAACAAAAATGCAAAGCGGCGAAGTAACAAAAACAAACAAATTGTTTACCTTAAGAATCCTCACTATTTCAGTCCTAGCGTCTTTCACCCAACATAACTGCCCTCTGCGGAAGTTTACACTGTCCTTTATGACGTAATAAGTCAGATTGTTGACAGCAACGCTCAAACCTTTTCGACACTCTAATAAAAATATGCCAAGTTCATGGAAAAAACTGAAAATCAAAATCTTTTATCAAAAAATCGATCATCTTCTCGAAATAAAAAAGCCTAGTCTCAAGTTTTGTTATACTCGTATAGACTACCCTTGATAGTGTTTTGGCTAATTTGGTGCTTCTTGACCGACTGATTGATTGAAGACTAACGCAAGCGCAAATTCCAGAGGACGCAACTGAAGTAGTCTACCTTCAACTCAAATCGGATTTTTAAACTGTAAATTAAATCTTGCAGAAAAAAAGCAGTAAAAGCTGATTAACAAAGTGAAACAGAAATGGAGCTCGTAATCACCGCAGGATTGGAAACAAGCGAGACGTGCTCCGCGTATCACATTCCGCAAACCCGAGCGCTCTCATAGACCACGGGTTCGAAACCCAACCCAAGCACAACAAAACCGAGCACAGAATAACCACAAATTCTCTTGGCAGATTCAGAGGACCAAGAAGCCAAAGCACCTTCTCTCCCAAATTGTTAGCATTACATATCAAGAAAATAGCACCACGATGCATCTAAAGTACAAAACTGCAAGTTGAATACTTTCCCAGCTTCATTCCTCCCAAAATATTCATAATAAAGCATTGTTTAACCATAATTGCATCACTCACCTATCTCGTCCGGGTAGAAACGGTCGTTTGAGGTCTGAACATTTTCATGCTCGCCATCTGAGTGATGAATCTAAAAATAAGAAGAACTTGGTTGAACACAATACAATGATGGTTAATAAACCGGCATCAGTATCTTATTAAAATAGTTTCAATAAGATACTTTACAAAAATGGTTGATAAACTGTCATCAGCATCTTATTACAATAGTTTGAATAAGATACTTTTCTACTTGAATAAGATACTGATGATGGTTTATTATACCGAAATCGACTTAGCAATAAACGATTTGTAAGCAACAATATTGACTGATTTTGCATAGCCCACTATTCCACTTAGCAGTATCTGTTCTAGATTAATTTTAGCAAAGTACAGTATATTAGTGCAATTTTTCAAATTCATTTTTTTGAAATAATTAGAGAAAAAAATAAAGCCATAGCTGCTTTTAAAACTATACGTTTCGACAACATAGATTCAGCTGTCATCATCAGCAGTGTAAGCGAGGCAGTACAAAACTACAACGCATACACGGCTGTGATTTTAAGAAGTACTGAGGCTGTGTATTTTCTCCTTAAGCTATTTTCGTACCATATTTATTGCATTCTGAAACAATTTTATCTTTAGTTTTTTTTGTGGAGGACCCACCCTAAACTATTATTGCCTTATCTGCTATGGGTGAAAAGGGTTAGTTTTTTTGTGGAGGACCCACCCTAAACTATTATTGCCTTATCTGCTATGGGTGAAAAGGGGTGAAACATTCCGGGTGGCGTGCCGGGGGGGTGCTTCAAAAAGATAATTTCTCTTCTATTTGCACAGACCCCAGAACGGCGTAGCGAGAAAATTTAACGGGGACGGGATAAAACTGCAAAAACCATAAAAAATCGGTATATTTCAGTCACCAAACAATATTTGATCTTATTTTACTAAAAGGAGAAGTCGAGAAAAAGGGGATGACACATGACCCCCCCCCTCGTATACGTCCCTGCACATGACTGAGCTTATTCACAAATTTTACAGAGTTACCTTTTCGGATTTGACGCAAAGAACGGTAGAAAGCAGCAAATGCATTAAAACAATGAATTTTGCTTCCATTTTTCAAAAAAAAAACAATGTCTATATCAATTTTGTCTTACAAAATTTCAAACGCAATAATATCCAAAACCTTTCTTTAAATTAAAAACATTAAATCTTCATTATACTCGCGGTATTACGCCGAAGCGTGTAACGAGTGGGATCCATCTCCGCGGCTCAGCGCCTGGACAACACAGCTTCAAAAAAAACACCGCAGCGGTGGCGAGCCGTTGGCGACACTGTGTCCGATTTGACCGACCCTGGAATTGAAGTGAAGACCTCCAGCGCTTCTCGATGTTTTTAACCACTACACGATTTGATTTTTTTAGGATTTTGAACAAGGGAGCAAAAATAATCGATTTTATAACAGCAAGTCATCTCTACTCAGGGCCGGTGGCAAAGCAGTCAACTTAGGGGGGCCAAAGGTTGAAAGTAAGCACAAAAGCCGCTGCCATCAAAAAAGTAAGCTTGTTGATTGGGGGGGGGCAAGCATGTTGATTGGGGGGGCAGGCCTTCCCTGCCCCTTTTCTTTGCGCCGGCCCTCTCACTACTCCATACAAACTAGGAGTTAGCATACAAACTATTCCATACAAATTCTCGTCATTTCTGATGGGCTTAACTAGAACACGAACGCTTTCATCGGTTAAGGCCAGGGAAACCACGGTTTTATTACCGGTCGGGTCATACAAGAGACTTTGAAAAAGACGCTCGCCGCCAGGCGCTCGGCACAAGCTGGAAGTAGGCTACAAAGTTTTGAACCAGTGCTTTTTAATCTTTCTGAATTTTGATGGAGCGGAACTTCAATGAAGCAATCCAGAGACTCGAGGAACTCCTGTGCATTAATGTAACTGAATAATTCACTTGAACCCAGCTCTAATTGTAAACTTAACCGAAGCACCTTAACCGAAGTGTACGCGTGTTGTTTGTCTTGTTGAACTGTATAAGTTATTCACTGAGAGCGCTCGATCAGTCATTATTGATATTTGCTGCATGTGCAGAGGACGTCATTTACAAAGGCCTACCGAAATACTCTGACCACATGTCCAATTGAAATGGACCGAAAGTTCACTACGGACTTTCGGCACTTCAACAAATTTTTGACGTCACAATCATTTAATTGTGACATTAAAAAATTGGCACCGGTAACGCTACAGAAAGCCTGTGAGCTATTGCTGGCAATTGGCCTAGGTAAAGTGGACGTGTGCCACAGGGTGTTTGGGTGAATGATGTACCCACTGTCTCGTACCTTCACTTGCTCATTTGACAATTTCATTTCCTCTCTAGAATGCAAGCTATGATGTTCGCTACAGTTGCATAAACTACTAATTTCGAACCACAAGCATGGTGAACTGCAGACTTGACTTTAAAACTGTCAACACTAGAACGAATTTTTAAGGCTCGGCTTGAAAGATTGAAAGCCGCTAGAAGTAATGAAATTTTGTGACAAGCTAAAACGTTCGACAAACAGCGCGACAGCCGCTTCAATCAGCGGTTGTGTGCAAGGGCGCAGCTAGGAAGAAAATTCAGGAGGGGAGCAAACTACAATAGGCCAATAAACGATGTCTCATAAAATGTCTTCAGCATACTTTAACTTAGGTTTGTCAAATGAGGGGTACGCCGCCCTGGTGTCCCCCTGCCCTGGCCGCCACCGTATTCTGCATAACCTTGCTTCGCAAGTTGCACAGACAAGGGGTCCCCGTAACCCAATATGTTTAGTAGGGGTTCCAGCAGTTGGAAAGATTAAGAATCACTGCTTAGCTGAAAAACTGCATCCACTAAGCTGACTTTGCCACATAAAACTCCACCACGGCTTTCAACTGCTTTACTAAAACATCTTCTTTGGAGTTTGGCAGATTATCTGCTTCAAATCAGAGTTAAAAAAAGCTTCCCGTGACAACTGTGCTTGCTTTCTCGTCTGACATTTTCGTAAGCCAAGAAAAGCAAAAAACGCAATTTTTTTTCTTGCTTTGCAGCGCGCAAATGCTTTTGCAGAAAAAAGCATCGAAGCTGTTTCGACACTGGTACTGGCAATTTTGCTACCAAGTTTGAGCCTTGTTTCACTGCGAAATTAAAACTTTTGAAACTAGAGTTTGAATCAAGCGACGCAAAACATTTAATACGATTTTTTATCGGCGGGGAGGCCTGGGGTTCGATTACCGGGCCGGTTAAATTGACACAGTGTAGACAACAGCTCGCCACTACGGATGTGCCTCAAGGAAAATTACTCGGACTCGCCGAGTAACGAGTATTCACGACATTACTGGGCCGAGTATCTGCGACGTCAAAATATGAACTCAAAATCAGGTGAAGAGCAAAAAATGGTCATCACGTCCATAAAATTCCTAATTTCGACTCAAATTCGGATGAAGAGCAAAAAAGGTCAAAATGACAATGCTTTAATACTCGGCCGAGTACTCGGACTCGACTCGGCACATCCCTACTCGCCACCGCTGCGACGTTTTATCAGAGCTGTGTTGCCCAGGCGCTAAACCGCAGTTATGGACCCCTCCACTAGCTGCACGCTTTGGCGTAATATCGCGAGTATAACAAAGATTTCGTTTTTTGTATCAGAATCGAAGATTTTCTGAGGAGTTATCTTTTTCAGCTTCAGTGGGTTCGAACCAATGAGCTGGGATAGTCAAAGGACGAGCTGACTCGCTTAAAAGCAAATATTGCAAAAAGCGGAAACGAAAGCTTTCAAAACGGAAAAACCAAGTAGTGAGAAAAAAGCTAGTGCAAGCTCAATACAATGCGGTTAATATTATGACTGTTCTATGCGAAATCGGTTTGAGTTAGCGAAATCGACAGCTAAATTTCGAGCTTTTAACTACAGTAATTCAAAATTACCGTAGATAGTCAGTCAGCTCGAGAAAAACGCTTGAATAATAACCTTGCTTTTAGGAATCCACCCCTCAAAAAAGAAACATAATTTTAAGTAGTTCTGAGCTATATAAAAAGCTTGCAAAAAATTGAAATCAAATCTTCATTATACTCGCGGTATCACGACGAAGCGTGTAACGAGTGGCGGGGCCCATCTTCGCGACTTATAGCGCCTGCACAGCACAGCTCAGAAACATCGCAGCGATGGCGAGCCGTTCGACACAGCGTCCGATTTGATTGGCCAGGGAATCGAACCCCAGACCTTCTGTACCGATAACGATGTCTTCATCCGCTTCAGCTAATCAATATAAGCTGAAAATTAGATTTAAAACTATTGAGAAAGTTGCTGATTATGATATTACACCTTGTTTTATTCTTTGTTTTTATGACGTCATCAGAAACGCAAAGTTTCATCGAGTTTGAAGATCCGGTAAGTTGTTGCATAATAGTGGTCGATTGTGGGGGGTTATGACGTAACATAAAACATAGCAACATTGCGACGAACACCCCCACAGTTTGTATGGAGAAGACGACTTTGAAACTTTGAAGATAAATCTTACAACTTCAACTCAGGGCCAATCCAGGATTTCGATTAAGTGGAGCTTCACTTTCACGATTTTACAACACCTGACTTCACCTTCTCAAGTCACATTTACCCTGTTACCTGTCCAGTTTTCGTTGGCGTTAGGCCCGTGGTTCTTCATTCTAGTCTCTGCATCATAATCAATTTTTTGATGTCATAGTTAAAAAAGTGAATGTGACATCACAAATCGATTATGATGTAGAAACTAGAACCAAGGACCACGGGCCTAAAGCCAACTAAAATCGGACATATGAACAGGGTAAATGTTACGCTGATAACACTTGGAGCTGTTTACTGGGCGTTTTTTTTGGGGGGGGGAGAAGAGATCGCCCCAATTACCTCTTTTGGATTAGTCCCAGTTTCAACAGCAGAAAAACAAAAGTTTAAAAACTATAACTTGGTCGGTTCTTTAAGCAGTATTTTACGTGGTGAGGTCGAATATCACCGAAACCATTGTTCTGATTGATAATTTTGCCCGATGTCCATCGTCTGTGAGCTTGAACATTGTCCAAATGTTAATATTTAGGTATTCCAGCCGGAACTTGATTTCAACACAATGGCGTATTTTGGTGTCAGCAAGCGGTATAGTAAGTCTAAACTTTTGCGTAAAATATTATTTAAAAAAACACATTAACCTTCGCTACACTCCCAGTATTACGCCAAAGCGTGTAACAAGTCGCGGAATCCATCTACCGGCTTAGCGCCTGGGCAACACAGCTCCGAAGAAACATCACGTCGGTGGCGATGCTGTGTCCGATTTGACCAGCCAAGGAATCAAACACTAGACCTCCCGCACCAATAGCGATGTTGCTTGCCACTCCGCTAATCAACCGCTCAAGAAGTATTTATTGTGTAAAGTTCTGCATCATGGTACTCCCATAATTTATAACACCTCCCCCCCAAAATAATTACTGGCAAGAAACTACAGCTCGATGCACAATCAGTCAAAAAGTATTTACTGCTCACACTTTATTTAAATCAATTTCAGCAGTCAAGCCATCATCAGTAAATTCTTATTCAAATAAAATAATTCTTAATCGAGTATATTATTTGAACAAGAATTTATTGATGATAGCTTAACTGATGAAAGCGATTTAAATAAAGTGTAAGCAGTAAAATGCTTTTTGAGTGATTTTGCATCGAGCTGTAGTTCCTTGCCTGTAACTAATTTTTGACCTTTCGATGTGAAATCGCCAATCCAACTTTTTCAGGGTGCTTGTGATTCTCTTTATCATTTATACAACAAACATGAACGTCTCCCCAAAAACACTGTTTCTCTTTGTGGTTAGCGTGTGGGCCATTTTTGATGTAACGTGACACATTTTTAAACAATTTTTTTGTGTATGTGTTGAGACTGAACGCAGTTTTGTCGCGGAGATGGATCCCGCCACTCGTTACATGCTTTTTTTTATATATATTTTTTTTATTTAGTTGCATATTTATCCTCCTACCACGAGGAAGTGATTAATGCGCTATACGAGCTCGCTTAGGAATTGCCAGCCATCTGTCTACCACACCAAGATGGGGGAATCCCGCTAAGTGTCCTTCCCAACGGCACAACAAGTAAACTTGCCGGGTTGTTCTCCACACTGTCCCTCTAATGCTGAACTTCAAGCAGGGAAGCTGTGAATATCAATTTTAAAGTCATTGGTTTGACCCAACTCGGAATCAAACCCGAGTCTACAGCTCAAGAGACAGACGCTCCATGCTTATGCGTACCGCGAGCATAATGAAGATTTGATTTTTTAAAAATTGTCATAGATTGCCAGAAAGGATTCAAGATCACGATCGCGAACGAAAAATACATTTCTCTCGGATCTTTGAGAAAAACATTCAAGAAAAGATCTGCAAAACTTTGTAAAGTTCAGAAAGAAAACTCTGGGGAACTTATGGCTCTGAAGGTACACTTGTGCAACTATTTATTTATTGAACTTGCTTGCATATTTATCCCTCTATCACAAGAAAGCGATCAAAGCGCTATAACGAGCTCGCTCAGGAGTTGCCGGCCACCTGACTACCACCAAGATGGGGGAATCCCGCCTAGCTCTTTTTTCAACGGCACAACAAATAAACTTGCCGGCTTATTTTCCACACTGTTTCTTTAATACTGAGCGTAGAGCAGACAAGCTGTGAACAGCAATTTTAAAGTTAGTGGTTTGACCAGACTTGGAGTCTAACACGAAAATACCGTTTCAGAGGCGGACTCTCCACCACCCGGTCATCTGAGCTGTTAAAACACAAATATTGAGGTAATCAAGCCTCTGCTATTCTAACTCTACTGTGATCAAGACCGGGCCCACCTATGCGAAAATGGAGCTTACCAACAGTTATTTTTTTTTCTTTTTCAGATTGTCCAGAATGACGCGACCGCAATCCAAGAAGCTGAGATTCAGATGATGTTGCAAGATGTGGAACAGGTAGCAAAACTTCACTTGTGGTAAGATGTGGTTATATTACTGGTCTAACCACCTGGGAATGTGTCATAAAAATCGTAAATTTGTTTATGTAGCGGAATAAAGACGAAAATAGATTCAGGGATAAATAAAACAACAGTAATTCTTGTTATAAGACGTTTCAACCATTAGACTTAACTGCCATCATAAGCAGTATGCGCAAACTACTGCTGATGATGACGGCCTAATCTATGTTGTCGAAACCCTCAGTTAAAATAATATTATTGTTGTTTTGTTTTTCTTCCCTAAAGTTAAGCATAATAAAATTATCACTTGCATCAACAAATATGACGCAACAATAATAGATTTTGACCTGTCTTTTCATGTTTAGGTCGGTCATGGGCAGCCATAGAGTTATGGTGGTCGAATTCGTGGAAAAAGTAAGGTGGCCCAAGCATGATATCCGTAAAATATGGAGGAAAATTTTAAAGGCGGTGGCAGCCATTCACGAAAAAGGTAATTGGCATTGCTCCTACGTCTCAAACACAAGGTTGCGAGTTTAACTCCGAAAGAGGAAACGAAATGAAATAACTTAAATGCAATAATAAAATATGGACCGAAAATGTCTTGAGGAAGAATAAAGCCAATATATTTTAAAGCCGGACGTTTCGACGACACAGATTCAGCTGTCATCATCAGATCTAGGCTATACGCAAATTTATTACTCCGTCGCTCACACTTTTGATGATACCATAGAGCGGGACAGCGCCGTTTTGGGCTATTAGCCCTGATCAGCCGCACTCAGGTTAAAGGTACTCACGTAAAAGGTTCTTACCACTTTATTCAACTCAATTAGGTGTACTTCATTTGGACCTTCATGTGGGTAATCTTCTTCTAAACAAAGATGGCGACATAAAAATCATCGATTTTGGCCAATCAGTCTTGGCACAAGCAATCAACGTCACTTCATTCTGCATAAGCAAACCGAAAGTAAGTCAAACCGCATAAAGTAATTTAATCAGAGGCGTATTTAAGTGGACGTTTAGCCGCCCCACCCGCTTCTTTGATTCAACATTTTGAAAAAAACAACAAATATTGTGGCTAAGGGAATGAAATATTTGTATTTAGTTGCATAATTATCCTCCTATCACGAGAAAGCGATCAATGCGTTATACGAGCTCGCTTAGGAGTCGCCAGCCATCTGTCTACCATACCAAGATAGGGGAATCCCACTAGGTGCCTTTCCCAACGGCACAACAAGTAAACTAAACACACCAGACTTTTGATCGTTTTTTCGATTTATCCCCTCCCCCTTTTCTAAATTTCTCGCTACGCTACTGATTTTAATGAAGTAGTTTTGCAAGAGAAGAGTACAAAGAGTAGCCGGAGAAAAATTTGAGGGTTGGTTTGAGACAATGAGGTGCGTCGTTTCATTCATCCTTTTTTAAATGAGGTTATTTCCAAATTATATTGAAATGAAAATTCAACACAAATTAAGGGAGAATGCGAGGTGAGCTTCTTTCTTCGAATCAGCAACCACCCGGTATATATGTCAAATGCGATCGGCTCCAGCCGTGAATCGAACCCGTCACGAAGGATCTGTCACCAGCGCGCGGTCCCGCTAGTAGGCCACGCCGCTGATCCTAGGGATCGATCTCTTTAAAAACGTTTTCATACGTCACAAAAAAGCCAGTGTCCCAGTCTCACTCCTGGCTGCCCCATTGCCTTGCTGAAGGATCTAAGACGTCTAAAATCTTTTTGGCGAGAAGATCAGGTTCGGAAATAGATAAAGTCGTTTAGCAAGGGCATTGGTAGGCCAGTTTCCCCTTACTTCTAACTTATATATTGTAGCTCAAGAGTAAAACCGAGTATTCTGCTAGTTAGGTCACCTTCTCAAAAAAATTATAATTTGTTCCCCTAGTCAGAAACTTCTCCATCGCTAGGTTCATTTCAAAAGTTCCTGAAACTAAACTGAACCAAGCTGCAGCTACCTGAGTTAAAACCTGAAAAATGAGTCAAAATTCCTGACTCGTCGTAGCACCTTCTGTCAAAATAGACGTGCAGTTGTTACAACATAAAACTTCGTATTGTTTTTAGCATCCTGTCACTTACGCTTCCCCCGAATATTTACTAAAATGCAAAATCGAAAGGATAGAGAGGGACTGGCCCAGGGAATTCCCCGACCTACGTGATGACGTAAGTTGTACCATACCCAAAAATTTAACAAAAAAATTAAATCAAACCTTCATTATACTTGCGGTATTACGCCAAAGCGTGTAACGAGTGGCGGGATCCATCTCCGCGGTTTCGCACGTGGGTAACACCGCCGGTAATAAACGTCTCAGGGGTGGCGAGCCGTTGGCAAAACAGTGTTCAGTTTGACCAAGCAGGGATTGAAACTCCAAACCTTCCAAACTGATTAATGGAATCGTTTAAAAGCCGAAAATTTAACTTTTTAACAATCTTAATCATAACACGTGGAGGGGTGGTATCTAGTTGAAGTCAATTCACAGACTGTCCGTATTTGAGCGTTTTTAAGCGTATTTTTAACGCACAAAAACGTAGGTCGGGTATATTTTTTGACGAATTTCAATACGACAGCATTTCTGATTGAATAGTGGCCACGAATTTATAATCGGTTTTGAATAAACATCACGGTTGGTATTTGCGTACCTACAAATTCATAATTTGTTTGAAGGAAATGTTATATTCCCACAATAACCTTGTACGAAGCCCGATTTCAGGACCAAATTAAGGGGAAGGCTAGGGGGTCATAGCTACCCCATTCATCACATCCCTAAAAAACAAAAAAGGAACACTGCTGACTTCAAAATTAGGACTACAAAAAAGCATGTATTCCTCAGAAAAATTAGTCCGGGTACCCACCAAATCTTAACGCAGCCCCGCCCGAACTATGTGGATCTTCTAGAACATCTACAAACTTGCATTATTTGAGTGCAAAAACGCAGGTACGGATATGCTCAGTGCAATTGTCTTTTTAGACGTAGAATTATGCCTAGCAAGTCCACGAATGGAAGTGAAGAAGGAGAAATTGACTAAATTTCAAATCAAATTTTCATTATACTCGCGGCATTACGCCGAAACGTGTAACGAGTGGCGGGGCCCATCTCCGCACTAAGCGCCTGGGCAACACAGCTCCGAAGAAACATCACAGTGGTGGTGGGCCGTTGACGACAGTGCGTCCGATTTGACCTGCCCGGAAAGTGAACCCCAGACCCCCCGCACCGATAGCAATGTCTGAGCAACTGAGCTAACCGGCCGACTTGAATTTCTTAACTTTTATTTCAGTTGCAAAGCCATTCATTGCGAGGATCCATTATGGCGAAGAAAGTATTGAAAGATTACGATTTAAGATATAAAGTTGGTACAAATTAATTTTGGTTGATTGATTTCTTCATCTTTATCCTCCTATCACGAGAAAGCGGCGGAGGATCTATGCTTGGGACGAATCCAGAATCGCTTAGGAGTTGCCTTTGTTTCTGAGTTTTCCGATTGGATAATGCTTCTGTATTCTTTAATTTGCTGCTTGCCGGGTTCCACCCAGCAGAGATAATTATCGTGAAGCATCTTATCCAAGAACGCAACAATGAGACTAGGTTGGGAGTTCAACCGTTAACCTTGCGATCATGGCACCGGCGCTTGGTGTATCGGTTAAGAGCGTCCGTTTGGTAGCAGGGAGACTGGGGTTTTATTCCCGGTCGGGTCACACTAAAGACTTTAAAAATAGTATTCTCAGCTTTCGAGCCAGGCGCTCGGCACAAGCGGAAGTGCGAAGAGTTTTGTGAATGTATTGTTCTTCATCTATGTCCATTAATAGCGTTCAATCATTCGTGCTTGATAATTGTAATAGGCCGCCAATTGAGAATAGCCTAAGCAATGCGTGCATGCACCCGCTGTCCCGTATCTTTACCTTTGCGATCATGGTCGTCGTAAAAACGACGCCCCAAACCACTGCACCACGCCGTCGACAAAATGACTGCTTACACAAGAAAATTAAACTGATAACAGTCTATTTTTCATACTCACCCGGTTACCGGGTGTATCCGGGGGAGGCTACAAGAACTCAAACTCCTGTTTAACGTATTTGCAGGACCCATCTCGGTGGCTTAGCGTCTGGGTAACTCGACTTCGCCGTAACATCGCAGCGATGGCGAGCCGTTGGCGACGCTTGTCCACTGTCCACATGTCCAGCTTAAATAATTCCAAAAGCTAACGGGTTTTCTGCATCACAATTAAATTTTTCACTTCATAATCCCTTGCTTCCGCCCGTGGGCCTTTGGATCCACTTGAACTGGATATGTGGACAAGGTAACTGTGTCCGATCTAACCGGCACGGGAATCGAACCTCCGACCTTCAGCACCGATAGCGATGTCGTTGCCACTTTTTGTTAAGAAAAATACTATTTTAGATTGGTCAACCTTCTGACGTATGGAGCGTTTGCTGTGTCCTTTATGAGCTCATATACGGGGAACAACCGTATGATTATTTACTGCACAATACATATGCTGGGCGTAACATTGAACTTGATGATGACGGAATGACCCACACGGAAAAGGTTGAAATGCTTATGGAGAAGAATGCACAGTAAATTAATTAAAGAGTTTTTTATTATCTTCGTTGGAGCAACCTGGTTACTCGCTTACGACTAGAAATCATAAAAAAGAGACGAGATGGAGCTGTTTGCGCACTTACAATGAGCATACCCAGCATAGTGCAGAGAGGGCTTATCTTAAATATCAATTTTATCAGGACCAAATTCAAATTACCGCGACGTCAAACCAAAAAAATGAAATCTTTATTGTCAAACTTACATAAATTCGTCTGCTTCATCAGCATTATAAGTTTGGTACTGCCTTGCTTACACTGCTGATGATGACAGCTTAATCAATGCTGTCGAAACGTCCAGTTTTGAGATTTACTGTAGTTTTATGTCTCCTTTTCGACCCATATTTCTTGTTTTATGAAATAACATTTTTTCTTGTTTATTGCTTTGTGACATTTAATCATAGCTTGCCTTGTATGTTACCTAACATAAACATCAAATCAAAAAATCAAATCTTCATTATACTCGCGGTATTACGCCGAAGCGTGTAACGAGTGGCGGGGTCCATCTCTGCCGCTTGAGCCTGGGCAACAAAGCTCAAAAAAAACATCGCAGCGGTGGCGAGCCGTTGGCAACACTGTGTCCGATTTGACCGGCCCGAGAATCGAACCCCAGACCTGCCGCGCCCATAGAGTGCGCTTACAACTGAGTTAACCGACCGGCTTAAATACATTTATCAAACTCTTGAACCTCTTTTTTGTTCCAGATTCGTATTTCCATCGTACCCAAAAGATCACGTTCTCAGAGAAACTTTGATAAAGTGCCTTGTGCATGAGCCGAATAACAGACCAACGATATCGGAAATGCTGGAGATGCTGGAAAATCAGCAACATAAAGAAACGAAAAAGAACTTGGAAAAAAATGCGATACAAAAACACGAATTGTAAAACTGGGTCTACACGAATGCCCCAAAATTTATTGGGCTTTTTTAAAATTACCCATGTTCTTCATTTTTTTTTTTTTTTTTTTGGAGAGGGCTTGGGATTTCAAAACTTACGTTATATCGATGTTTTTCACATTTTGACCCCTTCATACAAATCATGTAATGGCTAATTTATTAAACTACTGGTTTTCAGCTTTTTGGTGGAGCAGAACCCCAGTGAAATATTCCAGAGACTGGAGGAACCCCTGTACTTTACGTTAACTTACTAATTTACTTGAACCCAGCTCTAAATTGTAAAATTGTGGAGCGCCTGGACTGTACTGGCGGAACCCGTTTGAGAACCACTGTTACAACCAGACGTTTACAAAAAGACAGATGTACAGAATCATACTGTTGTTGAACTGTTGTTATCTGCTAAAACATCAAAAAAATTAATGCATTTGTTATTTTGAATTTCAGAGATAAACTTTATGTTTGGTTATACTTTCGTTAAAACTGTCACAAATTATTGCAATGGAACCAAAGCTTTAAAAAGCAGCTATGCAATCACCCTTGTACCGGCAAAAAACTGATGGTTTATTTAGGATTTACAGGCCTTATCGACAGAGCCTTGTCAACCCCACTAGATGCTTCATAAGGACATCTGCCAAAAGTCAAGATAAACTGCTAACCATATATGTCGATATCGCATCATTATGTTTACCGGTACCTAGATGATTGCTTTGCTGTTTTTAATAGCTTGGACTCCATTAAAATATTTTGTGGCAGTTTGATTGAAGTATACCCCAACATAAAGAACTATACTTTACTTGTGCTTGGGTGTACGGCGCCTAGATGAACCTTTGTGGGCCCCTTAGGTGTTTATAGTAGAGATGGCCCGGGCCGCTAAAAGACCCGCCAATGAGGTCTTAACCGGTCTTTTTACTGGTCCGCTAATGGCCTGGTTCTATCTTTGTTTATTGCTGGGCCGCTAACACTTTTTGAAATCCGTTTAAGTTTGATTAATGTGATTGAAGGTTCATAAAAAGAATGGCTTTGGGCCGACTGGGCTTTATTTTTGGTGTCAGTTGCCGGGTCGGTTACGATTACTGGGCTAGAGGCTCCGGGCCGTGGGCGGTGCGGGCCTAAAAAAAGTCAGCCCGAGCCATCTCTTGTTTATAAATCCCCTAACGGATACTAATAAAAAACTTGCGGGATCAAACGTATTGATGTTTTCAATTCTTAGTGAAATTGTCAAGCTTGAGACAAACTAAAAAAATCAAAATCAACTTTTCACACTGGGGGTATTAGGCTACGCAGAAGGGTGTAACAAGTGGCAGTGTCTATCTCCGTGACTTAGCGCCTGGGCAGTACGGCTCCGCAGAAACATCGTAGCGGTGGGGAGTGGTTGGCTCCCTGCACCGATTTTACTGGTCCGCGGAATCAAACCCCAGACCTTCCGCACCGATAGCGTGCGCTTACCAACTGAGCTAACCGGTCGGTTGAGACAAACGAAGTTCAGCAAATACGTGTTTTTCAAAGTTTTAAGCGTTTAATTCATTCCAAGAATTTTCTCTCCAAATGCGATCGTGAAATATGGCGTATATCGCTTGCCAACTGCAATGCAGAGCTGCGACCTTGAACTTGAACTCGCTGAACTCGATCGTTTTTGCCGAACTCGAACTTAAACTCGAAAAATAAAATTTTTTGAACTCGAACTCAAAACAACAACAATCGAGTTCGAGTTCACTAACTGAGTGCTTTAAATTTATGGATTCAAATCTCTCAAAACAAACTTTACTTTTGATTTTTTTGTTATAGATTAAATGATTGCAAATTTGCAATTTTGGAGTCGATACTGCACTACAAGTGGCTGATTCCATGCACTTTGTTGCAGGGCTGCGAACTCGAACTCGCTGACATCGATCGTTTTTGCCGAACTCGAACTCAAAAAATAAAATTTTTTGAACTCGAACTTGAAAGTACTTCGTAAACTTGAACTCAAACTTGAACTCGCGTAAAAATCGGTCGAGTTCGCAGCTTTGTGCTACGTAACGATTAGATATTACATACCACAAGTCAAGAAATAATGCGTTGCAATATAAAAGGTAAATCTCTTATAACAGCTTTCGGTGCTGTTATAGTGCTATAATCTATTTCTGAGATCACATCAGATCTTCAATGTACTCGCGGGACTGCACCGTAGCGTGTGACTACGGGCAGGGTCCATGTCCAACACTCAGGCTCTGGGCAGTGTTGCCAACTTAGTATCTAGATACTTTTTTAGTCCCCTTAGATACCAATTTTTTCGTCTATAGATCAGAGGTCACCAAACTACGGCCCGCGGGCCGGATCCGGTCTGCGAAGTGATTTCATCCGGCCCACCACGCTGGCAGGCGAGCAAAGGAAATAACAGCTGCACTGAACTGCCAAGTAAAATAGTCCCAAACATTTTTGAGTGTCGTTGTTGTTGAGCTAGACGCAACCTTTTACTGATTCTTATTATGACATCACAAACTTAAAAACGCCATTGTTGTTAAAAACACCATTGTTTCCCCAGTGGGATATCTCTGTTTTACGCAAATTTAATAGTAGCCTACTAGCTAGACTAGTACGCAGGAGAATTTGGACAGCTCGTGGAATATTACCGCTCTTGACGAGACAATGCGTTTCCAAACCAGAAGAAATTCGCTTCTATGATGGCATCAATGTTTGGGACGACTTATATTTGAGAGCAAACGTTCTCAAAGATGAAGTATGTGAAGGTGGAACATCGTACGAGGCTGACCGGTGACCACTTGAAGGCTATTGTTATGGTTAGGTGCTGCACCTCTAAGCCAAACGTTGATGATATTATGAGAGAAAAACGTCAATTTCATAAATCTCACTAGTTCTGACAATTTCGCAATTTCAGCTTACATAGCTGGTGTTACATATCTTTTGCAGTTCTTTTTTCGTAGTTCTTTTTTTTTTTTCTTTCGCAGTTCATTAGGCTACCATAACCTTTCGATTTTCATCACAACTTTGCTCTTCTGCAGCAATCCGGCCCTCGGAGCAAAAAGTTTGGTGATCTCTGGTCTAGATCCTAGCTATTAATCTAGATACTTTTATAACTATCCAGTTTGTTTATTGTTTTATCCCTTCGCGGAAGAATGCCAGAAATTATTGCTTTGATTTTGTGAGCCGTTTTTCCGAGTGTTCAGCTTAGTACCGGTAGCTTTTAATGGCCTAAATTTTGCTTCTAATAGCCTAAATTTTACACTGAACTGAGTGAGCAACATAATAATCGGATTAACTGCGGTACATAATGCACAAGTTAGTTTTTCTGGTGTGCATAAAATCCAATCGTATATTGAAATCCTGCGAGTAGCTTGTTGGTACTTCAGTTATTGTGTTTATAAGCTGAATTAATCCTAACAATTTTTTGAGGACTATGTTCTAAAAAGATGATAAAGTTAAGAGAGCATTTGCTAATTCTAGGAAGTTCAAAACTTCTGTTGCAAACATAAGTGTCTCAGGCTTCGCCTCTACGCAGTACACAATACACATTCGTCTTGTAGACTTTTGGAATATTGTGGTGTTTTGTTGAAAAACTTTGATTGAGCACATGAGCAGTTAATTTTTTAGATTGTTTTGGGTAAAGTTGCAGTGGTGTAAGCCTACAGTATTGAAAAAGATAGTGTGCTGTGCACAAGATTCACAGATGCTCATGCTAATACAGGGGTGTCCAACACGTGGCACGCGTGCCAAATGTGACACGCGACAACATTGAAAGTGGCTCGCGAGCTCTTGCCATATTTCATACACATGCTACAATGCAATTTTAAGTATCGTTATATAGTACATTCGACGTAAGGAAATACTCTATCATAACTCTTTTGAGTTATACAGTAGGTAGCTATGAACAAAGCTGTTTATCCCATAAGCTTTTCGTGACGCACTCATCAGTATACCACAGCTTGCTCTCGAGTTCTCACTTGGACGCGATTATTCACTAGTGAGAGCGTCACGAAGAGCTTATGGGAAAAACAGCTTTTTTCAAAGCTACCTATAACTCAAAAGAGTTATGAAAGAGTATTTCCTCAAGCCGAATGTGAAAACAGCTTTATTCAAAGTTATTTTGAAATGCTGGACCACCGATCAATTATCGTTATCTAGTTTATTGCTACGGTATCGCACTAATAAAATTAGTCTCCGATTATCACAGTTTTTGCTCGTCTATCCTGATTCAAGACGTATGAGGTGTGAAGCTGCCAGACCACAGACTAGTTTTGCGTCAGCTACAAAATATGATCTACTGTAAAACAGCTTTTTTTAACCGATGATGGTCCTTCAGGTGGACCGCGAATGTTTTGCCATAAATATAATATTTTTGTGCGAAAAAATTTGAATCACGAAAGTTTAAAATGTATTATGAAGGTTTAACTGCTCGAAAGCTTCCACCCACTTTCTAGATTGATTCTGCATTATCTTTAGTTTTATTTTCAGCAGCAGCAAGAAACATATTCAGTCCTAAAACGCTCGTTTCTGGTCATCTTAATTTGGAAACCCAAACCTGTGTGAACAGGGATTTTCTGTCATGAAACTTAATAATTTTAAATTGTGAAGTCAGCAAACGTACTGACACTAAATAGGTGCAATAATGCGTATTGCTTTGCGGTGTTGATGCTCAATTTTGCCAGTTAGCTCAGAACAAATGCTTGCAAAAAAGGGTTTTCGTTAATCGTGGTGGTGATAAAATTCAAACTACTGCAGCCGTTTTTTTCGTATTTTTAAGAATGTTTAGTTCTTTGTGAGCAACATAGTTTTAAAAATAGGAAGAACTATTAATAGAAAAAATTATTAAATTGATGATAAGTCACCAAGCGTTGACACGCGAAAAAATTATACTCAAAATATGGCACGTTAGCGGGTTTGAGTTGGACACCCCTGTGCTAATATATATGGCCTACACTGTTAGTGCGTAAGTTTACCAGGAACTTCATCAAACTGCTGAATTCAAAGTTCACTCCATTTAAAACCATTACAGATCCAATTGCCGAAAGCTGATGATATGACTTGACTAGCAGATCCATGATATTTTTCTGTTGTGTTTATTTTCATTCATTTTTTTCTTGAACGTGTGGCTATGATGTGTTTAAAGGTGTTTCGATGTCACTGCGACTAAAATATGTTTTCATTAGGCAGAATATTTCTCGAAAAACTGAATGTGTGCTATTATTAAATGCTGTATATAAGTTAATTCATGTTAGACTCCATAATATTGCTTGATTTTTGTCGTATTAACGCACTTTTTGTAGTTAAATACTGATCGAGATACTTTTGTTGTTTAGATGTGGTTTAATCAAAAATTTAGCTACTTTCTAGATACTTTTGGTAAACAATCTAGATACTTGAGTAAATTGAGATCTGGCAACACTGGTTCTGGGCTACACAGCTCCGAAAAAACGTTGCAACGGTGGCGAACCGCAAGCGACACTGTGTCGATTTGAGCCCAGACCTCCCGCACCAACAACGTGTGCGCTAAGCAACTGAGCTGACTTCTGATATCCTTTTACAAAATTCCGGATACACCGAAAAAAAACAACAAAGCACGTAAAAAACAAAATCGCTGGTCCGCATAAAAAATGTCAACATACCAGCCTACATCAGCGTCTGTAGAACGGCCATTTTCGTTTTTTTCGTCATTTTCGTCAATGGTGTTTTCGCCATTTTCGTCAAGGTGTCAACATACCAGCCTACATCAGCGTCTGTAGAACGGCCATTTTCGATGTTAAAATCCATTATTCATAAAAACCGAAATTTTACCGATGCACATTGCACACGTCGCATTCCATTACCAAATTGTATTCAACAGTCGAATATCGCACTTGTTGTAAGATGCACATTTGAATTTTTTTTACTGATTTTTAAGTGAATTCTTCGTTCTTTTGAGTATGCTCTTGTTCAAAATACATGTTTAGACTTACATATGAGTTTTAATTGCGGAAAACAGCATAAATTTGCTGTTCTAACAATAAAGTCATATAAATTTGCTGTTCTAACAATAAAGTCATACAATGTTCTAACAATAAAGTCATACTAGATTTATTTATTTTAAAAATAAAGTCATATTTTTCGATTTTGTAGGTCATAAAAAACAGCCCTATTAATAGCGAAGGTGAATTGCTTTATCAAAGGATTGATTTTCGTTCGATATCAAAACGATGGTAAAGACAAAAGGTTTGTTATTCCACCGTCTCCTTATTGTTCCTACACAATTACAATGACAAATGATATTGTCGATGTCACAGCTTTCAAGGGCGACGAATAGGTTCCTGATTGTCACTGAATAACTTTGGCAAACGGTGCAGTTGGGAGTTTGTAAGCAATTTTATTATAAAATACAGCAAAAATACTTGGGCAGACGATGTCGGCTCGCTCATGATGTCATTGTCAGCAAAAAAAGTTGCTTTTTTGCCTCATGGCTTAAGACCCAGCATAGCTGTTTCGTGGCTGTATTGTTTGTGATAAAATAACAACTTTAATTTCAAGAAAGTTGAAAAAACAATTAAAAGAACTACGTCAAGCATAATATACAGTAGTAATAGTGGAGACTAAAGATCAGTATTTCAAAAAGTCCTCGATAACTAGATTCAGTTAGAGCAAATATGCAATATCAACGCATTAACTACCCTAACCTAATGCTTAGAGTAGGGGAGCCTTCTGCTTAGGGTTAGGGTAACCCTAACCTAACCTGTATCACTAATTTGGCTTTCAAGCCGAAACAATCATCTAAAACAGGGGTGAGCAAACTTTTCACACGAAGGGCCGCCTTGGAAAAAATTTTGAAGCCGAGGGCAACTCGGATTGCAAGAGCAAAAAGAAGGTCATCACGTCCGCAGATGTCCAATTTTTCTACCGAATATCAAGTGATGAGTAAAAAAAGGTCATCACGTACGCATATGTTCTTTTTTCCAACCAACATCAGAAGAAGCAAAAATTGAAATCTTCGGAGAGATTCACGATAAGAGTTTATATTTCTTTAAGTGCTCGCGGGCCGCATAAAATGGTCTCGCGGGCCACATGCGGCCAGCGGGCCGTAATATGCCCAGCCCTGATCTAAAAGTCAGAAAGTGATTACTTTTTAGCTTTAAAAGCGGGAGGATCTGTTGACTTTTCTGCATTTGAAAGCGGTAATCTACTGTATAAGTAAATCGGGGTGAATGCAGAAACTAGATCCAAGAAACGCGGGCCTAAAGTCCAATAAAATTGGACGTGTCGACAGGGTAAATGATATTTCAACATTAAGTTTGAAAATGTTCAATTGTTCATTCAAACATGAAGTATTTGAGAATGGAAATGTTTATAGGTTAAGTGTTTTCTTAATTCTAAACCAATATTAATGTGTTTAAGCACTCGCAATCAAGTATATATTGAAGTATTTGTCAATTGTAATTAATTAGTATTTGTTAATATATTTCACCATATTACTTTTCTTCATTAATGACGAAACAGACATATTTACCCAAACAACACAGTGAAGAATGCGTAACTTGAGAAAGTTGTGATGTACCACTAAATGGTATATTGGGCCATAGGAACTATCGTAAATGCTTGCTTTCAGCAGTTGTACAATGCATTTGTCGCTACACGACGCACGACAACGATTTTAATGCAAGTCAGTGCTTTTGCAATCGTGCTTTCGCCAGAACAGTCCAGGGATTCGGCAAGTTCACAATTCAAAGCTGGGTTCAACAAGAAAAGTAGCCTATAGGAAGGTAAATATATGCATAGAGGTTCCTTCAGTCTCTGGAATGTTTCATTGGGATTCCGCTCCACCAGAATGGTTGAAAGCCACTGATGTAAGTAATGTAAAGCAGGTTTTGCGTGGTCGGCAAACAGAAAATAAAACAAGACGAAGAATTGCCGCTTTGCTGCCTGCTGCGTATTGGTAAACGCACCTTAACTTTTTAATGCCATTTCTTGATAAAACTTTAAGTTGAGTGGTTATCTAAGCTTATTTTTTTGATGGAGCGGAACTCCCAATGAAACATTCCAGAGACTGGAGGAACCCCTGTGCATTAGCTCAACTTACTAATTTACTTAAAACCAGCTCTAAATTGTAAACTTGCGGAGCCCCTGGACTGGACTGGCGGAATCCCCGGCTGAAAACCACTGGTCTACACAAAGCTTTATCTCTAGACGACTTGACTTGGCGGCTCTACGCACTAGGTTAGGGTTAGGGCTGGGGTTCGTAACATTTTTTGTAGTCTTTTCCCTTGCCGAATAAAAAAAGAATAATTTACTCCTAGTGCAACACTTACGCTTTTTTAATATTGAAAATTGAAGTTTGTTTTAGTATATCCTTCAGAAAAATTACCCCTTTGGTAGGCCAAATTTACCCCCATGGGGTAAATGGGGTAAATTTACCCCCGGTTAAGAACCCCTGGGTTAGGGTAACCCTAACCTAACCCGTATCACTAATTTGGCTTTCAAAGCCGAAACGATCATCAGCAAAGCCAGAAAGTCATTAACTTTTTTGGCTTTGAAAGCGAGAGGAACAGCAGACTTTTTCGGCATTTGAAAGCGGTGATCCATAAGTAAATCGGGTGTTCTGCACTGTAATCAGTTTTTTGATGTCATAATCACTTTTTTAACTATGACGTCAAAAAGTTGATTGTGATGTAGAAACTAGAACCAAGAATCGTGGGTCTAAAGCCCACTAAAATTGTTCATGTGGACAAGGTAATTGTTTCAATACAAAAAAGAAGTTTTTGTTTCAGAGCTAGTCAAGTTAGCGCAGTAATAGGCCTACTAATAACTGAAGTTGTTTCCAAATTACATGGAACAAAAAATCTAACAGTAATTGAGGCGATTGCAAAGTAAGCTTGCGCTTTTCGAGTCGTAAGTCCCCCCTCCCTACACAGTATGTCAAATGCGATCAGCTCCTGTCATGAATTGAACCCGTCACGCGTAGGATCTGTCCCCTTCTGAAGACTCTGGTTTAATTCGAAGTCAGGTCAAAATAGAGATGTTAACATTGCTATTCACAGCTTGCGTGTTTGGCGCTCTTCAACAAAAAACAGCAGACGTGTCATATCACACAAAAGACCAAAAGAACAAACAATGCATGATTTCCGTTTTTCGCCTAAAAAATCGTAAAATCTTTGTTTCGGATAGACCTATTCTTTTGTGAAGTTATCAGTAGAACGAAAAATTTTGTGTAAACAAAAAATGAAACTCTTTTTAATTTTTTCAATTCTGTTATTGGCAACCTTGGGAGCTTCGCAGCATTTATCGCTCTTGCGGCAGGTAAGTGGTAGTTTAATGTTCGCAATAAAAACTATCCGGTGCGGGAGGTCTGGGTTTGATTCTCAAGCCAGCCAAATTAGACACAGAGCCGCCAACGGTTCGCCACCGCTGCGACGTTTCTTAGGAGCTGCGTTGCCCATGCGCTAAACAGCGGAAACAAGCCCCGCCACTCGTTACACGCTTCGACGTAACACCTCGAGTATAATGAACATTTGATCTTTACAGCTCAGATGGCTGTAAGGCTGTAAACTCGGCTTTGATTCCGAGTCTGGTCAAATCAATGGCTTTAAAATTGGTATTCGCAGTTTTCCTGTTTGAGGCTCAGTATTAAAGAGATAATGTGGAGAACAAGCAGGCAAGTTTACTTTTGTGCCGTTAGGAAAGACACTTAGCAAAATTCCCTAATCTGAGAATGGTAGAAAATTGGCCGGCTACCTCTAAGCGAGCTCGTTATAGCGCTTTGATTGCTTTCTCCTTATAGGAGGATAAAAGTGAAAGCAAATACTTATTTAGTTTTGTACTGTCGTGGTAGCACTGCTGATGATGCCAACAGAATTTTGTTGTCGAAAGGTCTAATGTTAAGAATTCTTGTGACTTTTATTCTTTCACAAGCTATTTTCGTCTCATATTTATTGTGTTATTAGTATTAAATCACTTTCTTTTTATCAGAAACCAAAAGTCTACTTGGATTTTAGCACCATGGCCTATTTAGGAAGCGGGGCACAATATAGTAAGTATTAAGACTATGTTGTGATGCAGCTGTCTAAGTGTCTGAGCCAGTGGTTTTCAACCGGGTTTCCAGTACAGTCCGGGGATTCCGCAAGTTTACAATTTAGAGCTGGGTTCAAGTAAATTAGAAAATTAAATGAATGCGCAAGGTTCCTCGAGTCTCGGGAATGTTTCGTTGGGTTCCGCTCCACCAGAATGGTTGAAAGCCACTGGTCTAAACTATGCACTGGTTGCCTTGTCCATTGTCCAGCTTAAGTGGGCCGAACTTAAATAATGATGCAAAAAGCCCATGGGCTTCTGGTCCACTTAAACTGGACATGTGGGCCGAATCAGTATCAGACAAACGAGTCGCATGCAATTGGGATTCCAGTTTTGGAGTAGTCTAAACTTGAGTCATTTTAAGCCAGGGATTTTTAACTGGGAGTAAATTTACCCCCTGGGGGTAAATTTTGCCTACCGAGAGGGTAAATTTTCTGAAGTATAAACTAAAACAAAATTCACTTTTTAGTATTGAAAAGGTGAAAGTGTTGCACTGGGGTTAAATTATACTTTTTTCAATCGGCAAAGGGTAACGAATACAAAAAAGGTTCAGAACCTCTGTTTTAAGCCAACGACTCGATGCAAAAAACGTTACTTTTCGACTAAAAAGAGTCAGGTGGAGTCAAACTTACCTAAAATTCTGCTTTTCGACCAAGTGAGGAATTCAATCCAGGTCATCTGCTCCAAAGACAGGAACAATAGCGCATAGGTAGTGGCAAAATCTTGAAATTTTTGAAAATATGGATGTCATTTCTCTAATTTTTATTTTGAGCTAAAAAGCAAGACAAGTCGGACCCATTAAAACTTTCATCGAAGCTCTAACACGTCAAACATCAAACCTTCATTATACTCGCGCTGTTATGCCGAAGCTTGTAACGAGTGGCTGGATCCATCTGCGCAACTTAGCGCTCTGGCAGCACTGCTCCAAAGAAACGTCGCGGAAGTGGCGAGACCTTGGCGACACTATGTCCGATCTGACCAATCCGGGATTCGAACTACAGACCTCCCGCCCCGATAGCGTTGTCTTGACAACGGAGCTAACCGGCCCGCTCTACCTCGTATGATTTTTAATTTCGATTGCTGTGACCTCAATTTTTTTCGTTAACTCTCACGCTTGCAAAAATTGTCAAGTAGATGTTATCTACGTGAAGCATCTTATCCGAGGGTGTAACTTAGCGTGGGCCTTTAGTGATAGACTCGGGTTTGATTCCCAGTCGGGTCAAACCAATGACTTTAAAATTGCTCATCACATCTTTTCTGCTTGACGCCCAACATTTCAGGATAGTGTGGAAAACAAGCTGACAAGTTTACTGGTTGTGCAGTAGGGAAAGACACTTAGCGGTATTCCCTATCTCAGGGTAGACCGGTGGCTGGCAACTCCTAAGCAAGCTCATTATAGGGCATTGACTACTTTATGGAGGTAGGAAGGTAAATAATAAAAAACAATGATACCGAAGCTCGGCTCGTACTTGAACTCACAACCTTACAATCACTGTATCTATAGAATGTGATGAAGGTTCACTAATTGATGTTGGAAGCAAAACTTTCATTTCTTTGGGTTTACTTGGCAACTCCGGGCTTACAGCTGACAAACTGTGTAAAGTGACGGAAGCAAAATTGCAAGAAGTTGGAGTCGTGAAGGTAATTTAATGGAAGAATCCAAGAAGAGATGAAAAGAGCTCACCCCCCTCAGTCATACGTATTAATGAATATCACAGTTTGGTGCGGTGAGTAGAGACATCGGTATCGACGCGGAAGGTCTAGGTTCGATGCCCAAGCCGGTCAAATTTAGGTTTAAACAGCTAAGATGGCCGAGTGGTAAGAGCATCCGCCTCGGGAGCTGTAGACTTGGGTTTGTATCCAAGTCGGGTCAAACCAACGACTTTAAAATTGGTATTCACAGCTTCCCTGTTTGACGCTCAGCATTAAAGGAACCGTGTGAAGAACAAGCCGGCAAGTTTACTTGTTGACCGTTGGGAAAGACACTTAGTGGGATTCCTCCGTCTTACCGCTGAGGTCTAAAATGAGCCGCTCGTTACACACTTCGATGTGACACTGCGAGTATAACGAAGATTTGATTTTTGATATTACTACATCACTACTTTGATGCTTCTAATTTAGATGAACAATCCGGCAAGACAGCATTTTTTCGGTTCTCAGGGTCACTAAAATTTCTGTAGTTGCCCCTGTGTTGTTACGCATACTTTACACACTACTTCGATGTTTAATTTTTAACAGCTCTAACTGAATGGTTCAATAAAAAAAAATCAAATCTTCATTATACTTGCGGTATCACGCCGAAACGTGACGAGCGGCGGGGTCCGTCTCTGCGGCTTAGCGCCTGGACAACACAGCCCCGAAGAAACGTCGCAGCGGTGGCGAGCGGTTGGCAAGAATGTGTCCAATTTGACAGGCCCGGGAATCGAACCCCAGACCTCCCACGCCCATAGCGATGTCTTTAACCACTAGGTCAGTTGCCGCTATGGTACAAAGTCAATTTCACACAAAAAGCGACTTAGCAGTACCGTGTAACTTTTCGACAACGCTGTTATTATCCATGGCCTAGTGGTTAAGAGTGTTCGCCTTGGAAGCTGGTAGGCTGGGTTCTATTCTCAGTCGGGTCAAACCAAAGACTTTAAAATAGGTATCTGCAGTTACACTTGCTAAACGCTCATCAATTAAATGTAGCGCGGAGGATGAAATAAACAGAGAATAAAAATACCTCAGTGAATTCTTGACAAAATTTAGTCCTGGCGCTAAAGGATCTTAGTAGTTTATCAAGCGCTATAAAACCACCCAACATTTCATTTATCATAGTTTACACACCGATAAGCTACTTAGTTCAAGATAGCCTGGTGTCAAAATTTGCATCGTCATAATGAAGCAACAAAATTTTATTTTTTCAGATCTCAAAATTTTCTTATTCAAGCAAAGATGAAGCTGAGATACAGATGTTGTTGAGGGATGTTCCTCAAGTGGCGAACGTTTATTCATGGTAGGTCCACCTGTCTACTAGTAGAAGTGCATAATCCACTTAAGTGCCAAATGCGCAATTGAACTTACCGTCTTGTCCCACACACGGTCTCTTTAATGCTGAGAGTCAAACAGGGAAGCAGTAAATGCCAATTGCAGTCATTGGTTGATCCGACTCGAAATGATCTATAGCAGCAACAATTTGCAGAGCATATAATAACAACTAACTATTGATCTACAGCAGCAACAATTTGCAGAGCATATAACAACAACTAACAATAAATGAATATTAATAAACCGTTTAATATCCCCAGGGCCAACGTGGAAGAATATCGGGTTGTTTTTATGGAATATGTGGATTTCGTGGATTGGAAGGTTTGGAAATTCAGAATTGACAAAGATGTCAGAGGCATATGGAAGAAAATCCTCCAAGCAGTTGACGCCATTCATGAAAAAGGTGCGAGGTGTTAGACGCGGGGTGGTTTGCGCGTATCATTTTACATCAAATCTTAACTGGTTCCTAGACTTATCCGCTTATCAGCAGCTATGCAAAGGGAACATCAGGCATTGCCTCTCCTCTTCTTTTTTAGACGAGATCTAATTTGAAGAATGCTTAAAACATGCTCGTAAAATATAGAAATATTTATAATACTTGCTCAATTTTAATAGTCCCCCCAAAATTTTATGCTGCTTGCACCCTACCTGTCATGACAAGCACGGTAAACGAACCCGGGGTTAGAATTTTCAATCACGTACCTACCTGATTTTGATTGTTTTTAGGAATTCTTCATTTGGATCTCCATTTGGGGAATCTTCTGTTGACTAAAGACGGAGAGATCAAAGTCATTGACTTCGAGCATGCAACTTACATGGACACTGTCAATGTTACCTCAATCTGCGCCTTTAAAAACAAAGTTTGTTGATGGAGGGTTATTTTATTTACTTATCTGCATATTTATCCTCCTGCCACGGTACAGCGATCAAAGCACTATAACGAGCTCGCTTAAAAGTTGCAGGCTATCTGTTTTTCACACTAAGAGGGGGAAATCCTGGCAAGTTTTTGTTACTAAGCCAACACGCCAGAATATACTAAAATAATAATTATTTAAACACTTAAACAAAAGATTTAGCCAGAATGTATAGCCTACTCTGGCGTAAACACCACTGATGACAGAAGATCGTGAACTTTAATCGCTAAGTCACGATGATTTGAGCCGCGAATTCGTCAAAAGGAATAGCAAATAAATCGAATTTTACATTTGTTTTTCAGCACCCGATCACCTATTCTTCTCCAGAATACGTCCACAAATGCAAAATTGAAAAGGTGGAAGCGTACTGGGACAGGGAGCACCCTGACCTACAAGAGGACGTGAGTAGTTTTCAAATTTTAGTTTACAACTTTTGTATGCGGTGAAAACGGGAAAGTCAAAAGTAATTGAAGGAGACTGAAAATTGAACTTGCGCTTTTCGAGTCAGCAACCACCTGTTGTCAAATGCGATCGGCTTCAGCCGTGAATCGAACCCGTTACGAGGGACCTGCAGCCTGCGCGGAAGCGCCAGGCTACGCCGCAAGGTAAATTCCCTCGATCGTGAGCCCAGCCAGACCAAATATGAAGATTTCCTTATTTACGTCCAAATGAAAGTGTATGATTGGTAAAAGGTAGTCAAAGACAAGGCAAACTATTTAGATGTCGCGGGAGAAAGTCTATCATGCTGTTAGCTACTGGCCGCAAAAGTTATATTTAACACTGCAGCAAATATAATGCAATGAATACTAGATTTAAAATCGTCGGGTTAGCCTAGATGCTAAGCTCACGCTGTTGGTCCGGTAGGTTTGGGGTTCGATTCTCGGGCCGGTCAAATCGACACAGTGTCACCAACCACTCGCCATCGCTGCGATGTGTCTTCGCAACTGTGTTGTCTAGGCGCTAAGTCGCGGAGATGGATCCCGATACTCTAGTTACACGCTGCGGCGCAATACCGCGAGCACAATGAAGATTGAATTTTTGGACTATTTTTTACAAGTTAATTTAATGGCAGAAAGCACAAATTGTGGATTTCAAAAAAATCAAATCAAATCTTCATTATACTCGCCGTATTACGCCGAAGCGTGTAACGAGTTGCGGGGCCCATCTCCGCGGCTTAGCGCCTGGGCTACACAGCTCCGAAGAAACGCCGCAACGGTGGCGAGTCGTTGGCGACACTGTGCCGATTTGACCGGCCCGGGAATCGAACCCAAGACCTCCCGCACCGAAAGCGTGCGCTTTGCAACTGAGCTAACGGCCGGTCTAAATTGTGGATTTATATTTTAAAAACTCTTTTTGCTGAAAATATTAAACCTTTTAAGCTTCCGAGACGTTGATAGATTTTATAGCCTACCAACAAGTGATATGATCATTTTAGCTAATCGCCAAATCGACTGGCGGATCGGAAATTGCGAAAAAGCTCGTAGATGATTATGACATGCGATATCAGGTAAGATCATAAGCCCAGTAAAGCAGCCGGGGGGGGTTAACTTGTCAGGTCCCTATTTTTTACGAACGCTAATCTGAAGTACCCTTGACACATTCTTATGAAATATCTAAATCTTTGGCCTATTTTATTTCCCCTCCACCAAAACTTCCTTCTCTACGCAGCTGCGTCGGCCCTAAATTAATAGAAACTTCAAAGTGAGGAGTTTCCTGAAGTATAATTTTTATCTGATTTGTGATCAATGTGTAATGGTTGAAGGAGATTTAACTGATCAAATGTTCGAGTGGCAGACTTGGGGCAATTACAGAACTCATGTAATCGATTACGATTACAATTACTCCTAATCATTTGATTACAATTACGATTACGATTACTAAAAAAAATTATTGTAATTGATTAAAATTACAATTACATCAATTGCAATCGCGATTACAATTTCGATTACTTTTAGTCAGCTTGCGGAATTGTTGGTAGATTTTTTTGGTTTTACTTTTTAGCGAAACTAAGACTCGACTGACAACTCATACTAAAAACTAATCACAGACTGCAAAGCTTGCGAAGAAATTTTTTTGCTTCACACTCTGATCAAATAAATGAATAACGTGCTAATTAAATTTTCAGAGACGAATGTGTTGCTTGTTTGTTTTAGTAGAAAGCATAGGTGCTATAAAACAGCACAATAGAAGTTTTAGCACCACGGCAGCTGTTATTCAGATCCAAGAGATAAAGGTGGTAATGCTCTAATTACATTTTTGCTTCCAACTGCGTGATGTGGTTCAAAACAACACAGCGGATAGACTTGTGAATTGGCACAACGCAGTGCAAGTACGCAAAACAAAAATTCTCACCGCTTCAACCAGAATCGAAAGCGTAATTCACTGAATGATGTAATCAGCTGCAATGTAATCGATTACGATTACAATTACACAGCTAATTTTGGGTTAGTAATCGATTACGATTACGATTACTGAAAAAAATGTAATTAATTGTAATCGATTACTAATTACATTACGATTACCCCATGTCTGTCGAGTGGATGGAGCGTCCGTTTTTAGAGCGGTAGATTCTGGGCTTGATTTCGGGTCGGATCAAACCAGTGACTAGGTTTTTAGTTTGCTGCTAGACTTTCGTCATTAAAGAGACAATGTAGAGAAAAAGAAAAGAAAAAATTATCTGCCATGTTGCGGAGAAAAGCGTTTTACGGGATTCCCCTACCTTAGAATGGTAGGCAGGGGGCCGGCAACTTCTAAGCGAGCTCGTTTCATTTTTTGTCGCTTTCTCGCGATCGGAAGAAAAAAATGCCACCAAAAAACAATATTTTTTCGAATCCAAACGCATGAAACCAGTTTTTCAACCAATGATTTTGAACCATCACAAAATTTTTCTACGAAACTTAACAGAATTGAGGAGGTCTTACGACATCGCCAACAACTGTTACGTAGGCTATCCATCACTATACGATGGAAAAAATCGCCAAATGTAGGCCTACTTTAGCCTTTACAGTATGTGAAACCAGGCAAAAAAACGTCTATCTGTCCCGAACATTCATTTCGGTGATGACGTAGTTACCACGTCCACTTTAAGCGACCTTAAGCCCATGGCGGGTTTTTCAGAACCAAAATCAAAAAATGATTAAGATCTCAAAACCATAACAATGCAAAAAACTAGAGGGCTTTTGGCCGCTTAAACTGGGTAAGTGGACAGGGTGAGTTTGGTCACTATAAAAAGGAAAAATGACGAGAGGCGTTAATGTCTAAAATTTGTACCGTTAACTCAGTCGCCCACGCTATCGGTGCGAGATGTCTGGGGTTCGATTACCGGGCCGGTCAAATCGGCACAGTGTTGCCAACTGCTTGCTACCGCTGCCACGTTTCTTCGGAGCTGTGTAAAGTTGTTCAGGCGCTAAGTCGAGGAGATGAATCTCGCCACTCGTTATGCGCCTTGGTGTAACGCCACGAGTATCATAAAGATTTGACTTTTTTTCATTCAATCTTTTAGGTCGGACCACCAGCTGATGTTTGGACCATATGCTCAGCTCTCTATGAGTTAATGTACGGGGATCTCCCTTACAATTACTTGCTGCTTAAAGATCTCCTGTGGTCACAATTACTTGACCTTCAAGGTTTGAATCACGTGGATAAAGTTCAAAAGTTAATGGAACAAAACGTCAAGTAAGTTTGTTTAGTCATTTTAGAAAATTTTATTTTTTTATAATCAGGGTAAGATTAAGGGGTTGGCAGAATATATTCCAGGGAGGCAACAATGATTTTTCTTTAAAGGGTCCAACTCACAACGATGGTTTAAGCAGCCGAGAACCCAGTAAAAGACCATTATGGCGCAATAGTGAAAAGATTAAGGTGAATACTTTGCCCTGCCCGGATTTGCCCAAGTCTGCTTGTGGAGCGGCAGACTCAGAATTCAATTCCGAATGGGGTCAAACCAATGACTTTAAAATTGTATTGGCAGCTTGCCTGCTTGACGCTCAGCAATAAATGGACAATATTGTGGAGACAAGCCGGCAAGCTTACTTGTTGCGCCGTCGGGAAGACAGTTATCGCAATTTCCTCATTTTTACACTAAACAACATAATGCGACGCTCAATCGCTTTTTTCGCGTTAGGAAGATGATATGCCTCTAAGAAAAAACTCACAGTTTTTTGGCTTGATCTTTCGCATTAAACAGTGTAGACAGCATTGTGTCGTTATAATGTAGATATCGACAATTTCCGTTTTAAATGCGAGACTTCAAAATAATTTTGCTAATTTTCCCTTTGGCGAGTCTCTGCAACGATACCAGGCGCCTGATGTCTCTGCAGATGCTCCTTTTCCTTTTTAAAAATTGAAGTTTCTCTTTTTTCAGTTACCCTTTACTTATTTATTACTACTGACGTCTCGTATTACTACTGTATTAACATTTCCTTACTACTATGAGTCCAGGCGCAAAAAAAACCTGTGCTGTTAATGCACCTTTATTGTTTTTATTTACGCACATAATAAACAAACAAGCAAACAATTTTACCGGCCAACTGCTGAGAAAAGCAGTTAGCGGCATTCCTCATCTTAGTGTGAGCAGCGTGGCGCAGTAGTTTGGAGCGTCGTTTTTGCGACGACCATGATTGCAAGGTTAGCACATGGAGTTGGCCGAGTGGTTAGTGCATTGGGCTCCGAAGCTGGCTTCGCAAGTTCGATGCTCAACTTGGTCATCTCCATGATGCATGTGCTTCACTACCACAAAAATCTTAAGTTGCAATTAACTGGCTTGAAGTTACAAAAAAAAAAAAAATGATTGCAAGGTTAATGCTTCAACTCCCAACCTAGACTCGTTGTTACGTCCTTGGATAAGATGCTTTAGGATGATTAACTCTGCTTGGTGGCAAGCAGAAAATTAAAGAAGTAGTTACAGCAAGCATATTATTATTCAGCGATTGACTGAATGGCGTGCGTTGTAGAGAATCGAACCGCCCTGCGTCGTTTAATTCGTCATGCCGAAGCTTACTACAGCGATGAGATGGCTTCATTGCTCGCGAGCGATCAGCGCGTTGACCTTCGAGCCCTTTTTGTTGCGTAGCCACGAAATTTGTAAAATTCAATCACAGTTTCCGATCACGTGATATAAGGATTTCGAAACTGGCAAAACTTGTTTGGGAGAATTCTAGAGTTTAAATTCAGCATCAAATTATCGTTTGAAGGATTCACAGCGTCATATTTTCAAGCTTTGATTTAGAAATTGCGAGCAATCCTCAGTTAGTTTCTAAGTTCAATTACAAGTTCAATTTAAGTTGAATTTTAAGTTCAAATCTGATCAACGTATGTTATCAAGAATCAAGTTTAATTGTTTTTAATGAGTATAATACTGAAGACTTTCAATTCCCACGTGGTGTATGACAAGATTCCAAGCTGCCAGAAATAAGAGTCGTACAGAGTCGAATAACTAAAAGAACTTAAAATTCTGTCCGCGAAGCCCAGGGCACTGACTAGCTGAGAAAATTACTTCCAAAATCTAAATTTCGAATTCATAACAGAATTCAGAAGCAATATCCAACCGCAAAACTCCGAAACAAAGGCAATTCCTAAGCAAGTCTGGATTCGTCCTAAGCATAGCGGCTCCGCCGCTATCTCATGATAGGAGGATAAAAATGAAGAAATCATCAGAAATCAGAGTGGAAGACAGATGGCCGGCAAGTTCTAAGCGGGCTTCGATCGCTTTCTCGTAATAGAAGGATAAATATGAAACTAAATGTATGCTTCTAAAATACAAATTGCGATGCATGTCTATTTTAAGAGGCTAATATAAGGCAAATTTATTATATTTCTAATCTTTTACTAAGAGTATTACACCGAAGCGTGTAACGAGTGGCGGATCCATCTCCGTGGCTTAGCGCCTGGCACAAAAACTTATAAAACGTGGCAGCGGTGACGAGCCGTTTGCTATACTGTGTCCAATTTCACCGGCCCGGGAATCGAACCGAAGACATCGCGCCGATAACGATGCCTAGGACCGCTACGTCAGCCAACCGGGTGCAATCTTCTGACCCTCGGTCAAACTTGGTTCACGGTAACGGTACATCACCCCAATTTCACTGACGATACCTCAGCAATCATAACAATGTATTTAATGCACTTAAATAATTTTTAGGTTCATTTTTCCCCCTTACCCTAGCGACCCCATTCTCAGGGACATGGTTATGCGGTGTTTAGTTAAAGACCCAACAGATAGGCCAACTATCGAAGAAATGTTGAAAACGTTGGAATTACCGAAAATATCCAATACCGGTACTCGATACACGAAACCGAAAGACGCTTACAAAACAGGCGGATACAAACCAGGACAAAATAGGCCTAAATACGACCTGTAGAAGAAAAATAGGGGTGTTTCAAATTCATTTCATTTTTTTTAAGGGATATCAAATATGTATGGATTAGTGCCCGTAAACACTAATAATTTTGGAATTTTGGAAGCAATCTGTCCCTTTTTTACTGTTTAAAAATTATTCTTGAGCTTCTCTGATTAGACCTAATAAGGTCAAAACAGTAACTACCAGGAGATTTGAGTAGTTTCGAATCTATGCACCTTCTCATTTTTGAAATAACCCAACCATTATGTCATGGTCAGGGCCATTTTGTTTTTGACCTAAAAAAATATATTTTTGACATTATTTTGGTAAAATTTTGACTTTATTTTGACTTAACCGCTTCCGCGTATTATTTATGTCTTGTTGCACTTTATTAATTAAATATGTTTTATAATCTGCAATTTTTATAAGTTTTTAAAGAAAAAGGTAGCCTAACTTCAAACATTTTCCTAATTACTCAGTGTTGAAGCTAATGCAACAAAGCGACGCATGACGTCAAAACCTAGGATAACGAGCCATTGTGTGTACCGGTATCAATTAGTGTGTAATACAAAAATTGCGTTGCTATCGCAACTGCACTGTACACTAACAGTATGTTTATGATTTTTTTAACGAAAGCCACGCAGTACAAGAACGTTTTATTCAGAGGAGGGCAACCGCTATTTGAAAAATAGCGCCGCTATCGCTTTTTGACCGAAAAAGCAGCGGCGCTGCCGCTTACCGCTGCTTGTTTACAAAAGCAGCGCCGCTACCGCTGCCGCTAGTGAGTGCAAAACAGCGGGCGCTGCCGGTGTTTTGAAGGAAAAAAAGTCCAAAGCACAAAGGCATTTTTAATATTGCAGGCCTGCTGGTGAAATTGCAACTTTGTTGACGGAAGTAGCATAGCAATGCGAGTAATGAAAATCAAAACGAAGTGACTAAAAGTCAACAATCAGCTTTCATTTCATCCTATGAGATACAGGGCTCTTTGGGGAGAAGTTAATTTTGAAATCTTATTGGATGTAAATAGAAACCGATGGTCAGCTTTTTAGTGAACAACAAAAAACAGGTTGAAAAGAAATAATCAGAACACGTTGAAAATACAACACAGATTGAAGATACAATAGAAACGAGTTAAAAAATATGCAGGATGCAACCAGCGTTAAAAAATTAAACACCACTGATCGGTTGCATGCTCCTTTTAAAAATACAAGCATTTCAAACTGCTGGTCCGTTAAACCACTGCGCTTCAGCTTTAGCACGTCTTTTCCTACGGAAAAAAGTCGTTCAATAGTCGCGCCTGAAAGAATCGTGGTATTTAAGGGAATGGACATGGAACAAGTCCCTCAATATTTTGTTTTTAAAAAGTTCCGGCGAAAGTCGTTCACGATGGAATGCAGCTTAATTCAAAAACTCTTCCATCACATGCCTCTCTGAAGCCTGAATTCGGGGTTCGACATTACATGTAAGCCTAAGCTCTTGAAAAAAGTAGTCTCCAACATGCTTGGCTGGACTGCTCTTAATTTGTCAGTGATGTCACGTGGATGGACTACGCTCATTCGCGATTGTACCAAAGCAGTGGTGCACCCACGATTTGGCAAAGGGGGAGAGCCACAACTGGGGGTTTTGGGGTGAAACCCCCAGCTGCCAACAAAATTTTAAAGTTTTCACATAAAAAAACACTCATTTTAGCACACTTTTATCGAAAAAGGGCATGCAATGAGTGCAATTACTAGGGACAATGCAAAAATATTTTCCCAGTGTATGTCTAAAAGCAGGAGCTTGGCTAAAATAGGTGAAAGGAGGCTTTATCCATTATTAGTTTGAGAAATTATAGACCGAAAGTTAGATTTTAGCATCTTATAACAGGACTAAAGTGGGGGGGGCATGGCACCGTGCCCCCCTTGCGTGTGCTTACGACTAAATGCACCATTTTTTTTGTTTTGCACCAATTTAATGCTCTCATTGCCAATTCCAGCATGAATCAGAAAGGGAGCCAAGTAAGTTTAAATGAACGATGCAAAGCCGAAACTATTTGGATTTCGGAGTTAAGCAGCAAAGGTTTAAACCTCCGCTAAATTCCTGCTACAATCGCGAAAAACTAGGACTGAAAACAATCACTCTGAGTCTGGCCTGATTGACTCCCATGACAAAACCTTATCGTCCTGCCATGCTACACCTCAAGCTTAATCCACATGTAAAGGCCCTCAACGAAAAATTTAGAGCATCGCCTGACATCAAAGCAAAAGGGTAGACAGCTGTAATTAGCACCTCTAACAAAGATAAACATCAAATAAGATCGCGGGCGCGGCATTCTCATCTCCACATTCTCCAGACTGCTTTATATCACATCTTATAAGCAAATAACAAAGTAAATTTGAGACTTAGAGGAAAACTATGAAGCACCTCTCTCTCCCATCCTTCTGCTGGAATTTTCTTCCCACCTCACGTATCTCCCGCTGAGAAGCTAATTCTCAGAGACTGAAACTTTTACACTATCTCAGTTTGTTTTCACAATCTCAGTTTAAAAAGTTAAAGTGAGATTGTGAGAAACAAAACTTTTAGTTGCTGTCTTCGAAAGAGTTTAATCAGCGCCAGTGGGAGACTATTTGCATTAAACGGGGCGCTGAAGCGCTGCCGCTACTCGGCTAAAATAACAGCGGCGCTGCCGCTTGTCGCTGGTGGCCGAAAAAAAAAAGCGGCGCTGCCGCTACCGCTAGCGAAAAAGTAGCGGTGCTGCTGAGTAGCGCCGCTGTGCCCAGCTCTGCAGTTATGACATCAAAAATTTGATTATGATGCAAAAAGCTCGTGGGCTTTCGGCCGACTAAATTGGTCATGTGACCATGGCAAATATAAGTGACGTCGATTTAATTATTGCTGTTGATTGGGACGTTTAGTTTTTAATGAAAAATCTCAACAATTCATGAAATTTTACGATACTTCCCGTGGGCCTGTTACTTGATACAAATAGGGCTGCCTACCACACAGCCAATATCACCGCAACAAAATTGAAAAAGCCCAGAGAGTCACAGGAATTGAACTAAGGTTTCACGTTTCCAATTCGAAAACTTTATTGCTTCATCTTAATCAGTACTTTGTCCTACGAGCTCAACCAATTCACGACAAAATTGAAACGCATTTAAAGCTTTATTTCACTAAAGCTAAACAGTCCTGGGACGCGAAAGCAGCTGCTTTAAGAACAAAAATTGAATGTTAGTGTCACAAAAAGACATTTCTGTGGCCGACTGGCCGTGGTACATGACGGTAACATGAATTGATGTTACAGTAAAAATTCACGTCCAGATTTGAAAGAATTATAATCTTAGCGAAGCAAGATGCGTAACGACGAATACTAAAAACGTAGTGCGTTCAACATTGAGCAGCTCGACCCATTCAACGCACGGAGAAAGCTTCACAGGTGCGGAAAAAGTTCTTATTTCTTTTGATTTTTGTATTGATAATGTAGATCCAGAACGTCTGCCCAGTCGATGTGTTCCCAGCCTGACTCTTTCATGTGGTACACTGGTAAAAAAAAAGAATTTGAATTACACCACCTAATTTGGCCTGATGATGACACAGCAAAATGTTATTCAAAACTTCAAATGAGCCCATCAGTAAAGGAATTGCACAACTAAATCAACTGAAAGGCGCATATTTTGAAATACCACAGAATTTTCAGTGTCTTAGCATGGGTTCTGCCCTAAACAGCATCGAAAACAAATTTCTATAAACAGCAGACTCGCAGCCTAACCATCGTACCCACTGATAGACAAGTTAATACAAAACATTAGCTAGGTTACCAAATTTTGTACCTTCGTTCAGTTGCTTCGATGAGATTATGCAACGAAGGCTTCTACCGAAGTCTATCTAGTCTAGCTATTAGGCGAAAAATGATTCAAGCTTATAAATCAATATCAAAAATTTCAAATAATGAATTGAACCTTAATCTGACCCAACAGTCAGGTTCAATTCAATACTGACAGTCTTTAACTTGCATCATTAATTTTTGAATATAGTGGCGTTATTTCACGGGTAGCTAAAGTACTTTGTTTGATATCTCATACAATGCGGCATGCAGGTTTTTAATGTCATAACCTCTACAAAAACATATCTTTTTCAAACAACCATCTCGAATCAGAGCATAATACTTGCTATCTTAAACGAGGGCTACATTGGACGATTAATTGTCGTACAAATTGACAGAAAAAGTTTCACTGCATTGGTGGAACTATGGCGGGTTAAAAAGCTCAAACCCTCCAATTTTTACATAATTTATGCATTGATTTTTTATGACATCAAACGGCAAGACAAGCATTTTTCTAATTTTTTGCTCCTACCCTAAAAAATTCTGGATCAGCCCCTGTATTTAGATCCTACGTGACGGGTTCGATTCAAGGCTGGAGCCGATCGTATTGACATATATACCGGATGGCTGCCGACTTGAAGAGCGCAAGCTCACTTCGCAGTCTCCCTCAATTACTATTGAACTTTTAATTCAATAGTTTGAAAATAACCTCAGCTTTCTGTACATTTATAAGCAAAGACTTACAATTTACATTTCCACCGCTGAAAGCATCTCTGTGCGTAGCGTGGTAAATTGCACGTTTTCCAAGCTCCAAGGCTTCATTTACTGAAAGGTCGTACGAGTATCCTGCGTCCATGACCCCGTAGGCATAGGTTGCCCCGGACCCAACCGAAAACATATTCCCATTCAGACGTTGTCCATCACTGTCCACGTAGTAAAGACCTGGTCCTCGTTTGTCCCATCCACAAATCATGGTGCCCTACAGAAAGTTAGAGAGCATCACCAAGAATTTTTTGGCTCATTCATTTTCCATTAAAAAATCAAATCTTCATTCTACTCGCGAGAACACGTCGAAGCGTGTAACAAGTGGCGAGGTCCATCTTCATGGTTTGGTAACTCGCAAGGAATCAAACCCCACACCTCCCGCGCAGATAACTACGCTAACGGGCCGCTTATGCAACATATTTAAAATGTTTAAAAATTGGCCATTTCTTTCATATCGATCAGATTGCCGAGAGGATAGAGCGTCTGCCTCCGGAGATGTACAGTCGGCTCAAACCAATAACTTCGAAAATTGGTATTCACAGCTTCCTCGCTTGACGCTTAGCATTAAAGTGATAGTGTGGAAAACAAGCCGACAAATTTACTTGTTGTGCCGTTCAAAAAGTCAGTTGGCGGAATTCCCCCATTTTAGAGTGGTAGACAGATGGTCGACAACTCCTAAGCGAGCTCGTTATAGCGCCTTAGTCGCTTTTCTCGACACAAGAAAATGAAAACGCTACTTCTATGCGAATCTGAAGTGGCTGTATGATCTTGACAACTGCTTAACTTAACTTTCATTAGCACTGTACTTTTGACGTGAGAAACATCGCCAAGACTTACCATTGACAAACCCATTCCCTTATAACCGTAAACCATGTTAGCTAGAAGTTTGGAGGCAGCCGCCACAGAGATTCTTTCTTTATTGCGCAACTCATAAATCCGACATTGTTTGGCGAGTACACGTTCCCAGAACGAGCAATCAGCCGCTCCTCCTGCCATGGTGCCGAGGAGATAAGGGTTGATCTCGATAACTTTCTTGACAGTTTGAGAAGCTGAAAGCAAAATTACAAAACCACTGTATTTTTACCTTACTACGGAAGGTGATTAAAACACAAGCAGGTACTCCAGCAAATGAGATAGATTAGACATAATTAATATTAAGGTTGCGAACTTGATTTCAAAAAACATACTTTTGAGCTTGACTCGATAAAAAGTCTTTGAGCTAAGAATAACTAAAAAAAAAACTGCTGAACTTTATTGTACTCGCGATATTACGCCGAAGAATATTTTCATTGTACTCGCGATATTACGCCGAAGCGTGTAACGAGTGGAAGGGACCATCTCCATGGCGTAGCGCCCGGCCAACACAGCTCTGAAGAAACATCGTAACGGTGGCGAGACGTTGGCGACATTATGTTCGATTTGACCATCGCGGGAATTAAACCCAAACCTCCCGCGTCGATAGCGATGTCGTTACCACCACACCAACCGACTAGTTTATTGAAGAACTTGCGCTAACAAAGCGAATTTGCTAATTTTTAATGCATTTAATGCTTCAAGTTCGGACCTTGATCAAGACCAAACACAACCTAAGCCATAAGTCCCCCCTAAAAGCAAATCTACCGGTATTTTGCAATTATCACAAAACGCACTAGACGTGAAAAAATCATAAATTACCACGCCAGATATTGGAAATGGTCTACAAGTTTAAATATAACACAATGTACTCAGTTTACTAAAACTCACTAAACAGTCAATTTAAAGTCGGGTTATACTTTATAATTATAAAAATTAGCGTCTACACTGCTTGGCGCTTAGCATGAGTCCTAAAACGAAAAAATAAAGTAGCTTCGTTCATATTTCTCTTCGTTCTGACCAGCGAAGTTAATTCGTGTGCAAAAAAAAAAACGTTACAACGAACTTTCCCAAGCATTATTCCTCTTAGGGCCAGGTTAGTGGGTGAGAAGGGTCTGATCTCCGAGGTCCCTTGGTAACAGACATGTTCTAAATAAAGTTTCTGCTAACGTGAAAATCAGGTCTTCGAAAACCATGGCTCTGTTGCTGTCCATTGCAAAGTGTGATGTAGCGAAGCAAAAACAGCGCAAGACAATTGATACTCGAAGGTAAAATCTACAACATACCGATATAATCTCCAGCAGTGGCTCTTGAATCTGTCGCTACCACTACACCATGGCGGAACTTGAACGCAAGCGTTGTTGTTCCGTAGTTGAAATGAATCCGTACATCCGATTTGGGATCACTCAAATGAGCAAGGTATTTTTGCGCCTACAAGAAATTTGTTAAAGATATCATTTATATTGTATTTAAGTCATTGTTCGACCCGACTCGAAACCGAACCCGAGTCTACAGCTCCAGAGGCAGACGCTCTAACCACTTGGCCATCTGAGCTGATCATAAGCTTAAATGTGCAAACGTGAATTGCAATGCAAGGCTGGGGCCCAACCCAGGCAAAACTGGGCTAAAAGGCCAGAGTTCCCTACCTATTTTTTTTTTTGTATAATTATAGCAATACACTAGCACTTTGATAATTCTACAGTAGATGCACAAACCTACGAAACAACTTCTTCATTTCTTAGTCCCAATAAAAGTTCTGGATCTACCCATGACAAACTCTTTAACAAAATCACGAACCTGCTAAGACAAGCAAAGACACTCATATGTATAAGCGGTGCAGTGGGTCATGAGAAGCTACAGCTAAACTGATTGAAATTGTAAAATTCAAATGAATAAACAACACAAATTTACGTAGTGTCTATCTTAGTCGCTGCGATGCTTTAACGTTGAGTAAAAGCAAGAAAGCACCACCACCTATGACGTGTTTCAGTGACAGCAAATTACACAAGCAAAACTAAAATAAAACAATAAGAAAACTTATAGCCAAAGTGTGGCCATTTTGGCAATACTCTGTAAAAAGAAAACTTATAGCCAAAGTGTGGCCATTTTGGCAAAACTCTGTCACTAAAAGAACGTCACTATATTCCGCCAGCGCTTAACAGCAATTAACTAACCTCTTGACCAGTAGGTACGACAAAGTCTTCTTCTAGTATTTCATCAAAATCAGAATGTTTCATTTGATATCGAGGTGCTAAACCCATCTTGGGATCAAGAAAATAATTCCCTTTTGATGCATCAGTTTTACACACATCAGCTAACGCCATATTTAAACTAAATCAATCAAAACTGCTAAAGAAAGGTGCCTAAAAAAAGATGCAAAAAATATTCAAAAGCATTATTTCTTTACCAGAAATCTACCAGTGAACTCAAAACATGATCAATAAAATCAAATCTTAAATGAATTTTGATGCAGTTTGAAAGTTTGTGTCAGATACGGTTTAAAGCAGCTTAATGGCTGTGAAGTTTAGGCAGCATTCAAAGGTTATATCATTACCATAAAACTACTTGTTTACAGTTCAAATTCGAATGTATTCCACAATATAACTAATCAATCAGATTCATAACAAACTTAGCAATACAAGCAACGTGTTTTTGTTAGTTTGGCTTGAGGAGCCATTAAGCAATTTTGTAAGACTGCCAATCGAATTTATAACGTAAGACACAGCTTTCTGCATTACTGTAGAAGCTGCAGCTTTGAGAGACCGCTGAACAATTTGGAGAGACCATTCTGGTTCCTCAATATAACTTTTAAAAAATACCAAATACAAGTACAAGAAGCTTCAATTAGACCAAAATTGCTTGAGCTAAACATGTAATTGATAAAACCTCACTTAACATGTCACACTCTATTGAAGGTTGCAGTTCAGCAGATACAACTAAAAAGACACTGGTCAATTACCTTGCAAGCTAATGACAAAAAGCAAATTTCCTCAGGATGAACCATTTTAAAAGTAAAGCATCTGCAAAGCAAGTTAACTTTTCATCTTTGGGTTACTTTCTCACTGCTTTAGTATGAAGCAGCGGGTGAAGTGAACAATTGGCTGTCCGGAACTTTTACCATTTCATGTTTTTCTGACGGTTAGGGTTATCAGGGTTAACCCTAACCTTATTCGCTTGACGTCGCCTGACGCCATGAAGTTCACTACACCCTGTAATAGCATTATAAACGACACTACGTGGAAACATTACTTTTGACAAGTAAAAAGAATTAAATATCGATGTATAAACGAAAAAATGTCAAAACCGTTCTTTCTCTTTTTCTTTTTTCTTCTTTTTTTCTTTCTTCTTTTTCCTTTTTTCACCATCATCATGTTTTCGTCTTTTATGTTTCTTTCCTTCTTCTAATTCTGGAGCTCTTGAATCGTGAACAGAGGGATCAGACCGATTTTTATTTTTATGATGTTTATGACGTTTCCGACTATCATTTTGCAAATATAAAGGTCGATCTTTTTCAGGCAAAGGCCCAGGATGAAGTCGAAATGCGGCCATTAAGGCATTTGGAGGCAGAGGCTCAATTTCTTTCCCATCCATTATCGGAGGTTTTTCAATAAGCGAACGAAAACTGCTGCCATCTGTGCTGCCTGGCAAATCGCTAACTCCAGGCACATCTGGCAAAAATGAGCTCAATGTTTCTTTTGGTTTCTTGCTTGAAAATTTGTTGTAAGTTGATTCAAGTCCAAAATGAGCTAGTAAGTTTGTGTTTCCAGTCATGTGAGCAGGGGGGGGTACCTCCTTAATCAAATAAAAAGAAGGGGTGTTCACAGATAAGGAATTATTATCAACAAATGAATCAGAAACCTCCATCATTGGTGCATCCTGTCCAAACCCATACGGGTTATCACCAAACCCAAGCACCTGAGGTTTAATCATCTTCAGACAAAATTTAACCTGTCAACATATTATATTACATTAACGTAAGGTAGTGTCTATTTTGCTGACAGTAAATCCTGATTGACAAAACCAGTCTTGCGTATAGACGCAAGCTAATCAAAATCTAGCCCCAGTCATGTGCCGTGAGTGATGTCTAGTATCAGACCTCAGGTTCAGTTAAATGTTAGGGTTAGGTTTGGTTAGGATTAGGTTCGAGTTTAGGGTTAGCTTTAGAGTTCCAACTGACCTGAACCCTAACTAAATTTAACCCCAACCGAACCTAATTCTAACCAAACCTGGGGGCTGATACTAGACGTTACCTGTCATGTGCATAGTCGCAACCCAATCAGGATGTAGCCCAGGGGTGGAGAACCTGTGAGTGTGGCCCGCTTAAGTTTTAAATGTGGCTCGCGTCCAAACTTTTTTATCGATAAGTGTACAACACACCAGTGGAATAGAAAACATTACTGTTTCCTAAAAACTGCTTCACATTCTACAACATGTTATTATTGTGACAAAAAAACTGCTCAAAAGTCTTTAATTTCATGGTAAAAAATAACTCACCATGAATGTTTAAATTTGTGACATAATATTGTGTATTTGCAAAGCAAAATCAAAAAATAAACGCAAATGTGGCTAGCTAAAAATATTATGCAATCAATATGGCCAGCCATGCATTGCTGGTTCTCCACCACTGATCTAGCTGCTAATGACAAAATATCGGTAGACATTGCGTTAACATAACTCAATTTACATCATGTTTATGGTAAAAAAGCGATTTGCCCATTTACAAAAACAATCAAAGACCACTTGTACAATACCAGCATGAAATTACTATATCTGTCCACATGTCCAATTTCAGTGGGCTTTAAGCTTGTGGTTCTTGGTATGTGGTTCTGCATGGTTGCCAGAAACTTCGCCACATGGTAACTTCGCCACAGAAACTTCGTCACATGGTAACTTCGCCACAGAAACTTCGTCACATGGTAACTTTGCCACACTTTGAGAAGGTGAGGGGAGATGTGGAGATAGTAGGAAAATGTGTTGGGATGTGGGGCGAGGAAGGGAGATGTAGGAAGAGGTATGAGAGGGAGGTGTAGGAAAGTGTGTTGGGGTGTGAAGGAGGTAAGGGGAAATGTAGGGAAAGATGAGGTGAGGGAGGAGATGTGGGGAAGTGTGTTGGGGCCCCACACCCAGCACATTTCCCTACACCTACCCCATTCCTCTCCCCACATCCTTTCCCCACACGCCAACACACTTCCTCTCTCCATACACTTTTCCACACTCCTCCGCACTCACCCCACAACACTCTCCCACACTTCTCCACTCCCCACACATCTTTCCTTACCTCCCCCCACACCCCAACACATTTCCCTACACCCCCCATACCTCTACCCACAGCTTCCCTGACCTCTCCCTACACCCCAACACACTTCCCCACTCACCCTATGCACTCTCCTCACATCTTCCCCACAGTTTCGATTATGTGGCGAAGTTACCACGTGACGATGTTACCTTAATAAATTTAACTGGACTGTGGAAAAGCCCGATAAAATTTTTTACAACAACCGCGAATTTAAAGTTTTGTTTCGGTGTAGGCAATGTAAATTTTGGACGCTTGAAAGTGTGGCGAAGTTACCATGTGGCAGAGTTACTGGCAACCGTTCTGCATCATGTCATATACAGGTACCGGTATATACTAGGTACCGGTAGTTAAAAAAGTGATTATTACATCCAAAAACAGATTACCGGTATATACCATTACCGGTATGATGCAGAAACTGGAGATAACATCTAGTATCAGCCCCCAGGTTTGGTTAGGTTTAGATTTGGTTAGGACTAGGCTCAGTTAGGGTTAAATTTAGTTAGGGGTCGATACAGTTACAACCCTAACCGAACCTAATCCTAACCAAACCTAACCTTCTGCTCTAACCAAACCTGGAGTCTGGTACTAGTCTACACTGCTACACGTTACCCGACAGTAGAACCAAGGGCTTAAAGCCAACTAACAATGAACATGTAGACAGAATAAATGTGTGAGAGAAGTGCTTTTTATATATTTAAATGCTTCTAAAAGCACCCTGGTACGGTGGTAGGTATACCAGTACCATTTTTTAAGTCATTTTTATATGAACAATTATCTGACCAGTGACCAGCTAGACTAGGAAGGCTACAAAATTTCAACACATACCGGTAGTCTACTATGTATAATGAAAATTTCCATTAGTCAACTGTCAAACAGTTAAAACTTTAGTTATCTTCAGCAGAAGTTTGCTTAGTCTAAACTTTTCAGCATAAACTAGCCTACTGCCAAAGTGCATCAATGTTGTTGCACTATCGGTACCAGTACAGTACCGGTATATTGTTATATCTTGCTAAAGCCCAGACCTGTAGACCAGAAGACTAACATTTTATATCAGCATCGCCAGATTGCTGATTGTACTGGTTCACAGTACGCTACAGGTAGTGTTTTTCTGTTTCCAACCAGACACTTGATTTCTTCATCTTTATCCTTCTATCACGAGAAAGTGGCGGAGGCGCTATGCATTGGACAAATCCAGACTCGCTTTAAGAGTTGCCTTTGTTTCCAAGTTTTCCGGTTGAATTTTCTTTTGACTTTTTTATGATAATTTGCTGCTTGCCAGATTCCATCAAGCAGAGATAATCATCGCGAAGCATCTTATCCAAGGATGCAACAAGACTAGGTAGGGAGTTGAACTACCCCACTAACCTTGCGATCATGGTCGTCAAAAAAACGACACTCCAAACCACTGCTCCACGAAACTTTCCGATACAAGAAACTTGTTCAAACCCAAAAGTACGGTAAACATTGCTGAACAGCTGAAGCAAGCAATCAATTACCCGGTACCAGTAACAAGCAATTTTGACCTTGTACAGTTGTAGTGGTAGGCTACCTTCCGTATATTCCACATGAACGTGGATGCAGTTGACTCAACTGCTCAATGAGGTTTTGCTCTTTTACTGCATACACAGTGTGCATTCAAATGTGGTAGCACTAGAAGCTAAGCAATTTTCTTTGCTAATTACATGTGTTGTGTCAGTTTAACTGCATACTGAACAATTTAAATAAACTTGAAACTTGCTGAGACCCACGTTGGCTTCAAAAACGTCACCTAATGCTTTCTATCCGCCGGTAACATTGTTGTTTAAAAATAAAACAATTGCAACTGCCTGACAAACGGCAAATCCTACATATTACCCCCATAGACTAGGCTACTTCAGCCCCGCACTAGTCTAGACTTCGACCACTGGTACCCTACCTCAGTAGTGGTCTACTCCACTCAGTCCGCTGGCTTGCTGGTTTTGGGCTTTGAAAAATTACAAATCATGGCGGATTATGGAAAGGATCAAAAATGCTTCGGACAAATTTTATCTTGCGACGACGAATCACGGAGCCTACTCTTAACAGCGACATGTCAGCGACTTGGCCTAGCGGTACCGCGCGCAGGTGACAGATCCTACGTGACGGGTTCGATTCGCGGCTGGAGCCGTTCGCATTTGACATATTTGACGGGTGGCTGCTGACTCGCAGAGCGCAAGCTCACTTCGCAGTCTCCCTCAATTACTGTTGAATTTTCGGTTCAATATAATTTGAAAATAACCTGAGTTATTTATTTAACTATCAACAAACAGATGTGGAAGAACTTGGAAAACAATCAGCTGTTAACACGGCAGCAAACAGCCATGGTGAGATTGATAGGAACGTAGCTTCACGACAGCTTCGACTGCAAGGCAATGGTTTATAGTTTACTTTAGTTAGTTGCACATTTGTCCTCGTATCACGAGAAAGCGATCAATGCGCTATACGAGCTCGCTTAGGAGTTGCCAGCCATCTGTCAACCACACCAAGATGGGGGAATCCCGATAAGTGCTTTTCCCAACGGCACAACAGCTCAGATGGCCGAGTGGTATAGAGCGTCTGTCTTTTGAGCTGTAGTTTGATTCCGAGTCGGATCAAACCAATGACCTTAACATTGGTATTCACAGCTTCCCTGCTCAGCATTAAAGGGACAGTGCGGACAACAAGCCGGCAAGTTTACTTGTTGTGACGTTGGGAAAGGCACTTATCGGGATTCCCCCATCTTGGTGTGGTAGACAGATGGCTGGCAACTCCTAAGCGAGCTCGTATAGCGCATTGATCGCTTTCTCGTGATAGGAGGATAAATATGCAACTAACTAACAACAAGTAAACTTGCCGGCTTGTTCTGCACACTGTCACTTTAATGCTGAGCGCCAAGCAGGGAAGCTGTGAATACCAATGTTAAAGTCATTGGTTTGACCCGACTCGGAATCAAACCCGAGTCTGCAGCTCAAGAGATAGACGCTCCATAACACTCGGCCATCTGAGCTGTTAAATTTCTTCTTAAGTTTGTGGATGCGTTCTTGGGTAAGCAGCTTCACTGTGAATACCTCCGCAGCTCTACTTCATACATTGGGTTTTCAAACCGCAGCTACGTTAGCTGTATATGCATTCAGCGATATAAACTTTCTTAAAAACTTGCAACAGAAAAAACTGAACCACAGAGGTTGGACCCTGTGCAATGTGAACATATCTCAATGTACGATAAAAGTTTCATGTAATTTTTTGATTTTATTTATTTAGTAGCATATTTATCCTCCTATCACGAGAAAGCGATCAATGCGCTATACGAGCTCGCTTAGGAATTGCCGGCCATCTGTCTACCACACCAAGATGGGGGAATCCCGATAAGTGCCTTTCCCAACGGCACAACAAGTAAACTTGCCGGCTTGTTCTCCACAGCTTCCCTGCTTGACGCTCACGTAATGCTGAGCGTCAAGCAGGGAAGCTGTGAATACCAATGTTAAAGTCATTGGTTTGACCCGACTCGGAATCAAACCCGAGTCTACAGCTCAAGAGACAGACGCTCCATACCACTCGGCCATCTGAGCTGTTATTTTAGTTGCGCTAAAAGGTAGGCTTTTTTAAACACGGAAGCTCAGTTTCCAATGTCGCATATCCAGAGAAGAGGAATAGTCAGCAATATTCGGGACTGCAAGCATAAGGTGGAAAATATACGCAAAATGAAATTTTTTAGAGCAATCATAATAGTTTTCAATCTCCATACAAAGTTTCCAATGGGCACAGAACAGTCATTGAAATTGACGAAGATAGCAACATGCTCTAGTGATTTATAGCTGCACACAATCGGATTCGACGCATTTTATGAGGAACAGCTGCAAAATCTTGAACTCGGTTAAAAATCGATCGAGTTTGCAGCCGTGGCTTACTCTGCTCATGATTACAGCTGAATCTATGTTGTCGAAACGTTCAGTGTTAAAAATGACTTTGGATTTATTTTTCTCTCTAATTAGTTGTAGGCCTAAACTTATGCCATCTTCATCAGTCTTGCTATGCACATTGCACAGCCAATCTCATTACACATGCACATTGCTCAGCCAATCATTAGGCTACACAGCCAAAGGTCGGCAGCGGGGCGCAGTTGTTTGGAGCGTCGTTTTTACGACGACCATGATGGCGACAAGCCCGCAACTAGAAGTAAATGCCTAGGAGGGCGAAAAATATTTTAGGGGGGGGGCCAAATTGCCTATACCGGTATCATGTATAATAGCAACCAATGTTTTGCAGAGGGGGCGAAATTTTTTGCAGGGGAGGCTCCGCCCCCCCCCCCCGCGCCTCCTCCTGGTTACGGCCCTGGATGGAGGGGTTAATGGTTTAACTTCCAACTTGTTCTTGTTGTTGCGTCCTTAGATAAGGTGCTTCGCGATGATTATCTTTGCTTGGTGAAGTCTGGCAAGCAGCAAATTAAAAAAGTCAGAAGAAAATTCAACCGGAAAACTTGGAAACAAAGGCAAGGCCTAAACGAGTCTTGATTCGTCCTACGCATTGCCAGTGGTGGGCAGTTACGAGTTACAAAAACAACGAGTTGCAAAAGTAACTAGTTACTAAATCAAACTGTAAGGACAGTCTAAAATCAAACTGTAAGGACAGTCTAAAATCAAACTGTAAGGACAGTCTAAAATGAGCCTAGCCTGGATTGGCTGTGCATAACAAGATTGACGAGACTTTTCTTATCGTCGAAACATTATGTCGTTTGTTTGTGGCTGATCTGCGCTTCTGAGCGTATCATAGTGAATCTCTGTAAACGGTTGAATCAAAAGTTGTTTTCTTTAATAAAGGTAGGATACCGTAAAAATGTAATCATCGAAAATGCAAAACAAACAAAGAATAAATAACAACAGAATCGAAACTTTGCATTACAAAATTAACGAAATGATTAAAATAAGAGTTGGAAATACACTCTAAGGGCCAGGTACGCATTTAGGGGTCATTGTGCCATGCCCCCTTTCTTTCACTTGGCCTTTCAGTAAAAAAGAACAAATGTTGCTAAATAACTGAAATAAGCCATACCACATTCTTTTGATGATTTTCCTAGTTTATGTCCCCTCCCGCCTCTTAAAATTTATCTCAACGCAATTTCTACGGGCAAAAACGGACACGTAAAAACTTATGGCTTCATAATTTTACGTGGCAAAACTGTTATAATGCGGCATAAACCCAAAGTGCATTTCCATGATACTTTTGCTAATCAACATTTCGCATTTGAAGTTGCACTTTTGTATTACGCGAGTGGCAACCGATTAGAAAATGCATCAGGGTGAGAACAAGTTTACTTTCAGGGGCGTAGCAGTAGGGAAGGGGGGCAGCGGCCTCCCACTTTGACGAACCCTAATCTGAAGCATGCTCACAACATTTTTAAAAATACTGCAATATTTGCAATCATTGGCCCATCGTGCCAACTCCCAAATATCACCGGGCTACGCACACCCGTTCACTCTATGCAGTGCCAAAAAACAAAATGCAATAAGGTCAACGATTCAGAAAAAGCACAGGCGCAGTTTGTACGCAACGAATAATCGAAAAGCAAGCACTGCAGAAAACCGTACAAAAGTATTCTAGACCAAGGTTCTTAATCTGATGTTCAAAAACCCCAAAGATCCGCAAAGACTTCAAAGGGGTCCGTCACCTCATCATACAAACACGGTGTGAAAGTTTACTTAAATTAACCCTTACAATCTTTTCTTTTTAAGATCAAATTAGTTGGTAAAGTTTTATGGTCTACAGCCCAAAAATGGTCAAGAAAAACTGGTTTCGGGGATATTCCTTTATAGCCCCTCTGCACTAGGAGTGGACATAGGTCAGTTTTCAGAACCTGAGAAATAACGAACATTTGAGCTTTTAACCGAACATTTTCAAATAGTAACCAAAAGTACAAAAAAATTGCACAAAAATAAAACGCAACACAACCCAACCAACATAAACTTAGTCGTTCATAATAATTAATAATTTAGTCAAATAAAACCTAGAAAAATGCAGGTTGCAGCTGTTTGCAAAAGTTTGCTAAAACTGTCAAGTCAGTACCAGCCACCGATATAATATGCATAGGTAGAAGTAGGCAGCATTGCGCAGTTGGTGATTATGATTATAAGACACGAGTGCGAATCCCATTAAATAACAACCAAATTACACTCCTTTCTGAAAATTTTCTCGCAATCAAATCTTTATTATACTCGCGAAGTCGCGGTACTACCCCGAAGCGTGTAACGAGTGACGGGGATCACCTCCGCGGCTTAGCGCTAGGGCAACACAGCTGCAAAGAAACATCGTAGCCGTTGCGAGCGGCTGACCGGACCAGGAATTAAACCCCAGACCTCCTGCGCTGGGGGTTATGTCTTTGACCATTACGATATCTATTCGATGCTCTAACTGTAAAGAATTATGACAAAAATCAAATACTTCTGTTTCAAAACCGGTGGCCTTTTCGGATATTAATACAAATAAAAAGTAAACATATTTTCAATTTGCTCAGCAGTTTAAAAGTGAAACATAAACAAAACAAAAGTGTACAAACAAAATAATAAACATTTCAGATTGTTAAGGCTAAAAAAAAAACATAATTGAAATTGCGAAAGGTAGAAATGCTAATACTAGAAAATGCAATGTGCATTTGATGCATTGCGTTCATTAACACGCGTGCGTTATTACTGACGGTGTTGCAGCAACAGTTTCACCAGACGAGCAAGTCTAGAACAGGACGTTCCCATTAACACCACATCATTGTGGAGTGCTCCCCCTAACTTTTTCCTTCCTGTCTGCGATCAACTGGTCAGCGAATTTTGCGACTTGTCATCAAATTTTACACTGCAATTCCAGGGGGGTGCATAAAAGTTTCTGCGTAAGTGGGCAGGGCCACCTCCTGATGGCCAGAGGGGCGGCCAAAATCCTTGATACTGCTCATTAGCGCCTCCTGGTGGCTTTCATCCACTATCCCCATTTCGATCAAATTGCTGTAAAATAATGAGTTTCAGATATTTTTATGAATTGTAACTACAATGACATGGCCGAGCAGTACCGCGCTCAGGCTTCAAATCCTACGTGACGGGTTCGATTCACGGCTGGAGCCGATCGCATTTGACATATATACTGGGTGGCTGCTGACTCGAAGAACGCAAGCTTACTTCGCAGTCTCCCTCAAATCTGTTGAATTTTCAGTTCAAGAGAAACAATCTCAGCCATATTTTAAACAATTTCTTTATTAATAAGCACAATAAATGATTTTCTAATCACAAATTTTAGCAAATTTCTCGTTCCTTTCAAGGTAGTTTTAACAGCAAGTGACGAGTGGAACGCAAGATTCATCTGCTTTATAGCTCATTATTTACTAAGCAAACGTTACAATCGCGAGTCGCTTTATCGCGTGTCGCGCGCAGGTGAGATGAATGAATGACGCCGATACAGGAATCGAACATGCGATCATGTGCCACGCAAAATGGTAAAATGCAAATTCGAAAATTTGGAAACAACAATTTTTGGACAAAACAAACGAGAAGCTTAAACGTTAACAAAACTCCTGCTTGGGTGTTTTCAGTGGGAATATGAGCTCAGACGGTCGAGTGGTAAGAGCGTCTGCCTCTGTAGCTGTAGACTTGGGTTTAATTCCGAATCGGGCCAAACCAATAATTTTAAAATTGGTTTTCACAGCTTCCCTGCCTAACGTTTAGCAACAAAGGGATAGTGTGGAAAAGAAGCCGACAAGTTTACTCGTTGTACCATTGGGAAAAGCACTTAGCGGGATTCCCTCATCTTAGGGTATTAGACAGATGGCCGACAACTGCCTGGTTATAGTGCTTTAATCGCTTTCTCGCCACAGGAGGATAAATAATATGCAACTAAATGTAATACAATATTGTCCCAAGCAAAATATCAACAATCCACATACTTCCAGTATCTAAGATAAGCGCAAAAGCATTTACCTCAGCTTTAAGGTGACACCAATAAAAAATTTACAATTAAAATTTGTTAATTTCAATGCAGCTTTATACAAGAGTTCTTATGTAACCTTACTTCTGCTACAAATGCTTATAGCTTAGACTTAGTGGCTACAGAGCAGTAAAACAAGCTTACAAAGGGCAAAGGTCACGCAGCCGCGCATGACACCAGTTGCAAGCTCTTGAAAGTTGCTTAAAAATGTAACCAGCCAGACTAAAAATAGCCAAATTCGTTTTAACATAATTAATAAAAAATGTCAAAAACTGTTGCTTTCAACTCAAGAGCTCTCAAAGATTAATATTAGCCCAAAACAGTTCACAGTGCTGGGTCATAACTGCTATCATATGAAGCGTTTATTATATAAGTGGATATTTTAAAAACAGAAATGATGCCTTAAGTCATAAAATACAAAACTTGGATTAAAAACAGCTGATTAGTTATTCTACTTCAAGAGACAGTGGCGAAAAAAGAAGCAAGAAAAATATTTCAAACTCAAGGGGGTAACACAAAACCCAAGCAAACATTTTAGCAATTTTCTACCACCTAAATAAATAAACAAGTGAGATTCTTTTCAAATTATATTGAACTGAAAAGGGAACAGTTATTGAGGGAGACTGCGAAGTGAGCTTGCGTTCTTCGAGTCAGCAGCCACCCGGTATATATGTCAAATGCGATCGGCTCCAGCCGTGAATCGAACCCGTCATTGGGTCTGTAACGGCTAGGTCATGTCGCAGACACTGTTAACTCTGCACTGCTTGCAGTAATCAATTGCTTACACTAAACTAAAAAGAAAATCGCACGTCACTTAAACCCAACCCTAAAAACAACTTCATGAAACGCTGAGCGTATTACGAGTTGGCAGTGCCGAGTGTTCACCTCTCCGCGGCTCGCTATTCAAGCCACAAAGGTAGGAAGATTTCAAACTGCTGCCGAACTTCAAAACCTCAAACTTAAGTAAGCAGCGTGACGTAGCGGTTCGGAGCATCGTTTTTACGACTGTGACCACAAAAGGGATGGTTCAACTCCCATCCAAGACACGTCGTTGAGTCCTAGGATAAGATACTTCACGGCAATTATCTCTGCTGGTGGAATTTAACAAGCTGCAAACTAAAGAAGTCTGAAACAAAACTCAACCGGAAAACTCATAACAGAGGTCCCAAGCGAATCTGGATTCGTCCCACGCATAGCGCCTTCGTTGCTTTCTCGTGACAGGGGGCAAAAATAAAGAAATTATCAACCTTTACATTTTTATAATCATCATCTGCCCTACTCACTTCAACGAAACTTGCACAATCTGTTCCATTGAAGTACAGCCGTTTCGTGTAAAATGATCGAGGTACTGGGGCAACCCGACCCCCGTTAACCATGCCCCTAATGACGTCACATCCGCTTGGTCACGTGAGTTCCGATCAGTGTCGTCAGATCTTAGCAAAGGCAATGTTTCATTTGATTCTTCTCTAATGTAAGAAGCGGAACTTCCGTTTGCAATCGGAGTGGATCGATTATTATCCGTCAGCGGAGTTTTTACTGTTTCTAAAGATGCAGGAATGGGGCGGCCGGGAATAACGTTGCTCGTCGACACATTGGTGTTGCGCCTAGACAAAAATGTGATTGAGAACCAGTGATGGCCTTGCAATGCAAAAATCATCTTAAAAAATTTTATTACAAATAAAATATCAAAAAAATTGACACTGAATTAACAAAAAGAGACGTTTTGTTTAAAATGCAAAAACCATTGTCAATCAATAATTTGAATAAGATTGACAATGGATTTCTGTATTCCAAGCGAAACGTCTCTTTTTTAATATGTTTCAATTTGTTTTGGCTACTCCTTTTGTGATTGAACTTCAAAAATCTCCATCAACAATGCTCCTAAGTGTGTTAGATTGTTTTGTCAAGACAAGTTATGAAGAGGATCCTGTGGATTTATACCATTTGCGCATTCTTAATGCCTCGATTACTGCTTAAAGCATCCAGTTCAAAATTTCATGAATTCACATTGGCTTAGTGGTTAAGACATTGGTATCGGTGCTGGAGATCTGGGGTTCGATTCCGGAGTCAGTCAAATAGGGCACAGTGTCTCCAACGGCTCGCCACCGCTGCGATGTTTCTTTGAATTTCGAAGCGGTGTTGCCCAGACCCTAAGCCGCGGAGATGGGACCCGACACTCGTCACATACTTCGGCGTAATACCGCGAGCACCAAACGAAGACTTGTTTTTTTTTTGTTTTGATGTTGTAGATAATTCACCGCCCTTAAAACCACATAATTTGGAAGCATGCCAACTTACCCGTTCGTCACTTTTATTTTTAGCTGGGCCGGATTGCGCAGCACTTTATCCAATGACGTCACAATCTGAGCAAACTTGGGCCGCTGGTTCCTGTCCTGCTTCCAGCACTCCAACATCAACTTGTGCTGGACCTGTGGGCAGTCCATTGGTGCTGGGAGACGGAAACCGTTTTCTACAGCTTTTATGACCTGACAAAGGAAAGAAGTTACAATGTGAGAGCTTAAACGTAAGAACAGCTTTCAGCCGCAAGCAAACATGGTTATAACTTTGTATTTGTGATTAGTTGCATTATTTATCCTCCTATCAAGAGAAAGCAATCAAAGCGATATAACGAGCTCGCTTAGGGGGTTGATGGCCACCTGTCTGCCACTCTAAGATAGGGGAATCCCGCTAAGTGCCTTTCCAACGGCACAACAAGTAAACTTGCCGGCTCGTTCTCCTCATAATCAAACCCGAGTCTACAACTCCAGAAGCGGACCCTGTAACCACCTAAAAAAACTAAAAATAACAGCGTTAAATCGGCATTGCAGCTTAATCATGAGTTTTCAGCTCATTCGTTTGTCCGAGCACCCATTCCAGATAAAAAGAAAACAACTCTGAGGATCTATCCCTGTACCACCCGGGTGGTTGCCTAGAACCGTATCAAAAGATGTTGTAAAGCCAGCTTTTGGTAACTAGTAGCAACAGACCGCGTATTCTTCATGACGCATAATGTACTGGTCAAGTGGACATCACGTGACTGTGGTCCATGAGTCAATAGATCGCAACCCATTTGTGTCACTTATTTACCTTGACCAGTGTCGACATGCCCAATTTTCGTGAGCTTTAGGCCTGTGGTTCTTGCTAAGTTCTTACTAAGACAGCTCAGATGGCCGAGTGGTATAGAGCGTCTGTCTCTTGAGCTGTAGACTCGGGTTTGATTCCGAGTCGGGTCAAACCAATGACTTTAACATTGGTATTCACAGCTTCCCTGCTTGACGCTCAGCATTACGTGGACAGTGTGGAGAACAAGCCGGCAAGTTTAGTTGTTGTGCCTATGGGAAAGGCACTTAGCGGGATTCCCCCATCTTGGTGTGGTAGACAGATGGCTGACAACTCCTAAGCAAGCTCGTATAGCGCATTGATCGCTTTCTCGTGATAGGAGGATAAATATGCAACTAACTAAGTAAGTCATTATCTGCGTGCGCTAATTTTTCGGTTTTCGCGGGTCACGAAAACACGTGGTTCCAAACGAGCACGAAATCCTACGATTATCTTCAGCATTATGATCTCATTGACGTAACAAAGAGATGATCATTATGACGTTTTCCGTCATGTCTTAATATCTTGAATCTAAGCAATGGCGATCATGAACATGTAGACGCGGGCCAAAAAAGCCCAAGAAAACTTGGTGGACCTATAACCAATAACAACGGGCATAAAGCCAAGAAAATGGGACATCTGGACAGGGTACTTCTGGTCCACGTCACTAAGATCGAAAGTGTATTACTTATTTTAACATCATCATGCACTTACGTCTTGGTTTGACATTCCCCAGTAGGGTCTTTCCCCGTATGACATCACTTCCCACATCACAATGCCGTAACTCCAAACGTCACTAGCGGAAGTGAATTTTTGAAACGTAATAGCTTCCGGCGCGGTCCAACGAATCGGTATTTTTCCTCCCTGAAAAAACATTTAGTTTACAACTGATTTAAATCAAGAAATTATTTGAAATGAATAAAAAATTTTGCTGTAAAATCAACAGGATGGTTGGCGCAGTCTGGTTAAAGACGTCCTATCGGTGTAAGAGATCCGGGGTTTGATTCCCGGGTCGTTCACATCGGACGCAGTGTCGTCAAAGGCTTTGCCATGTTTCTTCGGAGCTGTGTTGTCCAGGGGCTAAGCCGCAGAGGTGGAGCCAGCACTCGTAACACGGTTCGGCGTAATACCGACAGTATAAAATGAAGATTTGATTTTTTAAAGATTGTTTTTTTTTACTCACTCTAGTAGTGTACGACGCATCCTCATCATCTTCCAACACTCGGCTCATTCCGAAATCGGAAACCTTGCAAACCAGTTGACCGTTTACTAAAATATTCCTCGCCGCCAAATCTCTGTGTATGTAGCCCATTTCCGATAAATATTTCATTCCTGCCGAAATATTCCGAAGCATTCCGACCAGCTGAACCACCGAAAACTCGTTATCGTGGTTCTGCAAAAATACAGAAATTTTGATTTTAGATTACCTTATTTGGGTTCGATTCCTGGATAGGCCATTAACTGAAACCGAGGGTAACATCAACAAAATCTGTCGGGTTTCAGATATGCTTGAAAACATGACGTAGGGCCAACTTTTGTTCGTATTTGGCAGTATTTTATTTGTCCTCACTTATAGACAAGGGTAGCTGAAATACTACCATTCCGCGAAAAAGGTTTTTCGATTTGATGGACTTATTGACAATTAGTAACAGTTTTATCGACTATTTCGATAGCTAGTTATTAATGTTGGTATTGCATTAATATTGATAAAATAATTTACTCAAAGTTGTAGATTCTTGAATATACTTTTGTTTGCCAGTACAATTTTTTGCTACTAATTTTCTGCATCGTAGTAAAACAGGCTGGCTGGCGTAGCAACGGTACACAAAGATATCGCTAAAGGCGCAGGAGGTCTGGGGTTCAATTCCCCGGCTGGCAAGTCGGGCACAGCGTCTCCAACGGCTCGCCACCGCAGCAATGTTTCTTCGAAGATGCATTGTCCTGGCTCTAAGTCGCGGAGACGAACCCCGCCACTTGTAATACGCTTCGGCGCAATGTCGCGAGTATAATGAAGATTTGATTTTTTTTTAATTTCTACTTTTTTAGCAATCATTGATTTACATCGTAAGCAATCTGTAACGCTCTGCCCAGTACGAAGCTAGTTACTGGTAAAAGTGTGAATATCATCGTATGGTCACCGTAGGGTTTTCACAGCGCAAGAGATGCTTGTTCCGAAATGTTCAAGAGAAAATTTTCATTTAAGACAGCAAAAACAAATAGAAAAAAAAAAAATTCCAAGTTTGGCTGTGTTATTGTTGCTTACGGCAACTCTACACTGTAATTATATCTTTACGTAAACATGTTGATTGAAAAGTTGAAAAATGTTGCAGTTTGGCAACTTTCAAATCATTCACAATTTCGTTTTCCAGTCCACTGAATTTTTTCGAAAATGGCTTAAACTAGAACCTGTTTAAATACGCGGCCATATCAATAACCTTGACCTTTGAACTCGAAAGAAAGACGCAGGGATGACACTAATGTCAAAAAATGTTGAAGTTCAGACTAAAATGACTAATTCAAAAGACATCTTGACAAAAAATAGATGTAAAGGAAACAAAAATACGAAAACTGAACTAAGTTTTTTGTATAGAAACCCCTTATAAAACTTTTCAAAGTTTTGTTTCACATTTTTCAAAAAACAAAAATTAAAATAAAATAGTGGGGAAACATGAAACAGTCAAAACATTGGAAGGAAACGTAGTTAACGAAATATCGATCACAATAAAAAAGCTAATGAAAACACGGAAAAAAGCACCACCAGGAATTAACTCAGAGATAAAAAAAAAAAGTTGCAAAAAACAACTCACCCGCAGATAAGCGTCGAGAGACCTGTTTTCCATGTATTCGGTAATAATCATCAATGGGCGACTCTTAGTGACAACCCCCTCTAGGCGGATGACATTGGGGTGATCAAACTGCCCCATAATTGAGGCCTCACCCAGAAAATCGAGTTTCTGCTGGGTACTATATCCAGACTTGAGTGTTTTTATAGCAACATCTTGTTCTGTTTTTGTTGGAAGATGAAGTTTACCTTTGCACACTTCGCCAAATTCACCTAAAATCAAAATAAACAAACACATAGCGTTACCAGCCTGGTACGCGTAGTGGTTGACGCCGCTATCGGTGAGGAGGTCTGGGGTTTGATTCCCTGGTCGACCAACTTGGTAACAGTGTCGCCAACGGCTCGCCACCGCTGCGATGTTTCTTTGGAGCTGTGTTGCCCAGGCGCTAAGTCACGGAAGTGGATCTCGTCACTCGTTACACGATTAGACGTAATACTGCGAGTATAATAAAGATTTGATTTTGATAATTCAGCCACTAAGCCTAGCTACTAAGCATACTCTACTGTTCAAAACCTAGCTTTTCAACACCAGTCTTTTTGAAAGCTAAAAGATGTTTACGGTTTCGCGCATTTAGTCATCGAGTTAGAAGAGATCACATTTTTCACGCCTTTGTAATTACAAATCAATGTGTGGACGACCGAGATGATTAGTCATTAGTTAATCCGTTTTGCAAATAACTCCGTAAAAATCCGTGTCTCCGAATTGTTTACATTGAAATGAGCACAAGCAATTGTTCATGACGTCATAAAGTAACTTTAAACGTAACAGACAAAGTGATTCTCACCAAACAATCATATTATAATGGCCGTGCTAATTAGTTTTTGACTTAATTGACGGTTAGGGATTGAAATGCAAATAAAATGGGGGAGCAGGGGGAGTCGAGCTATGGGGTGTTTAGCCTATAACAGTGTTATATCCTATTGCTTCTAACCATCTTTTGGCTACCTAGACCTAGCTGAATGCTACAGTGCAAAAAAATGCTAGCAAAGATCATTCCCTGCGCGGAGAACAGAAATGTACGAAGAGTGAAGATTTTGAAAGGCTACACGCGCTTTCGCAGACTTAGTTACGACGCAACATACCGGAACACTCCAGAGCTGTAGCGTAGCCTCTCTTTTAATGCGGCTGTGCCGGAGAATGCAACTATAACACAAATATGTCACACAAGCAGCTAAGTTCCTACAGCTGAACGTTTCAATATCAGCTGTCATCATCAGCAGTGCAAGCTAGGTTTTTGCATAGGCCTATCATAAAATTCCGTAGCCTTATTTTCTTAGCTGAAACAAGGCGTCCACAAAATGACACAAAACATCAAAGCACCTACCTCCGCCTATAACTTCTTCTATCTTTACAAACGACATGTCAATTTCTTTGGTGAATTCCCGCACCGCCCTATGGGGGTCTTCGTACGTGGTGGGGTCGATGTAGGTCTTGTGTCCGGACACCAAACTGCGGTTAAACTGAACAGTGTTGCCATTGAAAATTGCTCCATGCTTTTCAGGGTCGTGTTTTTTTCGCTTCAAAGCTTTTTTTGTTCGTTTTCTGAAAAAAAAAAAGTGACTAGATTATGTTATGGTCTAATAATATTTGAAGTTTTTGTACAGAAATATGCAGTAAAATACAAAAATACCCAGTCCACAAGCCCACGAGTCTTCTGCAACATGATCAAAAATTTACGTTCTAATCACTTGTTTTATTTATGACATCAAAAAATGTACAAATTCGTTCCATTTTCGCTGGATTTTTCGGACGAAATTGCAAAAAAAAATTACGAAATGAGTAAAAATAAAAAGTTTTCGATAAAATTTGCAAAAATATTGCGAGACATTGTTACATATTACGTCATTATGTATCATTGTTTAGTTACATTCATTGCAATGTAAAAGCAAGAAACAAATTACGGATTTTTCATAAAAAATAAGGAACATTAGTTTCAGTAATACAATAAGTACCCGACGAAAATAGCTGAATGAAGAAAAATAAAGTAACTCTTAAAACTGGACGTTTCGACTACATAAATTTAGCTGTCATCATCAGCAGTTTTGTACTGCCTTGCTGATGATGACAATTTAATCTATGCAGTCGAAACGTCCAGTTATAAGAATTCTAGTGGTATATTTTTCCTCATTGATTTTAGTAACTAGTTACAAGTGTAGTTTACTAATAAACGAATTGCTTGTTTTGTTTTGAATATAAACAATTCCAACCCACATTCTTACAAGACGCACCATAATTATTGAAGACTTTCAATAATTAATTCTACAAGTAAGTACAAAACGAAATTAAATTCTATTAATAATTTTTAAAAATAGATCTACGTTGTCGAAACGTCCAAACTACGTTGTCGAAAAATCGAAAAGTCGAAAAATCGAAAAATCGAATCTACGTTGTCGAAACGTCCAGTTACAAGAATTACTGTGTGTTTAAGATCTTCACAATACGGCGAATTGCAAAAGACTTTAATAATAATGTTGCAAGTCAGGGGAAAATAAGACTGAAGTAATGAAAGTCACTGCGTCGAATTAAGTTCAACTCAGGCCCTACATGACCTTATATAGCTTAGCAGCATCGTGCATAGGTTACAGATTCTACGTGACGGGTTCGATTCACGGTTGGAGCCGATCGCATTTAACAAACGTACTGGGTGGCTGCTGACTGGAAGAGCGCAAGCTCACTTCGCAGTCTCCATCATTTACTGTTCAATTTTCTGTTTCGTTTAAAAAATTGTAAAAAAGTCGCTGAAACTAGCAGCACCGCTCTGAAACAGCAAGGAATCGAACCACAGATACTTGCTTCCCAAATATTGCAAAGTATTTTCGACATGGCGGACAACATTTTTAAAAAAATGCTAGGGGACTAACACATAATGATGCTTCTTTCACAACCCAAATTGGGTTACGAAAATGCCTTAAAAAACTGGCAGACACTATCTCTCACCTTAAACAATAGAGAATAATTGCTACCAACAAAATAAATGCGACCCCTCCGCCGATAGCTATTGGTATCAGTGGTACATTGATGCCTTGGTCAAGTGTGACGTCATTCTGGTCGCTTAGCATCGAATCTGCGTCACTTAAACTGGTCGTTCTCACTCGTATTGAGGCACTAAACGGTCCATAGCCAGCCAAAGTTCGAGCCCGAACCTGAAACAAAATGAAAATACGTTTGTTTAGATAAAGCTGTCAAGTCAAAATTCGAAAAACAAGTGTTCCCATTTTTTAAAGCACCAATGCACAGTATACAAGCATACGAAAAGCTTTTTGGTGGTACAGAATTTCAAAACAGATTTAAAAAGCGCCGAAAACGGCCGAATGAGGAAAAATAATGATATACAAGTATAAGGAAAAAATAAAATCATAGTAATGCTTAAAACTGGACGTTTCGACAACACAGATTCAACTGTCATCATCAGGAATGTCAGTTTTGTGCTGCCTTGCTTACACTGCTGATGATGACAGCTGAATCCATATGTTCGAAACGTTCAGTTTTAAGGATTGCTGGGACTTTTTTTTCTTGTTCTATTTTCGTCCCATATTTGTTGTATTCCGAAGTACAGTATGTGCACTTTTTACCTATTTTTTAACTACAGCATTGGCACAGTTTTGCGAAACTTAGTTGGTTTTTGTAACGTTAACGCACGATTTAACAAAAACATTTCACTGCGAAATTTTTTGGATTAAGCGGTGTTAACCTTAACCACTCAACGCTTCGACAATATTTAACACCTGTTATCATCAGTGGCTTCAACTAAGCCGTTAAAAAGTTGTAAAAACAAAACTAAACTTTTAAAAGCTGTAGGCACAAGACAACACAAACCCTTCCCTTAAACAAAAAGACTTTTTTCACGTAAACAGCGCACACACCTAAGCGTAGATTTCCGTCAAAAAGCGTTAAAAATTTAGCGTAAATAATGACCTACCATTTACTCTAGCTTTGTGATGTCATAGTTCTACCGCAAAACCATTCAAGTTTATCCCATTTACGCCAAAATTACTTCGGTTGATTTTGAGAAAAATAAAATAATGAAAATTGGTAGACATTAATTTCTTCATCAAAATCTGTACGTATCAGCCAGTTGACGTAGCAGTTGAAGTCATTGATAACGGTGCGGAGGTTACAGGTTCGAATCCCGGGCCGGTCAAATTGGACACAGTGCCGTCAACGGCTCGCCACTGCTGCCATGTTCCTTCGGAGCTGTGCTTCTCAGGCGCTAAGTCGCAGAGATGGGCCCCACCACTCGTTACACGCTTTGGTGTAATATCGCGAGTATAATGAAGATTTGACTTGATTTTTTTAAATTCTAAATCAGTTGTTCTGAAACTTTACTAAAATTTCGACTCTGCGGCCCCAAAGATTTTTTTTATTTCTCACGGTCCTTTATTTCCTTGCAAAATTAAGTGAAGAGCAAAAAAGAAAAAGGTCATCACGTTCGCAAATGTCCAATCACGCACAATTCAATGGGATGAATTATCACAAATCCGCGACCTCTAAGTTGCGGTTTCCCTAAAACTGCTTCTCGGACCCCAAGGGGACCACGGTGAGAACCAATGTTCTAAATGTTCCCTCCCCCAATAGATATCCAGCCCCCCAAAAAATAAATTACCTTTTCCCAACAATCAAAACCCACGCTTACAACCAACTTTAAACAGTTAATGTCAATGTTTTAAACTTCCCAAATGAAATCATCAAATACGCGTGAGTAAGTATCATCAGACAAAAATAGTGACACCTTGCTGGTCATGACCCCTTGCGACGGACATCGGCCCCCACAGACCAAAACAAGTATAAATGAGGCCCATAATTTTACAATTAAATCATCAAAATACTTAAAAAGTAAAAAATTAATCGTCGGCAGCCGCAAATGATTCATGAGCTTGATTTTCAGACAATATCACGGAAACAGCCTAGTCCAGACGTCTGAAAGTCGCGGGTTTAATTCAGCGGTTAGATAATTTCAAAGTTAGTAAAATCTCGCTACGAGATTCTTGGGCTGGGTCACACGAAAACTATCAATTTTTATACGTAGCGTCTGCGGCAAAGCGAAAATGGTACTAAAAAATCACTTGGAGCAAGCTAGAACAAAAAAAGTAGAAAAAAAACGCAATCATCAAATTCCAGTGACAATCATTTTCCAAAATAGTAGTATCCAACCTTTTCAATGTACCGTAACCTCAAAGTATTTTAATATATTCTCGCACTCCTTACAACACATGCAATAAGACAGCGCTGAAACAACTGACAGTAAATCACCTGAAAATGAAAGAGCATTCTACATTCAAAACATAAAACAGAATAGCCCCCCTAGCGATGATGCATTACACCCTCAAAGGGTGCGAGAATACCCCCTGGTCTAAAACATTGCAAATACAAAATAATGTTCTTCAAAAAAACACTTTCACAATTCATTTTTTTGAATAAGATCAATCTCACATCACTTTTTATTGAATAATCCTGGGAGGGCAAAGAGGGGTGGCAGAAAACTCCAATCTTTCTTGGAAATAACTCCGATATTGCTATTACGAGGTTGCCCAATTTCAGTCTATCATGGGTTTTTTACGTCTTTAGTGGGGGTTGTCACTTGTCAGGAACATGGTCTAGCTCTACCGCGGGCAGGATATAGATCCTACGTGACGGGTTCGATTCACGGCTGGAGCCGATCGCATTTGACGTATATACCGGGTGGCTGCTGACTCGAAGAACGCAAGCTCACTTCGCAGTCTCCCTCAGTTATTGTTCAATTCTCTGTTCAATATAATTTAAAATAACCTCAGTTATTTATTTATTGATAATTTACGCTATTTTGGGCCATTAATCAGCCAACAGAATAAGCATAAAACATAGCATATACCTTTGCAGCATATAACTCGGCGCTTTGTAGTCCAGTAACTGTCATTTGTCGCTCGTTTGTTTTATTGTGACGATATCGCATTTCATTGGCTAATTTCGATGATGACGCATCAGTGACGTGTTTAATGACAATTTCGTACTCTTGAATAATCCCATTCGGGTAATGGGGCTTCCCCCATTCCAATACGAAAGAGTTTTCCGAAACTCTGGAAGCCATCACTCCAACAACATCAGAGGGAGCTGAAAAAATGTCATGTAAAACACTCGCGTTTACGCTGATGAGTGGTATGAAGGTAGAAACCTGCAGCTGCAATGGCAAAGCTTTATTGCACTCTCGCTTTATCAACTAGTTTTCGAATTAAATTCATATCATAATTACAAGTAAATATAACATCAAAAATTTATTATAATGTAAAAAGCCTAGGGGCTTTTGGGGTCACTTAAACTGGACCTGTGGGCAGAGTAATATATAAAAAAGAAGTTTTCAAACGTAACAAAACGTTATAAAAAAAGTTAAGCAATATTCTTTTCTGATTCATCCTAAGGTTTTAGCAACTCTTCCATGTTAGAGCGTTCAAAATGAAAAGCGTAAAAACTAAAAGCACCTACAGCCGAACAAAACAGAAGAAAAATATAGCCACATCAATTCCTAACTAAAACTGGACATTTAGACTAGATGAATTCAGTTGCTACTGCTAATGATGACAGCTGAATCTATGTTGTCGAAACGTCCAGTTTTACGAATTACTGTGACTTTAATTTTCCTCATTCAGCTATTTTCGTTCCATATTTATTGTATTCAAATACAAAAAACGTTTTTATATTTTCGGAATTTTTTTCCAGAATTTTATGGCTTTGCTCTGCAAGAAGTATCAAATGACTGCCATGGTACTAAATTTTGACAGACACTAAATTCGTGTTAAATTTGTTGAAGCAAAAATTTGTGATATTTTAAACTTCATTTATTTTTTGTGGGAAAAACAACTTGTCAACTGCGGGTATTAACGAAATTTATCAAAGTGCAGCGTTTCAGTGTAAATTTGAAGTTTCAAAAACAGGCAAGTTTTATCCAGTTGGTCTGGTTATCGTCATCAATACATGGATTGTGATATCACTATTCGTTTCTGATATGGTTTGATAAGCAGATCGAGTAAAACACATTGCAGATGGTCGAGTGGCAAGATAGTGCGCAAGGTTACGGGTCGAAATCCCAAGCAGTAGCAGATACGTAAACAGCGGGTACTTAGGCACGGATCAGATCTAAATCCAGCCCTGTCCCCCACAGGAGTTTCCGTTGGCTACGCAATGAGTAGTACTGCAGAAGTTTAAGGAAAGCCCTGAGAGATAAAAGTGCACGCTTCAGCAAACAATATGAACTTTATACGTCACACGGTTCTAAAATTATTGTGAACTAAAAAAAATTCAGGAAAACTTTTGGATTTTAAAGTGGTAAAGGGATCGCTAATGGTGCGGAAGGTTCAATAGTAAAATTGGACAGTTTGACTAGGTGACGATGAAATGGACTTTCACCGTCCAGGCTAGTTAATAGCCCGCACTGGTCTATATAAATTTTTTATTTTACTAAAAAACTAGCAATTTTTACCAGTCGTTTGAAAAATTGTTTGAAACTTATTAACAACGATTATTCATTACTGCGCAGTTAAGTAAGCAAAATAAAAGTTGTTGTTGTTGTTTAGGGTCTGATTCCCGTGCCGGTCAAGTCGGATACACTGTCACCAATGGCTCGTTATCACTGCGATGTTTCTTCAAGGCTGTGTTGCCCAGGCGCTAAGCCGCAGAGAAGGACTGCGCCATTTATTGCACGCTTCAGCGGAATATCGCGAAGGCAATGAAGATTTGAATTTTAAGTTGGTTGTGCTAAAACTTTGAAATAACAAAATGCACGCATGGCAAGCATCAAAAAATCTAAGAAAATCGACCTTTTAAGAAACTCACTAAATTAGTTAATGAAGAGAGGAAAAAGCTTTCAGCTGAGCTGACTGTTTACATTAGGTGCAATTCAATAAGGCCCTTGACCTGGGTTGCCCAATTTGAATGATAAGTAAATTTCAACTGTTTCTAACCATGAACAGCAATAATAGTCACCCAAAACTCAGCTAATACTGAGCCATAGAATTGAGCCCCGCGGGTCGAAACGAAATGCGTTTATTGACGTAAAGGCAAGCAGTATGCAGGGAAGGCAGGCTCAAGTATCAAGTATTGGCGCAGAGAAGACAGTTAAATTTTTTCGATCAAGCTAAAATCACGTACACAATGGGCTTTATCGTTACCAAAGACAAATCGGTCAGTGTGGTCACTGTTTATAAGTGAATTGAAGCATGAAAAAACGCGCTAAACCGTGAAAACTCAAACTGACCATCGCTTTTTCAATAAAAACATTGATAATTTAGTCACATTTTTCAGAAATATTGTCACATTGGTAATAGCTAGTAGCTGCTACAGCTCGCTTCGTTATTACAAATCAAAAATCAAATCTTCATCATACTCGGGATATTACGTCAAAGCGTGTAACGAGTAGCGGGGCGCATCCCCGAGGCTTAGCGCCTGGACAACACAGCTCCGAAAAAACGTCGGAGCAGTGGCGAGCCGTTGTCGACCCTGTGTCCGATTTTACCGATCCGGAATTTGAACCCCAAACCTTCCGTACCGACAGGAATGTTTCAACTACTGAATTACAATGCAGCCATTTTAAGCAAAAAAAAATACGGAAAATTTTTCTTTAGGCACCGACGCAGAGTCAAAAAAAGTAAATAAGCCAAAAAATACAAACAGTTAAAATGCAATCTGGTGCTAGTAAAGCTACTTTTTTTAACCAAACTGTTTTGTTAACGATCAGATTTTGGAAGAAAAATAAAACCACAATATAAGGAGGAAAAATAAAGCGACGTTAAATCTCCCAAACTGGACGTTTCGACATCATAGATTCACCTCTCATCATCAGCAGTGGCTTTATTTTTTCTCCTTAAGCTATTTTCATTTCATATTTATTGTAAAACAACAGTAATTCTTAGAACTAAATGTTTCGACGACAAAGATCCAGTTGTCATCATCAGCATTGTCTATGTCTTCGAAAGGCTCAGTTTTAAATTTACTGCACCTTTACTTTTTCTCCTTGAGCTGATTTCGTCGCAATCGACTATTGAGTCACAGTAGAAGCAACTATTCCGAAAAGCAAATTAACACAAAAAAGATGAAATGCATCGTCATCTACCTGCTTGATTGGTTTCCACTGTTAACTCCGCGCAATTATCCAACGCTTTTCCGCTTTCCATTGCTACACTGGTGACCCCGTTGACGGCGCAAACCTGACACATCAACATGTCACTGACTTCATTCATAAAATTATTAACAATACAACAAAAATGGTTTAAGAAAGAAACATAAAACCGCAGTACATTTAAAACTGGACGTTTCAACAAAATAGATTCAGCTGTAATCATCAGCAGTGTAAGCAAGTCACTAGCAGCAACTTTTATTTTTATACTGCCTTGTTTACACTGCTGATGATGACAGCTGAATCTATGTTGTCAAAACGTCCAGTTTGGGAGATTTACTGTAATTTTACTTCCTTAAGCTATTTTCGTCCCATATTTATTGTATAACAAAAAAAATTGAAACGTACCTTTAACTTATAATAAGCGTATGATGATAATGATGTAATAGTGACGTGAGTCGTTGAAAGATGACGTTGAGACGGATAATAACGGAGATTACTGTCGCAATCTACACAGGAACTGAACTCATCGCGACATTTTGAACAACGAATTCTGAAAAACATATAGTGACGTCATAAACACCAATTGCAATTACTCGACGGTGATAAATATATTTTTGAATTCGACTTCACACCACCTCCCTTCCCCCAAGAAGTCTACCCAGGGGCGTGGCCAGAAGAGCATTGGGCCACTGGTCCTCCGTTAAAACGGGGTCTTTCATTGTCTAAATCCAGCCCTGCTCCTAAAAATTTTCGCAGGCTGCGGCCCAGCCTCAACCCTACAGGTGGGTGGTAGAGTCCTGGCCTTGACTGATACAGTTTAGATTCGCGGGCGAAATGTGAATCAATCGTACAGTTCTCTCAAGAACTACTTCGACATCAGCTGAACCCCGTTGCTTGGCTCTTACTAACTAATTTAAGTGGTTAAAGACAGTGCTATCGGCGCCGGAGGTCACAGGTTCGATATCCGGAACGCTCAAATAAGACACAGTGTCGCCAGGAGCGCATTTAGGGGGGCATTGGGTTATGGCCTCCCTTTTGACTTTTTCTTTCAGTAAAAAAGCACAAAAGGTGCTAAGTGATTAAAATATATCTGACTCTTTTGATAGTTTTTGTAGCTTAATTATGGTTAGAAGCAGATCCAGGAGGGTGGGTTGAGGAGTATGTATCCCCCTCACCAGCCGTTTTCAACTATGTTTGTATTTAAAAAAAATTTTCATAATTTCGAACCTCTTCGTTAACAATAAGCCTTACGCTTTAAGCACGAGTTGAAATGGTGCGAACAAAATGCATCACATATGTGGTGAAGTAGGACTACTCAGAATTAGGGTTAAAATATTTAAACAAAATTTGCCTGAAAAATGTTCTAAAAACACTAAAATAGCCATTACAGCATGTAATATTTCAAAATTTTCCCGCGGGAGCATACCCCAGGACCCACCCTAAAGTCTTTTCTTTCTCTCAATCTGCTTCAAATTAGCTCTGCCGAAAAAACTACGCTTGAAATAAAAAATTGAAATTATGCCCCCTTCTCCCTTTTAAAAATTCTCCTACGCCACTGAGGGTCACCAACGGCTCGCCACCGCTGCGATGTTTCTTCGAAGCTGTGTTGTCCAGGAGCTAAGCCGCGGAGATGGATCTCGCAACTCGTTACACGCTTCGGCGTAATACCGCGAGTAAAACGAAGATTTGATTTTAAGCTTGGTAGTCCTGATGAAAACATTGTCAAAATTATTTGAAACGTCGAACAATCTACAGTCAAATCTCGATACTATGCCACTCCGCTGCTGTGCCACTCTCGATACTACGCCGCTTTTGATCGTACCCAACCAAATTCAATAGAAAATAAAGTTACTATGCCAACCCTTAATCTCGATACTATGCCACGTGAGATTTATGAATGTTCAGCAAAAAGAGCCTTGTGACGTGACAATATATAACTGTATGCCACGTTTAAGGTGCGTTTACCGATACGCGGCAAGCGGCAACGCCATTACCTAATTTTTTTGTTTATTTTATTTTGACGTTGAACTGTGCTGCGGCAACACGATAAAAACCACGCGATATCAAGGAATTGTACCGGTACAATTTTTACAGCTTCATCGCCCGGTATCAAAAAATTGTTTGAGATAACCTTGACTACGGAAATGAGACAATGTACGTTTGATTGTTACATCATTGAAAAATCAGATTGCTTAAATCAGATCAGATCAGGCTAGAAAATTTTGTATCGCGTTAACGCAGCTCAGTATGATTTGCAATAGTAATCGTATTGCCGTGTACCGCGTATCGGTAAACCCACCTTTAGTCTTTGTACTGTGTTCAACTGTTGCATAATTATAGCACAGTACAGACTAACAACACTTTCGAAGTCCTTACCCAAAATGTTAACTCAGAATCGCAAGCGCACTGACTTTACAATGAAAGAGAAGGAGATAATCGACGCAGCAAATTTTGTCAGAGTTTTGGCCTCGAATATATTACATAATTATACTGTGCATATTCTGTAGCCGTTTATCGTTTCGCTTATTTTTTGTTAAAAAAAGCAAGCTTTCGTTACTATGCCACTCTCGTTACTGTGCCACTTTACCTCTGTCCCAATGGGTGGCATAGTATCGAGATTTGACTGTAGTTTCTCTGCTAAGATTACTACCGAACAATTCCATTGTAATGTAAACAAAAAGCACATTGTTTACTTAACCTGGCAAAAATGACAGCAATTTAAACAAGCTTTGGTACGATTGTAATTCAGCGTTTCGGCCGGGCTAATTACCATCAGAGTGTGACTAAACAATTTCGGTAAAGCTCATTAAACAGTGAATTGACGAGCAAAATGTGTTAGTAACAGTTGGTTAAGGTAGAGAAGCGCACAAAGGTATGAAAATAAGTGTAAAAACGCAGCGCTCGAAGGGATGAAAAGCGCAATTACCGCCCAGGTGCGCTTGTTTACGAGAGAAAAAGAAACTGACATTAGAAAACTAGTTATTATTCTCATGATTACTGAAACAAACTCGTTTTTTTCTTACCGGCCGGTTAGCTCAGTTAAGCACACGCTAACGGTACAGGAAGCCTGGGGTTCGATTACCGAGCTGGTCAAATCGGACACAGCGTCGCCAACAGCTCGCCAACGCTGCGACGTTTCTTTGCAGCTGTGCTGCCAAGGCACTAAGCTGCGAAGATTTGATTTTTTTATTGAAAAAAAACAAGCCTAAATATAATATTATCAATATTGTAAATAACAATATATAATAATAATTCCCAACAACTAATTATAATTACAATTTTGCTCGGCGCCAAGCTAAACCCATTTCCAAGCTACAAGCGTGGGAAGTCACACCACTCATAAAAATTTTCAACGTATACTATTTCCGTTGTTACGTAATAAACGACATTCTCTGTGTCGCAATTAATGTCAAAACCCAAACTGCCACTGATTTATGAGGGAAGAAGCCACGTAGTTCTTAAAATGTATAAAAATTTTCTTTGCTGAGTCGTGTAAAAACTGCACAAAATACGTAACATGAAAATTCTGTGTAAAAGATCTGGGTTTCACACCCGGCGGTGCCGTTTACGAGATTCGGTATTATTCACAAAATCAAATCTTCATTATACTCGTGCTATTACGCCAAAGCGCGTAACAGCGGCCCGAAAAACACCACCCCCGCGACTTAGCGCCTGGCCTACACAGCTACGAAAAAACATCGCAACGGGAGCAAGCAGTTGGTACTTGGCGATACTGTGTCGGATTTAACCCGTCGGGAATCGAACAGCAAACCTCCCGAACCGTCAGCAGTGTCTTTCCACCAGGCCAAGCCACCGGTCAGTTTTTTCTGCAGACTCAATTCAATGCAACGCTAATTTGTATAAACAGCAACAATGCACCAGTGACATATAAACAGCAGCAATGCACCATTGCCAACAGCTTGAATCAAGACTTACTCGTAGGAAAGATCGTTGCGCCCTCCAGTGTTGTGGGGTTCAGCCCACGTGAGGGTGACTGACGTCATATTAACTTTGGAGTGTAGATTGACAGGTTTAGTTGAAGGTTCTGCAGTAAAAAAAAAGGGAAAGTCAAAACACAACCGTCGTTACGACAGCTGAACACGCAACACGGTCACAAGTTCGAGGGATTCATTATCACAATTTCTCCCCCCCCCCTCCACACACACGCACTCGGAAAAATTTTGTAAGTTTAAAGTCACAGTAATTCTCAAAACTGGACGTTTCAACAACATAGATTCAGCTGTCATCATCATCAGTTTTTGTACTGCCTTGCTTACACTGCAGGTGATGACAGCTAAATCTATGATGTCGAAACGTACAGTTTTTCAAGGGCAGGTGTAACTATAGCATATGGTACAACACGGTACAACTGGAAATTTACGATACAACTTTTAGCAAACGGTATAACGCCTACCCTCAACTTGATTTTACGCCATGGTGCAAAACAAGGAAGGCACAATGGCATAAGCCCTAGCTCAACAAAGGCTAACAGTGTTGACGATGATTCTGGAAGTGAGCCGGACGTCCGCCCAAGTATTTTTGGCTGTAATGTTTATAATTAAACTATGGCTTTAATTTTGCAAGTGTTGTACTACATTCGACTGAGGCAAAAACCGAACTTGAGATTTCTAATCATAAAAACTGTGCTTAAATACCTCCCAAATATAACCATGTGCAATTTCAAAGCATATTTTCTGCTCAAACGAGCAATTTAAATTGGTAAAAGATACAGCTTAATGTTCAGCATCAACAAATCCCATGGCAACGCCCTGTATTGCTTTGCGTAACTAATACTTAGTTTAAATTTCCTGTGAGACACAGCAGAACGAACAATAGCTGACATTTATCAAATATATTACGACTTTTCACACAATATGAACTTCACAGCACACGTAACACGAGCTAGCTGCGCTCGGCGCGAACATTAATGTCAGCGACGTGGACTAGCAGTACGGCGCGCAGGTGACAGATCCTACGTGACGGGTTCGATTCATGGTTGGTGCTGATCGCAATTGACATATATACCGGGTGGCTGCTGACCTCGAAGAGGTTACAGTTGAATTTTCAGTTCATCATTAATTTGAATTTTAAAATGGCAGTGTCGAGAGCACCGACGTTCGATAGGCTTTTCTTTTGAAATTGCAAATTGTTTTTTGTACACACCAATTCCAAAGTTCCATTAACTTGAGGTCTCTAATTTTCCCACCCCAACAGTATTCTAATACCCCAAGTTTTTACGTTTCATGTTACTGCTGATGACGTCATACTAGCGAGGACACAACGTCATGTAAAGAAACAACCAAGCAGTCTCATGCGGCAGCGTTTTCATAATGGAAACCGGTCAGGCGTTCTCGATACTACCCTTCAATGAACGATTATTGTAAAACAGTTACTATTGTCAAATTATCAGATTGAAAAGAAACAGGCCGTAATAATCACATGTAAATCAAAACCAACTTGACCACAATGGCGTATCCAGAGAAGGGGAAGCACCCAGGCACTGTCCTCCTCTTTGGCAAACGAAAACCTTTTTTGAAAATTGCTTACTAGGACAAACAAAACAGGGTTTCTTATTGCTCAAACCCGTTCCTGGCCCATAAGTTTTCCCAGACCGCAGCTTGACAAATACGGCAAATACAAGCCAACTATTCTTTGTCTGTATTAACTCAATTTCCACAAACAACGGGATATCTATAATTTTTAAAGTCTTTTAACTGTCACCAAGCCTGGGGTTCAAACCCGAGACACTGGCCGAGAAATAAACGCTTCAGCAGATGTAGTTGTTAGAATTTTTTGACTTAGTCATGACTTAACAGATATTATAATCAACCATCAATTCACAAATATTTGAAATCCTCCAACTAAGAGCACGGTAGCTTCCACGAAATGTGTTGTAGCATGCAGACAATTAGGCGCAGCGCGCGCTACAGATGCAAAGGCAAAAAAGATCACTATCTCGTCCAGAACTCGACTGATTTTCGATAAGTACAAAATACCACAACCCATTTTTGGAAACACATGTAACTATCAACAAATACACTACAAAATTAAGCCATATATAGACACAGCAAAAATGACAAAAAATTTACCTTCGCTAGTTTTACTTAAATCTTCACAAAAACCTCTAAAGGGCAACAGTATTTAGATATTTTTAACAGTCGTTAACTGCTCGTTAATCACACTAAGCTATATTAGTTTTGTTAGCATCCATATTTTTATAAAAAAATTGAAAGACAAAACAAAAAATACCACGACTTTCTAATTAATTCCAATCGTACACAATTTACAAAACACAAGGTATGACTCTAATACAGGGGTTCTTAAACGGGGGGAAATTTACCCCCAGGGGGTACCAACCGAGGGGGTAATTTTTCTGAAGTATAAACTAAAACAAACTCCAATTTTCAGTATTAAAAAGGCGAAAGTGTTGCACTGGGGGTAAATTATACTTTTTTCAATCGGCAGGGGGTAAAGAATACAAAAAAGGTTAAGAACCCCTGCTCTAATAGTAGTAGTGTCTTTTATTTCCGCTCCATTCACACCATAAAGAATACGATAAGATTAAGAACATAAAAATCCAGCACCGTATTGGGGAGTGTTGTGCCATGCCCCTTGTTCCGACGCTAGGACACAAGCTTTAACCAAATGTGACGTCACACTATTGCAGTTACGTCACAATCGCACTTACTTGTGCAGCCTACATCAGCAGTATCAGAGTGGGCTCGGAAATATCCCGTCATACAATCACACAGAGTCGCTGCACGGGAATTGGAGCGACTGTAGTCCGGGCAGCGACGGCAGGCGCGATTGGCGACGATGGACTTGTAGTAACCCATCTTGCAAGCTGAAATGAAACATCAATTTTTATACTTTTTAATGTCGAATCCAGGTAGGGGCAAATGTGGTTCTGGACCCTAATTCATGTTGTTTTTGGTCGAGTGTCACGTCGGTAGCGTGGTCGAGTGGTTTGGAGCGTCGTTTTTACAACGGCCGTGACCGCAAAGTTGATGGTTCAACTTTCACCCAAGCCTCCTTGTAGCGTCTTAGAATGCTTCATCATAATTTTGGTGTGGAATCTACCAAGCAGCAAATTAAAGAAGTCAGAAACAAATCTCAAACGAAAAACTCGGAAACAAAAACAACTCCTAAGCGAGTCTGGATTCGTCCTATGCATAGCGCCTACGTCGCTTTCTCGTGGCAGGAGGATAAAAATGAAGAAATCAGTTTCTTTGTGCATCAACAGTAAACCCGAACTTGTATCAACATAACCAGAAGCCCGATCTTGTTCTACCAATTAGACTGTGGTAGAAGAGAAAAACATAAAACAACAATTAACCCGCGTTTACAGATACGCGACGTGCGACAAAAATTATGATGTAAGCGAATGAAAAAAGTTTTCGCAGATTATCGCGCGATCGCTAAACTGTAAAACAAAAACAAACAAGGTGCGATAAAAAATTGTCGTTGGAAGAGTGTCGCTGATCGGTAAACGCACCTTTAGTTAAGAAAAAACGTCGGCCGAAGAAGAATTGTGCACCCATGACCCAATCAACCGCACCCATGGTTATATTTTCTTACGTTTTACGAGCTACGCTTTTCACTACAATACCAAGTGATCCAAATAGCGAGGCATAGGCTATTTCGAAACCTATCCAAAACAAATTCTGTGTTCGCAATGTTTAGTGCAATAACCTCTCGGCACGCCCGCAATATTTTTCGTTATTTTTTATCGCAATATACTTTGTACGTGTTGACCCTAGTTCAAATGAGAGGTTAAAGGTCACATACCTAATAGATATCTTTCTATTCAAGTTTTTTAATTTCGAGAAATAGTCAAATAATTGCTCTAAACCTAAACAAAAACGAACTACACACAACTTTCTAAATCGTGATGAATCAGCATACGATTAGAACTAAAGCTAGAACATGACCAAGATTTTTGAAATTTTTACAATTGCATATCTTTCAAACACAGTCCTGTATTTAAAACACAATCCAATTTTTGACAAGCGACAGCAGAAAATTAGATAAGCATCTTTCCGATTATTATCTTCGCTAGACATTATATTTCAAATTATTATCAAGGGTTTTCTAACTTCTGTTATCTAGGTAGATCAGCTTTCAAAAATCACAGGTGATAACGTTAAATTTCTGCTATCAAATTGATTTTTGATAGCCTATTTGTACCATATCAAATACAAAAGCCGCAAGTTACAATAACTAGTAATTTTTTAACTTTTTGCTCTCTCATCGAATGTGCAAATGCATAAATGTGCTTCAAAACGTTATACTTATTTTATATTTGTTATCGTGTATCATGTGCTTGCTCTTCAAACAAAAATAAAAGAATGAATGAATGAATTTGCGAAGGGCTAAGAAACACAGAATCTTGAAAACTTGAATTATCTTTAATACGAAGCTAATATTTTTGTTGGCAGCATGGGTTCGAACCCCACTCGAAACTAATTTTTCTAATTACGCCGAAATTAGCCCAATATTAATAATAATAATAATCGCACATTTGTATTTTCTGAAGCAAATGCGTTTTCATTTCCCGCTTATTTGCTTTTCTTGAAACGTTTCCTGAAGGAAATGCAGATGAAAAATGTAAGATCTTGCAAATTTGGTTAAAAGGGTTAATTTTTTTTATTTTTGGTTAAATTTTGTAGCCAATTACTGAGAAACGAAAAATTGTACTTGCATTAACCAATTAAAAGCTAGTCCATTACTGAGACCCTGGATAACAACATTGGACAAGCCTAACATCGTCAGCTTAACTGGCAGTTAACAAAAATATCTTTGGCCAACATTTCAAAGTCTTCTGTTTTGAACAGTTTGTAGGTTGATGTAGTGAAAGCTTAAGACATCGCTAACGGCGCTGGAGGTCTGGGGTTCGATTCCCGGGCTAGTCAAATCGGATGCAGTATCGCCAACGGCTCGCCACAGCTGCTATGTTTCTCTACAGCTGTGTTGCCCGGGCGCTAAACCGCGGAAATGGACCCCGCCACTTGTTATATTGATGTAGTACCGCGAGTATAATGAAGATTTGATTTTTGGTTTGTTACTAAATTACAGCTGGTACCATTGTACCACAACATGAACGCAATTGGTTAAAATTACAGAATTTGCAGTGTAAATGCGAGATAAGCTTTGCAGCAACAAAAGTGAAGTATTTCATAATATTTTTTCTGCAACGCTGTTTAATGTAATCTGTCAATTCGTGTTTACAAAAGTCGAAAACTTGTAAAAACAGAAAGGAAACTGTTGAAACTTCTAACAAAAAATTAGTAAATAAGCAGCATTATAAACTGGTACGCATATACAAATAAAAAAATAAAACCTCAGCCTACATACAGTACTTCTCAAACATGAAACACTTTGCCAAATAGTTTGAAACAATCTAAACACAGAAGATTCAAATAGAAATACTTTGGATAAAAATTTGTAATGAATACTTGGTTAAACATGAAAAATCACAATAAAATTATCACCTAAACCTTTCATCTGAAAAGTGACGGGTAAAATTTTGAAATATAATTATGTGTAACACCAAGAGACATAACTGGGCCTGCCAAATCGGACACAGTGTCTTCTACAGCTCGTTATCGCTGCGATTTTCTTCAGAGCTGTGCTGCCCAGGAGCTATTCACCGAAAAAACGTAAAAAAAAAACAACTTTTCTTGCTGTTTTGTGCGGTTGACTAAATCAACTTCAATTTATGACAAGTCAGTAATAATACAGGTAACATGACTTACCAAGACACTGGGTCAGTTGGTTGTTGGGTTCGTATCCGGCTGTACAGGCACAAGTCCCAGTGGGCACTGTCCACTGGCCTTTGCCATTGCAATACAGACTGGGACGAATTCCATCGCTTTCCTAAACAACAAAACAAAACTGTAAACAAGCATCAATGAATAATAAATATGAGACGAAAACTACAAAATTCTAAAAACTGTAATTCTTAAAACAGGACGTTTCGACAGCACAAATTCAGCTGTTATCATTAGCAGGGTATAAGCAAGGCAGAACAAAACCGAAAGAACTGAATGTGAAAGGCAGGAAAAAACCAATAACGAAACTATCACCACGTCAACGCATAAGTTGTCTGTGCTAAGCGAAGTTTGCAAAAATACTTGTCCCACAGTGCGCAAAACTGAAACCGTCAAATCAAACGTAGACAAAATCAGACGCCATTGAATTATCACCAGCGTTTCTAAAAACGTTAACTTTTTTATAATGAATCACATGATACAGCTTCCATTTTTTTCAAGAATGACAAAATTATTAGTATTATTTTTTTTTTTTGTTTTTTCAAGCCACTTGATTGCGGCTTAGGATTTTGGTGGTGATGAAGTACATGCATCATGGAGATGACGTAGTTGAGCATCGAACCCGCGAAGCCAGCTTCGGAGCCCAATGCACCAATCACTCGGCCAACTCCAATTAAACATTGAATCAAAAATCAAATCTTCATTATATTCGCTGCATTACGCCGAAGCGTGTAACGAGTGGTGGGGTCCATCTCCGCAGCTTAGATCGATAACACAGCTATGAAAAAACATCGCAGCGGAGGCATGCTGCTGCCTGTTGACGACACTGTGTCCGATTTAACCGGCCCGGGGATCGAACCCCAGACCTCCCGCACCGACAGCGTGCGCTTAACAACTGAGCTAACCGAATACTAAAAAAAACTAGGTCATGGCCAGCTTTTTTCGCACCACCACCTCTTCCACTTTACAACCCGAAATCATCAAAATTGTAAATTCAGATAAAAAACACACACTTCCTACCGTGACCGCGTTCCTCACGCATAAGCCTTTCGCTTCGACCAATGACGTCACTTCCGGTCCCGTGGTGGTCCTGGTAAAGGTGGCTAGGTTTCTAGTGCTGACGTCACAATACTTATAGTAGACCCGCACATGCATAAGAGCAACGCAAGCACCAGTATCCTAAAATAAAACATCATTAAAGGTATTGCATCGTTTGCAGTGGTACCGCGCAGGCTACAGATACTACGAGACGGGTTCGATTCACGCGGGAGCCAATCGTATTTGATATACGTACCGGGTGGCTGCTGACTCGAAGAGCGAAAGTGGTGGCGAGGCGTTGGCGACACTGTACCCCACTTGGCGGAATGGGAATCGAACCCGCGATCTAGCGCGCTAATAGCGGCTTCTTAACCACTACTTCTAATCTAAACAGCCACAGTTTCATTGAAATCTTGTGGGGTTTTACTCGTGGGATTAAGCAAGCTTAAAGAACAATAGAAATGATATGAGAGTTTGTTTACAAAAATAAACAGCAGATTTCGCACCTACACCTGTACGCGTAACGACAATAACAATTTAGCTCTTTACCCTAGCGATACAAAATATCAAGGCACTAAGCTCATGAGAGTCTTGAAAAGAAATAGAGATTTTTTTGGAAAACGTGTCGGAATGTACGGGGGTTGCCTCATCATTTGTTTTTTTAGGGCTTAAAATTTTTTGTATTCTTTTTGTTATTGACATTGTTTTTCTAAGCTTAACTACTTGGCATATATGGGACTGATTGCATTTGATAGAAAAAATTTTTGAAGTTTTGAATACAAAAAACTTAATGAGCTTTCTGAATATGATTTATGAGTTTGTTTACTTTGATAATGAAGCTAGTTAATTTATATTATTTTGTTTCTTCGCAAAAACAAACAAACGAAAACTGTGTGCTTTAAAGACGAAAACTCATTAGCTTAGCTAAGATACTGGCATTACCAAATCAGCAAAACTTCCTTACTTTATAGAAGCTAGTGGAGCACAAAACTGCTATGACCACAGGCGAAGCCTGCCAAAATTTTACGGGTAAGTTTTTCCATGTGGTGTTTTGCTTGAAGAAACAGTTTTCTAAGAGGGTTGTCAGATATTGGAATCACCGACCGGTAGTGACGAGGGTCAAGACATCGCTATCGGTGCGGGAGGTTACGGGTTCGTTTCCTAGGCCGATCAAATCGAACGCAGTGTCGCCAACGGCTCCACAGCTACGATGTTTCTTCGTAGCTGTATTGTCCAGGTGCTAAGCCTCGGATATTGTCCCGCCGCTCGTTCCACGCTTGAAAATTATCCAATTGAGCAGACAGCATTTTTTATATTTGGTTAATTAGGAAATTGAAAATAAACTTGACCGCATAAATCCGGTGAACAAATTTCTTTATCTTCTTACGCTGAAGAATTCGTTACTGCAATAGTTGTGTACGATCAGCAATGTTATATGGAGTGACACATGGTATTTGAGGGAGATTGAGATGGCAATAATATCAAGAGCAATGGTGAGAGCAATGTGTCGAGTGAAATTGATGGATAAAAAGAACAATGTGGAGTTGATGAAAATGCTGGATTTGAAAAAAACATTAGATAAAATGGCAAAAGTGAATGGAGGAGAGTAGTAAAGACATGTGGTTAGGAGGGGTGATGATGACGCTTTAAGAAGGCATTGATGCTTGAAGTGAGTGGGCAGCGAAAGCGAGGAAGGGCAAAGCAGGCATGGAGAAAACAAGTTGAAGAGAATGTAAAACGAATTGGGTTGGAGGTGGAAGATGCAGCAAATCGGACAAGATGGAGAGAGGGATTGAGAGCGATCGTTGAGAGAATTAGGTGCATCCGGCCACCCTCGATTACGAGGAAAATACAGGATTGAAACTGAATGATGATGATGATTACCCTGTTGCACTAATTTCGTTACACTTTATACTTACCAGCAACATATCTTTCTACAAAAATAACAACTCGGCGCTGAATAGTCTCATTCCAAACAGCAGACATACCTGAACAGCCAAATATATTCCACCTTTTGTGATTGGACCAATATCTCTGGTTTCAAAGTTGGTGTCAGAAGAACCAGGTTGAAATCTCTGGTCAGCTGCGACCGTGTCAACCTAAAAAAGTTTACGAAAAAGCCGATTATCACTTGGCCATCTGTAAGCTGTCATGCTGTCAGAGAAGTTTCTTGACGTTGCAACTTTCACGGTTCTACGAAAATTTTTTTTACATTGCTTAAATACTGCAACAAGATGATCATCAAAAAAGTTTGAGTATAACAACTTCAGGCTCGAACGGGTGTCGAACCCAGCCTAGTGGAGTTTTACCGACGAAGCCCATCAATATAGCACTTAAACCAATTATGGGTTGATGCTAATCCGAACAAGTTTGTTGAGAATGTCAAAGGTGCAACGCGGTTTGAAATCGCTCAACTAATTGCGTTAATTTTCATTCAAAATGATCTAATCTCAGGTCAAGTGGCAGGTTTAGTGGCCAGTTTCTCATTGAACAAGTCTTTCCAGCTTGACCTGCGGGTTCAGCGTGTGAACCAGCGACCTATGATGACTTGGAGATTAATTTTCTCCAATTACAATTACGCTCTGGTCACAACAGAACAAAAAAAAGGCTTCACAATTTTACGTGCAATTCTGTAAAAAAATTTCAAAACTTTTCATATTGAAAGTTTAGACACGCTACGCCGCTGTGATAGTTGGAAACAAAGGCAACTCCTAAGCGAGTCTGGATTCGTCCTATGCATAGTGCCTCCGCCGCTTTCTCGTGATAGAAGGATAAAGATAAAGAAGAAAAAAGTTTCAGTTTACGCCACGTCACCATTTGCCAAGCCTATGCTTAGCTTAATAGCGTAGACACGGAAAAGGCATCGTCCCCTAAATTTTTAACGTATGAAGACTTTTTTCAGAGATCGGGCATTACACGCGAATGTACACGGGCCGCTATCATTGTCTAAACCAGGATCCGCCTCCTATTTATCACTGCCTGCGCCCCTGGATCAGTTCCTGAAACTGATGATCGGGTTTTGATTTTAACGTCGGTCAAACACATTATGTGCAAGTTTCTCGCCATCGCTACGGAACCACATCGCTGCGAGTCACGGCAACGAGCACCGCAGTTAGCTCGTGACAAGTCAAAAAAATCAAATTTTCTAAAGCCACAGCAATTCTCAGCACTGGACGTTTCCACAATACAGACTCAGCTGTCATCATCAGCAGTGTTAGCAAGGCAGTACAAAACTGAAAGAGACAAGATAGCCTACTTATTGCATTTCGAAGCAAAATATGATTTAATGGAAATTAATATCTCAGCCATAAAATGGAAACCAGAAATGTTGAAAGTCAAAATATGACGAGAACCAATGACTCAATTAATAAACTTACATTATAAATCAAATATGCCAAGAATTAAAAAACTACGCCGATCAAAATGAGCAAACACGTAAAGTTTTGATTAAAAATTGCGATAAGTTTATCAAGATTTTTTGTTTTAAGTATTTTGTGTTTGTTTAAAGCCGGGGAGTCTGTGACTATTCTAAGACAATGTTTGGCTTCTTGCGCTGATAAGTAAGTTGTCAGAATTTTGCCCAAGAATTACAAGATGTCTCTACATTTACCAGAATCATGTTTAACTTGTCGGGACGCCTACTTTGTACAGTTATCGAGCGATAGATAAAATTCAGAAAGACAAACAATACGTATAGTCGCGAATATAATTTCGCTCACTATATGATAAGTGCGATACAATTACGCATTAATCTACGTTGAGCAATTGCTGCATTTGAAGTGAAATTTCGTCCATAACTGTTCGAGTTTGCTTGTTTACATAACAACTTCTGTACCCGTACAGTGAAAATCTCACAAACGCGTTGACTACCTTTTTCAAAAAAAAAAAAAAAAAAAGAGAATGAAGCAGTAACAGTACAATTGCGTTAAATTCGAAAAAATTATAGCAGTTTAATGGACAATAACAAAACTTTATTTTTTACAAAAACTCAAATCTTCATTATTCCGCCGAAGCGTGTAACGAGCGGCGAGATCACCTCCGCGTCTTAGCGCCTGGACAGCTCCAAAGAAACATCGTAGTAATGGCGAGCCGCTGGTGACACTGTATCCAAGTTAATAGGCCCGGGAACAGAACCCGAAACCTTCTGCGCCGTAGCGATGTCTATAACCACTACGCCGCCATTTTTTACAAGCTCTAGCACATTTTTGTCTTACTTTCGTATAAGCGGCTTCATTCCACGGCGGGAAAGTGCTGGTAGCTTCATCTCTGTCTGTTTCGTAATAATATAAATTAAACGTTTCTTTGCAAGTTGCTACATTAGGCACATCCTCGCAAGATCTGCAAAAATAGGGTAAACTTCAGAATGTAAATGGAAATCCTGAATCCCCTAGCAAGTAAAAAAAGTCTGTTTTTGAATAAAACTTAAAATTTCACATAAAACATAAAAAGTAAAACTAAATAAAAAGCTGTTAAATTAACAAGCGTTTTAAGATTTCAATTTGAAACACATGAAGTAAATTTCTCAATGGTAGCATAAAACACGAAAATGTCGGCATCAAAACCTTTCCTGTGCATTTCCGACAAAAGTTCAAAAATGAAATAATTTCAGAAGGGAAAATAATGCCACGGTAATTCTTGAAACTGGACGTTTCGACAACATAGAATCAGCTGTCATCAAAAACAATATTCACTTTTATACTGCCTTGCTCACCGACCACTTTGATGATGTCACACTGCTGATGATGACAGCTGCATCAACGCCGTCAAAACGTCCAGTTTTAAGAATTACTGCGGCTGTATTTTTCCTCCTTAAGCCTTTACGTCAAGAACAAACTCAATTTAAAGAACAACTGGCTCTAATGAACTATATTTGCCCAGTCAGAGATTCGAGCCCTTGTTTTCCGCTCCAGAGCTACAATTGAACTAGTGTAGTACGAGATTTAAAACGGTTTAAAAATTTCATCAGTGACGTTTCGTTACATCAAACAGTGAACAATTGTCATCATCAGGACAACTTACCGAATCGTAAATTCAATCTCGACATAAACCCGCTGTGCTCCTTGCACGTGAACGTACTGGCTCCTCATCCAGTTATCTTGGTAAGGTTTCTTGATCTCGCACACCATCAGCATCCTCCTCTCCTCCCCACTCCGATCTGAACTTGTCATTTCCTCCCACTGTAAACATAAATAAATAAACAACTGAGATTATTTTCAAATTCTATTGAACGGAAAATTCAACGAATTGAGGAGACTGGAAAGTGAGCTTGCGCTCTTCGAGTCAGCAGCCACCCCGTAAATACGTCAAACGCGATCGGCTCCAGCCGTGAAACGAACCCGCCATGCAAGATCTGTACGGCCGCGCGCGATACAGGTTAGATCATGCCGCTGACAAATCATTTAGAAAGAACATAACACATGAAGCATTGGTGCTGGGAAAGAGCTGTAATCATTTTCGCTTCAACCGTACACATTTAGGAAGTATAACAATCAATTTTTTGATGTCATAATTAAAACAAGTGATTATAAGGTTGATGATGCAGAAATCTATGTATTAGAAACGTCTAGTTTTAAGAAATGCTGCAGCATTACTTTTCTTTCTTAAGCTATTTTCAACATATATTCATTGTATTACGAAGACTGCTGTTGTTTGTATGAGGTTACTTTTTGTATTTCATTAAAAAAACTAAAAAGTTTTCATTTTTTTCCAACAAAATTCACCGACATGTTTCGTTTAGAGGTGTGGGGCTCCATTGTTCTATTACAAGCCACACTGGCAAGCCGAAACAACGGAAACCGTTGCAAGAAACAAGCGTGACCGTGCGGGGAAAGGGGTCGTGGGCTATTCAAATAATAAAACGTGCTTCCTCACCAGTTTTGTAGATATGTTGATGAATTTCGACTTAAAACTGACTAAAAATGTGATGTATTTAGTTGTTAAAAATGTGACTTGGTCAAATTCTTGCAACCTTGTTTACTGACCACTGATGACGCATACGTTTTATGACGTCATAAACACATTGTTAAATCGTACTTGGGCCTACGCCTTTGAGCAAAACAGAGCTTAGTAAAATAGCAACTGTGACAGCACAGGAGTTTTGGCAGTACGCAGGTAGATGTAGGGAGAGCAGGATTAAGGGGCGCAAACCCCCTAAATATTTATTTATAAATATTAATACATTAGTCCTCCTAAACCCACAAAACTGTAAAATAAGCAAATTTTCGACGCCAACCTTCTCACAAAAATGTCTACATCCGCCCCTGCAGCACTTGCTTTCACGTTATCAGCTGGGCAAACTCACTTTTCACGAAGCGATGTAGGAGTCCGACATGAGACGGACGAAGATTGTTGCAAAAGTTTTGATATTTCGTGCCTTATAGATTGTAAACCATGCTTATCTAAGGAAGCGATAACTAAACAAGGAATGGAAACCAAGACCTCGTGCATATCTCTTTCCAAACAGTACGAGGGACGCTGCACCAAGCTGCTGCTGCTGCTTGCATAACATAAACGCACATTTACAATCATATAAGTTATCAAAATGCCAGCACAAAATAAAAGCCACTAACCTCCGAGCCAGCAGCAAACGTCCAACCCAAATCAGAAAGAGCTGTTCTTGTATCCAATAAAATAGCTGCAAAACATCGAATTACAATAAATATGGGTCGAAAATATCTGAAGGAGGATAATGAAGACGCAGTAATTCGTAAAACTGGACGTTTCGACAACATGGATTCAGCTGTAGATTAAGCTCTCATCATCAGCAGTGTAAGCAAGGCAGTACAAAAACACCGCTGATGATGACAGCTGAATCTATGTTGTCGAAATGTTCAGTTTCAAGAATTACTATGACCATATTTTACCTACTTAAAATAGAGTATAAAGCGATTTGTTACATAATTTGTAAATCCCAAAACAACACTGCAGTAACGCACACTGTTTCGATCCTAAACGGACTGATTAGAGAAATTTAATAGCTCACTCATAATTAAATTATTTAGGTCTTTTAAAATGCTAAGGGGAATTTTGCTAGAGAAAGCACCACCTTTCCATTGTCTGTTGGGTTTGGTTGTAAACCCAAAAACATGGTGCTTCAAAATGTTTGTAGCATTAATTGTAAATTACCTGAAAGAATTTTTTAATTAGCCCAAACAAGTTTTTAAAATAATTCTTAAGCAACCAATGCTTTTTGAGACTGTTTGGCGTCGACGTAAATAAAAATAAACAGAAAAAAGATTGTAAACAACCTAATACTTCTTAAAATTGGAAAACAATTGTTAAAAAATGACAAAGTTTATTATCAATGAACTCACAATAAGAATTTACTATAAATATTTCTCAAAATCAAAAATATTTTTCAATTACATTATCAACACCAAGTCTACGCTGCTGATGATGACAGTTGGAACAGTGTTGCCAAAATGTCACCTTTAAGCCACATGTTGTAGTAAGATTTAGCGCTAAATGGTAAGTTTTCAAGGTCGGTTGCACTCTATTCATTTTACGAATCCTCGACTGACAACCTGCTGACAAATATACGATCAAATAGAAACTCAAGTTGAATACAGAGATATGCATTACATCGCAGAACACTCGCGGTATTGCGCCGAAGCGTGTAACGAGCGGCGGGATCAATCTACGTGGATTAGCGCCAGGACGACACAGCTCCGAAGAAACATCGCAGCGATGGCGAGCCGATGGCGACACTGTGTCCAATTTGACCAACCCGAGAATCGAACCCAAGACCTCCCGTACCAATAGCGAAGTCTTTAACCACTGCGACGATAGCCGGTTTTCGGTGTACACGCAAAGCGGTCAATTTTTTATAAACTTGGAGCTAGAAAATAACAGTGTCAACTTTGCCGAATTTTTCAAGAAAATTTTGCTTTTTTACTTGATGCTTGTTAGAAAAATTGAGCAAAAGCAATCATGGTGTAATACTTTACTCAAAGCCGCAACAACAAGTATAAGATTCGAATTATAAACCTTGGGAGTACGAACATCCCTACAACTGCACTCAAACCTTTAACTCCCCACCCTCAATCTGATGACTGCAATAAGTAATGTTTTTTTATTCTTGAAAAACCAAAAATTGCAAAAAAAACTAAAAATAAAACCAAAAAACAACAAAAAAATAATACAAGGGAAATCAAAATGTGGCAAATTCCAAATAAAGCAACAAAAACGGCTCATTAACGATGCGTGCTGCAACAAGTTCAGAATGTGTGACCATGGTGTGACCGCTTTAAGTTGACTGATGAACAGACTCGCAGCTATTTTGCGGGTGCAACTTGCTGAACACGTGAACCGTATTGTGATGTAAATAATGGCAACAGACTGATTCAAAATACCAATTTTTCAAGTCATTCCACTATCTTCATTCAAATCGCGTTCACATAAACCCAACAAAAAAACAGCTGGACATGACCAACTATGGATTTTTAACTAACTTTTCTCGTGTCACGTACCAAAACATGGCGATATTCAGGGAAAAAATAAAGCCACATTTATTCTGTTTATATGTCCAGTTGATTTTTGTTGTCATAATTGATATTTTTAATGTCATAACTGAAAAACGTGATTAAGACATTAAAATTTAATTATGATGCTGAAAGCCGATGGACTTTTGGCTCGTTTAACTGGAAATACGGACATTGGACAGGGTAAAGAATTTTTAATCCTGGATGTTTCGACAACATAAATTCAGCTGTCATCATCAGCAGTGTAAGCAAAGCGGTACAAAACTTACGCTGCTGATGATGACAGATAGCTGAATCTATGTTGTTGAAACGTTCAGTTTTAAAAATTATTGAGACAAACTTTTTCTCCTTTAGTTACCTGCAACTTGTCACACGAATAAGCGAATTCGATGAAGATAGGTTTTACAAACTCCTTTACTGACAGCCTTTAGCAATTAATAAGGAACAGACAGGTTTGGCGCCGTCACAATTGCAGCGGATGCATGCACCTAACCATTGTCAGCTGATCCTTCTCGATTTACCACCAGACAAAGCGGAGTGTTTACCTATGCTTAGTAACAAAGTGCCAAAAATAAGGAGAAAAAATTACACTGAAGAGAAAGAATTTTAAAGATCTTATCAACCCAAAAGCAATTACGATCGTGTTCAGCCAAAAAAGAATGATTTCCCAGCCAAAACTAACAAATTTTCTCTCGCTTAGCTCAGTTGTTAAGCGCACGCTATCGATGCGGGAGGTTTGGGGTTCGATTTCCGGGCCAGTCAAATCGGCAAAGTGTTGCCAACGACTTGCCTCCGTGCGATGTTTCTTCGGAGCTGCGTTGCCCAGGCGCCAAACCGGGGAGATGGATCCCGCCACTCGTTACACGCTTTGGCTTAATACCGCGAGTATAATGAAGATTTGATTTTTGATTTTTTTTTACTTTAGAAATACGTAACCATGAGAAAATTTGTTTAAAAAATCTCATTTCTTTTACGCAATGGACTTGAATTCTTTAAAGCAAGAAATGCGTGAAATACTGAAGCAGTAGCTAAACGAATAATGTCATAATAGAACATGAATAGTTAAGATATGACGCTTACAATATCATCGGAATTTCGGACAATATTGACTCTTTTAAAAGTGTTTTAATGTAACATTTACGTCAAAATTTCCGCATAACACACGAAAAATCAATAAAAACATCAAATACCAGATCAGAAAATAACTGGGAGTTTACAATTAAGAAAGTGAACTAAGACTTCATCAAAAGTGCTCATTTTACTCGTGGGTATACGCCGAAGCGTGTAACGAGTGGTGGGTACCATATCCGCGGTTGAGCGCCTGGGCTACGCTACTTCGAAGAAACATCGCAGCGGTGACGAACCGTTGGCGACGTTGAGTCCGATTTGACCGACCTGGGATTCGAAGCCCAAACCTTCCACACCTATAGTGATGTCCTTAACCACTCAGCCCACAGAAAAGGTCCGGGAATCGAACTCGTGACCTGCCACACCAATAGCACAAAAAATAACTAGTAGACTGAAATTAAGAAAGTTAACTATGACGTCATAAACACTGAGATTAAAATCAAAAAGAAGTATCGCCTATGTCAATAAAGCTTCGATATGTAAACAGTTGTGGAAGTACAATACAACAATATGTTGGATTAGGACCCTCCTATCGCTTTTATTCAAGCCTATGAGCTTTTAACGCGGCCATTATTACCGCATATTGAAACATAAGCTACGCTATGCGTGTGTATAGCTTAATAATTTATGATACAATAAAAGTGCCACTGCCACTTAGCCTTTTAATATTGTCTTCTTCCATGTATAACAAACCAAAAGGAATCTAAACCGTCAAATGGAACAGGGTGAACATATTTGTAATACGGTTACTGATAAAAGTAACATTGCTAAAATCTCTAAAACTCTGCAGTGCAAATCTGCAGAAAAAAGTTTTAAAAAATCAAATCTTCATTATAATCGCGTTATTACGCCGAAGCGTCTAACGAGTGACGGGGCCCATCTCCGCGGCTTAGCGCCTGGGCAACGCAGCTAGTCAGCTACGAAGAAACGTCACAGCGGCGACTTTTAAAAAATCAAATCTTCATTATACTCGTGGTATTACGCCGAAGCGTGTAACGAGTGGCGGGGCCCATCTCCGCGGCTTAGCGCCTGGGCAACACAGCTACGAAGAAACGTCACAGCGGCGACACCGTGTTTAATTTGACCGGCTCTGGTATCGAATCCAAGACCATCTGCGCCGGTGTAACGATGTTCTTACCACCACGCCAAGCCGGTAGGTATTAAAAAGTATAAAGAAAGTACTAATAACTGACCGCAACAATACACAAGCACCGTGCCGTTAGCATTCTTTCAAAAATTTCATGAGCGCTTTCGATATCAATTAGCACATTTCTCTCTTTAGAAAATATGATTTATATATGGAATTTTTGAATAATTTAATTACAAAATAAGAGCCAATAATATTTGAAACATTTGAGTTTTTCAAGACGTTTCAATTTAAATCACTGTCAATTTTATTAAAATAGGATCTTACTCCAATAAAATCTATTTGAATAAGACGTTTCATTTTATACCACTGTCAATTTTATTCAAATAGAATCTTATTCCAATAAAATCTACGTGAATAAGACGTTTCGATTAAAACCGTAGTCAATCCCATTCAGATAGAATCTTATTCAATTCTAATTGTCAATTTGAATAAGATTGACAATGGTTAAATTGAAACGTCTCGAAAATATTCGACAATTAAAATTATTATTGGCTTTTATTTATGAAATTGGTACAAACCATACCTTTGATACTAAAATAACATAATTTTTTCCCCCCAACATACTTCCACTCAATTGTGAGGTCACTAAGTAACAATTATACTATTGTGAGACACAGTTAAGCAATTATGAGACGATTGTGACTTAAAATTACTATTGTGACGAAGAAGACGAAGCAAGTGGCAAGTCTGCTTATTAGAGCATTTGTTTTTCAATAACTTAATTGATATGTTAAAAATTTTCAAAAATATGCGTTCAAAATGAAAAACACTGATTAAGAATTATTGCCCAAGTCTGAGAAGCTAGCCTAAGGCAAGTTACAAAAATAGTTACATGTGTTATAAAACTCGTACATTAATTTCGTGCTAACTTAGGGAGGAAAAATATAGCCAAGTAATTCTTAAAACTGGACGTTTGGACAATATAGAGTCAGCTGTCATCATCAGCAGACAGCAGTGATAAGCAAAGCAATAAAAAACTGTTCCATATTTATTGTGCTCCAAAATTTTATGTTTTTTCCCTTTTTTCAACCATTCTCGTGTGCTAGGAAACGGCAGAGGTGACTTAAAAATTTGTTGGTAGCCAGTGCATATTATGTGGATGAGATCACCCAGAGCGGGTTATGGATTAGCTTCACTCTTTTACTCTTCTGACTTTAAAAAATAAAGCTTCGAGGCAAGTCTAAGAAGGCAACCCACCTTTTTTCAAAATGGTGTTACCAAGGGCGTCACTTCCTCTAATGTCGTTACTTTTGTGCAGCGGCCTAGCTTGCACTGCTGACGATGACAGCTGAATCTATGTTGTCGAAACGTCCACTTTCAAGATTTACAGTGGCTTTATTTTTTTCCTCAAACCAGTTAGCTTTGCAAAAGAAGAAGACATCAGTTCAAACTCATCAATTTTAAAAATCACGTTCGAGGAAGACAAGCCCACGTCAAATTTTGCTGCTTTGGCAAAATTGTTTCAACGAGACATTATTTCTTCAAAATTAAATGCTTAACTCAACGTTAATTCATAAAACAAGTTTTTTCAGGACGGTTGCCGCGTGGTTAAAGACACCACTAACGGAGCGAGAAGCTAAGAGTTCGATTCCCGGACCGGTCAAATCGGGCACAGGGTCGCCAACGGCTCGCCGCTGTTGCTATGTTCCTTTGATACTGTGTAGTTCAGGTGCCAAGCCTTGCAGATGTGGTACATGACAATTTGACGCGGACGATTTGACGCGAACAAACTTGACGCAGACTATTTGACGCGAAGTGTGTGAAGATGGAGGGGGGATCGAAAACGGGTTTCCACTCCCCCTAATCTTCACCGTTTTTTAACCCCTCTAATTCCCTGACCCCTACCGCTATCCATCCCCTCACCTCACCCTCACATATTTCGCGTCAAATCGTCCTCGCGTCACGTCGGACGCGTCAAATTTGTTCGCGTCAAATCGCCGGCGTCAAATTGTCTTGCTCCGTCGCAGATGAGCCTCGCCACTTCGTCATGCATTAAGTTTTTGTTGTTTTTCTAACGTTTATTGGCAATCAGAGGGTTCATTTTGCTGGAGGGGTACGACGTTCGCTTCTCGATCGAGTCGAATGCGATTCAAGTGTCGTAAATTACGGTTGATAAATTTAACTGCAACTTCAAATCAAATCTTCATTATACTCGCGGTATTACGCAGAGTATATAACAATTGGCGGGGCCCATCGCGAATTATGAGCAACACATCTCCGAAGAAACACCGCAACGGTGGCGAGCCATTGGCGACACTGAGTCCAATTTGACCGACCAGGGAATCGAACCCACCTACCGCACCAATTCCAACTTGCCGATCTTGTTTATGCTACAATGTTTAGCAAAACTCGCTGCAACAACTGAGGGTTTTGAGCAATGACTGCGTTTTCGAGAAACTTGTAGTAAACTTGTAGCGGTTATGTTTCGCAACCGCAAAAGACTTGATTAAAAAACTTTCACACACAAGCTGCGGAAGTAAAGTGCTACACGACATCATGTGAACACGAATAAAGAAACATTCTCCACTTTCTAACATGCTGAACCGGATCACTAGTTAATGGTGATCGTCTTCGCAAACCAGCCCCCATTAACAACCCACAGCGATGGCCAGCTTCTCTCTGCGCAGCTACATTTGACTTGATAGAGATTCTAACTCAGCTTTACAGTTTAAAGAAGCACTACCTACAAAGTCTCTACAACCTTAGACGGACTGAGAACCTTAGAGCTCACCTTAGGAAGTGGTTTGTCCACAACCAATTTTCAAAAATCAAATTTGCGCTACACTCGCGGTATTACGCCGAAGCGTGTAACCAGTGGCGGGGCCCATCTCCGTGGCTCAGCGCCAGGGCTACACAGCTCCAAAGACACGTCACAGTGGTGACGAGCCGTGACACTGTGCCCATTTGACCGGCCTGGGAAACGAACCAGGACCTCCCGCATTAAGAATGACGTCTTTAAGCATTACGCTAACCTTTTCCACAAAAACGTTTTTTTCGTGGAAAAGGTTAGCTTCTTCAATATTCTTCTCCACAAAAACGTTTTTTTTTTTCAAAACAACTTCAAGCACTTTATTATTATTACAACTTTTTTTGGTTGCAACCGTTCCAACGGAGCGTGGTTTCATTCGTGTAGGAGAATTTCTAATTGAAATAGCAATTAGCAAAACTTGTATCTTAATGTCTTAATATGGTGAGCTTAAAAACTTAAACACAAGTTCCAGTTCTGCAATTTTAGAAAGTATAACTTTTAATGTAATACTTAACATAAATATTTAATGCGATCTTCATTGGTGGTTTAGAAAATTACTTTAAAACATTAACTACAATAAGCCAAAAATGAAAAAACGAAAATAATAGAGTAAAGTGTAGCTAGAGATGCATGAAAATCAGCTAGTTATGAAAAAGTTTAGCTAGAGATACATGAAAATAAATTTTGCATAAAGCTATAACAAATATGGAAATGGGCGGTTTAAATACAACCCACTTCATTCTGCGTTAAGAAATTATAATTTATAAAAAAAGTTCTCAGTTTATTGAAGTGTTGACAACTTTTCCCCAACATTTTGAATAATTCAATCAATAACAAAGCCAAGAAACTTCTAAAAGCTTCTGGTGCCTTGCCAACGCTGCAAACCTTCACCAAAACTTCGAAAAATACTTGCAAAGAAAAGTATTTTTCTCCATGTAATTTTTCTCTGCTGCATAAACAGCCTTGAGCAAACTTAAGTCACACCAATTCAACCGATAGGACCAATAAGTATGAAACCACGTTCGTGTAGTTAAAATGGTTGAAATGAAGCAGAATTTAGAGGTAAGTAAGCTATGATTGAGCAAGTTAAGAAGGACGTTGGTTTGAAGCCCAACCGACCCAGACAGCACTCAGCGGTAAAAGCATGCAAGCAGCACAGCTACCAAAGTTAGGACAATAGGTCTAATTCGTTTTAGGATCACTTTAGTGAATTGGGGCGTTGGCCTAGGTTTTGTCCGAGCAGTAAAGCCTTAAAAATACATTTTTACAATTTTTTTACAGAGCATGCATAAATATTTCGCCTCAAATTGCTACGAAACACAGCTCATATAGCTGACTAAAAATCACTTTTTTACGCAAAACTACATACCACCAAGATTATAGACATGTATTGGCACTTTTACTTACCCACAAGATAGCATGTAGAACAGTTATAAACTAATAAGGTAAGGTAGAAAATAAAAAGAACCAATTTTACGCAAGATGGGCATTTTTTAAACCGCCAAGCCGACGCGAAACTGGCACAAAGTAATTACAAAGAAGCTAATTATGATCGAACTAAGTTAATTGCGAGCAAATAGACATGTCATCAAGTTAAAAGCCAACAAGTTGTGACAGTTTTGAACGCAAATTGAAGCAAAATTTGTGACCCAAAAGAAGAAAATTCGAGCTAAGCTGGCTTAAAAACGCAAAAATGTGGCTTACTGCGGAGTACCATATTTACGTAAGAAACAGGCCACCTTCTAATGAATGTAAACAGCTGTTTTGTTAGCCTTTTACAGCCAGAATCACAATATTAATCTGTATAATGATAAATTTACACAGTACTAGCAAACGAAGGTGCTTTTTAAAACAAAACAGCTTAGTGATTAAAGACACCGCCATCGACGCGAAAGGTGTGAGGTTCGATTCAAGATCCGGTGAAATCGGTGACAGAGGAACCAACGACCCGCCAGTCGCCACCGCTGCGATGTTTCTTCGGAGCTGTGTTGCCCACGCGCTTAACCGCGGCGATGGTTGCACGCTTCGGAGTAATACCGCGATTTAGACATGAATATTGTGTAGGCCACTCATCAGGAGATTGTAAAATCAAACAAACAGCTATAACCAACTGAGTTTGGAGCAGAAATCATATATTCAAATATGTTCAATTTCTTTAACAAAGTTGAAACAGAACATAATTAGTATTATCAGCCTTGAGCTAATAAAATGTTTGGAAAAGAAGCTAATCGCAAAAGATTTCAATTCAAATTTAATCTTTTACCACAATCTTTTCTGAAACATGAATCTGAGACCATATCATCCAAGTGTACACAAACAAAAAAGACAAAACAATGTTCGAAGCTAAATCAAGATCTTATTCCTGGATTAAATTAATCAAAAGTTTACGGTATACAAAAAAATACTGACTACTGAACAACATTATTTTGCTTTCTTGAAACTTCTAGATTGAAAGGGACCAAAAATTTAATAAAATGTAAAAGTTAGTACAGACTTTCTTACCAACCTGGTCAGGTTTTGTAAGCTTACACGCAATACACTCACCCACATCAAATGACACACAACTTCCACAAAATTCTGCGACTGCAACACTTAACACAGCACATTTTCAGGCAATTAAGATAATTCAATTCAAAGCAAACTTGGTTTTGAAGCGTATTTGCAGTTATGCAAAACCCCTTTAGCACTGCCACGACTTCGCTCCTTCAAAGAAACGTCGCAGCAATGGCAAACCGCTGGCGACAGACCTTCCGTACTGATGTGCTAACCGCTGAGCAAACTGGCCGGTATCGTTTGTGGTTATATGTACGAGAAGCTAAATACGCGAAAAATCATTTTCAACAAAACCGCTACAGCGTTTTTGAAGGTCACGTGATGCGTAAAGAAAGTATAAGTACAAAAATTTTACGACCATATGGCAACAGTGAGGTGGTGTAGGGGTTAGTGTGATGGACTCCCACTCGCAGGGCAGGGGATCAATGTTCTCCTAGGTTTTCATTTTTTGTCAGCGCATTATACTGAAGTCGCTGTAGCAATTCTGTTAAAAATGATTTTTCGCGTATTTAGCTTCTCGTGTTTTCTATTCACGTACGCCTACACATAAGGATGAAAATATAGCCATAGTAATTCTTGAAAATGGACGTTTTGACAACATAAATGCAGCTGTAATCATCAGCAGTGTCAGACTAAATTGAAAAAGTCTAAGTTTTAAAATTTTTGTGGCTCTATTTTTCCTCCTTATGCTGTCTTCGTCCCATATTTATTGTATTCCAACATTTACACTCGTTTTTCACCTCTTAAAAGGTGATAATTGGATAATTTGATGCAAAATGATGTTGCGAAGATCAGTTTAGCTAAGTTCAGTTCGCATATTTCAAGACAAGAAAACTGCCATGCTAAATTTGCCACAAAAACCCCCAATATTAAAATTTCGATTGCTTCTCCGACGTTTATATTAAACCCAGAAGTTTCTGTCGAATTTCTCTTCTTTCAGAGAATTTGCCAATTTCATTTCGAACGGATTAAGCGATATTACGGCGTTAAGTTTCAAATTCTACTGGGCCGTGTCAACCATAATCCAATATAATCAATACGTGTTAAAATATAGAAAGATCAACGCAAAACCGCCCGTAATCTGGCTTGAATTGTTTCACTGCAGCTGTACTTCCGCGCAACTTAATCGTAGAATCAAACCAAAAAAAGCGATTTTGAAAACGCTAACCAGTTTCTTTATGATATATCCGAGCCAATCAATTGGTCATTTCTTCACCAGTGTTCAACTCCCAAACCTCAGTGGCGTAGCAAGGATTTTAAAAGGGGGGCGACGGGTTTGGCATATTTCAGTCACTTGCACCATTCGTTATTTTTTTATTAAAATGCAAAGTAAAATGGGGAAGGAATGGCAGAGCCCTTTAAATACGCTACTGTTGAAGCACAAATGACCGGCAATACTTTTCAGAAACGTTTTGAGCTTGCCGACATTGTAAAAACAATTTCACCCACTCCAAATTGAACAAGCATACTTTACATTTTTTATATCAAGGTTCTTACTAGGACACCTACAATATTCTACTGAAACCATGGACCTTTTTTTCAAAGACCATGCAACCTAGACAGAGGGGGGCACTGGGGCACTATTCCCCTTCTTTGTGACGTATAAAGACCTCTTTTAGAGATCGTTCATTAAGGGGGAGTAAAAACGAGCCTCTCATTGTCTAAACCCGGGCCAGGTCCGCTAAATTTTTGGCTGGCTGCGGCCCTGCCCTAGGAGATAATGCTTTGTAAAGTGAATAGCCAATACTAAGGCATTTTTAAGAAAAAAACAAGTGGAAAAAGCACGGTGCTGCTTCAGTCGTCCAGTTTCATTGACCTTTGCGTGTTGGTTGAGTATAATTTACAGTATCGTGCGACGGCTGGTGACAGATAGGGAGAAAAGAGAGGTTTCAAATTTAACTGAAGCTACAAAGAACGTAGGTGGCAACATTCCGCAGTGGCAATGCCTTGAAAATGCTGACAGACAAGAGGCACATATTCGAAAAATCTGATAAAATCCTCAAACCTTTGGACAATTTCTGGAGACATTTACCCTGTCCACGTCCCCAATTTCCGTGGGTTTTAGAGCAGCAGTTCTACACCAAAATTGGACATGTGGGGCAGAGTGATAATTCATTTTTATTAGCAGAGTAGACAAATAAAAACAAAATGAGGGACCAGGGCCCTCACACCTTATTTGTTCCAAGGAGCTATGTGTTAAGTAAAGGTGTTTAAACGCAGTCTGCGTGAGTTTCTGGTGTGTAACTGAGTATGGACACACACTCGTGTCGCTGTTAAGCGTTTACAGAGTGAATCAAATGTAATAAAAAAAAAGAGTGAATCAAATGAAGTCATGTAATAAAAAAAAGAGTGAATCAAAAGGAGCGTTTAGCAATTTAAAAGCGGAGGTTCAACGCTCGGCCAAGTCAAAAAAATATTTCTGAAGAATTGTAATGTGCCAGTGTGTTATCAACGCTTCGGTTTTTACGTTCGCAGCTGTGCTGTGTGGCCGTGGACGCGCAGTAGACCTCATTACACTCACGGTATTTCGCCATACCGTGTAACAAGTAGGGAGGTCCATCTCCGCAGCTCAGCGCCAGGGCAAAACAGCTCCGACGAAACATACCAGCGGTGGCGAGCCGTATAGGCGACATCGTGCCCAAATTGACCGTCTCGACAATCGAACCCAATACCTTCCGTGTCAATAGCAATGTCCTAAACCAGTACCCTAACCAACCAGTTATCAAGATTTCTATTAGTTTTTTATTCAAGTCCCGTGGTCTCTATAAGTGATGAACCAAACGTGCTGTGAGATTTTCGCTTCTTTCAACATCATGGAAATGATGACTTTTTTCGTCATGGCCAATTGTGACATCACCCGAGGGCGTCGACATCGCTTTATGATCCATTCCAGAAACCGCGTTTAACCAGTACGTAAACACGTCATAAAACAATTAAAAAGACCAGAAGATAAAACGCGACTTTGTTACATCGATGACTCAACACTTGACGATTGTTCGAGAATAATTGACAATGTTAGATCACTTTATTAAGCAAAATTTCAACGCTTTATGAAACTGAACTACCAAGTTTTTGATATCGCAGTTTTTTAAAGACATTCATATTCATCAACAAAGCAACCTCTAAAAAGATGAGAAACACTTTTAAAACTTTTATCTTTTCATATCAAGCAACACGCATTATGGCAGCGCTCCTGCCAGCTCTTCTAATCTAAAAGCGGACGCGGACAGATAACAGAAAAATTACAACAGCAACAAAAGAACTAAGGATACCTTGGCCTGACCAGGGCTGCATTAAGATTAGGGAGACTCGATGCTTTTTTGGGGGGAGGAAGGCTTTGTCGCAGACCTGACTTTGACGTAAGCAGCGGATTTTTTTTTAGAAGGCACGATTTATCGGAGCTCTATAACAAGGGCCCCCATAGCCTCCATAATCTCCTCCCCTTAATCCGGCCCTGGGCCTGACCCCCGAAGTTGAGGAGTGTGAACTTATCAAAATTTTAGCCCACGAACAAAAAAACAACGTTGCAGTAAACAACAAAATGACTGAAATGAAAGCTGGACTGAAGACGCTCAACATTTAACAAGGATCTTGAAGTAAAATGTTACTTTCTGAGAAAGCAAAAGTGTCAGGTTGGTTTCAAGAGTTCTTGTACCGAGCCTGAAGTGCTATCGCGCTTTCGTTGTACAACCCAAACCGCAAAAATTAAGAGCAGACGTGAGAACCGCAGCTTTATTCAGCTGTCGCCTCATCCTAGCTGAACAAACTTACGAAAAATATTTAAAAAAATTATTACAACGCATGGCTTTGTTATACGATCGATCCTCAACAAAATCACTATTTAGATTGTCAGTGCTTTCACCACGGCCAGACCACGCGGTGTTATCGCCTCGAGACCCCCGATCACGTCCTTTAAACTGAAAAACAAGAAAGTCTGCTGCTGGCATCAAAATCCGCTCAGCGAACAAGCATGGGCCCTCAATATCACCCCGAGGCTCCCTGAAGTATTAATGCGGCTCTGGTTTTCACTTAGATTCGAACTCATATTTTTGAAACAAGCGCTTTATAAGCTCTTTCATGGCTGAAACAAACCACAGCGCGAATTCAAACAATACTATAAGTCCAAGTACATTTACGAATCAAATCTTCGTTATACTCGCCGCATTATGCCGAAGCGTGTAAAGAGTGGCGAGATCCATCTTCGCGGCTTAGCGCTTGGGCACCACAGCTTCGAAGAAACATCGCGACCGTGGCGAGCCGTCGGCGACACTGTGTCCGATTTAACCGGCCCGGAAATCGAACCCCAGACCTACCGCACCGATAGCAATGTCTCAACAACTCAGCTAACCAGCTGATGAAGCACATATAATTGGACTCAAAAGGGACAATTTAATGCCAAGCAGGGATAACTTGCTGGTTAGGTATCCCTGTAGCCAAGAAAACCAATTGGTTAGAACTTTGCAACAATGGGGCTCATTTCCCTTAAACGACAGACCCTTGTGTTTAACTCAAAAATGTACGGTATTAGATATATTTAGGTCCATCGTTCGTTTATAACGTCCCCCCAAAAGCTGGCAGATTTCACTTATTCAGATAGTTCTGTGCGAGCTTATGCGACTGATCACACTGTGCACCAAAAATCTTCGTCATAATTGGGGCAGCTTGTTGAGGTAAGCAGCGTGTTGAGTTTAACTGGCTTCAGCTGACCATTTGAGCAACACATAACTCATTTTTTACGGATACGTTACATCTACGCAGCCGTTGATAGGCCCCGAAAAGGAACCCTTCCGAAAAATATTTAGTTATACATAGTAATGCATTGTACGAATGTACGTACACCTGTAATACTTCTAATCATGCAAACCGCAAGGTAGCCTACAACTACTTAAGGTTCCTCGAGACAAATCAAATCGTCGCTTTACAAATCTAAGTTTACGCAAGTACAAATGGGCGTTATTGACTCTCACATTATGACGTCTCGAACGTCATGAAAGCAATATTTGCATTCAAAGACAATGGTGCAATAACAGAGGAGACCTGACACTCATCAATCAAAAATACAAATAGTGAACAAAGTTCGGAATTTGGAATTTAATAATTTAGAATGAATGCCAAAGTCAACATAGACGAAGACCAAGAGAGCAGGCGAATTGCATTAAGAGAAAATATACACTTAAAACCAACGTCAAGAATATTATAATTGGAAGCCAACACAAGTTAACTTATATAAACTGATAAAGGAGAAAAATAAAGCCATACCGGTACCGGCAGTAATTCTTAAACTGGACGTTTCGACAACATAGATTCAGCTGTCATCATCAGCAGTGATGACACTTTTTCTATCAGTTTTGTACCGCCTTGGTCTTACACTGTGACGATGACAGCGAAATTCATGTTGTCGAAACGTACAATTTTACGATTTATCGCGGCATTAGTTTTCCTTCCCAAACTACGTTCGTCCCATACGGTATCTAATGTATTCCAACACAAATTAAATCGCCCACACTACTTTCTTGCTGGCACACAACCAAGTAAACTGCTTACAAAACAAAACAACAAGCTATACCAGCATTAAGTCTTCCAATGTTTCCAGCAATCTAGCTAGGCACTAACTGCTTACAATTATTGCTGCTTGGCCTAATATCGCAATCATTTGCGAATAACAAACCTTAATCATCACTCACCGTTTACACAGAGCAAGATTTTTAACCCTCAAGTTTCCATATGATGTCAACAAAATGATTGTTGACTAAATGTGCTTGGTTTGCAGCAATTTTCTAAATTCAAGTAGTTGGGAATATTTTTCTAACGATAATAATCAGGCTTATTGTGACGCAACTACAACTTTTTTATTCACTAATAAACGTACCTTTTTCTGTCTTGACAGTCTTCAGAGTTATTCCAAAAATTATAAAAAATAAGGTTAGGGTTAATCGAAATTGCGGTCCTTTCATTTTTGCTGTAATCCTCTTAAGCGCTAAATCGCTAATCCAAATGTGCGCATTTGTCTAGAACCTTCAATTATTCCGTAAGCTGACTGGTTTCCAAAACACGAGGTCACTCAGCAAAAACAAAACCCTTAATTTTTTCTGTTCTGTACAAAACTTCGCAGTGAAAGTTCTTGTAATTTTGCAAAAAGGCTAGTTTAATATTGAAAACGAAATGTGAGTCTCATAGACTGAAAAGCTGCTTTAGTTTTTATCGAAATTATGACAAGGCGTAGCCAACCGATTCATGTCCTCAATTACCAAATGAGGTTTCAATTTCAATCATTCCACTAGTCTTAAAACCAAATTTTGAAGGTTTTAATTACATTTTTGATTATTTCAAACTTTAAGCCACAACTGTTCATTGAATCATTGCTGAGGTAGGCTATCGGAAGAAAAGTGTGCCCTTGTTTTTCGGATGTCTTGTTTTTGAAACTTCAATACACCCAGGTACCGCAGCTCCTCTTACAGCGGTACCGCGCACAGGTGACAGATCCTACGTGACGGGTGACGGGTTCGATTCGCGGCTGGAGCCGATCACATTTGACATATTCAACGGGTGTCTGCTGACACGAAGAGCGCAAGCTCACTTCGCAGTCTCCCTCAATTACTGTTGAATTTTCAGTTCAATACAATTTGAAAATAACCTCAGTTATATCATTATTAAAGAAGCTTATATTATTTTTGGCCATACTTTTTCACATTTAGCACTATATATCTTGGCTTACTGGACTATGCTGTAACTCAAAGCCAACTGACTTTATAAACAGTAATTCTAGCCTAATACGCTTCTACTAGCCCCACAAACTTTGACTGCAAGTGCCTTCACAGGTGCTGACTGCTGGTTAGGCAAATTTTTTTCCGCTTAAAACTTTTTAGTTAAAACTACTTGAAACTACGATTAGCTGAAAATTTTCTGCTTTCTCTACAAACAATGTAGCAACGCTGACGCAAAATGCAAATAAAAGTTTCCTCGCCTCGATGGGAAAATATTTCACGGAAGACTTTTTCTTCGAATTTTCAATTTTTCTGCGCGGCAGCGTGAAAATGCAGTTTAAACATGTTTAAACAATCTCAGTGGCGCCACCCAGCGGAAGATTAAAATCGGAAAAGTTCAAAACCAGCTGGGGATTATTTTCTACATTGATTTACCGTTGATTAGCTTGTTGGAGTTGGCCGAGTGGTTGGTGCATTGGGCTCCAAAGCTGGCTTCGCGGGTTCGATGCTCAACTAGGTCATCTCCATGATGCATGTACTTCACTACCACAAAAATTCGAAGCTGCAATTAAGTGGCTTGAAATAACAAAAAAATAAAATAAAAAAAAAAAAAAAGCTTGTAAAAAATTCACTAGTATATTTCTAATTGCTCGCATTTAGGAATATAACGAGAGAAGCAATCAGCCGTGTAGCTCAGTTCTTAAGACTTTGCTGTTTGTGCGGGAGATCTGGGACTTGATTCCCGGGCCGGTCTAGTCCTCACAGTGTCGCCAACGGCTCGCCACCGATGCAACGTTTCTTCGCAGCTGTGTTGCCCAGGCGTTAAGTTGTGGAGATGGGCCCCGCCACTTGTTACAAGCTACAGCGTAATACCATGAGTATGATGAAGACATGATTTTCTTTTTTATTTTGAACAGGAAAGCAACTTCCAATCAAAACCAACAATTGTCATTATACTCGCGATATTACGCCGAAGCGTGTAGCGACTAGCGAGTGACGGAATCAGCAGCGGATCCAAAAAATTTTGGTGGGGGATGCAGTTTTGAATTCGGTTGAATGTTAACTGAATATAAAGATGTTAAATGCAAAAAAGAGCGTAAATAAGCCCTTTTTTGAAAATGTGTCCATGTGAAGGGAGTATATTCAGAACTTTTTAATACCAAATTTTGACATTATTTAAGCGTATTTTTTCTGGCGAAGTTAAATTTGAAGCAAATAAGGAAACAAAAATGATTCTGGGGGGGTCCGTGGACATGCTCTTCCGGAAAAATTTTAAAAATTTACATACTGTAATAGGCATTTTAGTGCTTTTCGAACAATTTGTAACGCAAATTTTGTTCTTTTGCCCCTAAATCAGGATTGGGGAACCTGCGGCCCGCATAAGTTTTGAATGTGGCCCGCGCCAAAACTTTGTGAAGTGTTCAACAAACTGGTAGAATAGAAAACATTTAGATTTCTTAAAAAATTTATCACATTCAACTGCATGTTATATTAATTTGTGGCATAAAAAACGCACAAAGTTTCTAATTTTACGGTAAAACACAACTCCTAATAAACGTCTGATGAATTTGCGACGTAATATTGTGTATTTTTAACCCAAAATTCACAATTTAAAAGTAAATGTGGCCCGCTGAAAATATTATGCAATCAAAGTGGCCCGCTGCGCTTTGCCGCTTCCCCACCCCTGCCCTAAATTGTCCTTCACCAAATGTATTGCATTCTGTTAGCACATTTTCAATTTATGCGTGGCTGAAGGTCTGTTTGCACTAAATGCGATTTTAATCCGATTTGTTGTCGTACGAAATTTTATCCATTTTTTAACGTAAGAAGTTGGTGGAAACATCTCCACTCAACTCTAACCCCAATAGTTTTGCTTTTTATCGGTTGTTTTGCAAAGCACTTTACGATTGTTTTCTAAAATGCCGAGCAAAATGACGCAGTTTTACGTCGAAGTATCTGTGTAAATACTAGGGTGGTGACTACGAAAAAAAATTAGCCTGATGTGGGATGGGATAAACTTTTTTATGCATAGAACGAAAACGAGGTTGATTTTTAATTTCGTTAAAAAAAAGGTCCCCACCAAATGACTTTTTGCACCGCATTTTTCATTTTTTGGCCATCTTTTGCCAACTGTAAGTTATTACAGGAATTATGTACTGATAAGTTTATGACGACGATGCTCCTTGTCATTTGACAGTTTTACAAAAAAAATTGTTCAAAACGGACAATCAGGGCCGGAGATACAAGCTATTTGGTGTTCAAATGTCAAGCATGGCCCTCTAGTGGAGGAATTCAATATTAACTGTTCCAGAGAGTAGCCTACTAAAGCGATTTAGATAATTTGTAATGGTGGTTGCCCATTTTTAGCGATGAGGAGTTCGTTTATGCACTCAGATAAGACATAATTTCTGCCACTAGATGGCAGCATCGTTTCTTTTCATTTGCAGTTTATTGGTATGCTAATCTAGAAACACCAAAATTTTTGGGGCGTATCAACTTGTTTAAATCGCTTCAGTATTGTGTGTGTAAAGATGATTCTTTAAGAAATTGAAACATCTGCGGAGAAGTTCAAAAGTTTGCCGAAATCTAGGTTCAACAAATGCCATCCACTGCCTGCAGTGGCGCAGCCACGGGGGGTTTGGAGGTTACAACTCCCCCCCCCCCATTGAGCTTCAAATGACGTCATACTTACTTCCGAAGTGCTAGATACTTTGTCATTGATAATCTGGTTTTGTAATTGTCATAATAACAAGAATTTATAACTTACGTAGCGTTGTTTCCTGAATTTCGTTTTTTGCCGTTATGCTTAATGAAGCAATGACGCAATTTTATTAGCAGGGCAGTGCCGCTCCTGTTCATGCAACTGCTCTCGGCCCCTCAGACCTTCCGTAGTAAAAAGGTTAAACGATTTCTAGCAAAATTTATGTACGAACTGTAGCTCAAAAAAGAACTAAATTGCTATCATTTAAATATCGTTTTACCAGATTCACCAGAAATCATTTCTTTGACTTCCTTACAACAATCGTGCCTTAACTGCCTTCGCTATTTCTGGTTTAAAACATTTCCTTGAAAATTTGAGGCTATTTTTTGTTATTATACATCCAGGGACGGATCCAGGGGGGGATGTGGGGTATGCTGCGTATGCATTGCCTCACCAGCCATTTTCAACAATGTTTTGGATGAATAAAATTTTTTCATAATTTCGAATCTCTTCAATAACAATATGCCTCAGACGCCTTAAGCACGCATAATCGAAACTGTGCGAACAAAATGCATCATATTTGGTGAAGCACTCAAAGTTAGGGGCTAAAAATATGACAAACCTTCCGTAAAAACTGTTCAAAAAGCACTAAAATGGCCATTGTAGTATGAAAATTTTCAAAATTTTTCCGGGGAGCATGCCCCCGGACCCTCCAGAGTCGTTTTTGTGACTTAAGTTGCTTAAAATTTAATCTGTCGAAAAAAACTACGCTAGAAAAGGAACGAAAATTGGTGCCCCCTCCTTGAAAAAAATTGTGAATAGGCCCCTAACATGAAAACATTTTCAAAAGGCTTATTTACGCCCGTTTCCGGGTCTAAACGTTTTCGTATTTAGTTAACATTCAAACTGATTCAAAATTACATCTACCCCATGCACCAAAACTTTCTGGTTCTTCTCCTGTATACAACGTGTGGTCAAATGTGACGTCATTCTACGCAGACCCTACACAGCCGACACCTTTACGGTGGTTCAGTAAGGTTAGTATCTACATCTAAGTTCATTTGTTTGAGAAAATCATCTGTTGCATCAAAGAATTTGTATTCTTGAATAACACAGCACATAAAAACGCAAAAATCCATCTAAGCAAAAGAAATAACAACAAAATACAAGAACTTGCAAAGTCAGGTAAACAAACATGACGACATAAACAAAAAACAATTGTGATGAAGAATCGGTCTTTTAATGACGACGAAAAACATAAAATGTTGCGAAAAAATTCACTGCAAAATACGTCATCTCCTTGGCAGGAGTAAAGTCATTATCAAAATCAAACCTTCATTATACTCGCGGTATTACCTCGAAGCGTGTAGCGCCAATCTCTTCGGCTTAGCGTCTGAGCAACATAGTTCCGAAGAAACGACGCAGCGGTGGCGAGCGGTGACCACAAATATAATAGAGATTTGATTTGCAGGAGTAAAGCTTACTCGTAGGTAAATCTTCATTATTAACTAATGTTTTGTGTGAAAGATATTGAAGCCAACAGACAGCAAACTTTACTAGGAGGTGTGAATAAAAGAAGTAGAAAGGCTGCGGTGTGGGGTAGGGAGCATTAAATAAGTTAGATACACAAAAATGATTACGTAATTACAAGAAGGATAAGTATACAAAAGGCTAATCACAGTGAAAAAACTGCAAAAAAATTTTGACATAGCCTCCCGTGTCTTTTCAGCAAATCCGAAACAGTAGAAAGGAATAAAAACGTCCCAAACAAGCAAAGAATAAGATTATTTTGCACCAGACGGGATACGTTTCGACTATTAAATTAAGTCTCTTCAGTGGTGCTTAAAACTTCAAATCCATGAAGTAAATCCATCAACATACAATGCATTCTACCTAGCACCTTTAAAGGTTGCTTCTATATCAAACTCAAGTTTTTGGCCCCAAACAACGATACCCAATGAAAGAAAATATAACCACTAATCCACAACTAAGTTCCCGGTAGCCTAACTAGCCCACATCACTATAAGCCCCTATGGCAACCCACTATGCAAATTAGTGGGTTGCCATAGGGGCTTATAGTGATGTGGGCTAGTTAGGCTACCGGGAACTTAGTTGTGGATTAGTGGTTATATTTTCTTTCATTGGGTATCGTTGTTTGGGGCCAAAAACTTGAGTTTGATATAGAAGCAACCTTTAAAGGTGCTAGGTAGAATGCATTGTATGTTGATGGATTTACTTCATGGATTTGAAGTTTTAAGCACCACTGAAGAGACTTAATTTAATAGTCGAAGCAAAGAATAGTAAAAAACATAAGGAACAAACCTTGCAGTAAAAATTTTGTCTATTTGGCTTTGCTAGCAGCTTTAATCAGCATCAAAGATTGTGACGTCATCATATTCATTATAAAGTGATTATGACACCATAAGGACGTGTTCAAGCAGATGAGTTCATACAGAAACGCTATTGTTATGAACTTGCTCGATTTTATATCTCAATAATTCGGCTTCGTTCATCAGTAAATTGACATCATTGTCATTGTTTATTCCCATTTCATTAAGTTCGCTGAAAAATTAAGTATAGTAGTTTTGTAACGTTTCGGCATAAAAAAAATCAAAATCTTCATCATACTCGCAGTATTACGGCAAAAAGTGTAACGAGTGGCGAGATCCATCCACGCGGCATAGCGCCTGGGCACCACAGCACTAAAGAAACGAAGCAGCGCTATCAAGCCGCTGGTGATTTGAATGGCCCGGGGAATCGAGTTTATGTTTCATTACGCATCTTGACGTCAACTATAAAACACTGTGATTTCGAACCCCGGACCTCTCGTACCGATATTAATGTCTTTAAGCACAACAACACTTACAAAAAAAACTTTTTCACTTACTTTACAGTCAGCCGCATGATTTGTTCTGCTGTTACGCAGCCATGACGTAACATGAGTGGTTTGTATTGTAACAATCGCATTTCTTCCAACCATTGACCCAGTGATGACAGATCCAACATTTCAGGAATGCATTCATCTTGATCGCGAATAGTTCTAAAAATTGAAAATTAATCACTATTTTTTCGCTCACTGACGCTTGTCGCTGGTTCGATACGCTTATCTGCGCCATCTCACGCCCAAGCAACTTTTAGAACGCCAAAAAAACACATCAGTAGCGTATAAAGTAATTTTGAAAGGGAAGACCAAAAACTAAAAAAGCCGTTAAAAAGTCGGTATAACTTATTTCAACCGCTGAAAATTTTTGTCAGCGTTCGATTAGATTCACTGCTAGATCAGATTGTGGCGTGACGGGTTCGATTCACGGGTGGAGCTGATCGTATCTGATATATATATATATACCAGGTGGCTACACCAAGTGGCTGCTGACTCGAAGAGCGCTGTCCCTCAATTAATGTTGAATTTTCAGCTCAATACAATTCGAAATAAATAATCTGTCCAAACAGCATACTAAGTGATAAAAGGGTGGCATATCACACCGCCCCTCCTCCACCCCTCAATGTGCTATTACAAACAAATATGGCGGATTACTGGCAGCATACAAAACCCGACCCAATAACTTTTTGAAGAAGTTTGAAAACTCTTCACGGGGTTAAAAATTATGCAACCTACCTTTGATTCACTGCATCTGCAAAACAATCTGGCTCTTCTAAAAAGTGGCTCAACAGCGACACCATTTGGCAGAACGTTGGTCTCATTGTGAGGTCATAATTCCAACATTCTAGCATGAGTTTGTGGAAGACACGGGGACAATAACAAGGTGCGGGAAGGCGGTAGCCGCTCTCAACAAAATGAACAACCTGTTAGAGTAACAAGATTTGAAAACGGCGCCGACAAACACCTTTCGTAAGTTAGATCATGATTAACCTGTCCACATGTCCAATTTTCGTGAGCTTAGTTTCTGCATCATAACGAATGTATCGATGTCATAATGAAAAAAAGTGACCATGACATCAAGAAATTGATTATGATGCAGAAACTAGAACGAAGAACAGTGGGCAATGGGCATACTGTGGGCCTAAAGCCCACTAAAATCGCACATGTGGACAGCTGGGCCGTGGGTAATCATGACCTAATTGTTTTATTTTTTCTTCTACCGCTAGAAAGCGATCAAAGCTCTATAACCAGCTCGCTTAGAAGATAACGGCCATCTTCCTACCACTCTAAGGTGAGGTAATCCCACTTAGTGTCTTTCCCAACGGCAGAACAAGTAAACCTACCCGCTTGTTCTCCACACTGACCCTTTAATGCTGAGCGTCAAGCAGGGTAGCTGTGAAACCAATTATTTTAAAGTCATTGGTTTGACCCGACTCAAAATCAAACCCGAACTCTGTATCCACTTGATCAACTGATTGGTCCATTGTGAATGACATCAACTTACGTCATGATTGGACATTTCCCAATAGGGTCTTTCGCCGTATGATAGAACTTCCCATATTACGATACCAAAACTCCATACGTCACTGCATGAGCTGAACGTCCGCTTGGTGATCGCTTCCGGAGCTGTCCATCGAATCGGAATCATTCCTCCCTGAAAAGGGAAAAGTTCAGAAAAATTAAAAAATTTAGCTCCATGTTTGGCCTAGTGATTAAGACATCGCTATCGGTGCGAGAGGACTGGGGTTCGATTCCCAGGCCGGTCAAATCGAGCACAGTGTCGCTAACAGCTCATCCCACGGCTGCGATGATTCTTCGAAGCTGCGTTGCTCAATGCTTAGGTGCTAAGCCGCGGAGATGATTCCGCCACTCGTTACATGCTTCGGTGTACTACCGCGTGTAGTATAATGAACAATTTGATAACAAAAACTTCCCAGCAGTAACAAAATTTCGGGTGTTGCGACCATCGGGTGTTGCGACCATGCCTACTAATCCCCTCATCTTCAAGTTTCACTCTCGCTAGCATGTCACAACGTTGATCGTTTTGTCGCTTCTTCCCTTTTCTGCGTCCGTTTGTATTTGAAATCATATGTTGCTGTGTTTTATTTATTTTGACGGTGCAGAAATAAAAGAGACTACTACTACTAAAATATTTCAAACTCTAAGTAATCAAATTAACAAAATTTGTTGTGATATTATGTTTAGGTAATGATACATTAAAGCCTAACGCAGTGATTCTCAACTTTGTGTGGTTTGTACCTGTGACTTCCCTTCTACAGACTCTCAACCCCACTGCCACCTGCTCAGGAATAAAATTTTTTGTAGATATTTCGTTCATAGTAGCTACAGTCGTACGCTGGCCTCAAGTAGTTAATTACCATCAATTAAGCTTGTGCTTGTGGTCGCCTGGTTAGTCCCGTGGCCCTCAGGGGTCATGGTCTATGGTTGAGAACCTCCAGCCTAACGCATATATAGCTGGTCACAAGCTAAAGCGATTAAGTACAATGATGATACGGGACCGTTAAAAAAGACAAAAATTGTCATAAAGTTATTTACAATGTGAAACGCCTGAAACAAACACTTTATGACAACATAAACATTAAGCAATGAAATTTCGAAAAAAACTCACCCTGGTAGTGTACATAGCAACTTCTTCTTCATTCACGTCTTCCAGAAAACGGGAAAGACCAAAGTCAGAAACCTTGCATTCCAAATCCGCACCCACCAGTACATTCCTGGCTGCTAAATCCCTGTGGATATATCCCATCCCACTCAAATATTTCATTCCGCTTGCAATGCTATGTAACATCCGGGTGAGCTGAGATGACGTCAAGACTCCCTCATGGTCCTGAAAACACGAAAACATTGTGAAGTCATAGCAGACTCTACACTATGTTTTTAAAACTCAAAGAGCAGCATTTTTGCTAAATGGAAAAGTCGTCACGATCAGCCCTATCACTGGGTTGCCTTTGGGTTCTGTGCTAATGCAGTAAGTCTAACTTAGTTGTCAGTAAGATCTTGGGATTTTTCATTGGGCTTTGTTGTTGGCTGGTCGCCTGCTAAAAGGAAAGAGTCCAAAAACGAAATGAAGTTGAGGATGAGTGACGTAATAAATAATCCTTACAGTCTGGAATGAATCTAGCATGGATTGGCTGTGCATAGCAAAGCTGATGACATTTTTCTTACAGCCAAAACATTGAGATATCCCTTGCAACTTTTTCATCTAAGTTACCTTCAAATAAGTATCCAAAGATCCATTCTCCATGTATTCGGTAATGATCATCAATGGGCGACTCTTAGTGACAACCCCTTCCAGTCGGATGACATTGGGGTGGTCAAACTGCCCCATAATCGAGGCCTCACTGAGAAAATCCATTTTTTCTTGGTTGCTGTAGCCCGCTTTGAGAGTTTTGATAGCCACAGTGCGGTGACCAGGATCAAGCAAACCCTTACACACTTCGCCGAATTCACCTGCAAAATCATAAAAATCTTCAAAAAAAAGTGGCCGGTTGGCGCAGTGGGCAAAGACACCGCTATCGGCAAAAGAGGTTTGGGGTTCGATTCCCGGGCCGCTCAAATCGGTGACAGTGTTGCCAATGACTCGCCACCGCTGCGATGTTTCTTCGGAGCTGTGTTGTCTAGACGCTAAACCGCGGAGATGGCTCCCACCACTCGTTACATGCTTCGGCGTAATATCGCGAGTATAATGGAGATTTGATTTTCGATAGAAAAGTTTCAGAAACTTGACAATCTTGAGTTTTTTGTGAGAAAACGTTGCTTGGACAAAACGTATTGTACTGGGCAAAAATACAGAACTAGAGGTGCGAGATGATCATGCAAAAATTCTATCACGATGCTTAGAGAACGCACATCTCGATTTTTCAAATAAATGCAAGTTGAAAAAGTCGAAAAAAGGAGCAAAAGCGAAAGTAGCTGCAGTTGCGAGATAATGTTGTTAGTAGCAGTAGTGCCTTTTATTTGCGCGCCATCAACGCCACAAAGAATAGAGAAGATGAAGGAAACAAAGCAACGATACAAGTCTACAAGGAAAGGGACAACAAAACGATTAACGTTATGGCATGCAGGTAGGAGAGGAGTTAAAAAAAATAAGAGTGGGCATGGTTACAACACCACTTTGTATCAATTGCAAAACTATCTTTGTTGTAGAATACAATACTGTAAATATGGGATGGAAATATTTTAAGCAGGAAAAATAAACCACAGAAAATTTTAAAACTAGACGTTTTGACAACGTGGATTCAGGTGTCATCAGCAGCAGTGTAAGCAAGGCAGCAATTTAGTTTTGCTGCAAAGCAAACTAAAAAGCTGCCAATTTTAAAAATCTATGTTGCTAAAACGTTCAGTATTGAGAATTACTGTGGCTTTATCAAACTCGGTTTTACCTCTCCCAATAACTTCTTCAATCCGGATGAGTTTATGATCTATTTCTTTTGCAAATTCCTCAACTGCAGAGTAAGGATCTTCATATGAGCTTGGATCAACGTATGTCCGCGTGCTCACCAAATCAACTGAAAGTAAGACACTATTCAATCAAAAATCTTCATCATACTCGCGGTATTACGACGAGGTCAGTAACGAGTGGAGAGATCCATCTCCACTGCATAGGTTGATTCGGAGTCGGGTAAATCCAATGACTTTTAAATTGGTATTTACAGCTTCCCTGCTTGACGCTCAGTAGGGACAGTGTGGAGAACAAAGCGGAAAGTTTACTAGTTGTGCCGTTGGGAAAGGCACTTAACGGAATTCCCCCATCTTAGAGTGGCAAATAGATGGCCGGCAACTCCTATGCGAGCTCGTTATAGCGCTTTAATCGCTTTCTCGTGATAGGAGGATAAATAATTAATATGCAACTAAACTAAGCTAAGTTTACCTACACTGAACCAAGACTTACCTGAAGTGTTTATAAAGCCAGGATAACGATCCAAGTCTACTGCTGCTCCCTTCACATATCGCTTTCTCCTTGAACACAGGAATACAAGAACAGAAAGTGTTATCACCAAGAGACTACACGACACAACTACTGCTACAACAAGGTGTTCCTTGTCCGCTGGAGGTCGGGTCACTGTTGCGTCATCGTCACTCTGAATAACGTCACTAAATACGTCACTAAGCACCGCATTATCGCCATCATCACTATAATACTGCGGAGAAGAAGTGGTTTTATCACTTTTGGTGCGAAACACAGTTGGCCGGCTGTATAATCCATACCCTGCCTCGCTGCGGGCTCGAACCTGCAAAAAAAGATCAGAATCAGTGAAGTGTAAGTTAACCCAAAAATGGCATGTAACACTCCAATTTCTCAAGAATTTTTTGAGATCGCAAAGTCTATCGACTCGAGAAACTTTAGTTAGACAACTCCACCACTGCGGGCAGACAACGAAGCACCGCTGGAGATTTGTCCCTTTTTTTGGCAAGAGATTTATGGATCTAGTGCCTACGGGTTGTCAGCCATCTGCTGCCACTCCGCTGCGAAATTAGTTAATCGCTGTTTCTAACGGCTCAAAAAGCATAATTAAGAGGACTGCGATGCAAACTTGCGCTCTTCGAGTCAGCACTCAGCAGTTACCCGGTATATGTGTCACAGGGGTCGGCTCAGCCGTGAATTAAACCCGTAACGTAGAATCGGTAAACTTTAAATAATGAATTTTATGCAGTTCAGATAGCCAAGTGGTAAGAGCGTCCGCCTCGGAAGCTGTCGACTCGGGTTTGATTCCGAGTCAGGTCACACCAATCACTTCAAAATTGGTATTCACAGCTTCCCTGCTTGACGCTCAGCATTAGAGGGACAGTGTGGCAAACAAGCCGGCAAGTTCACTTGTTGTGCCGTTGGGAAAGGCACTTAGCAGGATTCCCCCATCTTATTATTACTTTTAAGGGGCGGTGGTGCCATAGAAACTAGGTTCAACCCTCTTAGGCACATTGTGTAGGACATAATTTAGGCCCATTCCCCCATCTTGGTGTGGTAGACAGATGGCCGTCATCTCCTAAGCGAGCTCGTATAACGCTTTGATCGCTTTCTCGTGATAGGAGGATAAATATGCAACTAAATACAAAACCACAAAACTTTAATCAACTCCCACCTTTACAATGTACGAAGTAGCTGGCTGGAGATCTGTTAATTCGAAGCGAGTTTTTTTGGTTTGAGTGGTATTCAAACCTTTACCGCTGCTACATTGGATTTGATATTCTATAATGGGGCTGCTTGGATTCGTAGGTTCCTCCCACTTCAACGACGCGCTTCTCATAGCGGTAGATAATACACGAACAGGTGAAACGACAGGTGGCGCTGCAGAGCAAAATATAAAATTTTCCAAATTTGAAATTTTCAAAATTAAATTTAGCCTACATCCATAAAAATGATGAAAATTGTTTTCCGAAAAAAAAAAAAATTACGAAGTGAAAATATACAAAAAATTGCTTAAAATTGTACCCAGTAGTGATATAATCTTTCAGTTTTGTACTGCCTTGCTTACGCTGCTGATGATGACAGCTGCATTTATGGTGCCGAAATGTCCAGTTATAAGAATACTTATAAGAATCACTGCAGCTTTACTTTTCCTCCTTAAGCTTTAAAACGACTGCAGTGCGCACGCAATGCAAATCTGGGGAATAAAATTACAGAATAAAAAGTGAAATTTGTACTGTTACTTTCTCCTATTTTGCTCAATAAAGCTTTTAATATCGCAAATTAGATGCTGTCTCTGAATTGTGACGTCATAAAAATGACGGGGTATACGCTTTACCGCTCTCACATTGTGTTCAACTAAGCCCACTTTTAAGCTAGGATTACCCAGAGCCGCAGTTTTCATGAATCAGAATTTGTTATACTTACTAAAAAATAATTTTTAGATGAGAAACTATTAAATCCCACAAGAAAATATATAACTAAGCCACACAAGGCTCAAGGAAAACGATTTGTCAGACATAATAGATACAATATTATATAAATGGGATCTAAATACTTCCAATGTCTAGAACTCTGCTCATAAACAAACAGAAAGTTGTGTAAATAATGGCAACAGTCCCAAAAAAAATCAAAACCAAATGATTCTCAAGCTCATATAGGTTCTTCAACACAAACAAATAAGGTCTTGGTGTCGATTTCCTGGAAGATCAAATTGGACGTAGTGTCGCCAACAGCTCGCCGCCGCTGCCCAGGCGCTATGCCGCGGAAAAGGGCCCCGGTCATTCGTTACATGCTTGATCGTAATACCTCGAGTACAATGAAGATTCGATAGTACACGAGGAAATACTGGCTGCGTGAGTCTAAATTTGGACGACTGGTGCAGTTCGAAGTTTTCTGTTGATGTTTATACACAACCAACAACAACAACAAGACGTTGTTTATCTTTCACAGCACTCACCGTCTCTGTTTGTTTTGATTTGAATTAGAGCAAACTTTGGATTGGAATCACTAATTCCGGAAACTCCATTGTAGGAAAAAATCTATCACAATTAACAACTTTTTAACTTAAAATACAATAAATTTAAGACGAAATAGCTGAAGGAGAAAAATAAAAGCCACAGTAGTTCCTAAAACTGGATCTTTCGACAATATAAGTTCAGCTGTCATCATCAGAAGTGTAAGCAAGGCAGTACAAAACTGAAAGAACTAGAATTCACAATTCTGACTATTGTTTGGGTTATGCGATAACTCGTAGTTCAAATTGTGACTTGTTATTTCAATTTTGTACAGCCTTGCCTACACTGCTGACAATGACAGCTGAATCTATGTTGTCGAAACGTCCAGTTTTAAGATTACTATGGTTTTATTTTTCCTTCAAAATCTAAAACAATGAACAACTTTTTAATTAACAAATAATTCAACCGAGAGGTTCATGAAAGCAGGTCACGCAGTTAACGAATAGTTTTATTCAGGTGTGATAGAGCAACAATTTCGCAATCAAAATAAATAGTTTAATCAGGAAACTTTACACTTCTTTGCAGTCCGTTAATTGGTTTCGTTTATCAAAAATAAACAAACATTGTTGTTTTTGTAAGGTCAAACTTCACAACTTGAAAGAGACTTTTAGTTCACTTTCATAAATCTTGTTTTTATAGATAACCGTTTTGAGCGATAATTAAATTCTTTCGTTTTACAGCTTCTTTTACTACTTTTGAATTAGACTCCCAAAAACAGTAAAATTTTTGGTCTTATTTTTGTGATTGAGTCATTTTAAACAGTGCGTAGTTCTTGTGGTTGAGAGGCAGCCATTTTAAACCAGAAATCTTTGACAAAATAGCTTAAGGAGAAAAAATACAGCTACAGGAATTCTTAAAACTCGACGTTTCTACAATTAAGATTCAGCTGTCATCATCAGCGGTGTACGCATATTACTTTTGTACTGCTTTGCTTACTCTGCCGATGATAACAGCTGAATCCATGCTGTCCAAACGTTTAATTTAAGATTCCCTCTGGCTTTAGTTTTCCTCCTAAAGCTATTTTTCCAAACTAGCTGCAAAACTCTGATTTTTCGAGGCCCGAAGTTATTTAATAAACTTGCCCCCGTTACAATCTTAAAAAAATCAGCAAAAAAAGAGTCCACTGAAAAAACATTCACTGAAAAACACGTTGATGCTTTTCTGCGGCTCATACAATGGCCCTGACCATATGTCCAATTTTAGCCGGCTTTGGGGTAGCGGTTCTCGGACCAGTAACTAGTTCCTGCGTCATGAATTTCTTGACGTCATGATCACTCTTTTTCACTATGACATCAAAAATTTGATTATGACGCAGGAACTAGATATCACACAAAGAACCGTGGGCCCGAAGCCCGCAAAAAATTGGACATGTAGACAGGATAATCGTAAACTTGTTAGCTGCGTCAGCAAAAATATGCCCATGGCGTGTGGAGCGGGGGGAAGGAATGTAGCGGCAGGGGCGTACCCAGGAATTTATGAGAAAGTAGGCAATTTAAAGCCTTGCCAGCAGGGCCGAATATATTTTCACTGCGTAAAAAGAGGACATGTTCTTTGAAGGTTATCACGTCCGTTTTCCGCCTAAAGTCAAGTGAAGAGCAAAAAAAAGGTCATCACGTCCGCAGATGTCCAATTTTCCGTCCAGAGTCAAGTGAAGAGCAAAAAATATACAAAAAGGTCTTCTCGACCTCAGATCGTCCTTTATAAGTATATCACCTTTACACCACGAAATATTCTCCCCCCTGGATACGCCCCTGAACACCTGGAAAAAGACCCTGGGCATTTGCCCCGAAAAAAGGCGTAGTTAAGCCACTATGTAGCGGCATCTCAGGGCCCGATATTTTGTTTGAGTGTAAATCAGCCTATCATATACTTACTTTGAATCTGTAGTTGGTGTGAGGTGAAAGATCCCGGATGTCAAGTCTCCCGGATGTTAATTTCGACTTTCCCGGAAGAAATAAAGCCCTTGCATCACATTTTGAGCAAATCGAAAAAGTTTCGTCGCATTTTTCACAAGAAACACTGAAAAAGTCGAAGATTTCATAACAATTTGTTTTAGAGTTTCAGTGAAAACAGCACCTTACAACGGGTACACAACACAATAACACATACCCTAAAGGGAATATAAGCAACAAGTGTCTTTCCCAAAACATAACAACCTGCCCGGTTGGAAATTGAACACGAAACAGTAAACTTGCGAACTAACGCGTTTCAGCAACAACCACAATCTTCAGACATTAGCTATATTTCGTCCACGGTGATTCTACTGTTTTTGCGGTTTTTGCTCGCTGTATTTTTTTGTATTTAGTTGCATCCTCCTGTCACGAGAAAGCGATCAAAGCGCTATAACGAGCTCGCTTAGGAGTTGCCGGCTATCTTCCTACCACTCTAAAATGGGGGAATCCCGCTAAGTGTTGCCTTTCCCAACGGCACAACAAGTAAACTTGCCGGCTTGTTCTCCACACTGTCCCTCTAATGCTGAACGTCAAGCAGGGAAGCTGTGAACAGTAATTTTATAGCCATTGCTATGACCCAACTCGGAATCAAGCTCGAGTTCACAGCTTAAAGGCAAACGCTCTTACCACTCGGCCATCGGAGTTTTTAAATGTGGTATTACTGTTATTTGAAATCTCATATATGATCCGTTCCGGACCGAAATCTCAGACTCTAGGCCATGGGCTATTAAGCGATACACCAAGCGCTGGTTGCCATGCATGAAAAGTGTCTCACCTGTACGTAATATCAGCACGACCCCCTGTGTCACGTGGTGCAGACCACGTGAGTATGACCGACGTTTTATTCACGAAGGCTTCGAGATTAGACGGTTTTCCGGGGGATTCTACAAAATATTTTCATGTCGCCCATTACATCATCAAAAAGGAGTCGCCTTGTCCTGTATTTGCGAGCCAACAGCCCATGGCTTTACAATTCATAAAAGTATCGTCGACATGTTATTGTGACTATGACATCATAAAGTTATGACGCAAAAAACCCAGGGGCATGAAAAACTTGAAAAGAAGCCAGTTTGCTCTTACGGTTGTTTTAGCGAGTTGGATTGCTTGCTTGGCAACGACTATTTCTAGCAGCGCTGTGTGGGCGACGTAATCATTGTCACGGGTTCGAATCACACTGAAATCGACCGCACTTCACACATTCATCGTATATCGAAACAAGCTGATTGCCGCAGTGGTTAAAGACATCCCCATCGGCATGGGAGGTTGTGGGTTTGTCTCCGGGGCCGACAAAATACACACAGTGTAGCTAATGGTTCGCCACCGCTACAACGTTTCTTCGGACCTGTGTCGCTCAGACCGGCTTGTTCTCTACGTCGTCTATTTAATGCTGAGCCTCAAGCAGTGAAGCTGTGAATGTCAATTTTAAAGTCATTGGTGTGACCCGACTCGGAATCAAACCCGAGTCCACAGCTCCAGAGGAAGACGCTCTTACCACTCGGCCGTCTGAGCTATTCAATAGCCAAAATAATCGTCTTCTTACTGGTACACGGTGATGCGTCCTCATCAGTTGAAGTTCGGAAAAATCCTGATGAGCAGCGGCACTTTCTCGATCCGTACCTAACGGAGAAGCTATGCGGAGGGCAAGAAAGGCAAGGTCCATTCCCATCTTTCGGTTTAAAAGTATTCACCCCGCATTCTGCAAAGAACAGCATAATTGAAAAACGTTGAACTGGCTAGTTGGGAAAGTGGTTCAAGACACAGCTAATGGTGCTTGAGGTATTGGGTTTGATTCCCGGTCCAGTCAAATCAGACGTAGTTTCATTACTGCTGCGATGTTTCTTCGGAGCTGTGTTGTCCAGGCGCTAAGCCGCGGAGATGGACCCCCGCCACTTGTTACACGCTTCGGCGTAATACCGCGCGAGTACAATGAAGATTTGATTTGTGGTAAGACATTTGCAACCGTAACTGCTGACGACTGAAGCTAAAAGAAAAAGTTAATGCTTAATGCTAGGCATATTTTCTTCAACTATTCTCAGGTAAACCATAGAGTTTTAACAATATACTTATGCGAGATTTTACAAGTGCTTGAAGTTGATGACCTGGCCTAATAAGAGCTTGAATTGTGACCTCACAATACTTAAAAATGACGGAAGAGTTTTTCAAACATTTTCCGTCATTTCAAGAAAAATCTTTTTTAATAAACTGTCATACATACACCACTAACAAGGACTTGATGACGCAATCGAGACGATGACGTCATCACAAGACAAGCCTGAGTAAACATGAGATTTGTGCTTACAGCCCTGTCCAAATGTTGAGAATTTTGTGAGTAGCATAAAAGAATGGCTCAGGTTAAAAAACAATAATAAAAACAAAAAATTGATGATATCAAGAGAATATTTTGTATGCTTGTTGCTAACAAGTATTCGAACAAATAGCTGATTCCACTTGGGATTTCGCGTCGCTACTTAAGAATTCGTAAGCGAAATATGATCATACTTGAAAGCATGATTAAAATATGTATGAGTAGCAATAAAGGAGGTATTACACGCTATCTTGCCAAAACGTTGTGGCTCAATTGGAACGTAAATACCGGTATTAATTTTCCAATTTCATTTCTGCGCAATTAGATGTTTCGACAGCATAATGAAAGAACTGACATCATCAGAAACATAAGCAATTTAAAGAAAGGTGGGGAAATTCAGCTAAGTGCCTCTCCCAACGGCATAACAAGTAAACTTGCCGGCTTGTTCTCCACACTGTTCCTTTAATGCTGAGCGTCAAACAGGGAAGCTGCTAATACAAGTTTTATAGTTATTGGTTTTACCCGACTCGGAATCGAGCCCTTACCATTTCAAAGACAGACGCTCTGTCAACTGGGCCATCTGACTGGTTATAATCGGTTTCCAATGAAATTAAATCGGAATATTTTATCCCAAATCTCAATAGTATAATATTTCTTACGCTGTGTACGCGATTCTACTATTGTTTATTAATGATGTAACAATGCCATTATGACATGGTATACGTTACGTCACACCACGCTATCAAAGCGAGGGGAATTTCTCAACTGTACTAAACATTTTGACAACTCTAGAAGCGATCATCATCAGCAAATCGGTTTCATCAAAGTTCATGAAAATTTGAATCTTTAAAAATATTGGTTTGTGTACAACCGGTCGGTAAGCTCAGTTGCTAAGCACAAAGCTAGCGGTAAGGAAGGTCTGGGGTTCGATTACCAGGCCGGTCAAATCGGAAACAGTGCCGCCACCGCTGCGTTAGTTCTTCGGAGCTGTGTTGCCCAGGTGCTAAGCCGCGGAGACGGACCCCGCCGTTCGTTACACGCTTCGGCGTAATACCGCCAGTATAATGAAGATATTTTTTTGGTTTGTTTACAAAACATTTGTTTTCCGAACATGTTATTTTAAATTTTAGTTGAAAATTTTCGCTATGATTAATCAGCGCAGTCGAAAAAGCAATCATTCTACAAAACTTACTACCTCAACAAATATGCAGACTTATAAGAGAGATAAATGATCTTTGTTTTTGAAAAATTTGAAACGTATTTTTCTTTTGAAACGTTTATCTCCGTCAAAAAAGCAATTATACTTTTCGACAATTCCACTAATTTGAAATACCATTACTCGCTAATTTAGATAAAAGACTTGCAGTACTTTTCTGCAGCGAAAGCAGTATACTTCGTTTAAAATAAGATGGATATACAATTCAAAAACAACGTTTCTGGGTGGCTGCTGACTCGAAGTGCGCAAGCTCACTTCGCAGGACTCTCCCTCAATTACTGTTCAATTTTCAGTCTAATAATTTGAAAATAATCTCAGGTATTTATTGAAATTCAACTCTTCTGTATAATTTTAATGAAAAAATTGTAAAAACTTGACGAGGAAAAATAAAGCTCCAATGACTCTGAAAACTGGACGTTTCGACAACATGGATTCCGCTGTCATCATCACCAATGTAAGTAAGGTTGTATTAAACGTCCAGTTTTGAGATTTATTGCGGCCTAATTTTTTCTCCTTGGGCTATTTTCGTTCCATATTTATTGTATTGTAAAAATTTGATGTCGAAAACATTTTTTGTGAAACAAAAGCCATAGTCAAACTGTGGAGCATTAAAACGAAACGACAAATTTGTCACATGTCGTTACAAACAAGAAACTCTGGTTTAATCCCAAGGTGGAGAGTATGATGCCAATCAACCGCCAGCCATCACTGCAGTATTCTTCGTTCGTAGCTGCGTTGCTTGGGCGCTAAATCGGGGAAAAGGGCACCGCTATACTTGGGCTCAAGCTGTAGCGTATTAAGCTCCAAGATTTAAGATACTTTAGTATAATCATTACAGATTTATTAAAATTGGCGTAGTTAAGAATAGCAGTAATTCAATTTGTAATGAACAACTGAGTAATTAAGGTTGTGGAAGCTGAAACAACATCTAATATGTTTACTGTCGCTTTGGGATGGCCAATTAAGTGGGGATCGCGTTACAACGTTTTAAGTGTGTTCGGGCCAACAATGATTCTCGTATTGTGACTTAACAATACAAGGTACAACGCTATAGCTTTCTCATATATAATGTTACAACCTGGCTTGGAAAACCCTCCTATACAAACCTTTATAAACAGATCAATTTTATCATGAAAGAGAAGAAAATGAAAAGAAAAATCATGTTCGAGAAGTTAACCACTTGAATCCAAAGAATTCACATCTAAAAAAGTTAGCCAAGCAGCAACTTTTACATGACCGTTGGAACGGAATTGAAATGAAATTGTTCTATAGACTGGTAAATACAGCCTGGGCACAACTATTTCAACCAGCCAGCTAATATGTCAAACACAGGATGAGTGAATTGTACCTAGATAATGTGATAGACACAACTAAACAATAGTCTACACTCGCAGCACTTTGGTGTTCAACCATTCTAATGAAGCGAAACTCCAGTAAAACATTTCAGAGACTCGAGGAACTCCTGAGCATTAATTTAATTTCCTAATTTACTTGAACTCAGCTCTACATTGTAAACTTGCGGAATTTTGTTGAAAATTATTAATCTACTCTACGGCGTCATTAAAAGAACAAATGCGGGGAAAAAGAGTTAAAACATTCAACAAGACTAAGCAACTAAAACATTTGCAACTACATAACCGACAAATTTTCCCATACTATCGGAAAAATGAAAAGCAGCTACGAACAAAATTGAATGTAGGATATAACAAACTTTAAAAAGTACTCAATTGTACCCCTCATTTTAAAATACAAAATCAAACATAACGTCAAAAATTATTTCGAAGCGCTACCAAAATTTAAAAAAAAATGCCGCAAAAATTTACACTCGACCAATACAGCAACAACAAGCACTAAGTAAGATCGGAAATAACAGATTATTTCCGGCAATTTATGTATTTCCTGTATTGAAATAATCACAGCATTATGGAACTCCAATTGCCGATATCGCGAAAACGCGGGAGCAAAGTACCAAGTCCAACGCTTTAACTGTTATTTTGCACATGTTTACAAATTGATACGCAAGAAGATTAAAATTTGATTTTTGTAAACAAAATCCAATCAGGCTAGACTGACACGAAAAATTTATCTAATGTATCTGATTAACTAACAAATTTGGGTAAATTTTAGTGTTTAATTAAGTGTTTAGTAGCGTATTTATCCTTCTATCACAAGAAAGCGATTGTAGCGCCATAGCGAGCTCGCTTAGGAGTTTGCCGGCCATCTGTCTTCCACTTAAGAAGGGGTAATGGGGAAATGCCGCTAAGTGCCTTTCCCAACGGCACAACAAGCAAACTTGCCGGCTTGTTCTCCACAGGGTTCCATTAATGATAAGCGTCAAGCAGGGAAGCTGTAAATACTATTTTCAAAGTCATTGTTATGACCCGACTCGGAATCAAACCAGAGTCCACATCTCCAGAGGTGGACACTTCTACCACTGAGCCGCAGGATCTGGTAAAGTCAAGCCTTCCGTTTACAAATTACAAAAAAATTAGCTTTTAAGAAAAAAAATAAGAGCGTATTAGGTAGCTTTCGAAACAGCTAATCATTTGAAAAAAGTAATTATTATTGATCGGTAAAGTCAAAAATTTTAAAAACAGCTGCAAAAATCGAAATCTAATATTTCCTTGTCTCTGTTAATAACGAAACAAATTCATACGCCAGAAACAATATAGCAGCAGGTGTAGATTATAATAAAAAAATGACAGACAAAATCATAACAGATAATATTCCTTCACATCTGTTCGAATATTGTTCGAACATATGTCTTGAAAATCTTAAATTGTACAATAATCGCTACAGACGGAAATGCAAACTGCAGTAAAAAGACTCATGGGTTCAAATCCCAACAAAGTCTATTTATTTCCAGTTTTTACTCAATTAAACTTGTTTAAAATCTTAACGTAGTGGTTCACGTGCTGTGTTACCCAGACGCTACGTTTCAGAGCTGTGTTACCCAGACGCTAAGCCGCGGAGATGCCCCGCCACCCGTTACACGCTTTGGCGTAATACCGCAAGTATAATGAAGAATTAATTTTTTATTTTAGTCGGTCGCAAGTCATACATACTGTAATAATCAAAATAATATAGATATCTAATATAAAGTGTCTAAATTAAACCATTATTCGTAGTAACTTGTAGCACAATATTCTAGGGTATCAAAAAACAATCAAATCTTCATTACATTTGCAATATTACGTCGAAACGTGGAACGAGCCGCAGGGTCCATCTCCGAGACTTTGCGCCTGAACAACACAGCTTCGAAGAAAAACTCGCAGCAGTGGCAAGTCATTCGCGACACTGTGTTGGATTTGACTGGCCAGGGAGTCGAACCCCAGACCATCCGCACCGATAGCGATGGCTTCAACCGCTTCGCGAATCAACCGTTAGATTAGGACGTGTAGCTACTAATATACTTACTGTCGCATTCGCTCAGTTCATGATTTGGTTGATATCCAGCTTTACAGACACAATTTCCAGATGGTACCAACCACTGCCCTTCTCCTCCACAATGTAGCATGGGTGCTAAAAAAAGTTTACATTGCTAAGGAAACGTTACTTTACACTAATACCCTAAATTGGGGTAAGGGGGAATTACCATCACCACCACAAATAAACAAACCAAATGCTTACAACATAACCTGCCGTTAACTGTGCATTTAGTCGCATATTTATCCTCCTATCATGAGAAAGCGATTAAAGCGCAATAATGAGCTCGCTTAGGAGTTGCTGGCCATCTGTCTACCACACAAAAATGGGGGGAATATTGCTAAGTACCTTTCCCAACGACACAACAAGTAAACTTGCCGGCTTGTTTTCCACACCGTCCCTGTAATGCTGAGCGTCAAGCAGGGAAACTGTGAATAGCAATTTTAAAATTGACCCGACCCGGAACCAAACCAGAGTCTACAGCTCCAAAGACAGATGCTCTTAAATAGAGTTAGACACCTAGAAATCAAAAGAGATATTTTTTATAATTTGACCAAAACCCTACAAAAATATCAAAAAATAGCAAAAATCATTAACAATCACCTGCAGAATCCACCGCTATTACAGCGTCCGCTACACATACTCCGCTAACGTCCACTAATGACGTCATTTCCGGTCCAGTATTTGTGACCGGAAACCAGGCAAGATCTCTGAGGGTTTCAGTACAGGTTTTGTAATAGACTCGAACATGCATGATCGTCATACATGACCCAGTATCCTAAATAGTCAAGTCAATAAAAAATGTATCTTCATGATACCGGCGGTATTACGCCGAAGCGTGTAACGAGTAGCAGGGCTCATCTCCACGGCTTAGCGCGTGAGCAACACAGCTCCGAAGAAACGCCGCAACCGTGGCGAGCAGTTGGAGACGCTCTATCTGCTGTAATATGACCATTCCGCTGACTTTACCAAAAAGAGTAAATACAGAGCAAAAACCCAAACGGTAAAAGCAAAATGCCCTCCTCAACAGCGGAGTTTAGGAATATAAATTAAAAAACCTTTAACTTCTGTATTTCAAACCAGGCTATGGTTCAGTAAATATTGAATTTTATATCAACCGACCTGGAATGCGATGTAAACTCCTCTTGATGAAAGTGACGAAATAGCTCGGGTTTCTGTGTTCACATTTATGTTGTTCGGTTGGAATCTGTGATCAGCAGCAATGGTGTCAACCTAAAACCATGGAAGATTTGAGTAAACATGGGACGAAAATAGCAGAAGGAGAAAAACATAAGCCACAGAATTTCTTAAAACCGGACGTTTCAAAATAGATTTAGCTGTTATCATCAGCAGTGTAAGCAAAGCAGTACAAAACTAAACGCAGTTTTGTAATGCACAACCTAGGTTCTTTAAGTTTTGTACTGCCTTGCTTACACTGCTGGTGATGACAGCTGATCCTGTGTCGCTGAAACGTCTAGTTTTCAAATTTACAGTGGCTTTTTTTTTTTTTCGATAAAGGGTCAGCTTATGCAGTGCACTGTTACGCAGTCATACACCTGACTGCCTTAAGCATGAAGCTATACATACCTGCTATATGCTATCGACATGAGTGAGTGCTACCGCGTGCAGGTTTAAGATCCTACAGGACGGGTTCGATTCACGGCTGGAACTGATCATATCTGACATATTACCGTACCGGGTGCAAGCTCACTTCGCAGTCTCCCTCAATTACTGTTCAATTTTCAGTTCAATATAATCTGAAAATAACCTCTGTTTTTTATTGAATGTTTTTTAAGTTTAGAACAAAAACACAAAAATCAACTGCCAGTTTCGTGTCTTTGTAACTACAGTCAACTTTCGATATAACGAACTTCAGGGGCCCGCAGAAAAAGTTCCGTATATCATTGTGTAGTTCGTTATATCAAAGGTACGTTACATCGAGAATTGACTGTATGTTGAAATAATTCTTACATCGTAATAATCTCACCTTTGTGTAAGTATTTTTGTCCATATGGTCTGCCCTGGCATTATCCTCTGCATTGGAGGGCAAATAATAAAGATTAAATGTCTCTTTGCAAGAAACAATTCTTCTGAGGCCTTCGCAAGACCTGAAAGTAGTTACAGCGTTAAAATTACTCTAAACATCAAAAAACTTCATCAAAAATCAAACGCTTATTATACTCGCGGTATTACGCCGAAGCGTGTAAGCGGGTCCATCCCATCGGCTTAGCGCCCGTGCAACATACTGTAGGTCCGAAAAAACATCGCACCATTGGCGAGCCATTGCCAGCTCTTCGTCTGATTTGACCGACCCCGGAATCGAATCAACAACCTCCCGCGCAAATAGCGGAGGCGTTATCCACAATGCCAACACGACGATAAAAACAAAATCCTTTTTTCATGACTACACGTTTCCACAAAATAGATTCAGTTGTCATCATCAGCAATGCTAGAGCAGTACGGAATATATGCTTTATGCTAACAATAACACTATTTTTAGTGGCAAAAGAATACAAACAACTAAAAATAAACAAAAATTTATGAATTATTGCAACATCTTAATGCTTACATAAACAAATTCAAACGAAAACAGAAGCAGTTGTTCGCAAACAAAAGTGATTGACGGGTCATAAAGTTTCTTACTTCGTAATAATTACCTATTCATCACACAATGTTCTTTATTATGCTGAGGTAGTAAATCAGTAGCGTGTTTTACGAATTAGGTTGTATTTTATCTTTTAGGCTAGACTCAGTCAGGCTGAAGGGTTTAAGGGTCAGCTGCTGCAGATTCTATCATGCCCGTACCCAAGGGGAAGCAGCAAAATTATTGCGATTCAAAGAGTAGGCCTACAATTGCACACTAAGCATACTTATCTAGAGGCCGACGCTATGGGTGGGTGACCTTTTTCTTACAGGATGCCCCCATATCACACGCTCTGGTGAAGGGCCTGGATTGCGCCAAGGCAGGCTGCTGTTACTTTACCGATTTTACCAAAAAGCTCTAAAATTACAGTCAGTTTTGCGCGACTATAAACGCCTCTTAAAAAAGTTAAAAAATGAAGCGGCCTGAATTCAAAGCATCCATGGACATGCACACAGTATCAGCAGCATCTAGAAAAGTTAATGCCTAATAAATTACATAAAAGGTGACCGAAGCATCAAACATACAAAAGTGGATATATCCCAAATAAACTAACCTAATAGTGAAACGTATTTCGACGAAAATGCGCTCGGCGTTTCCCACTTCTAAATATGGAGTTCTTAACCAGTTGTTCTGACGAGGACGACGAATTTTGCAAACTTGGAACGTTCGAAGGTCAGCTGATGAGGTTTCGTCAGTGCTGGTAACTTCAATCCACTGTAATAATAAAGCAGTATGACGTAAAAAAAGTCTGTCAGTAACGAGGCCTAGCGGTACCGCGCGTAGGTAACAAATCCTACATGACGGGTTCGATTCACGGCTGGAGCCAATCGCATTTGACAAACGTACCGAGTGGCTGCTGACTCGAATGGTGCAAGCTCACTTCGCAGTCTCCCTCAATTACTGTTCAATTTTCTATTTAATTTGAAAATTATCTCAGCAATTTATTATTATGACGTAACTTATGCTAAATTGCTGCATTATACAATTAGAATTTACAACGCTAAAATATTAATGATAACAATAGCCCAATAATAACGCAATTATACAGCGCTGTTTCTTGAAGGAAATTCAGATCAAAAACGCTCAACGAAACAACAAAAACCGTCGCAGTAGAATCAGTAGAAACAAAAACCGTCGCAGCAGACAAAATATGGCTAATATTTGAACATGGTGATTTTTGCTCAAAGCTATGGGTGAAATATTTGCCTCGAAATTCGCGTTACAAAAAACATGAAAGTGCAGTAGATGAAATGAACAAGTTTGGCACGAAAATATCATGAGCAAAGCTCTGCCCGCAATAGTAAAACAGTTATAGAGTTGCACTGCTCATGAATTCATTTTCAAATCTATCACGGAAGATAGGTAACGAAATGTCTTTGATCTGTGGCAAGATCGAAGACGCAAAAACACCTTCGCTATAAGCTCACCATTTATACACTTTTGGACAAATTTAATGCCAATAAACCGCATAACATAAAACAACGTTTTGCAAGGCTGGTATACAGTGTTCCCTTTAGGATTTTGACCAGTGCGAATTTGCCCGAATGATAAATTCATTGAAATTTTTGCCCTAAGATTGCACTACTTTGAGGACCCCTTTTACAAAGTTTTTGCATTAAATTTGCTTTTCCAAGATACAAGCTACAGTCATGCATTAAAATATTCAAGTTTTTTGTTTAAGTTTTTCAGTTTCCATGTTATGATATTAATTTCTGGTTCAAAATCAGTACAATTTGCCCAAAAATTTCGCATTTTTCTCAAATTTCTCACTCTAGAGGGAACACTGCTGGTATATCACACAACCTGCTTGTTTAGCAGGTGACATGACAATGCTTCAAACCATTATTTAATGTCGCGCAACTATTGATTGTCAGAAACCGTGATTTTCCAACATTTTTGTCAGTTTCTGCTGTGAGAAAATGGCCTTACAATGTTTTTCTAATTCTAAAATCAATTCCGATTATGATATCACAGAGAAGATCACATTGCTACGATGCAACGAAATAATGGGAGGCAAAAAATTGGAAAATTTTAATGAAGATTGGCAAAAATTGATTTAAAAATTCATCATTTTTGCATTTTAAAAAAGCTAAACTAAACGTATGCCAGATTGAAATAACATTTAAGGTTTTTGATTCACGAGCGTAATTGAATTAAGCTGTGCGGCGCGTAGCGCAGCGACAGATCAAAGAAAGCAAACATACTAAACGTAACTAACTTTATAAAAAAGTTGGTGACCCCGAAAGCCAGAGCGGTCAATAATGACCTCAAAAAAGCAACGCTTAAAATACAGCTATATCTACTAACCTTTTTAAGCTTAATGTGGCAAGGTCTAAATGACTAATCCCACCAAAAACCACCACACAACGAAATTCATAAGCTTTAATTTTCAGTAAATAAATCGCTTTTTTTACTAAATAGCAGCACATTGCCGGCTTAACAATTTGACATTGTTGATCACAAAATATTGCCAACCTCAAGTGCATTGTAAGCAAAAAACTGGGTTGGATTCCTGGTTAGCTAAGTCTTGTTTAGTGTTACACAAAATTTGTTCCCTCAAAACTTGTAAGTTCGACCTGTGGAGACGGGCAAAGTGGGGGTAGCCTCGGTGAGAAGGATGGAACTCAAAAATAAGGGGGCCATTTACAAGATGCAGCTACTAAGCTGAAAAACGGGGTAGAAGTCCACATGAAGAGTACTATGCAAAATATTACTCCCGTAAAATTACATGCTAGCTTTCTTTTCCGCAAGATTGACTTTGACCCTGTCCAAATGTTCAATTTTTGCGGAGCTTAAGGCCCGCGGATCTTGATTCTAATTTTTACATCACAATTAAAAGTTTGATGTCATAATCACATTTTGACTATGACATCAAAAAATTGCTTATGATGTAGAAACTACAACCCAGAAAAGCGGACCTACAACCCATGAAAACTGGACTTATGTACATGGTTTTTACGAACCAGTCGAATGTGAAAAACATTTTTACTCACCGAACCAGTGCTGGGCCACCCCAAATCCGATGTGGCATTTCGCGTGTCGATGATGGTCACTGAAACAAACACTCATAACAAAAACAAAATTGAAACCTAAATAAAACCAAGTCCGCAGCAGTGGTCAATAACTTCTCGAGTCTTACACTGTACTAGACTAGTCAAGGCCGCACTAACACTTTGGGGGCTCATGCTTTTTGCAGACTTGATTTTGACGTTGACAACAGACCATTTTTCAGGGAAAGCGAATGGCACGCCTGTGGAGGACCGCAGACTACAGGCCCCTCTTTAATCCGATCCAGCATGTAGACGCAAATCTCAATTGCATATCATTGCTAGACAAACATTATCAGCAATCACTCTATCTTTCACACCATCTCAAAATGAGGGGCGGAGACAGCGGAAAATTCTAGAGGGGGCGCAGATTACAATAAGCAGCTAGGCCAAAGGTACAAAAACTAAGGTGCTTTAACGAATATTTTGAGCGTAGGCTGCTTCAGACTTTGTGAAAAAGAAAGAGCAGTATACCCCAGCGGCCTCCTCCTAGATACGGCCCCCTTCCCTACAGTGTAGTGGTCAATGTGCAAAATCAATACCTAAACCCCTAAGTTTTATCTCAACTAGCCCCATACTCTAAAAGTGCTGATGTAAGATCGAAATGATTTAATGATTTAAAGTCTCAGTTAAAAAAAACTGGACGCTATGGGCAAAAACAACCACACAATCGAAGCAGCTTTGCCTGTAAACAAAAACTTAATATCAAACAAACAAGTGCTTACCCTAAATTTTAATAAACATTCATAATTACCTTGCTCCGAAGCTACTACGATGAAGCAATATCCAATAAACAGAAAGCGTAATAGTAGACAATGATGCATTGTCCCTCAATAATCAACTTTCTACAACTTGTCGTTCAGCTAAGAGCAGCTTATTTTAGAAATTTTTCTTTTACCTTCACGTAAATGCTGAAAAGTTTTTTAAAAAATCGTAAAACTTCCAATTTTTTTGTTGCCTCCTGTCTTCTCAGCTACCGCTTTCGCCTTCCTACAGTAAACAACCTACCCAATTACTTAGAAAAAACTCCACTGCATCCTGTAATGCGTTCAAGTATGATGATTAGGTAGTCTACAGTAATTTGTTTTGCCAATTGCGCAATCAAAAACAATGTAACATGTGATGTGACGAAATATTTCGCCAAACCACGCGTTTTAAACTTCACAGACCTCATTGCGTTCTCGGCTGAGTTAAAATGAATTCTCGATTTCGCGTAAACGCGTCGCTCAGACAGAGCCTTTTTTTCTCTTCATTTGTTCAAGTGTAGACAAGCTTCTTCAATACAGAAATTTCCCGGTTAAGTTAGCAACTTCAATCCGAACGCCTGGTGCGAACTTATGCGGGAGGTGCGAACTTAGCAATTTGGCTACGGTTTCGTCTTTGATAGTGCAAAGCTTTTAATTACGTTATGAAAGGCCCTATTCATGCCTCATTAATCGCGTGTATCATGCGTGTTACTTTATTACCATTTGAGCTAGTGCTTCATTGTTACGTAACTGATACATTGATATTATAAGCTGCCCAATTAATTTAAGCAAGGTATTATACAACATATTCTCTAATAGTCTAATACGGAGGTCACCAAACTACTGCCCGCGGGCCGGATCCGGCCCGCGAAGTGTTTTCATCCGGCCCGCCACGCTGGCAGGCGAGCAAAAGAAATAACAGCGGCACTGAACTGCTAAGTAAAAAATTCCCAAACATTTTGGACTGCCGTTGTTGTAGAGCTACACGCAACCTTTTTGCTGATTCTTGTTATGACATCACAAGCTTAAAAACGCCCTTGTTGTTAAAAACGTTTGGTTGTAAACTATCTGAGATGCCAATTAACCTGCAATTAGAATTCATTGATTAGCAAGCTAACAAAGTATTGAAAGAGAAACACGAAGAAGGACAGCTTGTGGAATTTTACCGCTCTTTACCTGACAATGTGTTTCCAAACCCGAAGAAATTCGCTTCTAAGATGGCATCAATGTATTGGACGACTTATATTTGCGAGCAAACTTTCTCAAAGATGAAGTATGTGAAGTCAGAACATCGTACGAGACTGACCGATGACCACTTCAAGGCTATTCTTATGGTTGGGTGCTGCACCTCTAAGCCAAACGTTGATGACATTATGAGAGAAAAACGACAATTTCATAAATCCCACTACTTCTGACGATTTCGCAATTTTGAGCTTACATAGCTGGTGTTACATATCTTTTGTAGTTATTTTTTTCGTAACTTGGCTCTATATTTTCTTTCGCAATTTATTAGGCTACCACAACCTTACGATTTTCATCACAACTTTGCTCTTCCACCGCTCACTTTGCTATTTATTGCGTTTAATTCATACCGATGGTATTATAAATAATTGTACATTTTTTCGCTATTTGCATCCGGCCCGCAGCCGTTAATCTCGCAGCAATCCGGCCCTCGAAGCAAAAAGTTTGTCGACCTCTGGTCTAATATAGTACAATGTCCAACAAAATGAAACGTTTGAATGAATCAGAGAGATTGGATATAATCTCCTTGCTGAGGCAGCCAAATCCTGCGAGTAAACGAAGCATAGCTCGACAGTATGAAGTGAGTGAGGCTGTTACTAGAAAAGTTTGGTTGAATCTTGAAAAAGTTGATTCCAGTTTTTTTGATAATTTGGTGCGCACTTAACTGGGATGCGAACTTAAACGGGTGCGAACTTAAGCGGGAGGTTACTGTATTTTTTTTCTGTACGCGATTTGCGTTAAGTGTAGTATTCCCATCCACCGGGTTTAAAAGAGGGACCCAGGGCAAACGCCCCTGGGCACCTGCTGTAAGAGGTCTCTTTCTTTAGATATTTTTTAGTCATAGACATTTCCATCTTGCCTCGGGGCCCAAAAGTTTTCTCAGCAGTCCTGATCCCATCGCATTATGTCACACGTGGGAGGGGGTCCAAGTCCTATCCAATTTTCCTTTAGTTGCCGGCTACTCCACTACGATTCTAGGACAAATGGGTCCCGGATAATTATTTCCCTGACTTAACCCTGACCCTTTTGTTCAGGACCCATTTGTCCTTGTGCTTATTTGTCCGGGACCCATTTGTGCTGGTGCCCATTTTTCCTATCCGGGACCCCATTGTCCGAAAACCCTCCACCACTGCTGGCAATTGTAGGCAGAAAGTTTGGGCTTAGTTGAGTCAGGTTTTCTAGGTCAGTATTCACTGAAATAAATAAAATTGGGTAAGGTAGCAGTTAAAGGAATGGGCGTAGTGAGGGAGCGTAGTAGGCCCTTAAATGGCAAATTTCAGAATTTTAAAGCATTTTTCTGTACCGGTATGTGTTTTTGTGGTTGGCGCTGGTTAGTGTAGTGCTTAAAGACATTGCTATCGGCGCGGGAGATCTAAGTTCGATTCCCAGACCGGTCAAACGGACACAGTGTCACCTACCGCTCGCCACCGCTGCGATGTTTCTTCAAAGGTGTGTCGCCAGGCACTGACCGTGGAGATGAGCCCGCCACTCGTTACACGCTTTGGCGTAACACTGCGAGTAGACATAATAAAGATTTGATTAATTATTCATTATAAACTTGTACTTGATTATTTTTGTGAAAGAACAATGGTTGCAACTTTCATATAACAATCGGAATTGTTTGTCACAAATGCTTTTCACACCTGCGCGTTAAAAACACAGTAGCATAGCAAGGTCGCCTCTCAAATTAGACTAACTTTTCGCATCTATTTATGTCTAACAAATACTTGCGAAATTTCGGATGCAACTGCGATTTAGTCAGTTATTGCAACAGAATTAAATCCTTTTTACAAACAGAGATATCCGTTTTGCAAATTTTGTTAATGAAGTAGGGCGTCTCAAAGTCTGCCAGTCGATTGTCCGAATTAGCCCCTTCGTCCAAGCGGGCGAAAAAGCAAGGCAGACTTTAGGAAGATAAACCAGTCCAGTATTTACGTAGCGATTTGTCTGCTGTTGGCATTGTTTGTTCGTTAGTTTGTTTTTGACTTCATGACTTTCACAGTAGCTTTAAAAAGGAAAATCAATTCGAAAATTCAACTTTGATAAAAAGACTATTAGCCAGTATCTTATATTAGTAATCATTTTACAAACTTTTTGGTAAAAACTTATACCAACTTGTAAAACTACAGAGACACTAGGCTCGAATCTTACTGATAATGGTATAAGTTTTTACCCAAATGTTTGTAAAACGATACTAATATACTGGCTATACTTTTTATTAAAGTTGGGTTCAAAAACCCATCTTTATGCTTCAAATCAAAATTATTTTGTTTTTTGAAATAAATTGATAAGGGTTCGAGCCCCGGTGTCGGATATTTTTTGGCAAGTAGTCTATGACTCTGCAGAACGACCATGAGGAGGCACAAAGCCCCTTTTCTCACGTATGAAGATTGGTCCGAACGCCATTGAATTTTCAGTTTTTAACGTGTTTACGCAGCCAGACTACCGTCAAATAACTAGTTTTTCCAAGTTACTATGACGTAATAATGCGTATTGTTTGGTTTTAGAATTCGTAATGCATAGGCGATACTTGTTCATTTTATCACTATCAGTCGTTTTCGCCTAACAATAACATGGGTCGGGCTCAAACTGATTATTAAATATTTAAGTTATACTTTCCGGTAAGGTTGTACTTTGTACCTATCGGTAAGCTTGTATGCTGTTAAGACTTTTCGAAGTGCCTGCAGACTTTCTGTTGTCTTTCAATATATGGTTGCTGTTATCAAAACCGTTTGCGTTTATCAAAGTCAACTACTGTTGAAGACCAAGTTTGATGGGCTTAGACTGCTAGATAGTTTAGGCCGACATATTTGTGGTAGATATAGACGTCTCAATCCAATCGTCGCGTCAGCTCCAAAGATATTTTTTTGAGATCTTCTACTAAGAAAATTATCGGAAAATCGGGGCCTTTTATTGTCTGAACCCGGCCCTGGTCCTCCCTTGCCCTAAAATTTTCTCTGGCCACGCTCATGATAGTTGTGGTGTAAACAAACCACTAAAGTGGCGTTTGAGGCCTCATAACAGTAGCGTTGGACGGTTACAAGGTTGATTTTTCTGTCTCAAATTATAATCTTATGATTAATTAGCGGACTAGCGTTAGCTTCCGCTAACGAAAAATTCGTGTTATCGGATTAGCGTTAGCGAAGCTAACCTTTTTGATTATCGGACTAGCTGTTAGCGGAGCTAATTTTTGCGTTAGCTGTGCCCACCTATGCTTGTAGGGGAATGCCACTCAGCCGCAACGATGGCGGAAGCATTTCTAAAGTGGGAGGCCCAAAACCAATGATCAGGTTTTTTTGCCTACAACCAGTGCTGGCAGTGGCGTAGCGAGAAATTTAAAAAGGGAGGAGGGGCATAAACTCCACATTTTTTTCAAGCGCACTTTTTTCGGCAGAACCAATATGAACCTGATTGGGAAATAGGAAAAGCTCTAGGAGAAAATTTTTGAAAAGTTACCTGCTGTAGTGGCTATTTTAGCGCTTTTTGAATAATTTTCACGCAAATTTTGTTAAAACTTTTCAACCCTAATTCTGAGTGCTTCGCCAAATATGATGCATTTTCTTCGCACATTTTTAATTATGCGTGCGTAAGGCTTATAGTTATCGAAAAAGTTCGAAATCATAAAATAATTGTGTGCATCAAAAACATTTTTGAGAATGGCTGGTGGGAGGATGCATACTCCTCATCCTACCCCTCTGGATTAGCTCCTGGCCATAAGTTACAGAAACCATCAAAAGAACCTGGCATATTTTAGTCACTTGGCATCATTACTATTGTTCTTTTTTACTAAAAAGCATAGTGAAAAAGGGGGGGGGGGGCGTGGCACAATGCCCCCCCCTAAGTACGCTACTGTGGGCCGGATTTAGACAATGAGAGGCCCTAGGCTATTTGATCACACTGATTGGAAGAGCAAAAAAAGGTCTTCACGTCCTTAGGTGTCCTGTTTTCACTGAAAATATCGGTGTAGGCATAGCAAAGAGCAAAAAAAGTGTACACGTTCTCAGATGTTGTTTTCCACTGAAAGTATTGGTCAGTGGTGTAAAGTAACGAAATACTTTTACTTGAGTAGATTACTTGAGTAGTTTTTTTCGGTAACGAGTACTTTTTTGAGTAATTTTTTTTTTGGCTACTTTTACGTTTACTTAAGTACTTTTGGTATAAAGTAACTCTACTTGGGTAGTTTTTATTTAAGAAAAGTAGAAATAGTTTACTATTGTGGCATTTGAATAACAGTTTCGCCTTGAAATCCCTCGTTGCGCCAAAAATCTGTATTTACACTCCAATTCTCCATTATTCAACTCCATAACACTCGGTCTCGTCATCGCCATGGAAACTTCACTCCATGCGATAAGAATTACGCTGTCGCCTTTGATACTAAACGTCATGCAGGGAAGCTATAAATACCAATTCTTAAGTCATTGGTTTAAACCAACTCTGAATCGAACCCCGAGTCTACCTTTCCAGAAGTAGATGCTCTATCCAATCGGCCATCTGGGCGGTAATAATTTCTTTTGGTTCACCATTTTGTCACCTTCAAAGCAAGTCCATCATCACCCCATCGGCAAGTGTGTAGTTGACACTTTAACGTTTGAAAACGCTAAACGAGTACTTTTACTTGAGTAGTTTTTGAATGACTACTTTTTTACTTTTACTTAAGTGCTTTTTTCAGTCAATACTTTCTACTTTACTTCGAGTAGTTTTGCCGTCAGTAACAATACTCTTACTTAAGTACTGTTTCAAAATACTTTTTACACCACTGGTATTGGTGAAGAAAAAAAAAGGTCTTCATTGTTCGTGATGAGCCCCCCCCCATTTTCTCCGAGGCCTTAGGTTTCAGCTTGTTTAGCCTATACTTAAATCCAGTCCTATGCCTACAACACATATTTAGCCTGTCCACACGTGACGTATGTCCAATTTATGTGGGCTTCAGACCCACGGTTCTTGTTTCCAATTTCTGTTCCTCCACCCCACAAAGAAAAATTTTAAAGAAGATATCTCTGGATTTAAACTCTTTCATGGGTTTTAATTTTGATGGTAGGCTTATTAAAAATTAGGAGCCCCCAGCCCCCTCTCCCTGAAGAAAAAGCCCCCCCCCTGCTTCCGCCACCTATGCTCAGCCGTATTGGACAACTTATAATTACATGACGACAAAAATATGATGACGTCACAAAACGTGGACGTATTACGTTTTGAGCTAGCGTTCCGGCTGGAAAAAAATTGCCAATGCATCTCTGTGCGAAACCTACAGTTTCTGTCATGCGCAGGATAAAATCTACTTCTTCCAACTTTTGGAAAAGAAAACCTTTTTTTGGCTCATCACACTCCTTTGGTCGAGAAATCGGCATTCAATCTATGTTTTCTAAAAAGAGCGCTCTCTCTTCTGATGAAACTGTGAAAAGTGCGCGGCCGCGACATAAAAATTTTGATCGGCAGCGGGCGCGCGCCTTCAGAGAGGAAAGGATGCTCCATACTTATCCCGCGTTAAATGAAAAAAAAAAAACACTATTGTTATGGTTTGTAAGCTAAACCAAAATTATAGAAGCTTATCAGGCATGTCGTGGGCTGATCTTCACGATGTTGGTTTTTCTTTAACCTGCCAAACCTACACATGCTCGAGCAAACCATAGCATCGTTGATCCAGTTACCACTACATGTTTCTGCAACCATCAACCAACTTTAGCCTAATCTTATTATCACAAGAGTATCAACTGTCTGGCAGTGGTCTAAACTGTCTAGGCTACACATACTGGAACCAGTAGCCTACCATTACTGATTAGCCTACAGTTGGGCTACTGATATCTGTCTGCCTAGTCTAAAATAGAAAGCCTGCCCAGTTTAAATCTGCATCAAGTACCAACTATCATAGAGCTCTTACACAAACTAACACGATCAGATGTAACAGCCTAGCAGGGCTAAAAACCAGTCCCGTTATGCAGGGCCGGATTAAGCCTTTTGTGGGCCTGGGGCTATTTGATAATCAGGGGCATATTTTTCATTCTATTCTTTGAAGAAAAAAGTAACCACAATTAAAGAAAAGCACAAATACATAAACGAAGTCTTTACTTTGTATGCACACTTTCAAATGACACATTTTCTGGATTTAGCCAATGCAAAGCTCTTAATAACGTCATCAGCGTTTATTCTTTCCAAAAGTTCGTTTTCAATGCCGAGTAGAGCTAAGGAATTCAATCTGTTTTGGCCCTTATACAAACGCTCATGATTCTTTACTCTTTTTAACGCTGAAAATGAGCGCTCGCCAGAGCAATTAACAATTATCAAGGTACCGCCTAACTAAGGTTTAGAACGCAAAGCAGTTGCATCAGGCCTACTGGACGTCGTCTCTATACGCTGTTGCTTTTCGGTTTGCTTTGTGGCCGAGTGGTTTGGAGCGTCGTTTTTACGACGGCCATAATCGTAAGGTTGATGGTTGATGGTTCAATACCCACCCAAGCCTCGTTGTTGCGGCCTTCGATAAGATGTTTCGCTACAATTATCTCTGCTTGGTGGAATCCAGCAAGCAACAAACCAAAGAGGTCGGAAGTAAAAAAATTTAAAAGGAAAACTCGGAAAAAAGGCAACTCCTAAGCGACTCTGGATTCGTCCCATATATAGCGCCTCCGTCGCTTTCTCGCGACAGGAGGATAAAAATGAAGAAATCATCATCATCAAGCCTGCTTAGAAAAAGTCAGTTACTTTTTGGATTTTGCTACAGCTTTTTTCGGTTTATCTTCTGCTTCTCTTCTAGATTTTTCCTTTTCCGAACTGCTTTTATACTTTCTCATTTTCGTTTTCAAATTACTACAGCCGACATAATATGGAATCTCCTACTTTTCAAGCTACATACTGAAATCGACCATCGATGGTATTGGTATAACTGGCCGAGCAGCCGCGAAAAAGGATTGTTGGGTCATAGTGAGCAAGTAGGGTTTTGCAGCGACACTGCATGGACACAAATTGAGCACTGTTTTCCATATACTATATAATAGGTGGGAGATTTCTAATAGGCCAACTTAGTTCTATTATCACTTCATTGACTTAGAATAGTGGTGGGCCTATTTTTGGTTGTGGGCCTGGGGCTGCAGCCCCATCAGCCCCCGCCTTAATCCGGCCCTGCCGTTATGCCATGAGCCTGAGCTAGTCGGAATTCCCTTTGATCTGCCAACAGAGCAGCTCATACAAAAATTAAACAGCCAGTCCAAAAACGTCATCAATAGCCTTTGTCGCGTCACCGTTTGGCTCATTTGCATACGAAAAAACTTTAGCTACAGACAAAACAGGGATTCCATTCAAAAAATTTACATTCATATATGATCAAAACGTGGAAAGAAATAAGAAATTTTAAAAAATTGGTAATAGAATTTCAAAAGGTAATGAAAAAAAAAAAAAAAAAAAATTAGCATAAGTGCATAAAAAAAAGTTAGAGGGTGCTGCAGCTCTGCATCTCTTATCAGGGCCGGATTAAGCTAGTGCGGGGCCTGTAGCAAAATTTTTGCGGGGCCCTAGTCTTTGGAGACCCGGCCGGAGGGCAATCAAACCTGATTTTATTTTTAGTCTCATTGTTTTATACCAAGGGCTCTTACCGGAATTCTCTGAAGATGTGTAGATGGCTTAAATTCGCTGTAAAACTCTTGTTGTTTTTTTCGCGAAAACAATTTTTTAAAGACATGAGGGAAAATTTGAGAACAAACTCAACTCAACTTTTATTTACCATGACGCAAAATAGCGCAGGAGGGAAGCAGCGAAAGACCAATTGGTCATCTAAGTCTGCTGCTCCCGAATGCGAGAACTTACGACATGATGTAAAAACACATTAGCTAGCGTATCACACACAGGTTCAAAACAACACAGTGGGCACACCTTCCGACGGTAGGCCTATCTGGGATTACCAAAGTAAGATACAAAGGAGAAACAATGCAAGCATTAACACAGCAAAACAAAATTTAGATCAAACTTTTTGTTGTAGGCACTAAAAAAGTTCTTTACCGTTCATATAAAAATCCCAAATGCAACAGAACACTAATATGGAATAGCTTCTTCGTGCTTGTTCACTGTTCCGTTGGTTGCTTAGCCACTTGCATTTTTACTGTGCCGTACTTCTATCGTATCGACTCACTGTGACCTACTGTATACACAAAAATGCCATAAACATTCGCAATTATATGCGCGACTGGAAGTTGGCTATATATTTTCTTGCAACGAACACGATGTGCGGTCTGAAATCAGTATGCGGCCAGACTCAGAAATACTGTAAGTTTTATTTTGAGGAAGCTTACGATTTAAAAACATTAAAAAAAAAGTGAGGCTATCCGCAAAAATTTTATAAGCCAGTCCTAGCCAAAACTTTTTTACAAAAGTGTAGTCTAATTTTTTCTGTAATTTGAATCATAATTTTGAAAAGCGCGGGGCTCTAAAAGCGCGGGGCCCGTAGCAAATGCTACTTCTGCTACGTGGTTAATCCGGCACTGTCTCTTATGTACGAGCCGCCACTGCCCAGATAGTCAGCTTACTGAAACAGGCCAACTCGACAAATTGCCTAGATTAAAGCTGAATGTTAAGTTGCTCTATACCCCAGGGCATTCGAGAACCAATAGAGGCCCGGGGCCTCATAGCGAAGAAGAGCCCCTATTTTATATATTTATGGCGAAAATTGGTTGCAAAACGAATGTTACTTACGCAGTTTTCCGCTAAGCTTACGATCAAATTAAAAAAATAAGGTAATAATATCTACTTGCACACACCAAATGGGGCCCCTTAAAAATACTGGGCCCGGGGCAAAATGGTCTCTCTGGCCCCCCTCTCGACGGGCCTGCTATAGCTAGGTAATGAGTTTACTAAAAACAGACCTACCCGTATACTTGTCAGCACCAGGCTGCTAGACAGGTTTCTTTAGCTAGAACTAAATGTTGTTTTAGTTGCAGTAAATTGATGTGATCATTACGGTTATGACAAAAAAAATTGTTTTGACTTGCTATGGCAAAATATGAACTTTTTAATATGCATCATAATAATGATAACGATTTTTTAAAATTTTGAAAAAACCTCACCCACCAACGAATATTTCTAACCCCATCTACCCCCATTTTTGAAGTTTTTTAGATTTATGCTCCATTTTTTTACTATGACATCTTTTTTTTTAAAGGTAAGTAATTATGAGGGGCATCTGTCTGTGGTGTTTACTTAACTGTGCCGCAACAAAAAAGGGTGTTTATAACCAGCTCAGATGGCCGAGTGGTGAGAGTGTCCGCCTTGGGAGCTATAGACTCGGGTTTGATTCCGAGTCGGGTCAAACCAATGACTTTTAAATTGGTATTCACAGCTTCCCTGCTTGACGCTCAGCATCAAAGGGACAGTGTGGAGAACAAGCCGCCGAGTTCACTTGTTGTGCCGTTGGGAAAGGCACTTAGCGGGATTCCCCCATCTTGGTGTGGTAGACAGATGGCTGGCAACTCCTAAGCGAGCTCGCATAGCGCATTGATCGCTTTCTCGTAATAGGAGGATAAATATGCAACAAAATACTAATACTATAACGCTTTCACTGAATAAAAAAATGTTGGTAATAGACCAGACATGGGCAAACTACGGCCCGCTGGCCACGTCCGGCCCGCCGGTCTTTTTATTTTGGCCCGCCGGGACTTACACAAACTTAAATTCTCACCGTGAATTTAGCGGAAGACCTTTTTTTTCTTTAGAGATCATGGATGGCAGTGAGTTTCAAAAAATACGCCTCAACGGTGCAAAATTGGAAGAAAAAACGAGGTGAAAACCTCTTATTTTGGAGATCACATCCGTACGCGGACCGTGATCTCCAAAATAAGAGGTTTTCACCTTGTTTTCCAATCAGCGTGCAGCCCGCAGCTTTAACAGTTTTTCCAAATCTGGCCCTTCGTGTGAAATAATAGCCCACCCCTGTAATAGACTGTTAGTGTTATATGTTAATTTATATATGCAGACTATATGACTAGTATGATATATTGAAGTAGCGTCAAGTTTGTATTTGCTACACTTAACTTGCGAAATTGCAATTCTAATAATTGGAACTATTTAGAACCTTTCCGAGGTCCAATCTGGAACCTCTTGCGGAGAGCAATCAGTCATCCCCGGTCAGAAAGCACTGAGGGAAACGCATTTGTAAAATAGGATGTCAAAGCGCCTTTTAGCGGTCATAAATTCTATGCTGTTTTCGTTCATAGTCGGCGACAGTTTGAAAGTACGGCAGCTGCAGTTGGCTGTGAGTCTGAGTAATTGGCTCATTGAGCTTCGAAGCTGGTTTCATGGGCTCGATTCTCAGCTACATCATTTTTTTATGCATGTAATTCATTAGCATAAAAATCTAAGCTGCAATTATGAGTCTCAAAAAAACTGTGTGTTTAACAGTCCGAGTAGTTAATAAAACATTAACCTCCAGATCTAAAAAATGTCACTGCTTCAATACTTACCGAAATAATGTTCTACAGTATGATGCAAGTGCTTCACTATTGCAATCATCAAGCTGCTATTGTCTGCAGCGAAAATGAGCTGCCTTACCTTGGAATTACTGCTGCAATGCGTATTTAAATTCAAACTCATAAAACTCAGTCATTTTTGCCAAACTTGAACTTGAAAAATGAAAACCCTTGAACGCGAACTGGAACTCTATCTCGACAAAAGTTGTTTGACTTTCGAACTTAACCTAAACTTGACAAAAATCGCTTGAACTTAGCATTAACTCGGAAAAATTACTAAATAAAACAAAACGTCGTCCTACCTGGCCTGCTGAATGGGAAGTCAGAACGATTTAAAAACGTTTTGTCTTATTGTTATTTCATGGATACATAAGAAATTTAACTTGAGTGGTTATCTAACATGTTGTTAGGTACCACAAAAGTTAAATTCATTTGGGGTGTACAAATTCGGAGGGGTGTTTGGCTGATCAAGGTCACGCATTCTGAAGGATCAATGGACCAGGGCAGAGTTGGCCGAGTGGTTGGTGTATTGGGCTCCGAAGCTGGCTTCGCGGGTTCGATGCTCAACTAGGTCATCTCTATGATGCATGTACTTCACTACCACAAAAATCCCAAGCTGCAATAAAGTGGCTTGAAATAAGAAAAAAAAAAAAAAAAAAGATGATGAGGCCTAATAGCCCGAAACAGCGTTGTCCCGCTCTATGGCAGAAGTTACTAAACTTGAACTTGCAAAATTACAAAAGGAAGAACTGGAACTTGCCTTGCAAATTTTTAGTGAACTTAAACTCAATTAAAACGCTTGCGAGCTCGTATCCCTGGTTGGTGTGGTTTCAGACGGAACCATTGATGTTTACCCTCCCTAGTCGTACCACCCTAAGGGGGATCTTTGGGGACTGTACCACCGTGTCCCCGTACGTCGCTTCTTCTAAGGAAAAGATCTGCTGCTGCAGTCAAAATAACGTCTGCAAAAAAACCTTCTCCCCCGAAAACCATCTCAAAGTCGAATTACGGCCTTGTCTAGAAGAAAAAAGTTTTTAAAAACTTCTAAGTGTAGTTGAGACCACAAAGCACAAGCTACAATTGTAGCATGAGCCATGGAGGGGCAAAACGCTTAATTGAACATGTTTTAATCCGTAACTGTAACTCACCATCGATTAAAAGCTAGAAAGGGTTCAAACTATTTATTGCTTCCTAAAGATCGCATTACTTGTTTAATAATTGAATCTTTTGGCTTTAAACTTGCAATTCTTGCTTATTCGTAGCTGTTTTATGGAAATTTATCATCATTTGATGATAAATCAGAAAATTTAATTACAACGGAACGAAGAGAATTAAAACTAAATTAAATTTACCGGCCGGTCAGCGTGTAATCAAAGACATCGCTATAGGCGTGGGAGGTCATGGGTCCGGTTAAATCGGATACAGTGTCGCCAACGGCTCGCCACCGCTGCGATGTTTCTTCGGAGCTGTGTTGGCCTGGCGCTAAGCCACGGAGATGAGTCCGTCGCTCGTTACACGCTTTGGTGTAATACTGCAAGTACAATGAATATTTGATTTTAAATTTTTAGAATTCAACTGAACTGTTTCGCTTGTTGGACTTTGATCTTATTTCCACGTGACAATATGGCTTCTCTGATGAAACAAACAAGCGCATGTGGCTCACGATGTCTGTGAATTGCAGACACGATATTGCAATCTTCATTTTTTTGGATTCCAACCAAATCGTGCTGCGTCGAAAAATGTCAAGTAAGAGACAATATTGTTACGCAATAAAAACGACTTCATTAGTTCGTATTACAGAGCAAAATTTCAGAAATATTAAACCTAATCAAATCTTCACTATACTCGCGATATTACACCGAAGCGTGTAACGAGTGGCGGGACCATCTCCGCGGCTTAGCGCCTGGACAACACAGCTCCGAAGAAATGTTGTAGCGGTGGTGAGTCGTTGGCCACACTGTGTCCAATTTGACCGATCCAAGAATCAAACCCCAGATCTCCTGCACCAATAGCAATGTCTGAACAACCCCTACTGACTAACCGGCCTGTTGAAGAGAAATATGAAATCATTTCTTTATTGCTGATATGAAATATGATAAAAAGCTGTTAAGCATATATAATAAGTCGTGGCGCAGCCAGGGGGGCACCACGCCTTCCCCACTTTTTCACGTGTGAAGGTCTTTTTTTAAATAGCGCCAAGGGCGAATGAACGCGCGCCTCTCATGGTCCAAATGCTGCCCTGCCCCTTAACTTTTTTCCTATCTACGCCCTTGATAATACGGTCTATTTGTTTTGTGCTACTAAAATGCTTTTTCCGTTTTACACAAACACTGTAAATGAAACCAGGACCAAGTTAGTTGTAAGTTTAGGGGGACAGAGTTTAGGGGGGTGCAGGGCCGGATTTAAACAATGAGGGGTCTTTATTTCATTTTCCCTTAATGATCGACTTCTGCAAACAAAACTTCATACGTTAAAAGAGGCCCACTGCACCTGAAGCCCCCTCGGTTGCGTCACTAAGTGAAATCTATGCGGCTTTCGGCAGTAATTTTCTGAGCATATTTAAGGATTTGTAAGCTTAGCGGTTGAAATAAGATCGAGGACAGTGGTTTTCAGCCAGTAGGCTACAGTCCAGTGGTTCCACAAGTTTACAATTTAGAGCTGGGTTCAAGTAAAATAGTAAGTTAAACTAATGCACAGGAGCTCCTTGAGTTTCTGAATGTTTCATTGACGTTCCGCTCCGTGGAAAAACATTGGTCTAAGCGGTTGAAATAAGATCTAGGAAGTCAATTATTTCCATACACAATCAAATCGTGCTTGGGCTGTTTTGATTTGACAACACTGAAGCACGCGAGCTATAACTCTTTCAACGAAATTCTTATTCCTCAAGTGAAGTGCCAGTAATTAAAGTTTTTTAACCAATGTCTTTCAGTAACTTAATAAGAAGTTCAATTAGTAGCCTACATGTTAGTAAATTTTTATTAAAAAAAAAAATTAAAAAGCTCAGTCGATACGACATTGCTATCGGTATGGGAGGTCTGGGGTGGTATGGGAGGTCTGGGGTTTGATTACCGGGTCGGCCAAATAGAACACAGTGTCGCCACGCTGCGATGTTCCTTCGGAGTTGCTGAGATTGGCGCTAAGCCGCTGAGATTGGCCCGCCACTAGTTACACGCTTCGGCGTAATATCGCGAGTACAATGAACATTTTAATTTTTTTTTTTTATCAGCCGAATATTATTCTATGCAATGACGTAGCTAGGAGGGGGGGCACTGCTGATCTCTCTTAGTCTTAACCCGGCCCCACATCCCTAACTTTTTTGCTTGTTACGCCTCTGCTTTTCTGGATGGCTTACTGGCATATTCAGGTTAAGAAAGCTGAAGCCCTCCCCAAGTGTTTGATTATACATGTATATGCGGTAGTACTTCAGTGCTTTTACATCCATAAAACTGTAAGATAAATCTTTTTTTAATTCCAGATCCCCTCCCTTAAAAAAACTTTTGTGTCCAGCCCCAGTGCTGTATAATTCCAAAACTTAAGTAGGTTAAATATTCTTATGACATACCCTAACATTTGCAATCTCAACCCTATTGTAACTTGCACCCCAGAAATTCTTCGCTTGCTATCCACTGGTCCTTCCCTTGGGGCTAGTATTTCTGTCAGCCAAGGGTGGAAATCTGGCTACTTGGCGTTAGGGTATCAGTTTCAGTTACGGTGTGTTGAAACCCAGATGTCAAGTTTCAGTTTTGATTTGGTTTTACGGCTGTTGAAAAGTAGGTTCCATTTTCGGTTTCAGTTCTGTTTACGCACTGTTTCGGTTTCTGGGTTTCAGTTTCGGTATAAGTTTCATCCAAAAAAACTATTTTATTTTGAATACGGATTATTTAAGTGCTCTACCTAGTCTTAACCTTAGGGTATCAGTTTTACGTTCAGTTTTTGGCGTTTTTGTTAAATTACGATGATAAGTGGCAGCTCAGATGGCCGAGTGAGAGGAGCAATTGCTTCAAAAGTCGTCGACTTGGGTTTAACTCCGGAGTCCGATGAAACCAAAGACTCAAAAATTAGTAATCACTGCTTCTCTAATTCACGCTCAGCATTAAAGGACCTGTACTGGTAATGATGGCGATGACAATTTTTAAAACTCAAAATCTTAGAAAATTTTGAACAGGTTTTAGTTTCAGTTTCGGTTTTGACATTTCAAAAAAAAAACGGTCTTGGTTCAAGTTTAGGTTTTCAAAAATTTGGCTGATTAGGTGTCAGTTTCAATTTGGGTTTCAAAAATTTCCTTTAAAACCGGGTTTTTAGGTTTAGGTATCCACTCTTGCTGTCAGCTCTATCGCAGCGCGTCTTTTCTCAAGTGTTTGATGCATAATTACTACACGTAATATTTCCTCCAAACTTTTATTGAAAACAAAAATGTTAGATATTGCACTAAATAATTCTATGATTTGTAAAACCTACATAAAAATCAAAAAAATATGCAATACTTGTGCAGTATAATAGCAACAAAAAAGCGCCAATAGCTACAAAACCAAATCACATAATTACCCTATCCGCATGACCAATTTTTGAGAGCTTCAGGCCCGCAGTTTTTGGCTGTCATTTCTGCATCAAAATCAATTTAATGGTGTCATAATGTAATAAAGTGATTATGATGATTATGACATCAAAAATTGATTATGATGCGGAAACTAGAACCATGAACCAGGCCTGAAACCCTCTAAAATTCGACAAGTGGATAGGCTAAATCTTAACCAAGAATCTGTTGATTTCAAGTTTCAACTGAACAAACACAAATTTAAAATTTACACACCCATACAAAAGCTATAAATGTTAAGAAAGCAAAGATAAAACTGTTGAATTTTAAACTGCTCGCTCCTTGGGTTGTTTCGTCTTGCAAAGGAAGCTTCGTCGGTAAAATTCCCCCAAGCTCCCCACTCAAACTGTTGCAATTGTTCCCTTGACAGCAAGTTTTATTGCACGATCTAAAAATTTTAAAACAATAATGTTTCAGTCGTCTTCTAAAGAACATGGGTTTGCCGATGGATCTTGCTGCATTGGCCCGTGCTCGTGAACCTGAGGGCAGGGCGCATTAATACTTTGAGGAAGCATTTTTGTAGGCCTGATTTGGACTAGCAGCAGACTTTTTCTCGGAGGACCCCTTTTAACTGCGTTTTTTACGTTTGCATGTCTTTGACTGGGACCTCTATCACTGGAGGCCCCGGGGACATAGCCTCCCATTAATCCGGCCCTTTCACGGATCCAGCAGAAAAAGACCTTAAAGTGAGCAACGTCTGTTTATATCGTTTTCGCTGGTATTACTCTGTTTACGCAATCTTTGGATTTCATTACATTTAATTAGGTGCAAAGTTCGAACAAAACTTAATTCATGAAAATGACATTGTAATTGTATACGCCGTCATTAAAAAAAGAGACGTAAGCTGGAATTCAATTTTTTTGCATGCTTCTCGGAGTCACTCCCAGCAGAATATTAACAGTGATTGGAGGAGACTGCGAAGTGAGCTTGCGCTCTTCAACTCAGCAGCCACCCGGTATATATATCAAATGCGATCGGCTCCAGCCGTGAATCGAACCCGTCACGTAGGATTTGTAATTCACCTTCATAATGCTTGGCTTGATCAACAACAAATCCTTTTCTTTTTTCAAAAAAATTATCTGAATACAACTTACTTAACAACCGACTGGTAAAGGTATGGGACAGCTGGTGCAAGCACACATTGTTTAGGCCATTCCCCATTGGCGGCCCATTACAACTATCAATCACGAATGATTGAACGCTGTTAAGGGACATAGGCTACATGACGATTGACGAACAATACATACGCAATACTCTTCGCACTTTCGCTTGTGCCGAGCGCCTGGCGCGAAAGCTGCGACTTCTATTTTTAAACTCTTTATTAAACTCTTAAGTGTGACCCGACCGGGAATAAAACCCCACTCTACCGGCTACCAAGCGGACACTCTTAACCGATACACCAGGCGCCGGTTAGTTAGTTAATTCAGTGCTCCGCAATCGGTGTGCCGCGGAATATCAATATTTTGAACCACAAAACTGAAAAAAAAATGACAAGAGTGTATATGGGTTCCCGATTTATTTCAGAATTGCACCGATCTATCTCAAAAGATCTTTTTGAAGTTTCGCTTAGTAGCGTAAGGATTATCATCACTGTAATTAATCTCCACATTTTTCTCGTATTGCATAACTACCAAGAGACCCGCACGTTGTACTACAGATTATTGTTGTTAGCAACCGAACCTTTTTCTTAAATGTATCTAGATTTCCCCGCATTCTTGATGATAAGGAGCGTTTTATTGCCAATTACGAATATTCACCTAGTCTTGGAAGTATAAACATAAAAAATTCCAGCTTTCACTCGACGCGTCGATCCCGTTGTGCTCACCTTTGACTAACCTCAGGAAACCGCTTTTGTTTGATTTTTCTTCTCACGCAAGCTGGAAGCTGATATTACAACTTACTTTGCTTAATTTTGAAGTGCGAGCAACCTTGAACAACGTTAAGGCGGTTGCACACTGAGCTCGTTGCAATACGCCACGACCAATGCGATCACGTTTGCGTCAAGTCCTGCGACTGCCAACGCCCAGTTGCCCACTGCTGCAATTTTCTTACGGATTTGTTACATCAAAAGTATGACCATTGTTTTTTTGCAATTAAATCGTAACAATGTGATTGGATCCGAAATTCTTTTTCTGTTGATGTTGAAATTTCAACGCAAAAAATTATCATTGCCTGTTAAAGAAAACTTTCTTGAACTGCGAAATGACAGAACACTGCGATTGAAATTCCGTGATATTACTCTCGATGAATTTTGAATAGCTGTTGAAAAAGAATATAGGCAAATTTCGGAAAAAGCTCTCGAAATTCTACTCCAGTTCTGCACCACATATTTGTGTAAACAAAGTTTTTCGACGTTGGTGTTGATCAAAAATGACAAACGATCATGCTCGAAAGAAATTGATCGGGAACTTCGAGTTGCCATTTCAAATATAGACCCCAACATGCAGCGATTGAGCTCGTTACGACAACCCCAAGCATCCCATTGAACTGCTGATCCCGTTGAACTGTAGTTACAGTGATTTGATGTGGAAATTTTCTGCGCTTGTTTGCTGAGGTGTACCGCAAAAATTTGAACATGGTTTTAGTGTGCCGTGAGTACGAAAAGGTTGCGGAGCATTGAGTTAGTAGCATATTTATCCTCCTATCACGAGAAAGCGATCAATGCGCTATACGAGCTCGCTTAGGTGTTGCCAGCCATCTGTCTACCACACCAAGATGGGGGAATCCCGCTAAGTGCCTTTACCAACGGCACAACAAGCAAACTTGCCGGTTTGTTCTCCACTCTGTCCCTTTAATGCTGAGCCTCAAGCAGGGAAGCTGTGAATACCAATTTTAAAGTCATTGGTTTGACCCGACTCGGAATCAAACGCGAGTCTGCCGCTCAAGAAACAGACGTTCTATACCACTTGGCCATCTGAGCTGTTATAGGTTGTAAGCGACTGGTAACGTAGTAATTAAAGACATCGGGGCTGGAAGTCCAGGGTTCGATTCCCGTCTGGTTAAATCGGATACAGTGTCGCCAACGGCTCGCCACCGCTGCGATGTTTCTTCGGAGCTGTGGTGTCCAGGCGCTAAGCCGCGGAGATGGACCCCGCCATTCGTTACACGTTTAGGTGCAATACCACGAGTGTTGTACAACGAAGATTTTAACTCACTTGATTGTGTAAGGAATCTTTGATATATCCAGAGGTAGATCAATTGTGCTTGTGCTCTGTTTTATCAGGATGTCAGCTATTTCATTGCAAGGAGTGTCGCACAGCGATTTATTGGCGCAAAGGTAGGCTTTGGCATCACCTAAAACAACATCGAAAATCAGTAAAGAGCAAAATTATTCTTTCAAAATGATACAAACCGTAAATAAAACAACTAAAGTTCAAAATACCATAAACCTGGGACGAAAATAGCTTAAGGAGGAACAATAAAACTGCTGTAACTCTTAAAACTGGACGTTTCGACGGCACAAGTCCAACTGCCATCATCAACAGGGTCACATACACTGCTGATGATGGCAGTTGGATCAATGCTGTCGAAAGGTCCAGGTTTGAAATTATGGCTGTATTTTTCCTCCTTAACTTAACTAAGCTGAGCCAGACAGTTCAAGAACTTCACCCTATTCAACTCAGAGTACCCTTTTCGGGCTCTTATGGTTTGTTTCCAGTTGATGGGGCCAACCGGTCACAATTCGTGATAGACTCAAATTGAATAACTCAAGTACAGCTTAACTTTACTGTTCATGAACCTTTTGTTTAGAGTTTAATAATCGCCCCCTCTCTCCCATAGACCGCCCCTCATCGCCTTTCTTCCAACATTTGTGGTAGAAAATGGGAAAAATTTACTCGCTTGGGTTTGATCAGTAAAATAAGCTAAAGCTAGCAAGAAATATGCCTCCCATTTCAAAATTCAAGGGTCTTCCCTTAATGGCCACGAGACACGTGGGTGTAATTAACCGATAGTCAGATCCAGGGGGCAAGTGGGATAAACCTCCTTAATTTTTTAGCTACACCGATTAGCATATTGGTCTTTTGACACTTCTAGACAAGGCCGCAGTAAGACCTCGGGGGGTCCCATAATTTTTTCGCAGATTTGATTATGACGTAAGCAGCTGCTTTTGACATAGTATCTAATTTTAACGTAAGCAGCAGAATTATTTTGGAAAGTCGCGATTTAGCTATCTTTTTAAGTTTGATTCGACCCTACCTGGGGAAGGGGGATACAGTTCCCATTGCCCACTCTTTATTGTCCGTCCCTGCTTTAAAGTGCTTTTACACACACAAAACTGCTAGATAAGCAGTTTTCAATTTTTTTGCCCCCCTATGAAATTTTTAGAACCACCCTTGTAAACTTACCATCAATAACTTCCAGGGCCACATAGCTTAGCGATCCGTAGAAGCACCAATCAGCACCATCAGAACACTGCCTTTCTTTTACAGTTTTGATATTAAAGGCTGGGGCAATAGCTCCATCATGACATGTCAAACAACTGACGTATTCGAAATTTACAAAATTAAGAGCCACCAACAAAATTAGTAACTTGGCCATTACTATTATTAAATCTGCAAGTAAGACTGTTATACTGTTACTACTTTCAACAACGCATTTTTAAGTGCCGGTACGGGTAAAAAATCTTCATTGTATTCACGGTATTACGCCGAAGCGTGTAACGAGTGGCGAGGTCTATCTCCGCGTCTTATCGCCTGGGTAACACAGCTCCAAAAAACTTCGCAGCGGTGGCGAGCCGTTGGCGACGGTGTATCCGATTCGACCGACCCGGGAATCAAACCCATGATCTCCTGCGCCAAACAAGTTTAGAAATGCGCTTCTTCGCACGCGATCGGTTTTACAGATTTTCACCGGCGATCCTCTGATCAGACCTAATAAGGCCGAAACAGTGGTTGTGAAGAGATTGAGAATGCAAGCGATAGCTAAAAACAACATTTGGTTTTTTGCATATTAGTTCTCCAAGTTAGCAACTGTGAAAAATAGCTCAAACTCACAGTAACTCTTAAAACTGGAAGTTTCAACAACGTAGGTTCAGCTGCCATCATCAGCAGAGTAAGCAAGTACTGCCTCGCTTTACTCAAACTTGCTTTCTTAATTACGCCCACCAGTCACTGCAAACTTCAATTGCAACTGAATGGATTTCCGATAAAACTTTAATTTTTAGGAACTGGAAAAATGCATTACAGCAGCTGAGGTTACTCTGGGTCAATGAACTGCGCAACATGCACTTTGTACTTCTGGATAATGTCTGATATTATCCAAGCTGCAAAAATTTTCAAGTAATTTGGCAAAGAAAGCAACTTTAATTGACTTGATAAATTTTCATGGTCAGCGAATGTTTTATTTATACAATATATTAACAACAGTTCCGTTGCCGCATAAATCGCGCAAATAATGTGCAAGCTATTTTTGGCACTTGCAAGATCCGCTACAGACAACGAAAACGTGGTTTTGAATGCGACAGTTCCTCCTCATTAGCATTGATGCTGAAACCGTGTAAACCTATTAGGCTACTAGGCCAAGTTGATAAAGCGTCTGCCGTTAGAGTTATAGACTCGGATTAGTCTTGGTTTTTGAAGATGTTTACGGAGAGAGCAATTGCCCTTTCTGCTCTGTAGCCCACTTCTGCTTGATTGCCCACTGTTAAGTAGCTGGAGGGTATGGTCTTCTTTTGTTGACACTGCTGTGACGCTGTATATAGCGGAGGTTCCCAACCACTGGGTCGCGAGTAGGTAGCAACTGGGTCGCGAGAGCGCTCAGTCAATATGGCGGCGAACCGCACAAGTTAACATGCAACCCTATAACCATAGCACATATTGATTGCAAAATAAAAAATGCGATAGTTTCATATGTCTATTTGATAAATTCTGTTTACAAGCAACTACTATAAGTAGGTCTACTGATATAGGCGCTCGCATGGGGACCACGGTGCCATATGCCCCGCCCCCTTTTTGGCCCGGTAATATTAAGGTGCTAAAACCTAACTTTCAGTCTATCATTCCTCAAACTAATCATGGTTGCAGCCTTCTTTCACTTATTTTAGCTAAGCTTCTGCTTTTAGATGAAAGCTGCGCAAATATTTTTGCGTTGTCTATGCTTTAAACATTTTTGCACTATAGACTCTATAGTGACTGCACTCACTGCATGCCCTTTTTCGATAAAAATGTGTGCTAAATAAGTGTTTTTATGTGAAAACCACAAAAATTTGAAGGCATCTTGGGGCGTAGCCCCTAGACCTTCTTAGCCTACAGCGGCCGGGATCTTCGTCCCCAGACCCCCCGTTGTTTGTGCCCCTCCCCCTCGGTCTGCCAAATCCTGGGTGTGCCACTGCCTAACGAACGACATCTGTAGTGCAATCATGCCATGGCAAAATTGTGGAAGGTTCAAATGTAACATAACAATCGATCTATTGTGATCTAATAAAAGTTCTGCAGTGGCAGCAACTAAAACGAAGATGAAGAGCATATTGGACTTACCGTAGAGCGAGACAGCGCTGTTTCTGGCTATTAGCCTTCATCAGCCGCCCTCATGTAAGAAACATTCATCTTCCAGGACGAATGATCTTTCCAGGACCACCCATCCTTTCGGATAAAAATTTCTTAAAGAATTTAACTTTTGTGGTACGCATATCCACTCGTGTGGCTACGTCACCATTCCAGTCAAACTCTTTACGTGACCAGGGTGAAGAGCAAACAACTAAAAAGCAATGTCCTTCCTGGCCTACCGGACGGGAAGTCATGGCGTAGCCAACACGTAGCCACATATTGGACGTAGCCAACACCTTACGTGTCTCTTTATCAAAGATTGCCCCTCGTAATCATCTTATCGCCAACAAACAACCCCAAGGTTTTCATTGATAAAATGATAATGACCGTTTCATCGTGTTTTTTGCTGAGTGTAGGCCTTATTTTCAGTGATTACTAGGGCGATTTTTGGTTACAAAAGTTACTTTTTTTTTACTAGGTCCAATTAACGTAAAAAACGTTTAACCAAAATTTCACAGCTATAGGGTCAGTATTTAAAAAGTTATAACGATACAAAAAGTTACTTTTTGTCTTTTAGGTTGCATTTTGGTTTTGTGCTTTTTTGCATAATTTTTCTAGTTTTTTGTCTTGGATTGATGCAAGAAAGATAAAGTTACAATCTACAAACACTAAGGTGCCTCTTTGGTGCCAGCCAACAACTGCTTCTGTGGAAAGAAGTTTTTCTATGCTTAACAAATTACTTGCAAAGGACAGAAACTTTCTACCACAAAATGTGAAACACTATATGTGTGTTCACTATAACTTAAGCACGAGGTAGAACTGAGCCTTCTTCACGATTTTTCATGTTTGGCTGCAACTATTTTCGTTTTACTTTTATTTGTTTAATAAAGTTACTTTTTGGTTACTTTTTTACAAAAATAAAGTTACATTTTTAAGTTTTTTAGGTTACAAAAAAATCGCCCTAGTGATTACCTAGTTGCCTTCTGACGAATAAATGTTTATCATTTTTGAGCGTACTAAAAGCGTAATCAACAAACTACTGGAAGAGAAAGACGAAAGTTAGGTATTAAGCAGTCTAGCCTAGGTATCAAAACGACAAATTTTTGTTTTTGTATCGTGGGTCGCGACCGGGGCGCGACTGTTTTCATTCCGACACCGGTCCGCGAAATAAAAAAGGTTGGAAACCGCTGATATATAGGAATGTAAATAACAACAAATTTAATTGTATTGGCCTTACGGAAACAACGATCATAAAAAAGAGCAATACACGAAGCAGGGTTGCTTAAGAACAAGGCTTTCGCGTAATGCAATGAATTCGTGACTTTAGCAATTTCATGCAAGGTTTGTTTAAGTTTACATCGATTGATATGTTGCACTCAAAATTGCGAAATAACGTGCTTCTCTCTTTTCAAAACAATTAAGTCGTTAATAAATTCGAGAGAGTTGGATTTGATTGAAACCAAACCAGTGGCATTTCACGATCGAAAACAGAAAATAATTATGTTGTGCTACTGTTTGCACACCCTAACAAACTCAAGCTTTGACTGGTTAAAAGAAAAAACGTCATCCTTACGTCATTTCACAGAAAAATCATGTCTTCATTATACCCGCGGTATTACGCCGAAGCCTATTGCCAGTGGCGGGGTACATCTTCTTGGCTTAGTGCCAGGGCAAAACAGCCCCGAGGATCAGCAATGGCTCGCCGTATGCAAATAGGCAACAGTGTTCGATTTGACTGGACTGGGTATTAAACCAAACACCTTCGGGGCAGAGAGCGATTTCTTTAACCACTGACTTAATTAAAACGTAAAGGTACGGGACAAGAACTCTAGCACACACCTGTAGGCAGAGCCGTAGCAGCCGCCCCCCAAACCCCCCAATAGGGGGGCCACACTGCCCAAAAGGGGCCCCAAATTACCTTAGAGGACTCAAAGTTGCATCAATTCAACAACGAAAGTTTGCTGCGCGAATTGCGTTGAATAGGATTTTTTGTGCTCAGATTCTATGTATCAGTATCGAAAGTCTTCGCCATTGTTTCTTTTTAACTAGCGTCATAAACTGCGTAATGATATGTCACGAAGAATATACTGTGTGTAAGAGTGCGCGTGGGACTTGAAAAAGGAAGCCGGTGCAAAGTTGGACCCAATCCTTTTTTATATTTTAGATTCAAATTTAGTAATTTTGAAAAAATTAAATTCAGATTCGTTAATACCGTGTGAGGGGGTTTAAAATTTTATATATCTATTTTTTTATTCGCATTTTCATTCTCCTGTCACGACAAAGCGACGGGCGCTACAAGAGCTTACTTAGGAGTTGCCGGCCATTCTGTCTAGCACTCTTAGGCTACATGCGGGAATCCCGTTTAGTGCCTTTCCCAACGGCACAACAAGCGGACTTGCCGGCTTACTTCACACTATCTTTTTACTGCTGAACGTCAAGCAAGAAAGCTGTGAATACCAATTTTAAAGTGATTGGTTTGACCTGACTCGAACCCCTGAGTCTGCCGATCCAGAAGCTGACGCTCTATCCACTCGGTCATCCGATCGGTAAATTCAATTCAATCCTATTCTAGTTCTGTGTAAGTAACCATACTCTGACACTGAGTACAAAAGTCCATTAAAAGAGGTTTTGCTAGTTCGACAACGTCTGCTTTTGAAATAGGGCAGGAATTGGACATACTCCTCGAATTTAGAAAATGCGTTGTTACTTGTTACTGTTACCAGTGCAGTACAAAGCTGCCGAAAACTGAAACGTATCAAAACGTTTAATAGATCTAATATCATGGCAGACAACAGACCAGCTTCTATATTTATTTGCATTTTTATACACCTGTCTCAGAAAGCGACGGGGACGGGGCGCTACACGAACTCGCTTAGGAGTTGCTGGTCATCTATCTACCACACTGTCTACAATGAAGGAATCCCGTTAAGTGTCTTTCCCAACGGCACATCAAGCGAACTTGACGGCTTGCTTAACACTATCCCTTTAATGCTGAACGTCTGGTAGCAGTGAGTACCAATTTTTTAGTCATTGGTTTGACTGCGCTCAGAATCAAACCCTGAGTCTACCAATTCAAAAGCGGACGCTCTATCCACTCGGCCATCCAAGTGATTCTTCACCGGCCATATTGTCATTTCAAAATTAATGCGCCCGGTCTCCAGATTATACTGCTGTCATAAGAGCATCCGCGAACGAAAAAGTGTGTTTTAGTAGACGATTTTAATGGTAATGGATAAATACTGTAGGTGTACAACAAACTTGACTTGAAATCACACCTTTTAATTTTTCGTAGTGACAACGCGTATGTTTTACTACACTATTTGCATTGTGGTGAGAAACTTTGCTGTTACCCCTGGAAAAACCTAAAACAATTTATATCGAGAGCTTAATGTAGGGGCCCTTGAAAGGATTTTGGGGGAGGGGGCAAAGTTGAGCTGCTATGGCACTGCCTGTAGGCTATTCTCAAATGGCGGCCCATTACAAACATCATTCATGAATGATGAAACGCTGTTAATGGATATACAAGACAAACAACACACATACATTAAACCCAGTGTTTTTCAAAAATTTAGAGCTGGATTCAAGCAAATTAGTAAGTTCATTTAATGCACAGGGTTCCTCGAGTATCTGGAATGTTTCAGTGAGGCTCCGCTCCACCGGCAAGATTGAAAACCGGTCACTTAACTCTTCGCACTTTCCGCTTGTGCCGAGCGTCTGGCAGGGGAGCAGCGAATACTATTTTGTGATTTTGATTCTTGACTCAATCAAATCCGAGAAAATGATGTCACGAACAAACATTAATCGAGGAAATCATTTTGTCGCTAGGTGGCAACATCGGATCAAAGCTTGACTGCAGGGGTGAACTGGTCGGACCAGTTGGTAGGGCATTGTGTGAGACAAATTACTCTAAAATTAAAATTAAATTAGCAGGAATCAGTAAATTTATTTTGTTGCAGCGAATAAAGAACAGCCAATAAAAGAAAATGACTCTGCAGATGAATCACATTGACACAGCAGCAGGCAGCTGCGAAGGGACGAGTTGGTTTTAAGTCGAGCAGCAACCCCTTTGTTATACAAAACAAACAAACAAACAAACAAACAAAAGAATGTGCATTGGGTAGAGTGTAGAGTCAGAGTAAGACTAGATATACTTAATGAAATGAGGCTTTTTATATTCCCGTTGGAATTTATGATACGTTAATCATTTCAAATTTCCTTGAGAATGGTGACAGTGTTCGATTTGACCTTACCGGTAATTAAAACCATGACCTTCCGCGCCGATAGCAACGTCTTTAAGCACTGGCTTAATTAAATGGTGGAGGCACGGGACAAAGGGTGCTTTAGCCTAAGCATACATTGTGTTGGTCATTCTTAAATAATGGCCCATTGCAAATACGAATCATGAATAATCGAACGCAGTTAGTGGTCATACAAGCCTAACAACACACATAACCCTTCGCACTTCCCGCTAGTGCAGATTGCCTGGCAAGGAAGCTGCAAATACTATTTTCAAAGCCTTTAATGTGACCCGGCCGAGAACAAAACCTAGTTTTCCAGCTTCCAAGCTTTGCATTCTTGGATAACAAAACAAGTGATTTGTCTACAGCAGTGCTTTTCAACCTTATTTGGTTAGTGGATCCCTTCTAGTGACTCTCAAGTCTCAACACCAGTGGACCGTGGTCCTTGCTCAGCAATGAGGTTTTCAGTCGGTATTTCATTCGTCCTGACTACAGCTGTCCGATGGCCTTATATGGTTAATTATCGTTATAACTAGGGCCAGCTAAAGTCAATAAAGTCAAAATTTTTTCGGTACCTTATTGCGTGATCAAACGTGTACTAACGTTCGTTTTAGGCGTTCAGAAGTCTGTTTTGCTAGATTTTATAAGTCCAAATAAAGTCAAATTTTGCATAAAGTCGAAACTTGTCAAAATTGTCTTCATCAAAAATTTCCTTACAAAAATGAAAAAACTTATATTTCTCTTATATTTTTTTGAATTTTTGAGCTAATTTTATTCACGGTTTTATTTGATTACTTTGAGATAGTTGCAATTGTAAAAATGCGTGCGGTAATTGAGAAGGAAACAGCACTTATTACGCACGAAATCGTCCTAGTAGTAATTAGGGTTGGATCCAATCATTTTTTTCTAATTTTGAAATTCAAATTCAAATTCATTGACTTTGGAAAAACAAAATTCAAATTCAAATTCATTGACTTTGAAAAAATGAAATTCAAATTCATTGACTTTGAAAAAATGAAATTCAAATTCAAATTCAAATTCATTGATTTTGAAAAAACGAAATTCAAATTCAAATTCATTGACTTTAAAAAAACGAAATTCAAATTCAAATTCATGAAGAATTCGTGAGCGGATTCAAGTTCAAAATTCAAATTCAATCCAACTTACCAGTCACCAGTATACTCACCAGTGTCGCCACTCATCAGCCACCTCTACAAATTCAATACTTGGTCAGCCAGATTATCATAATTATGCGTTTAAAACAAGAAATATTTTTAAGTACTGTAGGTTTAGCAAGTAGCAACTTGTTCAAAATATTTTCTCTCAAGAAATGCGTAAAATAAAGCAAAAGTGTAGCTAACTTCAAAAATGACAGTGCAAGATGCAAAAAAACATAACTTTAATTAGAAAACACGAAGAACAATTAACAAAATCGAAGAGATAAAGCAAGCACACGAACAAATTTTTGACGACTACAAAACATTTTTATTGCATTTTATAAGCAACAGCCTCTGAAACGTCTCCGTGCCTAGTGAAACTATAGACCGCGCCCAGTGAAACCACTACTATTGAAACCATAGATCAAACGCAGCTATTTCACATTCAAGATAGCTGCGCATAAATGTGTATTCTACTCTATATGAGAGGAGAAAGCATTGTCCGGCCATCTGACCTTTATATTAATAATAAGCTACTGTAAATCGTTCTTTTTTACTGAAGTTTCTCGGCAACTTCACTTCAAGTTAAAATGCTATAAAAACCTTTAAAGATATGAAATCCGAGCGATTGAGTGTAAAGTCTCTTCTCCAGCAGATGCACTAGGAAGGTTACTGTGGCCCAAAAACAACTTCAAAGCGCCTTGCGGCGTCGTATTTGCCATCATAAACTTTCTGTTGGCTTGATAAAATTTTATGGAACGTTTGCAACATTAACTGATATAAACCAGTTACATATTGCTACATTTGCTTTGTAAGGTTTAAATCGAAAAACTCATAGTTCGTCAATTGTTTAATTAAAATATTCAAATTCTTTGACGTTGAAAAAACGAAATTCAAATTCAAATTCATTGACTTTGAAAAAACGAAATTCAAATTCAAATTCATCAAGAACTCGTGAGCGGATTCAAATTCAAAATTCAAATTCAATCCAACCCTAGTAGTAATACTTTGTGGTTTTCGTTAGAAACATCCATGATGGCACACAAACTGTTAATGTACAGTACAGTTGCGATAACAACGCATTTTTGTATTACATACTATAAATTTGTTGAACCGGCCGTTAGCCCTGTTGCTTAGCGCACACGCTATAAATGCGGGAGGTCTGGGATTTAAATCCCGGGTCAGTCAAATCGACACAATGTTGCCAACGGCTCGCTGCGACGTTTATTCAGAGCTGTGTAGCGCAAGCGCTAAGCCGCGAAGATGAGCCGCGCCACTCGTTACACGTTTCGGCGTAATACGGCGAGTATAATGAAGATTTGACTTTTTTTGACACTATAAATTGATACCAGTACACAATGGCTCGTTAACCTAGGTTTTGACGTCATGCCTCGCTTTGTTGCATTAGCTTCTCGACAGAGTTATTGAGAAAATGTTCAAAGTAGGCTACCTTCTTCTTCAAAAATTTGTGTAAATTGCGGATTATAAAACATTTATAATAAAAAAAGTGCAACAAGACATAAATAATAGGCGAAAGCGGTTAGGTCAAAATAAAGTCAAAATTTTGCTAAAATAAAGTCAAAAACAATTTTTTTTTAGGTCGAAAAAAGGCCCTTCATAGTTATAACATGTTAATAAATTTTGTGCTTGTAGCTCCTAATTAATGTGTCGTGCCCACACAGGGGGGCCAATGATGGCCCCCGGTTGAGAACTTCTGGTCTACAGTGTTATTCTGATGCCTCAAAATCGTAATTGGGTGGGTAGCAATCGCCTCTTCGTAGTTTGTCAATTGTTATAGGAACCCCTTCATAATTTTAGGGTAAACGCTTTAAATATCTGACTACGAAACACCAGCCCTCGTCAGGAAGCATAGCAGGATGATATGTAAAAACGGTAAATTGTATTCATCAAAAACAATAAATTGTTGTACGCACACACTCAGTAAAATGAACGAAAGTACAGTGAAATTATATACGTAATAAACTTATGAAATCAAATACAGTGCACTTGAAGTTGCATAAAAAAAAATAGTAATTTCCCACCATTTTACAAATTAAAAGCTTGCATGGTACATAAAAAAAGATGACAAACTTAAATGCGTAAAATACATGAGCACCACGACTAACACAACATTTTGCAAAAAAAAAAAACAATTTCTTCCAAATTATGACTTATTTCCTGGTGTATTTGAATAACTTCTATCGACAAGATTACTAAAGTTCAGATTTTTTCTTTTGATTATTTATTGCTTGAGGTTTCTTGATTTTTTCCAACATCTGCAACATTTCGTCAATGGTGGGCCGTTCACGGGGGTCCTGGACCAAGCAGCGCATAACCGTGTCCCGTAGGACAGGGTCCTGGGGGTAAGGAGGAAAATCAAACCTGGTCCCAACAGAATAAACAACTTTTTACTTTCAACATCACCATAAAATGTAACAAGCAAAAATTTTTGTCGCAAAAAAGGTCTCGATTTTAAGTTTCAGTTTTCATTCATAACAACCTCTAGCAGTACCGGCAGCATATTTCGAAATGGTTGCATAGAAAATTTCCACTTTGCTTTCCAGCGATGTGATTGGCTATAAGGCTAAGCATTTGCGCGAGTATGCTGCAATTAATGAACAATAAACTGAGAAGTTCTGCTTCATTGACATCGAGTGGCAAGAACTTGCACGCTCTTTTCGCAAACGCGAGCCAATCAGATCGCTGGAAAGCAAGAGGAAACTTTCTATACAACCATTCCGAAATATGCGTCCCGGCAGGGCCGGTACAAGGGGATTCCGACAAATCGCGTCCTCTGAAGAGACATCCGCTGTGGACGTCAAAATCAGGTTTGCATTAAAGCATGAAGCTTCCGGAAATACTATCAACAACCTTCCCCTCCCCGAAGTCGTAATCCGGACCTGGGTACCGGTGACAGATTGTTCGTGGCCGGTTCGATTCACGGCTGGAGCAGATCTTATTTGAAAGATTCGGGTGGTTGCTGACTCGAAACGTACGGTGACTTCGCAATTGCGGATGAATTTTGCTGATAATTAAATGCTTTCTTGCTTAAACTTCTCAAGATGAAAAAGCTCATTCCACAAATAACTTTGATTACGAACTAAGTGTCAGCTCTGACAAGTCCTGATTGGTTGAAACATACTTTAGATTACTTTCTGAAGTTAATGGAGGTCTACTTTTGCTATTGTTTTTTTGTAAGGTATTATACACACGCAAGGTTAGTTACAATTTCGTGAAGATTTACTAACTTACTTAATTTTATCGTGCATTAACGACTTAACATTCTCAATAAAATTCAAACCGAGCAAATCCATCCAAAAATAATCGTTTTTCAGGAGGTAGTGGTAAGGGAGATCCCCGTACATCAAATTATATAAGAGGGAGCACGCACTCCATATATCGGCCGGTGACCCAACCTGAAAATTGCATATATTTAAATGCACATTTATGCTCCTATCACGAGAAAGTGATTAAAGTGCCATAACGACCTCGTTTAGAAGTTGCCGGCCAAGCATCTGCCTACTATTCTAAGATAGGAAATCTCTCCAAGTGCCGTTACCAAGCTCACAAAAAGTAAACTTGCTGGCTTGTTCCCCACACTGTCTCGTTAATGCTGAGCGTCAAGAAGGAAAGCTGTGAATGGCAATGTTAAAGTGATTGGTTTGACTCGACTCGGAATCAACCCAAGTTTCTTATTTCAAGTTTGAAGCTTTATCTACTCGGCCGGCTGAGTTATAGCCCCAAAATCAACATTATACTGTATTTACTTCGAGATAACTTCTGATGCTAGCATGAAGCAAGAAACAGGCTGTCCAGGTTTTGATTTTACTCACATTTTTTTGAAATAGTTGATTTGTTTTTGTAGTAATAACAAACACTTTGCTATCAAAAACTTTAAAATCCTTAAGTAAAAAATAAAAATTAAATCTTCATTATTATACTCGCGGTATTACGCCGAAGCGTGTAACGAGTGGCGGGATCCATCTCCGCGGCTTGGCGCCTGCGCAACACAGCTCCGAAGAAACGTCACAGCGGTAGCGAGCCGTTGGCAACACTGTGCGGATTTAATTGACCCGGGAATCGAACCTTGGACCTCCCGTACCGATAGCGTTACCAGCGGTTAAATAACATATATCTGATATCTTAAATTATAATCTTGTATGATTCTTCGCACTTTGGCTGATTCATCAAACGAGCCCTTTAGGTATTTGTGGATCAGCTGAAGTTATAAATTTGATTAGTGAAAAGTAAAGGTACAGGAGCAAAATCTGGATTTTTTGGAGGGAGTACAGGGGCGAGTTCCGGGATTCTGTCGAGGGGGCATTTTGCTGCTATGATTTGATGGCAAGAAAACTGCTCTAACACTGAACATCGCAACTCAGTCACGCAAATTGTATTTAGAAATGTTTGATGTCACGGAAAGGAGCAATTGATTAATACCCCCCTTCTGGACCAGCAGCAAAGAGAGCAATTGGACGCTTTTGCTACAAACCATAACAGTGATTGAAGCTAAATCAGAATAATTTTTGAAACCGAACTGGGTACAATTACGGTTTGATTTCTAACAGATCGGTCCAACTTACGCTGTGCAATAGGTCAGGAGAGTATCGATCCTCGTACCTCTCTAATTCTTCCACTTCGCATCTGAGAATGTATTCGGGGGCAGCGTGGGCCAGTGGTTGCTAAACAAAAGAAACAGTGTTATGTCATAGATAACCTACTAAATGGTGAAATATGTTTATATTTCATTGCATATTTATCCTCCTATCACGAGAAAGCGATCAAAGCGCTATAACGAGCTCGCTTAGAAATATCCAGCCATTTGTTTAACACACCAAAATGGAGGAATCTCGCTAAGAGCCTTTCCCAACGGCACAACAAGTAAACTCGCCGGCTTGTTCTCCACACTGTCCCTTTAGTGCTTAGCGTCAAGCAGTGAAGCTGTGAATAGCTATTTTAAAGTGATTGGTTTGAACCGACTCGGAATAAAACCCGAGTCTACAGCTCCAGACGCAGACGCTCTTACTTCACAAATATCTGAGCTGTTAGAAACAAAACACAGATTTTGGTTGTTTTTCAATCGATCAATCCATTTGTTTGTTTAGTTAGTTAGTTGCATATTTATTATTTATTCTCCTATCACGAGAAAGCGATCAATGCGCTATACGAGCTCGCTTAGGCGTTGCCAGCCATCTGTCTACCACACCAAGATGGGGCAATCCCGGTAAGTGCCTTTCCCAACGGCACAACAAGTAAACTTGCCGGCTTGTACTCCACACTGTCCATTTAATGCTGAGCGTCAAGCAGGGAAGCTGTGAATACCAATGTTAAAGTCATTGGTTTGACCCGACTCGGAATCAAACCCGAGTCTACAGCTCAAGAGACAGACGCTCTATACCACTCGGCCATCTGAGCTGTTTTCACCCAGTGATACTGAACGTAGGCTACAGTAACAGCAAAGACTTCCGAGAAACCTTGGGGTACCACAAAGCATTTACAAGGATTCCCTGACCGCAAGGAACCAAAAAAATTAAAGAGAACTTAGTCAAGGTCCTGAATTCTTTGGACATACTGGCCCTGAATGTCTATATTGTTCAACGTACTCTATTTTTTTAGAACTCGAGATATTTTTTAACACTTACTCGATCTTTATGCACACATATGGACGTGTAGTTGACTGTTGGTGTCTGAACGGCGAATTCAAAATCAATCACTTTGATCTTCCCAGTTTTGGTTAAAAGAATATTATCCAAATGAATATCCAGATGAAGAATCCCTAGGAAAGTGTAATTGTAGCTTTAATCAAGTTCGAGTTCGCTGAAAATTTGCATTCCTAGTCCAAAATCAAGTTCTTCATTTTGAATTTACATCGGCAACATGGTCCAGTGATATCGTGCGTAAGTTACAGATCCTACATTATGGGTTCGATTCACGGCTGGAGCCGATCGTATTTGCAATATACACTTGCCCGTGGCTCGTACCCGGTGGCTGCTGACTCAAAAAGCGCAAACTCACTTCGCAGTCTCCCTCAATCACTGTCCACTTTTCTGTTCAATATAATTTGAAAACAACCTTCGAGTTCAAATTCGACGACAAAGACCAAGTTCATTGAGTTCAAGTTTGAAGCCTGCTTATATCCATAACTTAGATTGGCGGGGGTGGAAACGGGAGAAAGGGGCGGCTATACCTTAACGTTTGCTTATAGGCCTACATACAGTATAAGAATATTAGCACTTTAATATTTTCAATTCCACAAATCTACAAAATAAGTTTTTTTTTACTCCAAGCCCACACAAAAATATTTTTGAAAACGATAATTAACTCCAAAATAATTTTCGAAGCATCAAATATATAATTCAACTATAATTGAGGGAAGTGAGCTTGTGCTCTTTGGGTCAGCAGCCTCTTTAAATACGCGTTCGAAAAAAATCCGTTTTGTCCGTAATAAATCCGCAGAGATTGGTCCTTAAAAATTCATGTGTTTTCAAATATTTTGTGTCATAGGAAAGTTTACCTTTTTTGTGAATTGCGTCGATCGCTTTTAGAATTTCCTTCCAAGCGACTCGAAGGTCTTGATCGGGTATTAAACGCCAGACCATCCAATCTATTGCGTCAACGTACTCCATCGCCATCACGCGGTAGTCGTTTACGTTGGTCCTATAAATTTTTTTGGGTTGTTAAACTTGAATTTTGCAATAATCCACGTTAGGACCAGGGCGTTGTTTTGTTCCAATAACTGATATTTAAGGCTCGTTTTATAGCGTACCTAGTTTTCTACAATAGTGAAGCTGTGTAAAAACTGTCGAAATAAAATGTTTTCATGTTTCGAAGATGCAAAATTAAGTCACAGGACGCTTGGATAACAAAGATTCAGCTGTCATCGTCAGCAGTGCAAGCAAGGCTGTGCAAAACTGAATTCACTTTTAAGAATTACGAAGGTAATAGTTTTCCACTTTAAGCTATTTTTGTATTTGTGAGTAAATCCAAAAACATTATTCGTATTCTACCCCCAGCTAAAACCTGATGTTGGCACCCCTAAACGTACCATGAGTAAACTTTTGCCACTTGAGGCACATCTCTTAACGACATTTGTATTTCCGCTTCATCTTTGTTCGCGAACGAAAAAGTTGAAATCTGAAGAAAATATTTCAAAAATAAAATCATCATTTTACTCGCGATATTACACCGAAGCGTGTAACGAGTGGCGGGGTCCATTTCCGCGCCTTAAATCCTGGACAACACAGCTCCGAAAAAACGATGCAGTGGTGGCGAGCCGTTGGCGACACTGTTTAACCGGCCCGGGAATTGAACCCAGATTTCCGACGCCAATAGCAATGTCCTTAACGACTGCACTAACCCCCCGCAGTAATTGATTCAAATTCAAGCGATAGCAGCAGTTTCCTTATTTTTTTCAATGAAAAAATTACAGAAAAGAGCAAAATTCTTGATAGGATTGAAAAGCAACTTTTACCTTCACCACTCCCAATTTCTCATCCTTAGTTTCAATCACTTTACAAACGTGTTGAGTTCCAATCTTTAAGTTGCCGATTGGTCTAAGAGAAACGTAAGTCTGTCCACCGATGCGAATTAAAGAATCCTCTTCGCAATCTAAAATACAAGCTTGTGACAAAAAAGTAGTAAGAGTAGCAGTGTCTTTTATTTTCACACTGCCATCACGATAAAGAATATGACAAGATGAAGGAAATATAACAACGGTACAAAAGAGGCAACAAAACGATTAACGTTATGGCATGGTGGTAGGAGAAGAGGAGTTAAAAAAAACAAGAGTGAGCATGGCTGCAATACCCAGAATGAAATGTAAGTGATAAAAAGCACGTTACATGTCAATTTAGTAGCCTTAGACTTTGCTGATAACATTTATAGGCGAAAAAAGGAGATCATCAAGAGGTAAGAGGATAGTCAGAACAAAAATCGTGAGGCCGGATTTAGACGACGAAAAAACCCATTTACATTCGCTATTAGTAGCCTACTTAGATCGATCTTTAAAAGAAAAGTTTTCATAGGCCAAAAGGGGAAGGGGCAGTGCTTCTTTGTCTAGGCTACGGCTAAGAGGAACACTACTTCCTTCCAAATTTTTGGCTGTACTTATTGTTAGACCTGCATTAATTGTCACTCTCACAAAAAAACGCGCCTTAAATCAATTTTGGCTGGCAACTCACTGTAACTGTTTCCTCTTCCCAAATAAGCCATTGTGATGAAATCCAGATCGATTTTGGGCTGAGTATGCAAAAACAAGTAGTTTGGTTGGTATTCGAACCCAATATTTTGTTTATAAATTAAACAACGAGGATTGCGCAAAAATATTTTTTGAACGACTTTTTCGTTCAAACCGCGACGGTTAATGTCTTAGCGCTTAAAGACATCGCCGTTGGTGGGTCTGGGATTCGACTTCCGACTGGTCAAATGACACGATGTCGCCAACGGCTCGCCACCGCTGCGATGCTTCTTCGGAGCTGTGTTGTCCAGGCGCTAAGCTGCGGAGATGGATCCCGGCAGCCGACACTCGTTACACGTTTCGGCGCAATATCGTGAATATGATGAAAGTGTTACATGTAGGCAGTGGCGTTGGAAGTACTTTTAAGTAGGGGGGACTGAAATTTGTGTTACCATACCAACGTCTGAGGGGCTTCGCCCCCCAGACCTCCCTCCGTGTTCTCGCAATATACGTCATGCGTACCATGCACTTCAGTAAAAGTCACTTGGAGACATATTGATGAACTCACGCTTTTCTCTAGCTGGTACAACATACAGTAGCCAGATGGACGTTTGTAAACGTATTAACCTCCTTTAAATGAACTTATTATCCGTTTACAAGCTCCTAGGCAGGAGCGTATTTAAAAGAGGGGAAAGCTGTGCTATGCCCCCCTCCTTTTTTTTTGACTCTGCCTTGTAATAAAAAAGAGCAAAACTAATAGTGCCAAGCGAATGAAATATGCCAGACTCTTTTAATCGTTTCTGTAGCTTGTGGCCAGGGGCGGATCCAGGGGGTAGGATGAGGGGTATGTATCCTCCCACCATAAATGTTTTTGATGTAAACAATTTTTTTGTAGTTTCGAACCTCTTCGACAGCGATAAGCCTTACATTACGCCTTAAGCACGCATAATCGAAAATGTGCAAACAAAATGCATAATATTTTTTGTATATAGTTGCATTCTCCTATCACGAAAAAGCGATCAATGCGCTGTACCAGATCGCTTAGGAAAATACGAGCTCACTTTGGATAATAATTTGGCGAACCACTCAGAATTAGGGTCAAAAATTTAAACAAAATTTGCCGGAAAATTATTCAAAAAGCGCTAAAATAGCCATTTGCAGCAAGTAAATTTTCAAAATTTTGGAGCATGCCCCCGGACCCTTTAGGGCTTTTCTTGTTTCTCAATCAGCTTCAAATTTGTTCTGCCGAAAAAATTACGCTGGAAAAAAATGTGGAAATTATGGCCACCCCCTTTTTTAAAATTCTTCGCTTCGCCACTGCTCCTAGGATTGTAATTCTAATATGATATTTTGTTGTTTCGCTGTTATTTGCCCGGAAGTTTCTATCAGAATTGAAGAAAATTTAACCGTAACATCATAATCAAGCTCTAAGATCTTTGTACACGAAGTTACCAGGAAATCGAACTACACGACCCAAGCAGCTATTTGACATGCTTTTCGACCCCGTTTGGTCGATATCGTTGGTTGAGAATGCCCTTCGGCGTATCTTCAGCCCCAGTTTTTGCGATTTTGTTCACTTTTATCACGAAGCTGCAAAAGTTAGTAACTTACGTTGGTTTGAAGGTATCAATGAAGAAAAAAAAACGAATAACAAGTGACGCCATAAGCCATCGTTGAAGTGCAATAGACTGTATGCTGTATTTATAAATTTTTGAAAAGAGGGGGGTGAAAGAGGGCTCAAATTTTCTATGGGGGGGGGGCTGAAAAAATATGGGGAGTGGCTTCAGGCCCCTCAGCCCCCACCTTCCAACGCCTTTGCATGTAGGCCTACGGTATTCTTGAAAGCAAATCTTTTATTTTCTACTTGCCTTTCTCGATGATGTCAAAAGCTGGGAACAACTCAGCTGGACCAGAAAAAATAACAAAAATAATAATTTTACCAACATCTCGGTATTGGCTTATTACTTTTTGACTTTACACCTGGCAGGTGAGCTCTGTTGTTAAGCACGCGCTATCGGTGCAGCAGATCATGGGTTAGATTCCAGGGCTGGTCAAATCGGCTCACCACCTCCGCGACGTTTCTTCGGAGCTGTGCTGCCCAGGCGCTAAATCGCGGAGATGGACGCGCCACCCGTTACACGCTTCGGCGTGTATACGGTGAGTATGGTGAGATTTCATTTTTGATCCTTTTAAATTTTATGTTTCCCACGAATGATTTTATTTCCTGATACGCCAATATCCATGCAATCACGTGATTGCGAAATGAACCAACCTATGCCTATCCCACTTGAGTTAATTACTTTGCAGAAGTCTAGCCAGAGAAAAATTTAGAAGCCATAACATAAACGCGAAAATGAGCTGCTCTCGTGTTTGATGTCATAATCACTTTTTTTGATTGAAACATCGGAAATCTGATTGTGACGTGGGAATCCCTTGGGCTCCTGGCCTGCGGACGGTGGGCGTGTGGACGGGGTAATTGTCGCTATCCGCAAGCAGTCCCTTGACTTGAAGACCACTGGTCCCTTTGTGTCTGCCTGTTGCTGCGAGTAATATACGAGTTTTTGTTTAATGTTGACTCGTAGAGTTTGCGATTGACAACGAAATAAACTCTGTTATATTTAGGGGTGGTGGTTTGCTTGAAACTCGAGTGTGTAGACGAGGCTAATCAAGGCCTCAATCTCATCTGTTCCCAGGAGACGAAGCTGAGGACCTAACTGAATTCTCGCTCTCTTAACTTTCAATCACGAGGTTCTGGGTCAAAAACCTTGTCAACCTAATGAGCGGTCAAGCCGTAAAACTAGTCGAAGAATTGTTTTTTACGGCGTTTAGTAGGTGAGCAAGTTTTTTAAGGTCTACCGCGAAGCAACGAAGCTACAGAGCCTTAAATTCTTTTCACTTTTCTCTCAAAATCCTCATATTTTGTGCTACCTTGCTCTATTTTTCAGCTGTATTGTTCTCCTGACGGGGCCACGGCACAATGAAAGCGAAACCGATGTTGAATTGCTACGCACGTCACAAGTAAAAAACTTGCAGGCGAATTTTTTTTCAAGCACCAAAAGGCAGCGGTGGCACGTTCTCGTGACTGACCTCGCATAAATGATTTAATTGACCAGGAACATTTTCATTGTAATCATTTTTGGAATACACCCAGCAACTAGTATTTAATTGTTTTGTCAATATTTATATGTTTTGGCTTGGGCTTCTTTCACCACAGTCCTGCCACGCAGGTAAATATTTAATCGGAAACTTTTAGTCCAAAATGCGGAACTTCAATTTCTCGATGCTTTTGCTTTAGTGATGAGCTCAAAAGTTATACCTATATGTTAGTGAACTTTGTTGCACATTTATACGTTTTTGAAGGTTTCGTAGGGGCTTCTAAGGGGTACGCGTAAAGGAGATTGCAGTTGTGACTTGCGAGGTCGGTCTTGGGTTTGATTCCCGGGCCGGTCAAATCAGGCACAATGTCGCCAATAGCCCTTGGAGCGGTGCTGCTCAGGCGCTAAGCTGCGGAAATGGTCCTCACCATTCGTTGCACGCTTCGATGTAATACCGGTAGGCCTACTGCAAGTATCGGTGTAATGAAGATGTGATTTTTTCATAAACTAAGAGATCTGATTGTTTATGGTGTGTGCTGAAATTTGTGTGCTTGCGGCGTGTCTTTGAATGCACACCTTCGTTGAATTTTGGAGTTTAGCAAATAAAAAGCTTGGTTTTTCAACTTATTGTTTGAGAAGGTTGTTTACTGTAGTCAAGGAAATAAACTTTTCTTGACTTTAAATTATATCAACCATTATCAGCCCACAGCATTACCGATACCACAAAATATGAATCAGCACAATTGATTGCCTGGTGTGTTAGCCTATTCGCAAAAGCGTTATGGTCAGTGACTTAGTCACGGGGGAGGGGGTTACAACTCTCTCTCCATTGAGCCTCAAATGACGTCATACTAACTTCTCTTTCTGATATTTATTTCGAAGTGCTCGATACTTTGTGATTGATAATCTGGTTTTGTAATTGTCGTAATAACAAGAATTATGTAGGGTTGTTTCCTGAGTCTTGTTCTTTGCCGTTATGCTTATGATGCAATGACGTAATTTTATTAACAGGGCAGTGCCGCTCCTGTACACGCAACTGCCCTCGGCCCCTCAGACCTTCCGTAGAAAAAAAGCTAAACGATTTCAAGCAAAAATGATGTACGTAGTGCAGCTCAAAACAGGGCCGTTGAGAGAAAATCCGGGCCCCGGGGCAGAAATACACTTCGGGCATCCCACGTCGTTGTGTGTCTTTAAAAAGAAAAAAGATCTAGACATCACGAACACGGTAACTTCTCCGAAGTTTTTTCGTGTGTCTCTAAAAAAAAGGTCTTCGCCCTGCGATGGAGCTTATAAAGCCAAACTGTATCGCACGGCATTCAAAATCACGGGTAGAATATTATTTTACTGTAAAAAGGCTGTTTCCAGCCAGCAGGAAAATTCTGTACATTGCAACGTAAAAAAGTTTTTCGAGAGCGGGGCCCCTCAAAGATGACGGGCCCCGGCTTTGTACCCCCTTTCTCACCAGCTCTGGCTCAAAAAAGAACTAAATCGCCAACATTTGAATATCGTTTTACCAGTTTCACCAGAAAGCATTCCCTTGACTTCTTTACAACAATCGTGCCTTAACTGCCTTTGGCATTTTTAGTTGAAAACATCTCCTTTAATTTGAGGCCATCTTTTGTTATTATACAACCAGGGGCGGATCCAGGAGGGGGTGTGTGGGATATGCATCCCCTCTCAGCAGCCATTTTCAACAATGTTTTGGATGATTAAAATTTTTCCATAATTTCGAATCTCTTCACAACAATATGCCTTAGTCGCCTTAAGCACGCATAACCGAAACTGTGCGAACAAAATGCATCATATTCGGTGAAGCACTTTAAGTTAGGGGCCAAAAATATGACAAACTTTTCCTAAAAATTGTTGTTCAAAAAGTACTAAAATGGCCATTAGGCCTACAGTATGCAAATTTTCAAAATTTTTCCGGGGGAGCACGCCCCCGGACCCCTAAGAGTCGTATTTGGCACTTAAGTTGCTTAAAATTAACTCTGCCAAAACAAAACTACGTTCAAAAAATGACGAAAATTGGCGCCCCCTTCCTGAAAAAAAATTGTGAATAGGCCTACGCCCCTGACATGAAACATTTTCAAAAGGCTTGTTAACGCCCGTTTACGGGTCTTAACGTCTTAGCTTTTAGTTAACATTCAACCTAATTAAAAGTTACATCCCCCCCACCAAAATTTTTTGGATCCGCTTCTGTATACAACGTACGGTCAAATATGACGTCATTCTCAACCCCTCTCATTGCAAAATCCTGGCTACGCAAGTGGTTATGATCGAAACCGAAACCTGAAGTTTCAGTCGTGTGATCCTCGGCTGAAACAAAATGATGACGCGAATAAACAAATATTTGTGAACAAGTTGTTGTTTGCACTTAACTAATTCAAACATTTATCAACTTTACGTTCTTACGGTACAGGGTTCAATAATCTCGTTGTTCTTGCTTCCAGTGTTGGATGCTTTGTTTTTCCGTTAGTTCATTCATCGACTAGATATATGCACGTGAAGCGTAGCAGTAAATTATTAGTTTTGTTATTGCTTATTGACATTGCTGTATGTAGGACCGTAACTTTTAACGATAGGCCCCTATATGTTTTTTTTTTCATCCCTTTCCGTTCTAAGAAATGGTAACATGTTTTGTTTCGTTTAAACACTGTGTTTCTTAACCCGTACCAAGCGGCCGAACCCTAACAACTACGTGGCAGTCTCAATCGAACGCTAGAAACGGACAGCGTGACATCCAATTTTCTCCCCAAATCAGGTGAAGACCAAAAAAGGAGGTCATCACGATCAGGTGAAGACCAAAAAAAAGGTCATCACATTTTTCGACGTCCAATTTCCTCCCAAAATCAGATGAAGACCAAAAAAAAGGTCTTCACGTCTTCCGACGTTCAATTTTCCTCCCAAAATCAAGCGGCCAGTGGCCCCCTTGGGTACGCCTCTGAAAGTGTTAGGGATTAGGATATTGAAGGACTTTCACCGAATCCCAGAGACAGCTCCGTCGAACACTAGGGGTTCGGTCGAACCCCGGTTAAGAAACACTGTTCTGACACTACCGGTACTACAGCAGTTTTCCATTGCATTTGAGATGTTTTTTGAGCTGTCCACTGTCCTGTGTTCTCCTTAGATCACTTTCAAAGAATGGTTGGAATTGTAGGTTTATTAATTATAAGCAGTGGCGCCCGCAGAAAAAATATTGGGAGGGCAAAGTGTGACGTCGTTATCTTTGACGTCACCAACCAAATTTTTGAATGTGATACAGATAAGCTACTGATATAGCAACGAGGGAGTGGTTGGTGGTTACGCTTATTTGGACGCGTAATGGATTAATGTGCAATTACACAGTTTGTACACGTCCCCTTTGGCCAGGGATGAACAAACTTTTCAGCGCAAGGACTTCATTCAAAATTTATGTGGGCGGCATATAATAGGCCTATAATATCTCCTAACAGCAAATTTCAGTAAATCGAAAAATTCTTGTTGTTGGCAAAAAATAGTGGAAACTTCCGATTTGCGTAGCGAGAAATTTTAAAAGGTGGGAGGGGCGTCTCTTCCACTTTATTTCAAGCGTATTTTTTTCGGCTGAAAAAATTTAAAGCTGCTTGAGAAACAAGAAAGGTTCTAGAGGGGTCCGAGGGCATGCTACCCCGGAAAATTTTTAAAAAATTACATGTTTTAATGGCTATTTTGGTGTTTCTTAAATAATTTTTAGGCAAATTTTGTTTACATTTTTTAACCCTAATTCTGAGTGCTTCACCTAATATGATGCATTTTGTTCGCACATTTTCGATTATGTGTGCTAAAGGCGTAAGGCTTATTGCTATCGAAGAGGTTCGAAATTATGAAAAAATTGTAGGCCTATACATCAAGACCATTTCCGAAAATGACTAGTGGAAGCAGGAGCGTATTTAAGGGGGGCATTTGGCCATGCCCCCCCCCCTTTTGACCCTGCCCTTTAGTAAAAAGAGCAAAATTAATGGTGCTGAGTGACAGAAATATGCCAGACTCTTTCGATGGTTTCTGTAGCTTTATGGCCAGTGGCGTTAGGGGGGTAGGATGAGGAGCATGCATCCTCCCTCTAGCCATTTCCAAAAACGTTTTTGATATATATAACTTTTCCGTAATTTCAAACCTTTTTGATAGCGATAAGCCTTACGCCTTAAGCACGCATAATCGATAATGTGCGAACAAAATGCATCATATTAAATGAAGCACTCAGAATTAGGGTCAAAAAATTAGAACAAAATTTGCCTGAAAACTATTTAAAAAGCACTAAAGTAGCCATTACAGCTTGTAAATTTTCAAAATTTTCTGGGGAAGCATGCCCCCGGACCTCCCTAGAGCTTTTCTTGTTTTTCAATCAGCTTCAAGTTAGTTCTGCCGAAAAAAAATACGCCTAAAAAAATGTGGAAATTATGGCCCCCCCCTTTTAAAATTTCTCGCTACGCCACTGAGTGGAAGGATACATACCCCTCATCCTACCTCCTAGATCCGCCTCTGGCCATAAGTTACAGAAACCATCAAAGGAATTTAGTATATTTCAGTCACTTGGCACCATTAAGTTTGTTCTTTTTTACTACAAGGCCGAGTCAAACGGGGGAGGGGGCATGGCATTATGGCCCCCCTTAAATACGCTCCTGCATCCAATCTACTTGAGTAAAGTTACGCTACTAAATGTTAGAAGAAAATATTAACGAAACCAACGAAAGAAAAAAGCACAGAAAGTCTATTATTAATATAATTTCATTTAACGATGGGCCATACAGGCAGATAGGCTCCATCAACAAGCTGAGCCACATTTATTTTTTTGTGTATATTATTTTGTTATAGACTACCTGTTTCAACAGACATGAACATAAAAGATTGTAATCTCTCCTATTGGTTTGAACAAAAAACATCTACAACTTTGTAGTAAAAGTTACTTTTTTGTCACAACTCTTGAAGTCTATCCATCTCAATGGCGGTTGTTGCCAGCAATGAAAGACCCTCTTCTTCACTTCGATAGCTCCTACGAGTTTTGATTTTTTTCAGTGTAGAAAAGGATCTTTGTACTGTCGATGTCGAAGTGGATTATCTGGATCTGAAATAGTTAGTTAGTTAGTTACTTAGTTAGTTGCATATTTATCCTCCTATCACGAGAAAGCGATCAATGCGCTATACGAGCTCGCTTAGGAGTTGCCAGCCATCTGTCTACCTCACCAAGATGGGGGAATCCCGCTAAGTGCCTTTCCCAACGGCACAGCAAGTAAACTTGCCGGCTTGTTCTCCACACTGTCCCTTTAATGCTGAGCGTCAAGCAGGGAAGCTGTGAATACCAATTTTTGAAGTCATTGGTTTGACCCGACTCGGAATCAAACCCGAGTCTACAGCTCAAGAGACAGACGCTCTATACCACTTGGCCATCTGAGAAATATGTCTTCCTTTATTTAGTACACTCTCTGTCAACTTCAAATTAATCGCGTAGTTTTATAAAAACTTCTTTGACTTTCATGCTAAATCTTCCTCCATTTTAACATAACTTCTGGCTAGTGGCTAAAAGGAAAATTTACCACTATACCTTACGCAATTAATGCCCTTATTTTATTGCGGTTTGTCGAATAACAAAATGTTTGTGTCTTTTCATTATGACGTCGTATATTTGAGGCACTGCTTCAAATCATATATCGCTCTGGCGATTCAGCATGATATATTTTTGGCAATTTTGCCGAGACACGCTTTGTTTAGTTTTTGAATGGCCATGGCAGACTTTGATTTTGATTTCTTCATTTTTATCCTCCTGTCACGAGAAAGCGACGGAGGCGCTAAGCATAGGACAAATCTAGACTCGCTTAGGAGTTGCGCAGACTTTGTATGGCTAAACAAGCTACTGGTCTGGAAAAGATAAATACTTTTTAGCCAATAATTTTGAACATGAACAAAATATTTTGAACTGGGGGGGTACAGCCCTAAAAAGAAAACTTAACGAAATTGTGCGATTTGGAAAAATGGCCAAAAATTATTGGAAGGCAGCTTGCCCCTTTTGCCCCCCTGCGAGCGCCTATGACTATAAATACTCGCTCTTCGTATCGATCATAAGGTGGACGCTGACAGCATTGTTGCTTAGCGTTAATTTGTCTGTTTATTTCGTTTTTTTTGCGTTTGTTGGCTGGTGCTTTTTTTTTTTTTTTAATTTTTCCAGGTGTCATGGCTCTGTGCATTAATTGTGCATAGTTGCTGACTCTTTCTCTCTTTTGCCTTTTTTTTTTTCTTTCGCATGTTTTAACGGTCTTTTCCGTTGTGTCGAGACTTCCTGTTCATGAATTTTTCTTTCTCTGAAACGCTGTCGCTCTGTAATATGTTCACATTTTCAAAAATAAAATTAGGTGCTTATTAGTAGATAAAATTATTAGTAGATAAAGTTAAGAATAAAATTAGGTAAAATTTGTATAATTAATCCGGTGCAGCCAAGGGCGCAACCAGGGGGGGGGCTAAGGGGGCTGAAGCCCCCCCCTTAGCATGTCAGATTCAATAAAAGAAAAAGAAGAAAATAATCGATTCTACAGTAATAAACATGTGCGAGCAACCTCAACAATGTACTGCTACGCTATTCTAGTCTCGTTTCAGAATTGTGGCAGATCAGCATTACGACTTTCACAGTTACAGTAAATTATTAAAAACATAAAAGGATCGGCTTGTGATAATCGCGTTTGAACGGTGCATCGCTTGACCAATATCTACTTTTATAATTCCTTATGACGCAACAAAGTTTTATTTCAGTTACTTGCAGATTTGTAGATCATAATAAAACCAGACATTTTAGCTAGATTTCATTATTAGCAAGATAAAATTGCTGTTTCAATTACCGAATTACGTAGTGGTGAGATTCTAGATGTCCCTGGGTGAGATAAGCATATGAATAAATTTTTAGTCAAAACTGGTACCGGTAATAAAAAGCGAAAAGGTACGGAAGATGAGTCTGCGCCAGCAGGGAGTGTGCAGCGACTAAACACAGATGCAAGTTCATCTTCGCAGTCTTCAACTGCGATTAGGCCTACTGAAAATTGGTTTCCAAATGACATCGGTCAATATGTTAATAAAACTCTCTCAAATTCAGATAAAAGAACGATTCTTTTAAACTGTTGGACTCCACCTTTGTCATATACGTTTCCTTCACTGAAATTTGGAAAGCAACAACGCAGTTTTCAAAGACACTGGCTTGATGAATTCAAGTGGTTAGCTTACAGCGATGCATTGCAAGGTTCCTTATGTAAATGGTGTGTTGCATTTGCTTCTGAAACAGTCACAAGAAGTGCCCAGACACCAGGAGCGCTTGTTTCTATTCCTTATGCCAACTATAAAAAGGCAAAAGATTATTACCTCAAACATCAAAATTGCAAATATCATGAAATGGCTGCTACTTTGTTTGAAAATTTTGTTTTCACAACTCAGGATCCGGAAAATGATATTCAAAATATCCTTGTAAATTCTAGGCTCAAGACGATTGGCAATAATCGAAAACGACTACTTCACATAATAAGGTGCATCGAATTTTGTGGCCGACAAGAACTGCCTCTACGAGGTCATAGGGATTCCGGGCCCCTTACTTTAGATGCGCCTAATCATAATGAAGGTAATTTTAGAGCTGCTCTAAGGCTACGATTGGAATGTTTGGATAAGGAAACGGCTGATTTGTTTTTTAATTCTCCTCGCAATGCAAGTTATTTGAGTTGGAAAGTCCAAAATGATATAATTTCGATAATGGGAAGCCAAATTCAGAACCAAATACTTTGTGATATAGCTGAGAACAAATATTTTGCGATTTTGGCCGATGAAACTTCTGATGAGAACCAAGAAGAGCAACTCAGTATATCTATTCGCTTTGTTAAAGACAATGCGATGTATGAAGAATTCATATGCTTCGTTGCCGTTTCGTCGACCACTGGCGAAAATCTGGCTTCTACTATTCTTTCGGAGCTAAGCAAACTAGGTCTTAATCTGGATCACTTAAGGGGTCAGGGCTACGACGGTGCAAGCAACATGAGTGGCAAGGTTTCTGGTGTTCAAGCTCGAGTTAAAGAGCTATATCCTCTCGCCATGTACACTCATTGTTCAAGTCATGTATTCAACTTGTCAATAAACAGTGGTTCAAAGTTGAGAATTATTGACAACACCTTATCTACAATTGGTGATGTTTGCACTTTTCTATCTTGTTCGCCGCATCGAGTTCATGCCTTGCAGGATAACATTACCACAGGAGTTCCAACCGCGAGCCACCAACGATTAAAACCCTTGTGTCCGACACGGTGGGTAGAGAGGCATGACTCCATCATTATTTTTTTAGAGCTCTTTCCGGCAATAGTGAAGACACTCAGAAAATTTCAAGAAATTTTCCGAGTTTCTGACAAAGCAACTTCTTTACTGAATAGTATTGAAAAGTGTAGCTTTGTGGTTGCTTGTTTCGTGCTTGAAAAATTTTCCGGATTATTCTTGCCATTATCAAAAATGTTGCAAAAAAAGGATTTGGACATATTCTCAGCCAATGAGCTAATTGAAAGCTTGATCAAGTCTCTCGAAGACGACCGCGCAGATGGTGATGTTTCATTCGGAAAAGTTTTCGAGAAAGTTCAGAACGTGTGCCAACTTCACGAAATTGCATTGATATGTCCTCGAAGAGCTACTGAACAAATATATCGGGAAAATTATTCAACGGATGACGTGGAGGTATATTACCGCCAATCAATATATGTGCCATATATCGACCATTTAATTATGCAAATGACTGAACGATTTGCAGATCAAAGAATCAGATGCCAAAATCTTTGGTGTTTGATTCCAAAATATATTGTGACACAAGCATCTGTAGAAACAGACTACTTGTTAGAGTTATACCAACAAGATATTGATAGTTCAGTTGTTACAGTTCCTGAAATCTCGCGATGGAGGGAAAAATGGAAGTATAAAGATGTCTCCACTCTTCCAGCTAATGCAGTTGAAGCTCTACGTGCATGCAATGTTGACGTTTTTCCCAACGTTCGAAAGTTGCTTATAATTTTAGCCACTCTACCTGTGACAAGCGCAACAAGTGAGCGCAGCTTTAGCACTTTGAGACGTTTGAAAACGTACTTGCGAAAGACAATGGGAGAAGAACGTTTAACTGGTCTAGCTTTGCTTGCAATTCACCATGCTCGATCCATCGACAAACAGGATGTTTTGAACGAATATGCAACAAGCGCCAATAGGCGTTCTGAGTTTGTTCTTTGAATTTGTTTTTAGGTCCATATTTATCCTCCTGTCACGGGAAAGCAACAGAGGCTCTACTTATTTAACGAAACCGTACCCGAAAGGTGTTTCCAGTGATATGACTTTTGAGTGTCCGATTGTGTCCTTAAATTCCTGTTACCGGTACGTTGTTTCGCTGCTTGTTAGAATTCACCGAGCAGAGATTGTCGCATATAGCGTCTTATCCAAGGACGAACAACGCGACAGAGGGTAGGAGTTAAATTAAATGGAGATCATTCAAACGCAATATCCACTTGACCGTGCTGCCGATTTTTTGAGCATAGATAAGAGATGAAGTCATTGGAGAGTTTTGTCGTTTTTGCAATGTTATTAAATTTTGTCGTTCGTTTATGCAGATACGTTGCTATAGTGAGAGTGCTAAAGGAAGAAAGCAAAATGGAGGGTTACATTGATTCATAATTTTTTAAGGGCACACTTTTGTTACATCTATGTTGTGCATCACAACCGTGGTATTGAGCATGCTTATATATATAGTAACATTCTTTTAATCAGATGCCAAAATCGTTGGTGTTTGATTCCAAAATATATTGTGACACAAGCATCTGTAGAAACAGACTACTTGTTAGAGTCACGGAAAAAGCAACATTCTTTTATTTACATTGATCGATTTTCAGTTCATATTTCTGCGGTTTGTTACTGTTTGGGAGGAAAAGACTATAGGACAGATATGCGGTGAGAAATTTAATCATCCTTGCGTATTAAAGTTACGGTAGTTCAAGATTTGCACAACCATTAAAAAGGCAGAATTTCTCCTACCTTCACCAACATATCTTGCACTTTCATACAAAGCAGTTGTTTTATTTAAAAATCTGGTCTCTTTCAACAATAAACTGAACTGTTTTGAGTCAAACATTCGGTTTCAAGGTTAAAGCTCCGTGACTACGCTCCGAACGTCACTGGGTAAGCTTTTAGAGCATTACCTAGAATCGCTATACAGTAGTTAAAGCTACTCCGTGCCTCGTTTAATTATACAAATGCACCAATAGGCTATTGAATTTTTGCTTTGAAAAGTATATAGTTCAGCCCCCCCCTTAGCAAAATCCTGGTTGCGCCCTTGGGTGCAGCGACCGTGCTAATTTTTTTAAACGCTTTAGTTCTGTATTTTTATCTTGAGCAAGTTCAATAACGTTTTGTCGCTGTTTTTTTATTTTTAACCCAGCTGTTTTTTGTGTTGATGATGGCGTTGTTTCATGGTTAAAAATAAAAAATCCTACTACTGCTACTGTCTACTACTACCAAAAAGAATGGATTGGTCTGGATTGATTGAACCGGATAAACCGGTTCAAGGAAATTATTTTGTCGCTAGGTGATAGCAGTGAGTAGTTTCGGTGCTTGGGTGGACTGCTAACTGGTTGGACCAGTTGCATGGTTCAGTAGTCCGGGTAACGTGTGGTATCAGCCTCAGGTGCGGTTAGAGTTAGGTTTGGTTAGGATTAGGTTAGGTTAGGGTTAAATTCAGTCAGGGTTTGGGTCAGGTTAGAAATTAGGTTAAGGTTGGCAGAGGGAAAAAGCGTGGGGGCTGTCCTGAGTAGACTCACTTGCTTGGCGTTGGTCCACTGTTTGGTAGCGCACTGGATTTAGGCTTAGACAGACTCAGTCTCTGAATTTATGTCAGCAAGTTCTATGAATTGTTGGACTAGTGCTGGTGGAATTCTGGACAAAGTTAAATGGGCTGTGGGCAGAGTTCCCTCTAAGCTGTGCGCATGTGCGCGCACACACGGCATTCAGAGGCTGCGCACACGCATAAATATACTGCGCACAGACATATCATGATGAAGCAATGTTCTTGGTTGGCAAGTTAAGGAAAATTGTTCTTGGACCTGCTAAAAGGACGCATTTCTTCGCAAATTGTACCGTCTACCGTGAGCAAAAAATGTACCAGCAGTAACATAACCAAGAGAAGTTGCGCTATTTGTTTTCAATAGCTGCCATGTTCAATTTATTCATGGGTTTTTGCACAAACGTTAGTTATTTCTGAAAAGTGCGCACTCGCCAAAGTTTGAGCGCACACAGACTACAATAAATTAGAGGGAACATTGGCTGTGGGTACGGTACCGGTAGTGTTCCAGTTTAGCCATGAACATCCGTGGTCTATAGTACCGGTACTGCATCTGTGCGTGCCGGTAGTCAAGAACAAAGTAATGGTAATCAAATTAGGACAGTGGGTTGTGGGTAGGCTAGTCTGCCAGTGATTGCAACTGATCTTTATGGTAATAGATAGTCTAATTAGCTGTTAGCAGGAATAATCATCAAAGGCGACAGCGTGAAGAACAAGCTGGCAAGTTCATAAGTTCATTTGTTATGCTTTTTGAGACCACGTTTAAAAATGTGATTTTCCCAACTCGCAGTGGCAGACAGATGGGTTAAAACTCTTAAGCGAGCTTGTTATGGCGCCTCTATCACAAAGAATGATAAACACAGAAACATATGAAGAAATAAGCATTAACTCAGAAGCAGAAACCTGCATGTTTTTTAGTTTTTGTTAATACTTCAATTTTAGCTTTGCGATTTAATTTTTGAAAGAGAAAATGCTAGGTTTGTGGAATGAATATATTAGTGTGAACATATTAAGCATTTTCAGTAACTTGCGATCATGCGGTTACGGTCATGCAGTAATTACAAATAACAGTGACATTGCGTGTGACGCAACTTGGCAATGCAAGATTTTAGGTGCAATGAGGGATTTCAAGTGAGACTAGTAACTCCAGGACTACTTTGTACTTTTCTAAAATAAAAATTACCCAAGTAGTGTTACTTTATACTGAAAGTATCGTACTTAAGTAAATGTAAAAGTAGCCACAAAAAATCTATGCTACTCAAAAAAATGCGACACTCATCACCGAAAAAAACTGCCTACTCAAGTAAAAGTATTTCGTTACTTTACACCACTGCAGGTAGTGTATGTTTTTAATCGTTCAGCCTGCTGGTGCTTTATTTTTGTTCAGCCTACTGGTGTTTTATTTTGTCACCATGGCAATTGTCTTTACTGATATCTGACCCTGCATATTACCCCAGTTAATCATCAGTTGGTGAATGATATGGAACACTGAACATTGGCAGTTCAAAGTTCGATATTTTTCTTTACTGGTATCGATACTTCAGCACAGTTGTTTTGCTTTGTTTATTTTGGATAATGTTTTTACACATAATTTCTTCCACTTCAGGGTTGTTCCAATTGGTACCACAAACGTTAAATAATTCTCCAGTAGTTGATTTATATATGAATCAAAAATTGTTGATTGTGAATCCGCAAGTTTGTTCGGTTAGAGTAGGACTAGGGTTTAGGTCACAGGGTTAGATATAGTTTGCTATTGCAACTAACGTTGTTCGTTGTTTATGTGAATGACCCTGAAGTAGGAGAAATTATGCGTAGAAACACTATCCGTTTATTTTGATGTTATTTAATTACTTTTTCTCACATGTTAGTGTGCCTTGATTGTAACCTTGCACCATTGTGTTGTAGGCCTATTTCTAAATAAATAAAGGCAGTGTCTAGAGCACTGGCCCAGTTTTCATAATCAAAACGCTACTGCACTGGACTGCTTTGTTTTTTTCTATACCAGTATATGACATCGCTGTCACGTGGGACCAGTTTCCATTATCAAACCGCTGCTGTTCCAGACTGCTTATTTGTTTCTATTAAAGGTTTGCTGGTGCTATAGACACTTCCATATATAAATTTCCAGTACCATACATTAGTACCCTTACAATTAGTCATGTGTAGCACCAATGCTTGAATTGTTTAGACCCTTACTAGCACTGTATGGAACAGTTTACTGGTACTCAGTTTATCAACTTGATCTAATGAACGAATGTGTCCTCAGCAATACAGAATATGATGTAACTCATTAGACGAAGAATGTTTTTGATTCCTAATTATTACTCTGGAAATAATGTTACTCGAAAACAAGGTGCATTGCATGTATATGCTTGTTCTTCTCGTGATTAACCCCCTAGTACTGGCTCTTCCTCCATTATCAAATGTTATTCCTTCAGTTGGTGCATTGGTAAGTTTAATACCAGTATGTATCAAGGAACTTTTCATTTTTATGCTGCATGTTGTTACAGTGCATGGTTTGCTTCAAAACGGCAGGCAGAAATTACCCAATATGTCACCGCGTAAGCCATGCACACATGGTGTTAGTTAAACAGCCACTACCTGAAGTAAACCATTCACTGTAATGTGATACAGCTTAAAGGAAGAGCTCCTATATCAATCAGTGAATACGCTCTCAAACTATCGCAACTTCTGTATTATTGGATGTTTTTATGTGAAAACAATCAGTGAATGTGTCAATGCAGCATTGACACATTCACTGATTGTTTTCACATAAAAACTGCATGCTGCATTGCATTGCATTGACTCTTACTTTATTAATGTATGGTATTTAGGTGTTACGAGTATAAATTAGAGCTTTTATTTTTGAACCGCATCATATTACTAACAGCAAAGAATAGTTGCTTCAAGATGCGGCTTAAAATATTTGCTCTCGTTCTCTTCTGTAAAGTAGAACTTTCACTGTAAAAAGATGCAGCTTAAAATGAAGAGCTCTTGTAAATCTGGTAAGGTAGCTTACAGTGCTAGTAAGAATTAGCTGTTTTATTGTTTTCGTTCATACATGGTATCAATAATTTAGTTTAAAATAGTGTAGGAATGAACTATGTGAGGTAACTTAAGTATGGGGTGTAGTGAACAATCGGCCATCTGTGTATAATCGACGCGACTTTTCTTGTTTAACGCTCTTCTGACATAAGGCAACATTGAGTGATTAAGGGTTTAAAACCCTTAATGCTAACTTTTAAAAGAACATGAAAGAAGAAAGTCACGTACCGTACGTCGGTTGTACGCTAACAATCGATTGTTCACTTCACCCAACACATGACTAGGCCTACTGTGAAATGCCATACACTTAAATCTATTTCATACCTGCGAAAAGGTTTTAGCTTGTAAATCATCCTTGTTATTTTAGCTTATAAGATTTTAAATCAGAAAAATTATTTATTTTTTTTTTTTAGAAAGAAAAGCAGCTGCGTAAGAATAATGAGCGCAAAGCTGTTCGTCAAGCCTCGTTAAATTTGCCCAAAGACAGTCATTACCCCCAATCTGAAAGTATGTTCAAGTATTATTAATTATTTGCTAACTCTTTAAAAACTTGTTGGACTTGTTGTGTTTATGTACAAACTGCTAGAACATTTGAAGTATCGACACCTAAAAAGTATTATTTGAAATCTGCTGCTGTTAAAAGTCATTGAAAGATTTTGAAGTATATACAACCTGAAAAGCACTTTTCTAAGTTTAGTTGCACACTTTTTGAACTATACTTAATCTCAGAAAACATAATGTCCCCTCTGGGTAATATTTTGTATTGGCCGTTGATTTGTTACGCTTTGATGTCTCTATTGCAATTGTCTGTACTGCCTATCAGCCCTCTTCAAACCTGTCATTGCTGCAATGCTGTCTAGTCCAGTACCCATTATTTTGTTTATACTGTGGTGTTTTTTAATCTACTCATATTCTCAAATGGTTGTTGTATCTGTTTTTGATTTTTGTGGCTCATTGTTTTTCATGAATGGGGGTGGAAAAGGGGGTATTTTTTGTTCTTATTTTAAAAATAGCCGATTATGACACTAATATTTGCAGAGGATTACATTGATAGTATCGCTGGTATCCACTCCAAAACATTGTCAAGCATGAAAATGAAAATGGAGAGAAGAGTAAAGTCAGCTCAGCATAGAGTGAGTGTAGCTTGTTAAACACAAACAATTTTTTTTTTTCGGTTTGTTTTTGTTGGACTATTTTAACGCAAATAGAAAAACAATTGGCCGTCGGCTCGTGAGCATAGCGAGCAAAAATTGAGGGGGGGCTGGGGTCGGTTTAGACAATGAGCGGCCCCGTTTTTGCTTTTGGTGATTGATCTTTAAGAAAAGGTCTTCATGTGTCAAAAAAAGAGAGGGCAGTCGCCCTCACGGTTACACCACTGTGTCTGCTAACTTGCGTGATGTTTTTCGAAATTTTTTTAACTTCAGTCTGGTTGGCGTTAAAAATGTTGTTTGGTTAATTGGTTATGTTCTCGCACAATTCATTTGTATTGCTGATAATGAAATTTTTGTTCTTGCTTGAGATACTTATCCTTACAATAAATTCAAAATTTTAGTTAGCAAACTACATAAATTCAAAATTTTAGTTAGCAAACAATGGCATAAGTGTCGGGGCTTTCATGTTTGCAACCCTGCTGGCCTCCTCTGACACTGTTACATTCTTCAAAAAATTGCTTCTTGATGTAAAAAAACGCCTTCCTGCACCACTTTCCCCCGAAGAAACTTTATCGCACATCCCTGTTGGTTAGAACCATGCATTTTTGCTCATGAAAAAGTTGCAAGGGACATTTTTGATTTCACAACCTAAGAAAATGATGACGTTCAGATGTCAAGCTAGTGATTTTCAAAGTGGTTTCCGCAGAACTCCAAGCTTTTGACATTAGAATGCAGTGATTCCGTAAGCATACATTCACATCCGAGAATCTATTCTATATTATTAGCGTAGCACAATCAATTTTATACGAATAATGTGCGGTAAAGCCCCATTACTGGTAATTTTGTGATGTGTTCTTACTGTAAATAAATCTGAACTTAATATTTTCGTTTTAGCGTATCAATTCAATGCTTTTTATGCATAAAACAATTAGATTTTTGCTCAGGAGTTCCTCAGCCTCTGTAATGTTTCATAAAAGCTCTTTTCCACCTAAAAATGTTGAAAACATCTATGTTAAGTATTAAGCAATATAATTAAGAGTCCTTGCAGTCTACAATAAGTCTAACCTGGGTTGGCTGCGCGTAGCAAGTCTGACGAGACTTTCCATAACATAGATGTCAGCGACACAGCCTAGCGGTGCTGCGCGCAGGTGACAGATCCTTCATAACGGGTTCGATTCACGGCTGGAGTCGATCGTATTTGACACATATACCGGGTAGTTGGTGATTCGAAGAGCGCAAGTTCACTTCGCAGTCTCTCTCAATGTTGAATTTCATGTAGTCTAATTATGCACTGTTTCTTTTTCTATTTTATATTCAATCATGTTAATCCAGGTAAACATCAGCAAGAGTTTATCACCGAAAGAAAAAGATTTTAAACTTCATGTGCTGGAAATGTTTCTTGAGGAACTAAAAGAAAGTGAAAGAGACATGTTTAACGCCCAGCAAGGTGAGGAGTTTTGATCTAAAATATTGCAAGTGGCGGGTCCATCTCCACGGCTAAGCGCCTGGGCAACACAGCTCCGAAGAAACATCGCAGCGGTGGCGAGTCGTTGGCATCACTGTGACCGATTTTTACAGACATTTATACGCACATACATCGTTTATTATTGTCGCAATAAATACATAAAACAAAATTACATTAAAATTAAAAAGGAAAAATATAGAAGGTGACCAGAGACTGAAAAAAGACCTTGCGGTCATCGAGTCGAACAGCCCCCAATTTGACAGGCCTGGAAATTGAACCCCAGACCTTTCGCACCTATAACAATGTCTTTAACCATTACTACGCCAAGTGATTGGCGCTATGCTGCGGAGATGGACCCCGCCACTCGTTACATGCTTCGGTGTAATGCCACGAGTATAATGTAGATTTGATGGTAAATTTGTTGAATTTTTGAAGACGGTCTTGTAATCTTGCTTTATTTTTGCCAGCGTTGAAGAAGTCCCTTACTCTAGATTTCTACAATGCAAGTACGCTGAAAGAGAATAGTTGGAAACGACTGGAAGCGTTGAGACTTGCTACTTTGAAAGAAGAGAAAAGTTACAAAAGGTTCGGTTTCAAATTCTTGCTAGTTAACTTCTTTAACACCTGCTACGTGATTTTACCAGTTTATCAAGTGTAATTTTTAGCGGATGCTAATTGGCTGGCGAGCTCAATGCGCCTGGCCAATATGTTTTCTCTCTATTCAGAAATTTAAAGTGGTCTCTTTGCTCATTGCTCAGCCTAATCTGTTTTTACACTTTTTTGTCACTTCTGTTATTTTATGTTGCGAATTTAACTAGGTTGTTCGGATTAGCGTAGTGGTTAAGTCCATCGCTATTGGTGCTAGGGGTCTGGGTATTGATTCCCTATCCGGTCAGATCAGACTCAGTGTCGCAAAGCGGCTCGCCACCGCTGCGATGTTTCTTCGGAGCTGTGTTGTCCAGGCGCTAAGCCGCGGAGATGGATCCCGCCACTCGTTACACGCTTGGACGTACCCCCGAGTATAATGAAGATTTGATTTTGATTCTAGGATGTTGGATTTCGAAATTAAAATGGAGAAATACGCTGCAGATACTAACAGCTCATCTTGGATGGGAGAATTAATCAAAGAAATATCACAAGCTGCAGATCAGCTCGAAGACAGAGTTGCCGAGCATGATCTTGCTCAAAAAGAAATTAAGGTCTGAGAAATCAATGTACATTTTATGTTGGCTTCGGGAAGGCATGGACCAAAATATGTTTCATTATTTTTGCTGAGGTTTTTTAAAATTACAGCAAATTTAAGGTTTTGATTTTGACGGAACATGTTACTCCTCAAAATGCCCGCTTTTTCGGCAGTAACGTACTCAGTTCAAACTAACGAAATATTTTTTCATTGACAGAAACATTCCTAAAGAAATTAACCGTTTTGACCTCGCTGTCAGTGACTATCTCACTGAACCAATACGTTATGTTTTAGACCGGCTGTTGGTCATAGTACTGTAGTTACAGATATCGCTGTTGTAGTAGGAGATCGAAGGTTTGATTCCCGGGCTAGTCCACTCAGACACCTTATCACCAATGGCTCGCCGCTGCTGCGATGTTTCTGTGTTGCCCAGGCGCTATACCGCGGAGATGACCCCGCCACTCGTTATACGCTTTGGCGTAATACCGCGAGTGTAATGAAGATCTCTTTTACCAGGAAGTAGATGGAGCAAATATCGAAGCGGTATTCCATATAAAAGAAGGAATTGGTGAATCGATTAATGAGGGAAGAGCAGAGAATGATGATGATGATGGTTTGTTAGCAGATAACAGACTGGACCTTTTAATTGATGCCGAGGATAATAAATATATCCTAACCAAGTAAGTTGGAAATTACAGCCTTAAAATTGAAAAGTAAAAGTAAAACAGTTTATCTTAACACTAGACTTTTCGACAACATAGATTCAGCTGTCATCATCAGTATTGTAAGCAAGACTGTGCAAAGTTCGGAATGCAACAAAACTATATTGCTGTCTTCCTTACCGTTCTGATGATAACAGCTGAACCTGTGTTGTAGAAAGGTTCAGTTTTAAGAATTATTGTGTTTTTATTTTTCGATTTTTTCACATATTTATTGTGATCCGACATACAAAGCTGATTGTGTAATGAATAGCATAAATTAGCCCGTGAATCTGTCCCACAAGATCTTTGACTATTGCAAAAATTAGAATACAAATGTGGAGCTCTTGTCGCGCCACCCTGCCTGCTTACTTTCTTTTAGTGAACGACGTGGCCTTGCGGGACCGCGCGCAGGCTACAGATACTACGTGACTGTTTCACGGCTAGAGCCGATCGCATTTGACACGTGGGTAGTTTGTGACTAGAAGAGCGTCCGATTTGACCGGTCCGGTTGTCGAGTCCTAGACCTCTGTAACCAATATTTGAAAAATAACCTTAATTCTTTTTTTTAGATTAAAAGACCCAACTTCTCCATACATAGACCATATACTAGTGATTGATATTATTATGATCATGTTGGTTGCTGTACCACTTGGATATGTCTGCCAGTTATTCGGATGCCCTTCTTTATTTGGCTATGTCCTGGCTGGATTGATACTGGGCCCGTCCGGGGTCAACTGGATCCAAGAAATGGTAAGTTTTTAGGTTTTATTCGACCAAAATCAGTGGTTAAACCACTACTGGTTTCAGGAGCTTTTGCTGACGAAGCTTGTGAGAGCGACGTTTAGCAGAATCGACCACTCGAAAGCTTAACGTTTAACAAGACATGAAGGATTTCAATTGATGAGTTAAACTTGAATCTAACCCATCAAGATCTTAGGCTAATCTAGTTACGAGTGGGATTCGAACCCACGCCCGCACCGTCCAGTGACGTGTCACCAGCCCAATAGTTGGGGCGATTCTTTCCCGGAGACACGGTCTTGACCACTCGGTCATCGTAATCTGTTGCAGGACGAGCCGTTTGATTTGGCCTAAGATCTAGGTGGGTTAGATTTAAGTTCAATTTGTTAATTGACGTTTTTTATATCATATTGATTTGCGAACTTGAATCTCTCTCTTAGACGCATTGCTAGACTGGTTAGTGGTTAGGGTTTGGTAAACCCTTCTTTGCTTAATCTCATTTCAAAAACATGATGAGATATATGTGTTGATCAGTTTAAATTGTACGAGTCCTATTTAATCATTTGGGATTTCCACACTGTCCCTTTAATGCTGAGCGTCAAGCAGGAAAGCTGTGAATACGAATTTTAAAGTCATTGGTTTAACTCGACTCGGAATCGAACCCGAGTCTATAATTCTCGAAGCAGACGCTCTATCCACCCGGCCATTTGATCTGTATAATTAGTGGAATTACTATATTTGAAGGTTCAAATTGAGACATTGGGCGAGCTTGGAGTGTTCATGATCATGTTTTGTACTGGCTTGGAATTTTCAATCGATAAAATACGAAAAGTTTGGAAAGTTGCAATTCAGACACCTTGTCTCATAACTTTATTAATGGTGATTTTTGGTGAGTTTTAATGTAAAAGAAAATCAAATCTTTATTATACTCGCGGTTGTGCGCCGAAGTCTGTAACGAGTGGCGGGATCTATCCCCGCGGCTTCTCCTGGACAACACAGCTACGAAGAAACATCGCAGCGTTGACGATACAGCGTCCTATTTAACCGGCCTGGGAATCGAACTCACATCTCTCGCACCGATAGCGATGTCGTTAGCCACTGCGCCACTGACCGGTTTGAAGTTAGATAATGGCGCATAATTTCTGACTTTGCTCGTCACGAGGTTTCGCGTTCGAGAGTGAATATCGTATAACACTAATGTAACTGTTATTTTCCAGGTATTATAATCGGGGCTATCGTTGATGCTCCAGTCAATGAATGTGCTTTTGTATCTGTTTGCTTATCACTCTCCAGTACACCTTTGGTCACTAAGTTTTTGCAAGGTAAGTGTTTGTGTGGCCTTAAACGAAATTGCTGTAACAAAAATCAAAGCTTCATTATACTCGCAATATTACGCCGAAGCGTGTAACGAGTGGCGGGGTCCATCTCTGCGGCTTAAAGCCTGGGCGGCACAGCTCCGAAGGAACATCGCAGCGTTAGCGAGCCTTTGGCAACACTGTGACCGATTTGTCCGACCCAGAACTCGAACCCCAGACCTTTCGCGCGGGTAGCAATGCCTTAGAAACTGAGCTGACCGGCCGGTTGTATTGTTGAATTGAGTGCTTCACGGTGACAGTCTATAATATGAAGTGGCCGGTTGGCTTTATACTTGACACCGCTATCGGTGCATGAGGTTTTTGGTTCGATTCCCAAGCCGGTCAAATCGGGCACACTGTCACCAACGGCTCGCCATCGCAGAGATGTATCTTCAAAGCTGCGTCGCCCAGGCGCTAAATCGCAGAGATGCACCCCGCCACTTGTCACAGGCTTATGCGTAATACCGCGAGTATAATTAAGATTGGATTTGATTTTTTGACCTGTTGCCTTGAAAAGTGCGAATATTATTGCAGGTAGCAGTAAAATCGATCTTTCTTCGAGTGAATATTCCAATATTTTAATGGCAACCTTGGTTATTCAAGATGTTCTACTTAGTTTTTTCATCGCTTTTCTTCCGGGGATGGCTGGTCGGCATAATAATGGAAAAGAGGGGTAAGTGTCGATATCGGCATACCGATTCACCGTCTCGCTTCATACCGGAACATGACGTGTTGAATACGTGAACATGATTTCGGAATCATAGCATTGCAGCCATGCCTGCTATTAATGTTTTTTAACTTCTCTTCTCCTACCTGCATTTGATAACGTTAATCGTTTTACTGCCTTTTGTACCGTTGTTATGATTTCTTTATCTTATCGTATTCTTTGTTGTGTTTACGGTGTGGAAATAAAAGACATTACTGGTATTACAACTTAGAAATAATCAATGGGCACTGATGCTCTTTGCTGAAGATCGGTTGTAAAGTATTAATGAAAGGCTTAATTATGTAAGTGTTAACTGCGCCGTAAGAATATATTCGGTTGGCGCAGTGGTAACGACGTCGCTATGGGGAGGTCTGGGATTCAAATCCCGGGTTGGTTAATTCGCACAAGTGTCGCCAACGGCTCGCCGCCGCTTCGATGTTTCTTCGGATCTGTGTTGTCCAGGCGCTTCGCCGCGGAGATGGACCCCGCTGCTCGTTACTCACTTCGGCATAATACCGCGAGTGAAATGAAGATTTGATTTTTTTTTTTTTTCAAGCTCCAAGTTTCCGCTGTAGCTTTACCTTAACTTATGCAAGTAATGCTTTAATTTCAGTTTGGGTGGGGCTTTCACGTACGCTCTTTACATATTCATGCGCACGCTCACTTCCCTTTTTTTGATCGTCTTGATGACGTCATTGATCACCATGTATGTTATGCCCTACTACTCACGTTATGTCAATCATCTTTCTCGCGAAATGCAACTATTGAGTGCGGTAAGTGCAATTGAAACGTTAGTATTTTCGTTTGGTATTTGTATTTTTTTGATTTAGTTGCATATTTATCCTCCTGTCTCCAGAAAGCGATCAAAGCGCTATAACGAGCTCGCTTAGGAGTTTCTGGTCACTTGTCTACCACTCTGAGAGGGGGGAATCCCGTCAAGTGCCTTTCCCCATCGGCACTCGTAAACTTGCCGACTTGTTTTCCACACTGTCCCTTTAATGTTACGCGTCAAGCAGGGAATTGGCGCAATGCTGAGCATTGCACCTAGTTATTTGTGTATCAGGAGCAGATAACCCGGTATTGATTCCCAAGTAGATCAAATTGAACGCAGTTCTGTCAGTGACTTAGCCTACATCATTGTAGTAGTTTTTACGTTTAGTAGTTACTAGTTAGCTTAGCTGGAGCCAACTCTACTTTTGTAGTTAGGCTAAGCCAGTAGTTTCTCAACCTTTTCTGGTTTGTGCCTCCCTTCTAGCGACTCTTCAACACCAGTGACCCCGTGCTCACAAATAAACTTTTTGTCGGTATTTCATTCATGGTAGCTACAACCGTCTACTGGCTTTGAGTGATTATTTACCGTGAACAAACCATGCTTTTTTGGCCCCCTACTTCATGTACCGTGACCCCCAGATTGGACAATGGCGTCTGGTTGAGAACCCAGGCCTAAGCTATTTTATAAAGTACGTTGTTGCAGTTAACCCTGATGTACATCTGTCAAGTGTTCACCAACTACCTCGGTGTGTCGATGGAACTTGGGTGTTTTGCTGCTGGTGTAATGCTGGCATTCACTTCTCATCTGCCTGTAAGTTGGTGTACTTCGTAGGAAAAGCACTTACTTTTATACTGTATCGGTCGCTTGGCTTTGTGATTCAAGACACCGCTATTGTAGCGGAAGATTATGAGTTCGATTCAGGGTAATACCGCCAATATAATGAAGATTTGAATGTTTGTTCGTTACTGTGACATGGGCTAACGGTACAGCACACAATTTACAGATCTTACGTGATGGGTTCGATTCACGGCTGGAGCTGATTGCATTTTACATGTGTACCAGGTGGCTGCTGACTCGAAGAGCGCTAGGTTACTTCGCAGTTTCTCTTATTTGTTGTTCAATTTAGGCCAAACTTAGTGCAATTTTGATGACTCGTGTTGTGTTCCAGGCTTTGGAAGAAAAGATTTTCGCGATCCATGATTTCATGTCCGTAATCTTCTTCGCATCGATTGGCTTCCACGTCTTTCCATCGTTCGTTTTTTCCGAGGTCTCGATATTAATATCATTAACAACATTTGTAGTAGCCGGTGAGTGTTTGCGTAGTATAGAATATCTAAAATCTTTCCTACTCAATCGCTAAGCAGCCGCTGTTTCGACGTTGCTAGGTGTCACGTGAAAAGCGTGGAGTGGTCCGGAGTGAAAAATCCAAAAATTGTAATTGTACGGATTTCCCCAGATTTTGTTCTTGCGGCACCAACCACAAAGAAAAAAATCTTCCCCTGCCGAAGTGCTCAAATCGCAAATGGTTGAGTTTCGCACGATATAGGGTCTGGGGCTCAGATGAAAATGTTCTGCCACGCATAAAGTAAAGGAACAAAATGGTCATCGCTGCCACGCTTCTTGAGCTGTGTAGCCTAGAAAATGTTTCAAATTAATATTTGTTGTTGCAGGAAAATTTGTGATTTGTTTACTGGTGCTGCGTGTGGTCCTTCCACCTCAAAACCGCAAATATAAATGGGTTATATCTTCTGGATTGGCCCAAGTTTCAGAATTTTCTTTCGTTATGGGAAGTCGGGCAAGACATCTGAAAATCATAACGCGAGAGGTAAATAAAAAAAGTTTTTTTTAAATTAAGGAACACAAGATTAAACAGTAATTGAGGGAGACTGCGAAGTGAGCTTGCGCTCTTCGAGTCAGCAGCCGCCCGGTATATATGTCAAATGCGATCGGCTCCTGCCGTGAATCGAACCCGTCACGTAGGATCTGTAACCGCGGTACCGCAAGGCCAAGCCGCCGATTTAAGGCGTTAATGGCATGTAAAACCTTTTACAGTTCATATCACGCTAACGCTTGGTGCGTCTGAAACTGAAGATCTTGGTTTGACTCTCTGTTTTGCCAAAAAAAACAAGTGCGTAGGTTGCAGATCCTACGTGACGGGTTCGATTCTCGTCTGGAGCCGATCACATTTTACGTATATACCGGGTGGCTGCTGACTCGAAGAACGCAGCTCACTTCGCAATCTCCCTCAAATACTGTTAAATTTTCGGTTGCATATAATTTAAAATGTAGCTGTTCGGTCATTAACTTTTTGTGGAAAGGCGGACGCACTTTTTTTTAGTTGGTCTGGTTTTAATCTATGGACCGTACTGGTTGGTTTGGTATTTAAAGCAATGTGCAACGTCCCTTTCGCAAAAAGGGGCAGGTAGTCTATCATTACTTTGTGAGTCGCAAATCGCTTGTCGCAGGGTCGTCAGAATTTGAAACAAATCGAATCTTCATTATGCTCGTGGTGGTACACCGAGGAGCGGAACGAGTGGCGGGGTCCATCGCCGCGACTTAGTGCCTAGACCGCACAGCTCCGTAGAAACATGGCAGTGGTAGGGGGCCATTTGTGACACTGACTCCGATTTACCGGCCCTGGAATCGAACCCCTGACCTTCCCCACCGATAGCGATGTCTTTAGCCCCTACAGGTTGGTTAGTTTTCGGTCAAAAATAAGTGAGAATTGAATGCTTTTACAATTCATGTTTAGGTATATTTTTTGATTTTGGCTGTGGCTACCCTGAGTTTACTTCTGGCTCCTGTATTGTGGAAGTTATCGATGTGGAGGTATCGGGTTCGGCACGCGGTTGAGCATTTTAATTGAATTTTTGTCATATGCAGTAAAGACGCATTTTTTCACCAAATGACGTTTCGTTTAAAGTTACGATTTCGTTCAAGCAAACAGTGTATTTCGAAAATTCTGTGTTTTTTAGTTTACTTTTGATAATATGGCATGGAAATTAACAAATTATTTGGCATTCTATGGAAATCGTTAAATTTATGTTGCAATAATTGTTTTGCTGTTAGGTTTTTTATCAAAATCATTGTTTTAAAACTTTGTTTATTGAACGTAAGGTTGGTTTTGGTTTGATGAATTTGAAATGTCATTGCCTTTAGGTCAACTGCCCTGCTGGGAAACATGCTTAAATCTGTAATATTTGTTTTTTTTTTTTTTTTTTTTGAGCGACGTGTTTGTAATGTAGTTAACTATCGTAGTATTTCAGTGTTCCAAATTTTGCCGCTGCTTTATTTGCCCCTAAATCGGGTGGCTTGATGATTTGTTATGAAGCTAAAGATGCTCATGAAAATTCGAAAAACTTTTCCAGTTTTCTGCTTTCGTAGGAACTGATAAAATTAAACAAATAAAGTTAAAAAAATTGGAATGCTGCGGTTTCAAAAGCGAATTGTTTTATGCTTCATTGATCAAAATCGTGGTCCATACGTCATTGTGTTAATCTAATACGTCATTATTACCCTGACCACATGTCCAGTTTTAAGTGGTTCCAAAAACCTGCGGATTTTCTGCATCACAATTATAATTTTGATGTAATAATTAAAACAAGTGATTATGACATCAAAAATCTAGTTGTGATACAGAAAGCCTTGGAGTCTTTTGGAACCACTAAAGGTGAACACGTGGACAGGGTAAATGTGACTAAACGTTTCGGCAGCATAAACGCAGCTGTCATCATCAGCAGTGTATGCTAGCGGTTACAAAATTATTATAATTTAGAGTTACGAACATCAGTGCTGCTAATATTGATGACAAAAAATTGCTGTGCGAAATTTCAACCTCTTCAAGACACAATTTGTTGAATTTTTGAATAATTTAACTACAAAAATAAGAGCCAATAATATTTGAAATATCTCCATATTTTTGGGACGTTTCGTTTAATACTTAAACCATTATCGGTCTGATTCAAATAGAATGACAATTATTCATTTAGTTATTCAAATACAATCATTTAGTCTATTTGAATAGTTTATTTTTGAGATGGTTTATTTTTTTCGTTTATTCAAATGGTTTGTTTTCGAGACGTTTCGATGCAAATCATTGCCAAAATCAAATATTCGAACAGAAAAGATTCTATTAAAATAAGATTCACAATGGTTTTAGCGTAAATCGATCAAGAAAATATTCAAATGTTTCGAACATTATTGGACCTTAATGCTTGTCCTTTTCGTAATTAAATTAACTATTTCAATTGCTCAACCAACCAATTCTGTCTTTTTTTTTTAATTGTCAACCGTTATTTACCGGTATGTTTTTTTAGTATCCTACTCCATTCTACCTATGCTATTCACTTACTAGCAGAAGCGTGTGTTGTTGGCAGTTACTGTTACTTTTTACGTAATTGTTAGTAGTTTTTATGACGCAGTTCCTATTTATTTAGACACGTTTTGAATCCAAATATTTTTGTTTATGTCAACTGTGATTTATGATTGTATTACGTTTGGGGTTTTGTGCACAATTTACCTCCCGCGACTCATCATTTCACGTTCTTCTGACGTCAAGCGACTTAGGGTAGGGGTTAACCCTGACCCTTAACCTTCAGAAAAACGTGTAACGAGAAAAATTGCTCTTGGTCGATTGTGCACTTCACCTTCTGTATATGGTAGCACAACTTTAAAAATTTTTAATATTTTAGGACAAATTGTGAAAAAAAGTCAACAGAAAATGACAAAAAATAAAATTGACACAGTTTTTAAGCTTTCTCTGCAAGCTTACGTGCAGGACCGTATTTCGGGGGGTCGGCATAAGAGTCTTAACTCGGCCCTGTTTAGATGGATATGTTATTGCTGTTGTGAACTGCTTTTAACCAAACATTGAAATTGCTGTAGATATTTTGGTGGCTCTAAGATTTGAAAGAACTGATTTTGTTATCAAGAGTTTGGCGCTTTTTGTCGAGATTTGTTTTTCTAAATATGAAGCTTAGTTGTAAAAATTTTTGCACGAACCTTCCGCTAAACATACACAGTAACTTAGTATTTTTATCATTAAGCATCTGTTTGTGCGTAGCATTTACCCTGTCCACATGTCCAATTTAGTGGGTTTTAGACCCACACTTCTTGGTTCTAGTTACTGCATCACAATCAATTTTTCGATGTCATAGCTAAAAAGAGTGATTATGACATGAAAAATTGATTATGATGCAGATACTACAACCGAAAACTGCGTGCCTAAAGTCCACTGAAATTGGACATGTGGACAGCGGAAATGTTTCTAAAAATGCGCTTACCGTTGCGCGATGGGCAACAACGCGAATACCGTCACAAACTATACCGGTCTGCGGTCACTGCGATATAAAATTTGAATGTTCAGAAGTGGTAAAAGTTGTACCGTCATATTTCGTTGATTTCGCATGATTTTCGTCGCGTTGTCGTGCCAAAGTTCAACGTCACATTGAAATGAACAAATATGTAATCGCACTGTCGCCTCTCGCGTATCTGTAAACGCACCTTAACGATGTTTCGGTTTTGCTTGATTGTTTGTTAAACCTTTTGCAAAATTTGTATTCAAATTTTTTGAATAACATTGACAGCCTAAACGTCTTAAAAAATTCAAGTATTTTTAGATTATATTCGCTCCGATGTGTCTTTAATTTGCTTTTTTAAATATTAGTTTGTAGCAGTGGTTTTCAACTTTTCTAGTGAAGCGGAACCCCAATGAAACTTCCAGAGACCAGAGGAACCCTGTGCATTAATTTGACTTACTCGTATTTACTTGAACCCAACTCAATTGAAAACCATTGCTCTGTAAAGTAGCAGTTGCCATAGTCTCAGCAACATACTTCGAAACATTATTGCCATTAATATATGTCTTGATATACGCCATACTTTGTTCGCTTGCTCAAATTTTATGTCTATCATCAAGTTACTGATGATATGTAATGGTTAAAGCGGTTGGTGTGGCGGTTAATGACAACCCCTTCGGCGTGGGAGGTCTTGGTTCGATTCCTTGGCCAGTCAAATTAGACACAGTATCGCCGACGGCTCGCCATCGCTGCGACGTTTTTTGGAGCTGTGTAGCCCAGGCGCAAAGCCGCCGAGATGGGCCCCGTCACTCGTCACACGCTTCGGCGTAATATCGCGAGTATAATGTAGATTTGATTTGAACTTAAATTTTTATGTGAAAATTTGTCTGCTAAGTAATTACACAGCTACTTTACAACCGAATTTTTTGCTTTTCATGTTAATGGCTATGCCAAAATATAAAAAATGCGCATTTTTGTTTCGAACGCTTAAACGGTGCTTCAAAATTTTATATCAACAGTTAGCGAATAATGGCTCACATAGCGCTCAATTTTCACGAAGCCTGATCGACATTTGTGGGCGGAATAACAACTGTATGGAGTGTAAGGAGAAGAAATAATGACACAGTAATTTTTAAACAATACGTCTCTACAACATGGATTCAGCTGTCATCATCAGCAGTGTAAGCTAGGCACTGCATTTGATGATGACGGCTGAATCTCTACTATGTTGTTCAAACGTCCAGTTTTAAGAATTACAGCGGCTTTAATTTTCCTCCTTAAGCTATTTTCGTCCCATGTTTATTGTATGGAGTGTATTTTTGCTTTCTATCTATTGAATTTACTCAGTGCATTAAGGTGTTTTTTGTTGGTGCAGTAGTACATGTCTTGTAAACTTGCTGTGGTTGTTGTTTGATTTAAAAGCTAAGGGGTAGATCTTTACTCTGGCCACATGTCCAGCTTAAGTGGTTCCAAAAAGAACGGGCTTTCTGTATCACAATTAACTTTTTGATGTCTTAAGCACTTTTTTAATTATTGCATTATGTGAAGACTGGACAGCGTTAAGATGTACGTTAGCCTAGATTCTTGACCGAGGAACAGAGCAGAGTAGAATTTATTGTGGATTCTCCTTGAAATACATGTAGTAAGCACCCACTGAATATAACAATGAAATTCAGCAAATATCGAAAAACCAGTACTAAGGTTTTTTGGTGTAGCTCAGACACGGAGCTAACGGAAAACTTAACAGGGCTGCATTGCAATCTAAACAGAAAGCTACGGTTATTTTCAAATTATGTTGAACTACAATTTCAACAGCAATTGAGTGTTTCTACAAAGTGAGCTTGCGCTCTTCGAGTCAGCAGCCACCCCGTATATAACTTATATCAAATGCGATCGGCTCCAGCCGTGAATCGAACCCGTCACGTAGGATCGGTAACCTGCTCTAGGTCAGGGATTCCCAACCTTTTGCTTTCTGCTTACCACTTTTGGACCTGTAGCTGCGTACCAGCTATCTTTGATGAATACTTTTTGACCATAACATCGTACAGTGCAAGAGCTGCCCTGGAAGGTTTACTTTACATACAGAAACGAATCCGTAATTAAATTCAATGTTCATTATACTGGCGGTATTAAACTTACACCGAAACACATAGCAAGATACACTGCGGCTTAGCATCTGGGCAACACAGCTTTGAACTTGGAAGAAATCTCACTATGTGCGAGGCATTATTGTGAATCGAGCTTTTGGATGATGGTAGTCTAAGGGTGGGCAAAATTTTTGTTGAAAGAGTCACTTGCGGAAAAGTAGAACAACCGATGAGTTGCCAACGGTCAGTCAAAAAGCAAAAAAAAGTCTTCGACTATTCAAGAGGTGGAAAAGGCGGTGTAAGTGCAATTGTAAAACAAAAGAAGGTCTTCGGTGTTCCGCCGTGGTCACACGGAGCGAGTTTCAACCAGAGAGTAACATTACCGCGTGGCAGTTACTAAGCAACCATTCGCGCCAACACTCCCGCCATTTCAACCAATGTTGCTTTGTGAATCTATACGATTTAAACCAGTGGTTTTCAACCTATTTGAAGTCGCGGGCTTCTTAACTTAAGCAATTTGTAGTTGCGGACCCCACAAAAATCACCAAAATCAAGCGAAGACCAAGAAAAAGTCAACACGTCCGCACACGTCTAATTTTCCGGCCAAAATCAAGTGAAGGCCAAAAAAAAGGTCAACACGCTCGCACACATCCAATTTTCCGGCCAAAATCAAGTGCAGTGCAAAAAGAAGGTGCAGACCCTTTAGCCTTTGTGACCCCCTCAAAATCATTCGCGGACCACTTGGGGGTCCGCGGACCCCAGATTGAAAACCACTGATTTAAGCTAATTGTTAGTTGACTATTTATTAGTGAATATGTCAGCAGTTAAGCGCCAAGTTGTTCATCGTTTAGTTCATTTAGCATACGCCGAAATATCGCAAGAGGTCTTGAAAGAGCTTAGGTCCAAAAATAAAAAAAAGTGGGTGAAAGAATGTGTAGCTGGTAGGGGGAATTTCGGAGCTTATGATAAATCTTTTGGGGGAATTAGCTTTAGAAGATTCGGCCGGTAGCATGAATGTGCTGCGTATGGATCAAGTTAAGTTCGATGAATTGGTTGCATTAATCTCACCGGCCATAAAGAAGTAAGACACAGTCATGAGATCGTCTATTTCATGTAAAACTAAACTGGAAACAACTTTGAGCTTCCTGCCAAGTGGCGACAGTTTCCGCTCTCTGGGATTGCTTTCTAGAGTACGATTTTGAAGTCATAGATAACACATGCTCCTTTCATCTAAATTTCTAAAATTATATTGTTCCAAATTCTGTAACTTATCCATGACCTAGTTACTATCGCCATAAAACACATTCTCCTTTCACGTGCGAAAATATATTTTCTTTGTCTATCCAAATTCTCCCTCTTGTGAGTCGTATGACCTGACCTCCTAATATCCACTCATTAACACGTTGTTCGATGTGGGGTTTTGTTTTCGCTTGCGGTTTAGCCGGTAGTTTGCTGAGGTTAATGAAGTGTCAGCCGGCTTTAATGTGAAAGTCTTGTTTTTTTTGTTATTAAAGCTGAATTACATTCTTTGCATGCATTAAATGCGTTCTTATTGATGACAATTTAATCCCATTAACTTAATGCTCGGCTTTGTTAGCGTTAATTCGTCGCTGCTCATTGCCGTATGAACAGGAATCAAACTCTAACTTGCTTTTCAGGCTGACTATTTAAAGCAAAAGGGGATTTCCCTCGCTACTCGCTCGAGTAAAGTTGAACATGTTCAACTCTACTCGCGCGAGTAAATTTTCACTCGCGCGAATGATTTTTTGTTGCTAGTAGGTGGTCACACGGAGAAATTCTCTCGCGCGAGTCACTCGCCTCGTGTGACCACGGCTTTACAAAGAGATGAAAAGCCACGTTTCGAGAGCCCAAAAGCCGCATGTGGCTTGCGAGCCGCACTTTGCCCACCCCTGATGTAGTCAATTTGATTGCAAAATCAACGATGTTGCTCCCAGGCTTTTGAAGATAATAATTACAGTGATTCATTACTCCCAAAATATCCGACAAATAGGAAAGGTGAAGAATGAAGTTTATATCTTCTAAAATCTTCTGAATTTTGTGATCTTTTGTTAGGAAGAAAAAGCAGCCTCTTTTGCAACACAAAAAGACGCATCCATGAGGGCATTCCCTTGAGATCTCACTTCCGTATAAAGCAGCAATGACGTGATTCTGATCTGTATGTATGGTGCAGCTTCGTTTGAAGCTCTGCGAGGTCGTTGCTTCGGAGATATCCAAGGGTTTAAAGTTTAAAAAAGTAGGGTGGCAACTGGCAACGCAAAATTTTATAGATAAAACCTCCACAGAATGGGCGCTTTTATCTGCCAAATTTTGGGGAGGTTTTGACTTAAGCCTGAATGATAAATCAATAGATGCGTAAATGCACAAGTTTACAAAAAACTTTCACACCCGGTTTACGTTTATTGCTACTTTTGTTTGAAATATAGAAGGTTTTGCAAAACTAGAGCGAAACGCAGTTTGTATACGTTCCTACTTCACTACACCCAGGGATATCAGCTAAAATTATGAAACTCAAGCAAGGAGTAATTTTGAACCGTGAGTTTCACTATTTCGATGAAGACGAAATAAGCACAGAATCGTCTCTGCTGAAAGTTTTTTTACCGATTTGGTTGATCCATAGATTCACCTTACCATTTCAATTACGCCAGCTACAATATTCGACGATGTTGCAGCCATAGGTGGGGGAACCGAGAGGGCCCTGGCCCCCCCACTTTTTTTTCAGGGGGGGCTCTGGGGGGGCCCAAATTTACGCATTTATTTCTACAATATTGCCTCTGCATGAATGTATTTGAAACTTGATAGGCCTACCATCGAAATTAAAACCCAGGAAAGAGCTTAAATCCAGAGATGTCTTCTTTAAAATTTTGTTTGTGCGGTGGGGTAACAGAAACTAGAAGCAAGAACCGTGGGTCTGAACCCACATAAATTGAAACTGTCACATGTGGACAGGCTAAATATGGGTTGTAGGCATAGGGCCGGATTTACGTGTAGGCTAAACAGGCTGAAACCTAGGGCCTAGCAGAAAATGAGGAGTCTCATCACAAACAATCGAGACCTTTTTTTGTTCTCTTCACCGATACTTTCACGGGAAAACAGAACATCCGAGTACGTGCATACCTTTTTTTGCTCTTTACTATACCGATATTTTCAGTGAAAACAGGACATCTGAGGACGTAAAGACCTTTTTTTTTGCTCTTCCAATCAGTGTGATCAAACAGCCTAGGGCCTCTCATTGTCTAAATCCGGCCCTCAGGAGCTTATTTAGAGGGGGGCATTGTGCCATGGCCCCCTTTTGACTCTGCTTTTTAGTAAAAAAGAACAATACTAATGTTGCCAAGTGACTACAATATGCCAGATTCTTTGGTGGTTTCTGTAGCTTATAGCCAGGGGCGAATCCAGAGGGGAAGGATAAGGGATATGCATCCTACCACCAGCCATTTTCAAAAATGTTTGTGATGCATGCAATTTTTCTATAATTTCGAATCCCTTTGATAGCTATAAGCTTTACGCCTTAAGCACGCATAATTAAAAATGTGCGAACAAAATGCAGCATATTTGGCGAAGCACCCAGAATTAGGGTCAAAAAATTTAAAACACAATTTGCCTGTAAATTATGCAAAAAGCGCTAAAATAGCCATTAGCCTACAGCATGTAAATTTTCAAAAATTTCTCGGGGAAGCATGCCCCCGGACTCCCCTAAACTTTCCTGGTTTAATCAGCTTCAAATTAGTTCTGCCGAAAAAAATACGCTGAAAAAAATTTGGAAATTATGCCCCCCCCCCTTTTTAATATTTCTCGCTACGCCACTGCAGTCCTTGGTTGTGGGTGAAGAAAATCTGATCATTGGTTTTGCTCCCACCCCACCCCCCCCCCCCCCCACTTTAGAAATGCTTCCGCCATTGCTGGTTGCAGCTTACTGATGCAGAAAGAAAAAAAGCCCGCACGCAAGCTCATTTCGCAGTCTCCCTCACTTAGTGATGAATTTTCAGTTCAATACAATTTGAAAATAATCTCGATTATATAAAAGTATGCAACGTCATACCATAGTCTCCGCACATGATTATGCACGTATCTCTAGCTAACCTATTTTCATGTAACTTATTTCAGTAGTAAAGCAAAAATGTTTTTGTGAGGATTCCGTGAAAACAAATTCTTTTTGCGTTTTTGGAAAATATCTCGCGTATCATTTGAAAAGCTTCCGCCTACCACACGTTTGGAACCCCGCGCTGCGCTAAGTTATGTCGCTGACAATCGGCCTTGAACTTAAGAAATGTGATCTGTTGTGATCTTTAACCAAGCTGTTGGACGCGCTTCAGACAAGGCTTTGTCAAGCAGATGCAACAACGTTAAGCTGGTTAGTTTACCTAAACGAAGTCATACAAGTTAGATGAAAAATATGCACGAATGTATAGTTAGTTAGTTAGTTGCATATTTATGCTCCTATCACGAGAAAGCGATCAATGCGCTACGAGCTCGCTTAGGAGTTGCCAGCCATCTGTCTACCACTCCAACATGGGGGAACCCCACGAAGTGCCTTTCCCAACGGCACAACAAGTAAACTTGCCGGCTTGTTCTCCACACTATCCCATTAATGCTGAGCGTCAAGCAGGGAAGCTGTGAATACCAATTTTATAGTCATTGGTTTGACCCGACTCGGAATCAAACCCGAGTCTACAGTACAAGAGACAGACGCTCTATACCACTTGGCCATCTGAGCTGTTGTGAGTATTGGAATAAGCAATGCGAAAAAAGAGTCTTTACAGTCTGGAATGAGTCTAGTCTGGATTGGCTGCGCACAGCAAGGCTGACGAGACTTTTGTTATAGTCGAAACCACACAAGTTTCACTCTGGCCATAGTCCTGGCAATTTAATGTTTTTGTTTGCCGCTTGGTGGCAGTATTGGTTTTTGCCACATACCTAGCACATAGAGTTGGCCGAGTGGTTGGTGCATTGGGCTCCGAAGCTGGCTTCAGGGGTTCGATGCTCAACTAGGTGATCTCCATGATGCATGTACTTCACTACCACAAAAATCCTAAGCTACAATTAAGTGGCTTGAAATAAAAGAAAAAAAAAATAAATAAATTGGCCGAGTGGTTGGTACATTGGGCTCCGAGCCCGAGCTGCTTTCGCGGGTTCGATGCTCAACTAGATCACCTCCTATGATGCATGCACCGGTACTTTACTGATATAAAAACTTAAGCAGCGAATACGTGGATTTCAAACAGGGACCTATTAAGCCTAACTGCTCAGATGGCCTAGTACAATAGTGTCTGTCTCTGGAGCTAGACTTGGGTTTGATTCCGAGTGGGGTCAAACCAATCACTATAAAATTGGTGTTCATAGATTCCTTGCTCAGCATTAAAGGGACAGTGTGGAGAACAAGCCGACGAGTTTACTAGTTGTGCCGTTGGGAAAGTCACTTAGCGGGATTCTGCCATCTTGGTGTGGTAGGCAGATGGCTGGAAAACCGCTAAGCGAGTTCGTTATAACGCTTTGATCGCTTTCTCGTGATAGGAGGATAAATATGTACCTGAATACTGAAAAATACTTAGGGACAACCCTAAGAATGATTTTTTAGGGAGCTCCTAGCTTTTTGCAAACCTGATTTTGACCTTAGCAGCTGACCCTTTTCTTAGATGACGCGATTAAACTATCTTTTTGTGTGGCACGCCTCTTACCCAGGGCCCCTATCATGGGTGGCCCCGAGGCTATTGTACTCCTGGATATGTCCGTGGTCACAAGCACTCTGGGACAGTCTTCGTGTCATTCTTAAAGTCTCAGGGATCTCGAAGTCCATCAAAATTGGAGACCAGGGCAACTTCTCTGGTGGGATTAAAACGTTGATCTTTCGCAGTCTCCTGCCGGAAACGTTCAAAGTCAAGCAATGTTTTTGTTTTGCTTTATTGTTTGTCTAAACAAAAACAGAAATAACCGAAAAATAATTCTACTTCAAAATAAGCGAGAAATCATCTGTCGAAATCTTGTTGAATTTTTTTGTGTTCAAGGTGTGGTAACTGAGAGCGAAGTTAGTTCCTTAATTACTCACTGCAAAATGTTATCTAAAACAGCGGCTAAACATGAGCTATTTTGACAAAAAGTTAAAAATTTAAGTAAGATTTATGGGCTTATATTAATTAAAATTCTAACATCCTACCCACACAAAATCAATAATACTTGGTCGGGTTTAAAAGCTTTTAAAATTATTGAAACTAATTTGATATTTTTACAAATTTTTTTTTCTTATTTTTACAACGATTCGTTAATTTTAGGCTGCAAATTTTTTATGGATATACTTAATAGGTGTGAATTTTAGACATTGCTTGAGGCGAAAATAAATCTGAACGCAGATGGATTTTTACTAAAGTTGTAAATAAAGTTTCCTTTAATTAAATATTAAGAATTGTGGTAAATTAACCTCGCTGTAAACTTGTACATTAATATCTTAAAGATAAATTACAATAATCAAAACAAAAATCACAGGCATCCAAATTTAAATCCATAAACATTTTTAATTTTGTTTAAATTGTTTAAAGTAACCTTTTATAAAGACTAATAACAATGGGAATCAGTGTTTCAAAAAGTGCTCGATAACTGAGTTCAGCTAGAGCAAATATGCGAATTCACCACAGTTTAAAAACATCTGTTTAAAAAACCTGACAATCTGTTTCAACCAAGGGGGATCATCAGGGGTATTTTATTCAAATTAAGATACCCCTGATGATCCTACTGTCGGGTTTTAAATAGATGTTTTATAAAGATTATGTTAAAAGAATTTTGCTGAATAATAGGCCTACTCTACTCGCCGATATGCGCAGTGATTATCGCTGTCGGCGCGGGAGGGCTGTAGTTCGATTCCTTGGCCGGTCAAGTAGGACACAGTGTCGCCAACGGCTCCTCACCTCTGCGACGTTTTTTTGGAGTCGAGTAACCAAGGCATGGACTTCTATCTACTATTTAAAAGTCCATGGCCTAGGCGCTAAGCCGCGGAGATGGGTCCCGCTACAAGGTTACACCAGGGCCTGCGTCAAAGCAGTCGACTTAGGGGGGCCAAGCGTTTATCAAGGGGGGCCAAAGTTTGAAAGTACGCTCAAAAGCCGCTGTCTTCAAAAAATTAAGTTTGTAAATTGGGAGCCCAAGCATGCCGATTGGGGGGGCCTGGCACCCCCTTGGCTCCGGCCCTGGGTTACGCGCTTCGACGCAATACCGCGAGTATAATGAAGGTTTGCTCTAATTTAACCTAACTTGATAAAATAACGTTCTTTTAAGAGTGTAAAAGAACCGGAAAAAACCTTAATCAATTATTCTTTCATGTATTGTTTAATTGGGTAGGGTCTCGGGGGAAAAGGGGTGCAAATTCGCTTTAATGACGGTTAAACTGGGAAGAGGGCTGTCATAGTTGTCGATAGAGGGGGGCATGAGGTAGATGCGTTTGTCCTCGACTGAAAAACGAAGTATTTCAATTCTAAGGGTGTGTGACTTATTATAAGTAGAATAGGGCTTCACGCTAGTTTCGGCCACCCCCAAAACAAAGCATGTTGTTCCCCAGAGGCTAGGGCCTTAGCCTACTAAGATACTAAGACCTTGGGGGCAGTGACGTTGCAAGGGGGGGGGGGGCGGCATTTTGGATAAGCTTTATGTAATCATTTTTCTTAATTATTTTGAACAACCATTACTTGGCTATATCGCTTATTTGCTAATCGTGAATCATCTTACTGTGTTGTCCAGTGCCCAGGCGCAGAGTTGCGGAAATGGGCCCTGCCATCTCGTTTACGCTTTAATTGGTGTATTCTCGCGAGCATGAAAAAAGTTTTGATTTTAATATGTATTATGTCACAATTGCGCACTGTTTTCTTCTTCGTATTAGCATTATTTGAATCGCTTACGAATGCGGTGTAAGCACTAGACAGTACTACCGTACTGTACGAAAGTGACATGGGCGTTCGCAGGGGGGGCTACGGTGCCTTGGCCCACCCCTTTTGGCTCTGTAATAAGGTGCTAAAACCTAACTTTCAGTCCATAAGTTCTCAAACTAATAACGGTTGCAGCCTCCTTTCACTTATTTTAGCCAAGCTTCTGCTTATAGACATAATTAAGCTCCAAAAATATTTTTGCATTGTCTATAGTGACTGCACTCGCTGCATGCCCTTTTTCGATACAAAAGTGTGTTAAAATAAGTGTTTTTTTATGTGAAAACCGCAAAAATTCGTTGGCGGCTGCATATCTCCGGTTATGCCCCCCCCCCCCCCTTTGCCAAATCGTGGGTACATCACTGCATTTGGGAGCGGCAATTTCTTGAACCGGGCGGCAGAAATTCTAGCTACGCCACTGCTTGGGGGCCCTACGTCTTTTTGCAGATCTGACTTTGTCGTCTTCAGCAGACCTTTTATGGAGAACACGATTTTACGGAAGGCCCCGGGACTTATAGCCCCGTTATTCCGGCCCAGTTGTCCCCCTACTCCGACGAAGATGTTTGTATCGAAGCCTTGTGGTGCTATAACCTACGTTTTTCATTTCCCAGTCTCACCGAAGTTTTTGATTAAAAATTTCAAAACGCAAAAAAACGAAGCAAAAAAGGCGTCTCTCAGCACAACTGCGTCATTTATTACAGCATAAGCAAACCAAGCATTAAAATTTCACACTGTTATGTCATAATTGTTGTTATTAAACCACGCAAAACGGAAAATACTCTTCGTATCTAAACAAAAAATTCTCATTAAGTAGTCGTTAATTATTCATAGGACTTGCAATCAAATTTTATATAGCTTAGGCTTACATGAAATACTGCACCACGTCATTAGCGTTGATAGCTTGAAATGGATAATATTTGGGGGGTATTGCGTCATGCCCTCGCCCCCTTTCCCTTTTGACTTTGCCTATCAGTAAAAAAATAAAGTAGCTAAGTGACTGAAACATGCCAGGCTCTTTTCATGGCTTTTGTAGTTCATGGACCTTCCTACCTTTTTTATTTTCTTGCTACGTCCCTGAGCTTAAAGTCTAGAAAATACAGCAATAACCAGGGCTGTAGCAAGTGGCGTAGCCGGGGGCTCCGGGGCAGCCCCCTTTGTGGACGTATGAATAGACCCTTTTTAAGTGATCGGTCGCCAAGGGCGAGTGAAAACCGGCCTCTTCAGTCTAAATCCGGACCTCCCTCCCTATTTTTTTGCTGGTTTTGCCTCTGAGAAATGGAGGATAGGCCTGAAAATTACTACTAGGCCTATGTAATAACTTTGTGGATACATTATTCTATGGTTCCTTCCTAGCATTGCTAATGAGTTTCATTGGCTGATTTTGAAGTTTCGATTTTCTATTTTTATGAAAATCCTGGCTTCCAGCTGAAACAACTGACGTCACAGTGTGCTGGTAATTGATTTCTATGAAAAGATAAAAGATTATTGCTAAGTTAGCAAAAATCGGCGCGCGAAAACGCTCTAATCGCTGTTTTCTCGTGGCATTTTCTGGTCAACTAAAAAAGCGACCGACAGCGCGCTTGTGCTTGTATCGCTGCTTTGTGCACGTGAGGTTTGTGTTGTTTATCTTATCGCTTTCCTGGCTGCGCTGCTAACTGCAAGTAGACTAACAGAAGAAAAATGAAAATTCAGCACTTTGAAATGGAAAAATACTTTGATATGCCTGATTTTTGTACCAGGCTAATCAATGCTACTGCTTTGCAAAGTAAGTACTTGTTAGTATTCAAGTATGTACTTACTTACGTACACTGTTGGTAAGACAGAGCTCAGTTGATTGTTCGCAAATGGTTAGGTTCGCTAAAACGGTAAAACAAGCGAAGGAAAACGTAGAAAGCAAGGTTTGAGTGCCTATCGCAAAAGACCAATTTTGTGGACTAATTTTCAAGATTTTTTGGTTGCCGTACCTTCCAACTTTAGAATAAACAGAATAAACTTATTAGGCTTTGAGGTATTTTCTCAAGATTAGGGAGGTTTGTCTGTATTTTTGTGTGTTTTGTTTGAACTGATTTTTTTGTGGACTATGAACCTTGTAAAAAAAAAAAGTCAGACGAAAGGTCTTATCAGATGAAGTGGTGTGCGAAAAGTTGAGCAGCAGGTTTTTCGTCGGTGAGACTTTGAATTTTGCAAATAAACTTAGTTCACTTCACTACTTCACTCGACGATTCGGTAGCATTAATGCAATTATCACCTGCAGGATATTGTTGCTTATGCAATCTGGCAATGCCTGCTAATGACAACACCTTTGAAATAGTGGTTAAAACGTGTAAATTTACTTCGTGGGGAACTTAAAAAGAGAAATTTAATATTTGTTTTGTTTTTATTGAGCTTCTTAGCGTTGAGAAAACTACAGCACTTATGGTCTAACTGTTAGTCAAGTTCATTGCCACCAGGATGTTTTATAACCCGCTGTGTCTGACATGGCAGCTTTTAGATTGTGCAAACATATGACGTCACACTAAGTACTTGGTGCTTTTCGAGTTGTTTAGACGTTTCGCGAACATTGTTCTTGCTAGCTTTGACCTCATAATAACACAAATTTCCAATTTGTTAATGAAAAAAATCCCATAAAGTATCGTCAGAATGGACGATGAAAAATCAAAACTTTATTATACTTGATTACGCCCGAGCGTGTAACGAGTGGCGTGGTCCATCTCCGCTGCTTTACGCCTGATCAACTCAGCTCTAAAGAAATATTGCCGCGGTGGCGAGCTGTTGCCGTCACTGTTTCCGATTTGACGACCCGGCAATCGAACCCCGGACCTTCTGTGCCGATAGCGGTGTCTTGAACCGCTACGTTGTTACGCTAACTGGATGGTTAAATAAACGAGTCTGCAATGAATAAGGAGCATTACCCACCACCCAGGAGCCTCACTTGGAATAATCTGTTGAACTTGTGACCGCCACAAATTTTTTGTCGGGATGCCGCACTGACTAGACGAGTGTTGGAAATGGGCAACGTTATACCGAGACAAGTAGGCCTAGCGGGATGTACTTAATTTTTTAAATTCAACATGAAAATATCGATTTGTCTTGTTGAATGTGCTTAAAACACGCCTTCCATTGTGGTTTTGTGTTTTTGCATATACTGCTTTAACAGCATGCTTGGTTAATATTAAGATTGAGTCGAAATGTCTCGAGTTCTATTAAAGAACGGTTTTATTATTTGCCTTGTGAAAGCAAACAAGCTTAGAACATTTCCTACGCTCGTTAACTGGCCTTTTTTCTTGGAAGCTTGTATTTTATGAAACCTAGACTCAACTACAGAAACTCACTCCCTTCGATAAAACAAAGCCAGGAAACAAGAAATTATTGAATGAATTGTAGAGCAAGCTTGTTAGCGGCAATGCGGGCAAGATTTTAAATAGAAATAGGAAGTAAGACAAATAATTACTCAGACGTTGCTATGAAGCGCCTTTTTGAAAAAAATAATTTTGATTTTTCCACATGTTTTTTCGGCCAATATACGCTACATTTTGTCTAATATATTATATAGGATATTTCCTATATATATAGGACAACATATTGTGTGGTTTAATATAGCTAAAAGAACTGATGCAACATATATAGGAAATTTCCTAATTAATTTATACGACGAAATATTGCATAAAGAAGCCAAAAAAAGTAGCGCAAAACATATAGGAAATTGCCTATTTGAGCATTGGACAAAATGCAGCTTAAATTGGCCGAAAAAACATGTGGAAAAACCTAAATTATTTTTTTTCCAAACGGCGCCGCATACGTTTCTGCTAGAACAGTTTCTCAAGTTTTTGTTGGTTATGGCCACCTTCTAGAGCAGTATTTCTTAGCCCGTGCCAAGCGGCCGAACTCCAACAACTTCGTGACAGTCTCAACCGAACCCTAGAAACGAACAGCGTGACGTCCAATTTTCCTCCCAAAATTAGGTGAAGACAAAAAAAAGGTCACCACGTCTTCCGACATCCAATTTTCTCCCCAAAATGAAGTGGACAGCAGCGCTCCCCTGGGTGCACCCTTGAAAGTGATAGGATTTTGAAGGACTTCCACCGATCCCCAGAGACAGCTCCGTCGAACACTAGGGGTGCGGTCGAACCCCGGTTAAGAAACACTGTTCTAGAGACTCTCAGCATCAGTGGCTCCCTGCTTAGCAATAAAATATTATGTCGGCATTTCTTTCATGGTAACTGCAACCCTGGCCTTAAGTAGTTAAATTACCATCAATAAATCATGCCTTTGTGGCCCCGGTGGAGAACCCTTGAGCCAAAAATTACAATTTTCAGAATGAGTTATATTTTGTCTGTGTTGATTCTGCTGTTTTGTGTTTGTTGTAAGTGTGTTTAATCTGATTTTCCGTCAGGAAAGATGGCTAAAAATGCGTTATTATTATTAAGAGATGGCCTAATCGAGTAGAACTGAATATCATTAAATGTTGAACAGGGTTTTTGTCGAGAAAAATGCCAAGTGCCTGGAATAAACCTGTGCGGACTTAACATTAGGCAAAAGGTCATTTTCCTCTGCAATTTTTTTTAACACAGAGACCAGACTTTCATTTTTAAGCGACGCAGACTGGTTATTATGATGTGCAAAATCATTTGAGGATGACTTTGGATTGAAACCGGCATGAGATCTTGCGTGTATATCAGTTTCGTCATTTTTCAGTGATAATGTTCGTAGTGGCTAAAGACAGTGCTATCGACGCGGTATGGTTCGATTCCCGGGAAGGTCAAATTGAACATAGTGTCGCCAACGGCTCGCCACTGCTGCGATGTTTCTTCGTAGTTCGGTTGTCCAGGCGCTAAGTCGCGGAAATGTAGGCTGCCCTACCACTCGTTGTAAGCTTCGTCGTAATACCGCGATGTCGTGAAAATTTGATGTTCGATGAAATACATTAGGAACCACGCACTACAAGCAACAAGTTTGGCCAAGCTCACGTATGTTAACACCCAGTAGTCCAAACTCTCTCGTTTTATTTGTATAGTTCGGTCTGCGGTCTTGGTCTTAGGCGTCGCGGCCCTTCACAAGAAAAATCTAAAGAGGGAGAAATGAACATGATGTTCTCAGTTGATTTAAAAAAATTTTTTGAAGGGACACCAAATAATTTGAGAATATCTTAATAAAAACTTTAAAGCACTTTATGGGAAAATGGATTCAGTTTGGGGAAAATGCCATAGCCAATACCCCCCCACACTTAAAAAACGCTGCCACTCCTGTCAAGTAGGAGATGAAAGTTAAGCGCTTTGTTTGCTGTCTAGCGCTACATGAAGTTGTGATGTAGTCTTCTAAAAGTCAATAACGAGTGTTTGCGTACTGTATACTGCGATATTTAGTGACAACTTGTTGAAGGTAACGAGACCCGTTGACGCGGTATTGGCTCGGGACATCGTAGGTTTGATTTTTAGGCAAGTCAAATTGGACACACTGTCGCCAACGGCTCGCCACCGCTGCGATGTTTCTGCGGTGCTGTGTTGTCCAGGCGCTAAGTCGTGGAATTACATTCCGCCACTCGTTACATGCTTCGGCGTGATACTGCCTGTATAATGGAGATTTGATTTGATTTGTTAAAGGCATCGTGAAAAAATGAAAATTTAGTGATTTGGAAGAAATTTCAATTGTAGAGAGGACAGTATGAAGGCATTAGTGGCCCCAGGCTAAATTTTCAAAGGGCCCCATACTTTGCAGACGTGATTTTGACGTTGGCTGCAGCAGACCTTTTTTTCAAAGCACAATATTTACCAGTGGGCATCAGGCTAATCTAGTCCCAGTTGTTGATTGGTGAACAGAAGCACTTTGTATTCACGAGTATAGGTTTTGGGTTCGATTCAGAACCACGTTGTTCGAGTCGATTTCATGGGTTTTGAACGACAGTGTTCTGTCTTCGTTCTGCCTTCATTCAATGAAGTAGCGCCCATAAATATAATAATTTGATTGAATTGTGAGTTTCATGTTTGCCTCTCGAGTTGGTTGTTTTTCATGAGTTATAGGCTGTGTTACCGGTTTGTATCAAGTTACACATTTTTACGAATCATTTAACCTACTCCGTCATGTAAAACACTGCTGTGTGACATTTTAAATTCATTAACTTAAATTACTTAAGCATTATTTCCTTGTGTACCCCTAGCCCTGTGACGTAACCAAAAGGGAGCGCTAGCATCGCTCCCCCTTTTTTTGGACGAGCCCAAACGTTAAATATGCTGAAAACATGTATATAAAATGTCGTAATGTTTGTAACATTTGGTCTATAGTAATTTTAAAATCGAAGCGAAGCGTGTAACGATTGGCCTGGTCCATCTCCGTGGCTTAGCGCCAGGGCAACACAGCTCCGAAGAAACATCGCAGCGGTGGCGAGCCGTTGGCGACACTGTATCCGATATGACCGGCCCAGGAATCGAACTCCTGATCACCCGCACAGATAGCGATGTTTTTGTCCACTACACTTTGTCTCGCCTTCCCATACATTTTCTGCTGCCTTAGCCACTTTCGATTCTATTCTACTTACGTTATGCAAGCATAGCCGTTCACTACGGGGTGCTTTAGTTCGATTAGAAGTGGCTCAGTTTTCAAGTTCAAATAAAAATGAACAAATAAATTATTCATCCTTGTCATACAACATCACTTGAACGCGTATTGATTATATTACCATCGTCAGTTTTTAATTGAGCTCAAGTACAAGAACATCAAGTGCTGTCATGTCAGCTATCAGTAAAGCTCGAGTAAACTTTGCAGTAGCTAGGTTTGAACGAATTAGAAAGCTTTGAAAAGGTCGAACACATTTAGCCAGGTGTAAAAAATGAAAAAATATTTAAATAAAACAACGCTGGGTTGGTTAGGTCTGTGGTTTAATTGGTTGTTTATATACATGTAAGCAGATAGTCGCTCGCTGTGCTTTCTGCAGTGGTTAACCAGTCAAATCGGACCCAGTGCCGCCACCTTTGCGGCATTTCTTCGTAGCTATGTTGCCCATGCGCTTAGCCGCGAAGACGGACCCGTCATTCATTGCATGCTTCGGCGTAATGCCGCTAGTATACAAAAGATTTATAGTAATTTTTTCAGTTCTATTATCGCTTTGTTTTCTGTAATTGCGCATTGGTTTTGATTTATCTTTTTACTGTGGTATATAGACTATGTTTGTATCGTTGTTATGTCATAATTAGACGCATATATCTTTGAAGACTTTTTTGAGAATCAAACCCAGATCATTTGTTTTAACGCTTAGGCTGAAACTATTAGCCCCAGGTAGGATTGTCGGGCTGTTGAGGTTAAGCATGTTGATGCAATCAAGCCAAAATATACGCAAGAATTTCTCAAAATCTTTTTTGCAAAACGTGTTTTATTTTTATTGTATTTGGCAACACTGCGTCTTCGAATTTCAATTTTGTCATTAAGACACCTTAAAATTATGTCAAGTAGCCAAAAAATCGATTTGGAAACTCTAGAAGTTTTCTTTTACATTTTGTTTTGATGAAAAATGAAATTTAAAATCCATTTTTTTGTGGCTTAGACATTTGTTTGGTCTCAATCTGTTTACGCATATACATTAGCTGTATCAATAATAGTATCTCGGCCTCAGGCCATCAAAATGCATAGTCTGCTTAAACTAGAAAAGTGTGTTAGGAAAGTAGACCAAAGTTTGGTTTGCTGAGCTAGATTTTTAGCGGAATATTGGAAAAAATTCTAAAAAATTGCGCAGTTTGTAGCATTTGATAGGCATCAAGTACTGTTCTCTTTAAATGTTTAGCAAGTGAGGAATTGCCTAAATAGAAATTTTAATAAAAAATTTGCCCAAATGTTTAGGGGGTTAAAATTTGCTCTTAAATTGAGTTTCCAGAGTGCAAAATTTTTGTTTTGCATCAAAATACTGAACTCTTTGATTCAAATTCGGCAAAAATCATCATTCCAGTTGGCAAGCTTAAAGAAGAATTAAAAAACGTTTGCCCAAAATTTCTTATTTTTGTCAAATTTCGCATCTTAGAGAGGACAGTGCTGTCTAGTGTGGAAAACTTAAAATTTAAGATAATTTTTCTTCAAAATTTAATGTATTTTATCAAGCTATATAAGCCTCTTGTTAAGCACACAAAATTCATGTTTCCAAATTACGCTCCCTTCGCAGCTCCCTCTATTTCAGTTCATTTGCAGTTTAATAATTGGAAAATAATTTCAATAAAAAAGACATAAAAATTGGTTGAAGAAAAATTTAAAAGTTTGTTTGGTTTAAAATTTAAAGCAGGATCAAGACTTACTAAGCCAAAGTAACTTTTGTACCTGGACGTTCCGACAACATAGATTCAGCTGTCATCATCAGCAGTGTAAGTAAGGCAGTACGAAACCAAAGGCTGAATGTATGTTGTCAAAACGTCCAGTTTTGAAAATTGCTGCAGCTTTATCTTCCTCTGCAAGCTATTTTCGTTCCATATTTATTGTATTCGAAGATCGAAAAATTGTAAAAGCACTGCAATAAGAAGAGAGTGATAGTTAGTTGTTTTAATGGAAAACAGGAATAAATTTGGTTTTACGTATGGTGCTGCGTTTTGTCATCTCATCTCACAGAAAATATAGCAAAATGTTAATCGCTGCTCTGAATCCATAAACCTGGGTTTGATTCCGGGTTTGGCAAAAGCATGTGCAGAGATATCAATGATACGCTGCTAATGCAGCGTTTTTTATAGAGTCATAAAAAGTCATGTATGGGTCAAACTCAAGGTTTTTATTCTACACTCCCCTAATTTTTTGCGTTACGGACTAGTGTCGTTTCATTGTGACGTCTCGTGACGAACGCGTTTGCTTGATTGTTTTGTTGTTTTTTTTGTGCAGAATCGTAGGTTTTTGTTTGTTAGAGGTTCTGCTTGCCTCGTTAATTTATTACTACACTGTGAAGCTATCCATGGCTTGCTAGAATTGAAAAATTCTCGATTTTTCGCGCTGCTTTGCTTCTGTAGTCGCTCAATTCGCGCCATAGAGAAATGCTTCACTTTGCTTAAATTTTTTGCTGCTTTGTTGAACGCTGACCCAAAAATTTCGTCAGAACAGCTTCGAACCTTCTGCTGCTAGTCCAAACATTGCATTACCAAGCGCTATTTCTGTAGAGCCACAACGCTTGTGCCCTACTTGCCTCCAACGCTGCTCAATAAGCTTTTAACCCTTTTGCAATTTTTAACTTTTTGTTGCTTTATGGATATGGAGAGTAAGTTACTTAATTTCTTTTTCTCCGGATAAGTTTTACTTTTTTTTTCCATTTTAGCTCCAACTCCAAGCTGCATGACTCCGTTGTCTAATTCCGCTTCTCTGAGTCCCACACATTTGACAATGGGGCAACTACCGAGTGTTCAACAATTTCCACAAATTCGAGATCCAGAGTGGCTTAAAGTGGAAGTAAGTTGATTGTAAAGATAAAATATCATTAGTAGGCCGTTGGCATACTAGGATTCAATTCCCTGGCCTGTCAAATCGGACACAGCGGGGCCAACGGCTCGCCACCGCTGGTATGTATCTTCGAAACTGTGTTGCTCAGGCGCTAAGCTGCGGAGATGGCCCCCGCCGCTGGTTACACGCTTAGGCGGCGTAATACTGCGAGTAAAAAGAATATTAGATTTTTCCTTATGCAATGAGTAGTGCCCGACTACACTTAGCGCTCATTGCTGATGATGACAGCTGAACCTATGTTATCAAAACGTGTAATAACGATAAATGTCAGCTTTTGGCGTCACGGCCTAGTGGTACCGGGCGCAGGTTACACATCTTACGTGACGGGTTCGATTCACGGCTGGAGCCGGTGGCATTTGACATATATACTGGGTGGCTGCTGGTTCGAAGAGCGCAAGCTCACTTCGCAGTCTCCCTCAAATCTGTTGAATTTTCAGTTCAATATTATAATTTGAAAATAACCCTAGTTGTTTTATGATTATTTTCAGGTGTGTCGAGAGTTCCAGCGTGGTGCTTGTAAGCGTTCCGCTGAGGAGTGCCGATACGCTCACCCCGGGAAAAATATCCAAGTCTCACCGGAAGGAAAAGTAATTGCTTGCTACGATGCGCTCAAGGTAAGATCTTTCACTGACTGTTCGAAATAGTTTTCCAAGTACAATCTTTGGTGAAAAATCGAGCTAAAAATCAAATCTTCATTATGCTCTCGATGATACGTCGAAGCGTGTTACTAGCGGTGGGTTCAGTCTCCGCGTCTTAGCACCTGGGCAACACAAACAAACATCACCGCAATGGCGAGCCGTAAATGACACTGTATTGACCGACCTGGTAATTGAACCGCAGACCTCCCGCACTGATAGTGATGTCATAAACCACTGCAACAACCGAACCGTAGAAAAATCAAGCTAAAAAAAGATCTTCGAACGCCAGGAGGCGGTGCTATGGTGCTGTCGCGCGCAGGTTACAGATCTTACGTGACGGGTTCGATTCGCGGCTGGAGCCGATCGCATTTGATATCTATACCGTGTGGCTGCTGAGTCGAAGAGCGCAAGCTCACTTCGTAGAAACCCTCAATTACTGCAATTACTGTTCAGTTTTCAGTCCAATAATTTGAGAATAACCTCAGTTATTTTAGTTATTACCATTCATTTAGCTTACGCTGAGTTTTAGGTGACTAACTGGTTATTTTTGGTAAATTTCTCTTCGTCGACGAAAAATCCTGATGAAACTTTGATAGGTTAGGCTACATGATTCATTTTTGTTTGTCGCATCCGTTCCATTACGTCATTAATGACGTCACGCGACAGGGTGAGTGATGAGCAGTTGCGCAAAGAGATGGTTTGTTTGTCAAAGACAGTTTTTGTTTATTTTTGACTTGTAGGAAGTCTTGAATCGCGCCGTAAAGCTTCGTTTCTTGTTATGTAGGCTCTCACGTCATAAATAGAGCAGCGAAAATGGCCCGTAAGTTACCTCTCACCAGAAAAAAACAAGCAGCTTTGCCAATTGACCTGTTTTTTTGTTAGTTTTTTTTTCGTTTGAACGAGTTACTGGATCTCAGGGCCGTAGCTAGCGAAACATGTGGGGAGGGGAGTGACCGCATTCGGACAATAAGAGGCTATGTATTTGTTGCTCAGATGGCCATACAACAGCTCAAATGGCCGAGTGGTAAGAGCGTCCGCCTCGGGAGCTGTAGACTTGGGTTTGATTCCGAGTCGGGTTAAAGGAATGATGATATTCACAGCTTCCCTGCTTGAAGCTCAGCATTAAAGGGACAGTGTGAAGAACAAGCCGGCAAGTTTACTTTTGTGTTGTTGGGAAAGGCACTTAGCGAGATTCCCCCATCTTGGTGTGGTAGACAGATGGCCGGCAACTCCGAAGCGATCTCAAATAGCGTATTGCTCGCTTTCTCGTGATAGGAAGGTAAATATGCCACAAAATACGAAAAAAACACAAATTGCTTTTTGTGATCTATCTCTTTTTAAACAAATACGTCATGCGTCAAGAAGGAAGACAGCCCCCCCCCTGACTACGCCGTTGCTCGATCAGGTAAAAAAAAATGCTATAAAAATTTTACCATCAACCCGCCCTTGTATCCTCAGTTCAAATTTGAGCAAATAAGTGGCGTGTTTTTCTAAATCTAAAGCAGTGACTTCTAAACACAAATGGTACTTAGCATTAGCAAGCTAACCTGCCTAGGTACCAGTTCCATCATGTCCAGTTTTTGAAATTGAACATAGTTATCTTAGAAGAGGGCTGAAGCAAAAAAGGATTGATTTTTTGAAAGGTTATAGGGGTTAGAGCCGTGGTAGAGGCTGAAGCAATAAGTACGCGAGTTTTTTGCAATGAGAGGGTGGTATGGTTGCAAACCTTGCCCCTTTGTTGGATAAGTGTTTGTTTATCTTCTACATGGCTCTATGACATCCCTCCCACGTAAAGCCGAATTAAGAGTGGGCTATGGGGCTACAACCCCAACTTCCCCGGACAAAAAATGTTAAATCGCATTCTCTAAACAAGTTTGCTAACGTTAAACAAGGCCTGCAAGAAATCATGGAGCCCCCCCGAAAAGCTATCCCTAGTCCCTCCGAAACCTTATTACGTCCCAGCCCCCATGGTTAAGTCCAAGTTCAAAAATTAGTCTCGTCGATTTATCTGCATGGTACATGCTTTAGCTGCCGGTTTATTTTTGCTGCTAATTAGCTTTTTCATTACTGAGCTGTGCGTTTGGTATAATCTTGTTCGGTCGGTTTTTTTGTTTTGTTTTGGCAACACTTGAAGAACACGTTCGCTGGAAAATTTCTAAACATTTGCCCAGATTATCCACGATTAAGTGAATATTTCAAAAAGTAACATTGCTGTTTATCTTTCACCAGCTGTTTTATGTTTCTGTCTGCGAACAAACCACACGGCAATTAACAAAACTAGTGACCAGGGGCGTGTTCAGGTGGGGGGTATTTTGCCATGCCCCCCCCCCCCCCTTTTCCGTGAAAAAGGACAAATATTGCGAAGTGACTTGAAATATGCCAGACTCTTTTGGTGGCCTTCTACTTTATGCCCCCCTTTTAAAATTTCTCACTACGCCACTGCTAGTGACTACTCTGTCGTGGGATCAAGCGTAAATGTGGACAAGAACAGCCAAAGCGCAGCTAAGCTGTGGTAATTTTGTAAAATATAGTGTTGCTTGGAAATCAGCTGGTTGACGTGATGGTGAAATACATCGCTATCGGTGCGTAGGTCTGGGGTTCGCTTCCCGGGCTGGTCAAATCGGACACAGTGTTAACAACGGTTTACCGTCGCTGCGATGTTTTGATGACCAGTTTTTCCATCTTTGGTTTCACGTCTTTGGTTGCAGGGGGGTCTGATGTGACATTGCGTAAACCTTTTATGTAAACACGCGAGATATTGGGGGCTGGGGGGAGGGTGTAAGGGGCTCCAGCCCTCCTAAATTTTTAGTCATAGATGCTACTACGTTAGTTTTTTCTTACCTCATGGCGTAGTGAATTGTAATTGAGTATTTTTTGCTTCTGTCTCCCTCCTATGAAATGGTGAGTCCGCCCCTGGGAGGCTTTACTACCTGCGTGAGATTATAAAGTTATTAAGTCAACATGATCACCCAATTGAAGCAATTCGTGGTTTTGCATTACCGGTACTTGCTTTTCGTGTGCCATTTTGATGAGTTTCGGCGAGACGAAACAGTTTTCACATGATCAATAATAATGTTACGTACTATTTCTAACTGTTCTGGTAAAATTTTAGTAAAAAATCGAAAATTGAAAAAAATATGAAACTTCGTCTACGCTTCGAAAATGATGACTATCTATTTTCGATTTGAGTGAAAACAAGTAAAAAAAAAAGCAGTGTAAGTTTTAGCAAAGCACCGCAGCATTTTCGTGACACTGCGTACGTGTTGAAACGAACTCGTTTTGACAGCAAAGTTTTGAAGCCATGATAGATTCCAAAGTAAACAATTTTTCGGTTTACTTGTACAAGCTTAAGACACAGCCTCGTTGTGTGCGGCAACATGTTCTTCAAACGACAATTTTACGATGTTTTATTCAAGTAATCTGCTGTTTTATAACTCGCTTATATATCAAGTTATAAAATGAAGAAGTTTAAAATAGCCAAAGTTAGATGGTTGTCAGTTGAATAAAGTGCTCCATGCTTTCTAAATACTCACCTCTGTCTGTTTCCCCCTATTGGGTTCATCAGGTGAGGTCAAACCTTCCGTGATGAATGCAGTAGGGGAAAATAGACTGTGGTGAGTTTTCAGAATTTTTATGAAAATTTAATCTGTTATTAAACCACGTAGAAGTTTCAAAGATAATTCAACCAAAAAATTTGATGAATGAACTTTTCAAAAATTAAAAACTTTCCCCATTTTTCTATTATTTTGTCTGATTATACACGTTTTCTAGTTATCTGAATTTAAACACGGCGATTCAAAATCAGTAAACTTGGGACAAAAATAGCTTAAGGAGAAAAATAAAACCGCAGTCATTCTTAAAACTGGACGTTTGGTAAATATAGATGCGGTTGTCACAACTTAATTTGACCTGTTGCCTGCGCTATGTTAGTTAGAATTGTAAATTTGTGTACTGCCTTGCATTCATTTTTGATGATGACAGCTGAACTCATGTTGTTGAAACGTCCTGTAAGAATTACTGTGGCTTTAATTTTCGTCCTGGTTTAGAATTATCATTTTATTATACTTTTTTAAACCCTGGTGAGTGTCGAGTGCGTCTGACACTCCTTTCAGCTGCAAAGCTGCACACACCCACAGAGCTTCATCGACGTTAAATGACTGGCAGCATAGTGCGTGTTAACTTTGCTTAAACTTTGGGTAGCGTGGTGATTAAGACATCGCTGTTGGTGCAGGAGATCTGGGTTCGAACCCCGGGTTGGTCAAATCGGACCCAGTCTTGCCAATGGCTCGCCACCGCTGCGACGTTTCTTCGGAGCTGTATTGCTGTATCGCTACGGTGATGAATCTCGTCAGTCGTTACACGCTTCGGCGTAATACCGCGAGTAGAATGAAGATTTGATTTGAATTAAACTAGATTTTGTTCCGTAAAAATCTATGGCAAACTGATTTAAATTTTCACCTTTAAACAATTAAAATTTACATATAAAAACCTCTTAGTGTGCAATACCGAGCCAATCCTGTTTAAAACCTTTCCATTGCCATCAATTCGCAAACAGCAGTTATGCAATTAAAGAAAGAACACGTTATATGCAAATTAATGCAGCGTATTAATAATTTATTTGATGAGTGCTAACCAAGCGAAACAAATTGTTGTGCTTAAAAGAGCTTGCGGTATTGTGGTTCTGATGATGACATTTGAATACGTGGTGTCGAAACGTGCAATTATGAGATTAACCTGGACTTCAAAAATCAAATCTTCATCATACTCGCGATATTACGCCGAAGAGTGTGATGAGTGGCGGATCCATCTCCGTGGCTCGGAGCCTGAGCAACTCAGCTCCGAAGTAGCATTGCCGCGATGGCGAGCCGTTGACGATGTTGTGTCCGATCTAACTGGACCGGGAATCGAAGCCCAGACCTCCTGCACATTCACGCTGTCATCAATCACTGTACTAACCTTCTTGCAAATACATTAATACTTGTAAGTAGAAATTCCGGGGGGGGAGGGGGGAAGGATTAATAAAAGAAGCTTGTCTTCTGAATTTTTACTAACATTAACCGTTTAATTACTGTAAGGAGTAAGGTTTTCATTCCTACTCTGTTCAAACGACCTTTTAACTCGGACTGCAAGCCCGTACGTTGTTTCGGTCACCAAGCATAAACCTTTGAACGCCCAATTTGCTGGAGCAAATTGGGGGTGTTTTTGATGCACCACCCAAACTCCTACTAACCTAATATCATTGGTTTGCGCTTGGTAAGGTTTCGGTGATGCATGAAAACGACTTTTTCTGTGCCTACAATGGCACCAGTTAAAAATTTTCACCTTAGCAATAATATACTTTGCTTTTTCATCCGGGGCCTTCGCCATGTCGTCAGTCCCATTCACTCTGATGATGATGGACAGAATTGGAGCAGTCGAAAATGATTCAGATGAGTTATAATAGTTTGTTTTGTCCAATGCGTCATGTCTTGCGAATTCGTCGGAGTCCATTTTTGCTTTTCTCCTCTGTCGAAACCTTCATGAGTAATAACTCGACCAGCTGATAAAATTAAAAACACCTACGTTAAATTGTAGGGCCAAATTAACGGGGTAGGAGCTACTAGAGCTACATGATAGGGACTTTACCGTAAATCGTCCAAAACAAACTAGTGTCTGCTCAAAAGTCACGTTTTCGAGAAAGCATAAAGCCCCCAAAGTGTCAATACGACCCTGTTCATTTGGGTAAAATTTTTGGAAATTTCAAAAATTATCAAGCAAATTCAGAAAATTTTGTCTTGTTAAGCTACCATGCGTTTGGAAATAAATGGTCTGGCGTTCGAATCCTTGTGATAGAGCTCCAAATCTTAGCGCCAAAGTTGCTGTACCAGCAATGCGATGAATGTAGACTCTAGTCTCGAATGTACATTTGATTAAAATTTGAAATTTGTAAGGGACAAATTAATGTTTCGACTATAACCAAAGTCTCGTCAGCCTTGCTACGCACAGCCAATCCAGGCTAAACTCATTCCAGACTGTAAAGACTCTGTTTTTGCATTGCTTTACCTGTACATCTCGACTTCATCTCTTTTCTAGGTTGTGCCCTATTTTTGGCAGGCGACTGACCCCAAACCACGATACCCAATGAAAGAGCCTGTAACCACTAACCCACAACTAAGTTACCGGTAGCCTAACTAGCCCACATCACTAGAGGCCCCCATGGCAGCCCACTCATTTGCAGCTGCAGACGCGTTTCGACTTTATTATGGTCTCATCAGTGCAGCATAGCAACCTCCCACCTTCCTGAAAAAAAAAAAAAAAAAAATTCCAACCTTCAAAAGAACTACACACTCCAAATCTAAGCCTCTACTCGTTCTGCTCAAGGCTGATTAAAATTTGTTTTTAAGGACCAAGGGGCTGATGTTATTGGTCAAAAAGTTTAGAAGTCAAAAGAGAATAATTTCGTAAAAATGATAATTTTAAGAAATATTTGGATAAGATATGTTGAAAATATCATTTAATGCGACGTTTTAATCATAAACCCGAAGAAAAAATAGTTTGTCGAATTTCGATTTAGTTATCGTTGGAAATAGTTTCTATTTTTTCTAATTCTCAATTTTTCAATGTAAATGCAATTTACTTGTTACACAATAAATGTGGGACGAAGATGGCATAAGGAGGAACAATAAAGCGTCGATAATTTTTAACACTGGACGTTTCGACACCATAGATTCCGCTGCCATCATCAGCAGTGTAAGTTTTGTACTGGTTTGCTTACACTGCTGATGATGACAGCTGAATTTACGGTATGTCTAAATGTCTTGTGTTAAGAATTTACTGCTGCTTTATATTTTCTTCTTAAGCTATATTTGTGTATCGACAAACCCTGATGATGACTTTTAAATTTGTGCCGAAAACATTTCCTGCTTTTCAAAATTTTTAAGCTCTTTAAGTGTTGATGATAAATTGTTATTATGATTGTTAAAGGCTTATTTTCCAGTTGAAAATCCTATGGTGCGGTTGTATTAACAGTGGCCGCGGCGGTTGATTCTTCTGAATGGAGATTATTATTTGGCGTTGACCAAGGATGCTCTAAAATCTAAATTGTTATTGAAAATTTGAAACTGCTTTGAAAACTAAATAGATTCTAATGATCCTCCCTAAGGGAATGGAAGTAATTTTTTTGTGCTGTTTAACTGCGACTAAAATTTGATGAAGTAGCAGTGAAGAACAAAAAATCAATCTTAAATTTAATGGCAACCTGGCGGGTTACCAGGATGTTCCTTAATTCATCTGTTCGAGTTTTAATAAAACTGGTGATGTTGATAAATTACTGGAAATAGCAGAGCGATTACGAAATTGTAACAGTAAAAACAAACCTTCGCAATGAAACAAAAATAGCTCAGGGAAGAAAAATAAAGCAAATCCAATCTTCCTTATACCCGCGGCATCACGCCGATACGTGTAACGAGTGGCGGTCATCTCTGCGGCATCATAGCCCCGAAGAATTGTCGCAGCGGTGGCGAGCCGTTGGCGGCGCTGTGTCCGGTTTGACCGGCTCGGAAATCGAACCCCAAACCTCTTAAGCCGATAGCGGTAATTTGTTTCGATCTTTCATACTAGCTTGTCATCAAAATTTTTGTTGTTCAGAAGCAGAGAAGCTGATACACCTGTTTTTGGTTTATGTAAACATCTTTCTTCATTTGTTTGTGTTTGCACACTTCTAAGAAACGCGCTTGAAGTAAGCAAACAAATCGCTAGAAGCAAAGAAATTTTTCGCTATTAAAGTTAAAGAGTTGCTGTTTTAATTCATTTTGATTCAGCTGCAAATTTTAATCGTGTTTAAATTTCTGTTTTTATAATGATATAATTACTTGATTAGGAGTTTTATGCATTTTTTTGTTTTTGGAATGGTTTTGTTTCTTTGTTTTGCAGCAGTGACACTTTTTTTTTTGATTAAGTTGCAGTTTTTTCGATTTAATTGTTTTGTTGGAAAACAAAAAATTTGATTGCTGCAACCTTTTGGCGGTTTTAATTATGTCATCATCAACACTTAATGTGTTTTACCAAATTACTCAAAAATACTTATTAAACTGGTGTTAAATACTTGTCCCTCAAATTTACCAATTATTACTCCTTCCCTCGATTATTTTTTTGTTGTCCCCTAAAAAGCATTCCTTTGTTTTACAATATAGTAATAGGAAACGACGTTCGAAACTTCCAAGTTGTTTAAAGTGACGTCATCGATTGATGACGTAATGATTAATTAGGTCATATGAGACGCAACATGATGTATAAGGAAGTGTTTGTTATTGCTTGTTAATTTTGACTTGGCAGTTAGTATTTCTTATGGGAATTTGCTCGAAGTTCGAAATGTGACTTCAGAAAGTTTCAAGTCGTTTAATTGGCTGTTATGAATTTCATGTTAACCAAGTTACTTCATTAATTTTACAAGCGCTTGTGGACCACCTTGTAGATATAATTGAATGCTTGCTTGGTGTAGGTGCTAGTAAGCTTTAGCAACAAAAAAACAACTTAAGGCGCGTTTACCGATACGCGACAACGCGACTAAAATTATAATGTATGTAAATGTGGAAGGATTTTGCAGGTTTTCGCGTAGTCGCTGAACAGTGAAATAAAACAAACAAGATGCGAAAAATTTTTGTCGGGTGCCGCGTTGTCGCCTGTCGCGCATCTGTAAACGCGCCTTAAGTCCTATGACTTGGTGTGGTGGTTTAAGCTATCGTTATCGGCGCTTTGGATCATGGGTTTGATTACCGAGCCAGTTTAATCGCGCATGATGTCACTGGTATGTCACCAACGACTCGCCACCGTTGCGATGTGTCTTCGTAGCTGTGTTGTTCGGACGCTAAGCCGCGGAGATGACCCCGCCACTCGTTACCCGCTTTGGCGTAATACCGCGAGTATAAAGAAGATATGATTTTTTGAAGTCCTACAATTTTAAGCCTCGTTTTTACCCCTGTACATGACCGTTTTTTGTTTGCCATTCATTTGTGTTTTCTGCGTCACCATCATGTTTTTGATGTCATTATCATATGTTTCGATTATGGTGTTGAAACTTGATTGTGATGCACAAATACCATGAATTTTCGGCCCACAAAAAATGGTCATGTAACCGGTTATTATAGGTCATGAATTAAGCGGTTACATGCCAAAATGAAGCTAGCGTAGACTTCACATAAAAAATTCTGATCTCCATTATACTCAAGATATTACGCCTAAGCGTGTAACGAGTAGTGGGATCCATCTCCGCGGGTTCGGGCCTGGACAACATAGATCCGAAGAAACGTCGCAGCTGTGCCGAGCTGTTGCCGACACTGTAGTGTATAGGCTTGATTTCTGGAGAAAAATTACGTTAATGTATTGTAGTAACGTTGAAGGATTAAAAGTTTGTTGAAATGTTTTTTCTTAGAGTGCTTTGCTTGCTCACTTTTCTCAGTCTACAAACTTAAAACAACTTTTAATAAAGAATTAATAATGCAATGAAGTAAAACAATATCGACAAACGTAGAACAGAACTATTAAGCGTGTAATGTTTTTGTTCTGCGAACTGTCGTTAGGTGGCGGTAGATATACTGAAACTTTGCGCGTTTTTCTCAGTGGGGTGATTGTCCTTGATTGCTTATTTTGCTAGTTATGGCGGTTTGCCTTAATTTTTAGTTTTGCTTTGTATTTTCCTATTAATGTGCGGAGCTTATTTCAAATCAAAATCGTAGATCGTTCTTTTGTAAAATGCGTTAAATTTGGTTTAATTTTGATTTGTTGATTTCTAAAAATTGTAGCTTAAACGAAACCTGCTTCTTCGACACCGGGCATTTGGAGTAGTGGTTAGAGACATCGCCGTCGGTGCAGGAGGTTATGGCCTCGATTCTCGACTCGTTTAAATTGTCACTCCGTCGCCAACGGCTCGCCACCGCTGCGACATTTCTCGGAGCTGTGTTGCCGTGGCGCTTAGCCGCGTAGATGGGACTTCGCCACTCGTTACATGCTTCGGCGTAATACCGCAAGTATGATGAAGATTTGATTTTTGATGTCAGTGTCTTCGGGATGAAGAGGGAGGTCTAAAACTTGACGTGAATAAGGGTATTCTTTCTAATTTGATGTTTTTAAAAAATATTCACAGTCATTTGAAATCAGCTTGAAAAATGGCCGCAAGAAATGTTTTCTTTTTGATTGCAATAATATGGTCACCTGCTTGCGTGCCACCTGACAATGGTACCCTATTTGAGGTTATGGGTAAATTGCTTTGTCCCACTTGCCGGGCCGGATTAAGAAGAGGCTAAAGCCCCGCAGCCCCTGTGATAAAAAGTCCCTCGTAAATCGTATCCTCTAAAAATAAGATCAGGTCTGCGACAAAGGATGGGCCTCGCCAACAAATAAACCCCGGGAAGGCCTAAATGTTAGTGCGGTCCAGCCCATTTTGGGTATTGGGGGAGGTGTTGCGTAAATTGCCGATAACTCTGCTAATTACTACACTCCAAAGCATTACAAACTCAGAAATTTGTCATAAACGAGCTTTCAATCGATCGATTATTACAGTGTAATGCGTCTTGATGACATCTTATTGAAGGAAATTTGACCGATAACTGTAGTTGAATAAATTGACTTGTCAGTTCTACAGAATTCTTCTTCGTTTTCGATTTGAATGTTCGAAAATTGATCCAACTATCATCTCGACAACTCTAGCATTCATTTTTCTGCATTCTGTCCTTTGCATTTCCCGTATATTTCCTTCGTTAAGTCATTAAATGTCATGGAACCGGATAAAAGACTCTAATTAAACAGCAAGCAAAAGCTTTCAAGCTGTCAATGTATTTCCCTTTGTACAAGTAGCTAGTTCTGCCTCAGAGAAAAGGAATACTGCTACATGACTTAATGTATAAGTTAGGTAAGTGCCAGTAATATCGACTATCTGCCAGTAATATTACTGGTAAATTTCTAGTTCAATTAGTCCAGGGTTTATACGGTCAGGGAAAATCAGGGGAAAACATATCTTTTTCGAGATGGTCAGGGAAAGTCAGGGAAAATCAGGGAAAGTCAGGGAATTCAACGAAAAAGTCAGGGAAAACTTGGAAAAAGTCAGGGAAATTTTTTTGGAAAGTTCTTACCTCCTATGAATCAAGATCCATTGTTTATTTTAGCTGTTGTATGTCAAACAAGCTTGACTTTATACTTCTCTCTTTATTTAGATATTTTCTTACTCTAAAAGTAGCCTGGAATGTCTAAAAAATCGAAACAAACTTATTTCCAAGATGGTTGGTTATCGTCTGAAGAATTTAAGGCATGGCTTTGTAAAGCTTCTACCAAAGGTGAAGCAAGATGTCGACTGTGTCAGACAAATATAGCATTGAGCAACATGGGAATCAGGGCATTGAGGAGTCATGCTGGCAACAAATCCCATGTAAAAAAAGTCAAGGAACTGGCCGAAATTAAAAATTTCTTTGCTAAAAGAAGTGATATTAGACCTGCTAACTTATCTTCTGAAAAAAAGCAGCTGCAATCTTTCTTAGATACAGAAAATTTGGTTGAAATTCAATCATCCTGCAGTGCCTTTTCTTATTTTTGGTATTCAAGCCAAGCTTCTTGCGATTTTCTAAGATAAAATTGCGATAGGTCACCTGTGAAATCTTTATTTCTGCTGCTGAATTGATGTTTCTGTGTATGTAGGCATTAGGTATACATAGTTATTTTTGCTGCTGGTTGATATTATACTGTTCGTTTATATTCTCTAAGTCAGGGAAAAAGTATGTTTTGCAGGATTGGGTCAGGGAAAAACATAGGGATTTTTAAACGAAAGTCAGGGAAAACAGGTGCGATTTTGAGGAAAGTCAGGGGAATATGTCAGAAAAATTCCGTATAAACCCTGTAGTCACTGTATTTCTTAGCATACAGACATACAAAAAAACATCGAACAAATCGGAAGATGATTACCCTGCCCACATGTCGTATTTGTTATGTCATAATCACGTTTTTTACCTATGACGTCAAAAATTGATTATGATGCAGAAACTAGGACCAAGAACGGTGGGTCTAAAGTCCACTAAACTTGGACATGTGGGCAGGGTAATTAAATACCTAAAGAGTTTAGTATGCAGCAAGTATATTGAAGATAGGATTTTAATTTTTTATTACTACAGTCAGTACAGTGTAGGTTTTGGTGAAGAGTTAAGGACTCAACTTCAGTTCTTTTTGTCTGATAAAAATGTTTAAAACTGATTGCAGAAAAATGGAGGGGGGTATGATAAACACAAAATACGGTACGTTTTTTCTCCTCTTGGCCCGCACAAATTAGCGCGATAGCACATTTAGCAGCTCAGATGGCCGAGTGGCAAGAGCGTCCGCCTCTGGAGCTGTAGACTCGGGTTTGATTCCGAGTCGGGTCAAACACAATGACTTTAAAATTGCTATTCACAGCTTCCCTACTTGACGCTCAGCATTAAAGGGGCAGAGTGGAGAACAAGCCGGCAAGTTTGGTTAATGTGCCGTTGGGAAAGGCACTTAGTGGGATTCCCCAATTTTCGAGTGATAGACAGATGGCCGGCTATTCCTAAGCGGTCTCGTTATAGCGCTTTTATCGTATTCTCGTGATGGGAGAATAATTATCAACTAAATACACAAACCTCTCGCACTAACAGCGTTGTCTTCACCCCCTTCGCTAACCGGCAAGAACGCATCCAGAAACAACCAAACCGGTCACGCTGAGAGTGTTACTCGCTGCGGAAACGTCGCTAAATCGTGGTTGATTCCATTTAGTTACTAATGGCTTGCTTTGCTTATTCTTCTGTCAACGAATGAAAGTTTGTTGGGCCTTGTTTGTTTATACAAAAAACATTTGGAAAATCGCCTTGCGCTCGTGCTGACGCTATGTGGTCAGATTACAAACAATGCCGCTTTGTCTTGCAGCGACCACTTAACGCAATTCAGGCGTTGCAGTTCAATGCGTTTGTGGAAACGTCTGTTTTGTCAGCTAATGCCTGGATTGTTTCACAGATTAACTTTTTCTGAACAAAATTGATTTTTTGTGCGAATTTTGAGCGAGAAGTTACTGCTAGAACTAAAATTGAGGAAGCTCTTTATGGTGTATGACTGGTAAGGGACAGCCCCTTCTTACTTTGCTGATTTTTCTAGGTATTCATGTACAAAAATTTGTAAATGGCAATTTCTTGTCTGATAGGTCGCCAATGGTTTTAATTTTTTGGCAAGTTTACAATGTTACGTCATTCTTTTTGGTAGAAAGCAGTTCATTTCCGTTTTGAGAAACTTAAGTAAAACTTCAACGACAGTTTGTTGCTAATGTCATGGATTTGGAAAGGTCAAATTTTAAGCTGTTTCAGGCAAGACTTTTAGCAGAACTAGGGGCGTTAAGATGGATTTTGGAACCCAACTTTATTAAAAAGATTATAGCCAGTATGTTAGTAATCATTTTACAAACGTTTCGGTAGAAATTATGCTATCATCAGTGTAAAACTGCATACAGTAGGCACCAGACTGAAATAAACATTTTCGCAGAAGCTTTTTAGTTTTTCGCTTCAATTGCATAAGAAAGTTTATTTGAGCAAAACTTTAAACCACAAAAAAACAAACAATAAAGTTAAGAAAACTGAAAGATAAAAGTTAAAAGGCAGCAGAATTAAAACTAACATGATAACACGTGACTAAACTGTTTCTACTCCATAGATATAATCAAAAAACAGTTAGCTCGTCGACTTCTCGCCTTAGAGTCTCCTTAGACCATTAAAACTTGTAAATTTCGCCGCATTTGACAAATGTACCAAGTGGCTGCTGACTCGAAGAGCGCAAGCTCACTTCGCAATCTCCCTCAATAACAGTTTAATTTTCAATTCCATATAATTTGAAACTGTTATCGTGGTATTTTGAAGTAACTTACCTTATCTTGTGTTTATCAAAAAGTGCAACCGGTTGTGGTTTTCGAGTCTTAAAATCGTTGTTTCAGGTGCAGTCGATCCAGTCAGTCAATACAGGTTACCGTGTAAGGACAAAATGAAACGAGCTGCACAGCTCAGATGGCCGAGTGGATGGGGCGCCTACCTCTGCAGCGGTAGACTCTGGTTTGATTCCAGGTCAGGTCAAACCAATGACTTAAATTTGTACTCGCAGCTTCCGTGCTTGACGCTCAGCATCAAAGGGACAGTGTGAAGAACAAGCCGGCAAGTTTACTTGTTGTGCCGTTGGATAAAGGCGTTTAGCGGGATTCCTCATCTTGGTGTGGTCGACAGATGGTTGGCTACTCCTGAGCGAGCTCGTTATAGCGCTTTGATCGCTTTCTCGTGATAGGAGAATAAATATGCAACTAAATACATCATGGTCCATTAAATACGGGGATATTCGATGATAAAGTTTTCGAAATGCGAAGCTGTTCGCGATTTTTCGTGTCGTATCGATGTTATCGTTTTAAATAACCGATTTTCGATTGTTTCGTTGTGAATTGCCACGTTTAGATCCTTCTCTCAAACCTTGTTTCATAAAAAATGAAACGAGCTTTGAAAGAAGCCTCCAATACCGTAGCCATACTTCATCCCTACAGGGGCGGCTTCATGTTTTACTCAAGGGGCTGGGGGTTTGCTCGTCTTGGAGTTTTAGGTCAAGAAGTACCAAGCTATTAATGTGCATAGCTAAATTTTTTAGAGGAGGACATGAGCCCCCGCTTGCATCCGCCATTGGCTCTTACTCCGTATTGCTTTATCGAGTTCTGCAGTCGCTGGGGAAGTTGTCGCCGGAAAAAATGAACTGCCATTGTTGTCCAAATTTTGGTGATCTCAGTTTTAATCAAAAGATTATAGCCAGTATATTAGTAATCATTTTACAAACGTTTTTTCCCTATACCATCATCAGCGTGAAACTACTGAAGCACTAGGCTATAATGATTACTAAATACTGGCTGTAATATTTTTTTTAATGTTGAATTCCAAAACCTATCCTGATAGTTCGGTGATTTCATTGTGGCAGTTTTAAGCCAGAATTTTTTACCAACTGCAGCTGCTGTCTTAGGTTACGATTTTGAACTTTAGTACAGAAGATAATACTGGCCTAAATTTCTATGATATTAATTCACAATAGCAGCGTTTTGGGTTTGTGGAATTGCGATTTCGGACGTTTGGAGGTGAATGCGACGCTTAAATGGCATTTTCACGGTGATTTTCCGACTAAAACGTCTTAATAAGCCTTTCGTGAGCTTTGCATGATGACGTCATAATTCGCCATACACGTTGCAGTTATCCACGTTGGGATTTACTGCACTTTAAACTTGAACCTGTCTGCAATAAACAAACAGAAACGATACGCGACAATGAACTCTGTGCAGACTGTAATCACGACTAGTGGTGTGGGAATGTCTGCAAATCTACACGATTTTATCTTTCCTGAACGCGCTCACACGATTGTTCCTGTGATAAGGAAAGCTTTAACAGCTCAGGTGGCCGAGTGGCAAGAACGTCTGCTTCTGGAGCTGTAGACTGTGGTTTGATTCCTAGTCGCATCGAACCAATGACTTTAAAATTTGTATTCACAGCTTTCCTACTTGACGCTCAGCATTAAAGGGACAGTGTGGAGAAGAAGCCTGCAAGTTTATTTGTTGTCCCTTTGGGAAGAACACTTAGCGGGATTCCCCCATCTCAGAGTGATAGATGGAAGGCCGGCAACTCCTAAGCGAGCTCGTTATAGCGCTTAATCGCTTTTTTAAGGTAGAAGGATAAATATGCGTATACTGTAAATATAAAAATGCTTTCTCAGATTTTGGTAGCGAGTCACCCCCTTATCAAGCTTTCGTTGTGCTTTAACAAACTTTTGTATATTAATCCTGAAGATCCATGGTTGTTTTTCGGTTTTCTAGTCCACTGATTTGCTGAATCTCTCTTTAATGCTGCATCATGCCTTGCTTAAGTTTCGAAATATGAAAACATGCAGTATAACGCCGAAGCGTGTTACGAGTGGCGGAGCCTATCTCCGCGACTTAGCGCCTGGGCAACACAGCTCCGAAGAAACGTCTCAGTGGTGCCGAGTTGTTAGCGACACTGTGTCCGATTTGACCGGCTCGGGAATCGAACCCTGACCTCCTGCGCCGGTAGCGATGCCTTTGACCTCAGTTTACGCACCGGATCAACTCGTACAGCCAGTTTAATAAACTGCGCAGGTGATTTCGGTGAACTAAAACAACTCAGAATTACCCTGTCCACATGTCCTGTTTAAATGGCTCCAAAGACCAGCAGGATTTCTGCATGACATTTTTTTTGATAATCACTTGTTTTCATTGTGACATCAAAAATTTCATTGTGATGCAGACAGCCCTTGGGTCCCTGGAATTACTTACGCTGGACTTGTGGACTAGGTAAATGTTCCCTTTGCATTTGTGTTAGATTTAACCCAATTTATGCTTTAAAATGCACTCGCTTGCTTGCTTGCTTTTCAATTAATTACTGCTCTTAATAACTTTCAAAACTTATCTACCTTCGTTGACTTTAAGTGAAACCAAATGTCCTTGCAAAAAATGAATACTAGTTCACAATTTTTTTTTATCTTTAGTGACGTTGCGCGCTTTTTCGGTCACCTTTAAACATCAGTAGGGGTCACCTTGATCAGTTCAAAAGTTTTGTTAAAATTACAGCGGCTTAAAAACTTGTTTAGCTATATTTTAAACCGCTTCATTGCTTTTACAGTAACATCATTGGGTTTCGAATAAATTTGTCATTGAATTCTGCTGTTTTCGTGTCGTTTCAGTAAATCTTATTCCTACTTTGCAACTTTTGTGAAAGTTTTGTGTGTTTTAGCAGGGCAAATTAAATTTGTCCTTCCCTTTCTTAGACGAAAGTTGCATATCTGCATTTTGATTTGAACGTCACTACCCCAGGGCCGGATTAAAGGGGGGCGGTGTGGGGGTTATAGCCTGCGTTCAGGGGCATACCACACTTAAAAAAGATCGTTAAATCGCGTCCTCTGAAGAAACGGTCTCCTGCTGACGTCATAATGAGGTCTGCGAAAGAACATAAGGTCCCACGAAAAATAAGCCCCCGGGTTCCCAAAGTCTTGCTACGACCCTGTCTACACGATCCAGCGGAGTATTGATCCCACGTTTTCAAATCAATAATAATTTACGTCCTGCGGCCAAGTAATGCATTTATGTAAACGTGGGCTGCCATTACCAAGCAGACGAGATCGCGAAAGTTCGCGAAAATAGCAGCTCAGCAAGTGTTCAGCCGACTTGTTGAGGTTATTAATTAACGAAATTGTTCTGTTAATTGTTTGCTCACAATACGTGGAAAGTGAGCAACGTGGTTGACTTGCCTTTGACTTCTTGACAGCTTTTTACTTTGCAAGTTTAAGTGGAGTAGGCTAGAAGCGAAAAGATTGTAGTAAAATATGACAAAAAATTTGTCAAAACGGTTGAAACTTTGCCCAGGTAGAAACATTCTCTTGGATTGCTGCGGTAGAAGTTAATGTGCCTGCAGAAAGCTTTTTTGGGTCTTAGAGCAGCAGTAATTATCCAGCAGTAGGTAGATCGGGATTAAGAGTGGGGTGCTGTGGCCCAGGCCCCCTAGGGAGCAACAAAGTATGAGCCCCCCGCAGAATTGGCCCCGGCTCCCCATAGTCTTCAAACGGCCTTGGGAGTGGGGATTATGTGAAAATCAATATTTTAAATGAAAATTGCAGTAAATTTACAAAGGGACCATCTCATGCTCCTTTACTCCTACAGTCATAGTATTAAACCAGTTGTTTTTTTGCAGGGAAAGTGCAATAGAGATTTGTGTAAATATCTGCACCCTACTTATCAAATCAAACAACAGCTTGAAATTACCGGAAGGCAGACGCTTATTCAGAACAGAGCTATGCTACAACAAATGCTGCCACTTCACCAAGTCCATGCGACTGCGCTGCCACAATCAGGCCTAATTGGATATGAGGTATGGAAGTTAAAATTTTAACTTTTTTATGATTTAATAGCGGAAGAAGCTCTCATTTTGATGGTGATTTGAGGTCATAATAAGGCCATGTAAGTCTTAAATTCTTAGCAAAAGGTGTAAGATGTGTTAGGTGCGTACATGTTGATACATTAAAGCTGTTCTAGTCTATTAATTACTTTCTTTGTTGCTATGTAAGAAACCCAGACCCGAAGAAGTGCTAGCAACGACAGGGTTAGAAACCACTGCTCTGGCGTAGATGAAAATTGCTTGTGCAACCTTCTATGTCTTCAATTTTTGTCAGGCTTAAGTTGCATCGATAAGAACTGCAGACCGGCTGGTCAGGGGAGCATTGAGATGAGAAACTGTTCTTTTTTATGTGCGCTCTGTCGATTAAAATTTTAATGTTTTTTTTTTTTAGCAATTAACTGGGGGAAGCACCCCACAAATTACTGGAAGTCTTTCGACTAATCAGCTATACACCCCTACTGTACCCCAACCTGGCTCCCCCACTGCTACTTACAGCGTGTTGCCCCCTGCAGGTAATTCCTGGAATTGTTGTATAGCCTATTTAATCACAAATATCTCAGCCAAGAAAGAGCTGTAAGCACTTGGGCGGACGTTTGGCTGACTTCTGGTGCCATTGTCTACGCTGTGGGTTTATAGCATTGACAATGGCACCGGAAGTAAGCTGAAACGTGAACCCAAGTATTTTTAGTCCTTTCTTGGCTGTGGTTTTTGTAATTAAATTTCCAACGGACTACCAGTTGCATATTATTATCGATTAGTTTCATGAGAAGATAAATTCCGGATTTCTTGCCTCCTTGTTTACTTTTGACCTGGCTACGGCAGCGCGTATCAATATTTTATGATAGCTTAAGGAGAAAAAAAAGCCGCCGTAATTCTTAGAACTGGACGTTTCGACAACATAGATTCAACTGTCATCAGCAGTGTAGGTAAGGCAGTACAACCTTGATGATGACCGCTGAATCTATGTTGTCGAAACGTCCAGTTCTAAGAATTACTGTGTCTTTTTTTTTCTTAACGTATCTTCGTCCCATATTTATTGCATTTTGATGTTTCGTAATAATATTCCGGTTTTACCTGTTTTTAGACGTCGCATAGAGATTTAACATAAAAAAAAATCGAATGTTCACTGTACCGGCAGTATTACGCCGAAGCGTGAACAAGCGACGGGGCCCATCTCCGCGATTTAGCGTCTGAGCCGCACAGTTCCGAAAAAACAATGCAGCGGTGGCGAGCCGTTGGTGACGCTGCATCCGATCGACCCGGGAAGCGAACTTGGAACTATCCACACCGATGGCCGTGAGCTTACCAGCTGAACTAACCAGTCGGTACATAGGAAGGGAATTGGGTAACTCGGTGGAAAGGTTAGAAATTACTTGTGTAATTCCACAAACTGCCGGACATCTTGTTTCGCCACAGTAGCCTCATTTCAATATTATTATGTTTGCTATCAAGATAATTACAAGACCATATTTGCTTCAATTTGGTTAGAAGTTATGATTTTTCAAATTGCTGTATTTGCCTTGTTTGCTTTTGTTTTTGTTTTTCATACTAATTTTATTGTGTTTTTGTGTACGTTGCAGATCTCGGTGCAATCAACCACCACATCATGCCGTGCTACCAGTTGGCGACCGCCCCCGCCCAGCTCGCTGCCATGGTGCCCACTGCTGGGGGGTTGCGAGCCGATAAATTAGAGGTTTGTCCATATCTTTGCATTAGTTCAAAAAATCAAATCTTCAACATACTCGAAATATTACTCCAAATCGTGTAACGAGTGGCGGCGACCATCTCCGCGACTTAACGGCTGGGCAACACTGCTTCGAAAAAACATCGCAGCGTTGACGTCACTTTGTCCCATTCGACCGGTCCGGGAATCGAACTTATTGACCATTACTCCAATTGGTACTTTTTTCTTTATTGATTTTGATGTAAGAAACTTAATTTTAGTAACGTAGCGGCATTTCATAATTCCTATTTGAACGAAAAACTTTTAAGTTTAGATGTCGTGTTTATTTGTATAAAGGATTTCGTAAGTTTGCAATTTCTCAAAGCCCTTGAAGTTTTTTACTTCAAACAAAATCTGTTTGTCCTTGTTAAGCAGCTTAATATCTGTGCTTATATCAATCATCTTTGTCGACCCAGCGAACAAAAACTTAACTCAAATGTATGAACAGCTGCCACCAATGCACGTGTACAAGAGGACAGTGCACTGTGTGTTAGTGTTTAAGCGGTGCAATTTCTTCCATCTTCGGATCGATAGGCATACATACTTGCATCAGTAGTAACTTGTTTGTTTAAAATCGCTCAGCCGCATAGGTCGTTTAGGACTTTGGGGCACCGGGGCTAATTGTTTTTCGGGGGAGGGGGCATGCGTGTTTGCGGATCTGATTTTGAGGTTAGCAATAAGCTTTTTTAGAGCACGTTATTTTCAGGGGCTGTAGCCCCCATTATACTGGCCCTGCCCAACTAGGCAGCGCTTAGCATGAGACACGTGCTCGCGTTTGAACTAACTCTGTTATGATTCAGCATCAAATCTGTGTAGTTACAACGACGTCGCTATTAATGCGGTAAATCTGTGGTTCTATTCCCGGGCCGGTCAAATCGGACACAGTCTCGCCACCGCTGCGATGTTTCTTCGAAGTCATGTAATCCAGGCGCTAAGCCGCGGAGATGGATCCCACCACTCGTGACACGTTTCGGTGTAATATCACGAGTATAATAAAGGTTTTGGTTTATTTTAGGTTCGGTAGTTCTTTAATCGGTTCCAAGGTATATCGTTGATCGGTGATATAAATAGCAAAGCTTTCTTGAAGTAGATTATTACGTTGGTTTTGTGATCGTGGGCGACATGCGGTAATGCGCTCTGGTTTGGTATTACGAGTTCGATTCGCTGTTAGATCTCCTGTTGCGTATATTAAGCAGCTGTTGACTTAAACACTGAAAGTTTTTTTCGCGTTTTTTTTGCGGCATTGTAATTTTGGTTCATTGTTTAAATAAATTCTCATTGAATCATTCTACCCGCGGTATTACGCCGAGGCGTGCCACGACTCACGAGTGACCGTGGTCCATCGCAGCAGTGCCCACACTGTGTCCGACTTGACCGGCCCGGTAATCGAACCCCACGCACTGATAACGATGTCACTTCCAATAAGCCAACTTATATGTAGGTTTGTCGAGACTTCCAGAGAGGTAATTGCACGCGCGGCGAATTCGAATGCCGATACGGTCACCCCGCTGATCGTTCTATGATCGACACGACTGATAACACTGTCACTGTTTGCATGGATTGTATAAAAGGAAGGTGCACTCGAGAAAAATGCAAGTATTTCCATCCACCAGCACATTTACAGGTGATAATGTAAACATTTTAAAACCTTAGTCTAAATGTAGCCCGTCAACACCTATTTGATGGCTGAGATTTATGAAAATTTAATTCGTCATTACGCTCACGGTATTACGCCGAAGCGTGTAAGCGTGGCAGGCCCATCTCCGCGGCTTAGCACCTGGGCAACACAATTCCAAAGAAATATCGCAGCGTTAGCGAGACTGTCCGATTTGACCGGTCTGGGAATCGAACGCCAGACCTCCTGCGCCGATAACGACGCCTTAACCACGACTCCAATAAACGCATAACATAAATCTGTGGTTAATTGAGTTTGCATGCTTTTTGTGTTATATGATCGTTGTATTGCCCTCCAGCCGTGCTACCACAACTCATTACGTTCGCTAAACTCTGTCTGCTTGTTGGTAAATAGCAACATCCTATGTAGTTAACTCATCAATGTCATCACGACTCGTTCATGACGACAAAATTTTAAACTACTGTTGGAGTCGTCCAGCCGCAGTTTTTATAGAGGAATGAAGCCACTATGATTCCTAATAATGGACGTTTCGACACCATAGAATCAGTTGTCATGATCAGAAGTGTAAGGAAGGCGGTACAAAACTGATTTTATTTTACCTCCTCGTCACGTATTTATTGTATTCAGCAGTTTTGATGGTTTTTCTACTTCCAGTCGGAAAATTGATACTTAACCCACATAAATTCAACGTATTCGATAACATTACTGATGATGATTGCTGATAAGAAGCCATTGTCGAAACGTTTAGTGGTGAAAAAATTGTTTTTTTAAAAGGAGGAAAAATAAAGCCTCAGTAGTTCTTTTAACTGGACGTTTCGACAACGTAGACTCAGCTGTCATCACTAGCAGTGTAAGCAAGGCAGTACAAAACTGAAAGTTATGGCAGCCGAATCTATGTTGTGGAAACGTTCAGTTTTAAGATTTACCGTGGGTATATTTTTCTTCTTAAACTATTTTCTTTCATGTATTCCGTTTTTGGTTTGATCTTCTTCAAGGCATCAATTGAAAATTTTTCGTGCAGGCAAAAATTCGAGCTGCGCTGAACCAAGGATCCAGTTACCTTCCTCCACTGAGTCCAGGAGCAATTTCTCCTCAACCCACCGTAATGGTAAGCTGTTTTCGTCTTAACAAGACAAATAACCGGCGGGCAGGCGAAGTGGCTAAAGACATCGCTATCGATGCTAGAGGTCATGCGTTCGATTCCTTAGTCGGTCAAATCAGTCACAGTGGTGCCAACGGCTCGCCACCGCTGCGATGTTTCTTGGAAGCTGTGTTGCTCATGCGCTAACCCGCAGAAATGGCCCCGTCACTAGTTACATGCTTCTGCGTAATCCTACTACTTCTGTGGCGAGCCTGTTTTCGGTTAATTTTTTTTTTCTGTGTATTTTGTTGCACGCGGCTGTGTAGATGCTAAAGCGCCAGAGCAATATTACTTGCGTTTTTGTTTCTGGTGTGACGACATAATAGACGATTTGTGACGAAATAAAACGATAAATTTACCACTATTGCGGTCATATTGCTCTCTATAGACCGGTGCTAAGTTTAAAAGTTTTTTTTTTTCTTTAAAATCATTATTTTATTCGCGGTATTACGCCGCAGTGTGTAGCGAGTGGCGGGGTCCATCTCCGCAGCTTAGCGCCTGGACAACATAGAAACGTGGCAGCGGTGGCGAGCCGTTGGCGACAGTGCGTCCGATTTGACCGGCCCGGGAATCGAACCTAGACCTCCTGCGCCTATAGCGATGTCTTGAACCACTACGCCAACCTGCCGGATATCTTTAAAAATTAGCAAACACTAAACTTTTTTTACATTTTATTCCTTGCAGATGACCAACGGCGCTGCAACTTTGGGACAGCCCCCAGTTAAACGTCATGCGCTCGATTCCACGATGATAACCACTAGTTCAAATGCAATGGGAAATTCCCCTGGCTTGACATCATCTAGCCCAAGTTCTCCAAATGCTTTTGCTACTCTGGGAGCATACAGTAGTGCCACATTGCCAATTCTGACGTCATTGCATCACCAGACCTTGCCTGCTGCTCCAACTTACTATCAGCAAGGTAAGATTTGATTAAGCAACGTGGGTTCAGTTTCAAGAAAAATAACCCTTGTTTTGGTGTTACTGATGCGCAGTTGGCCATTTTATAGTAACTTTTACAAAGAGCAATTGGTCTTGGGGACTGTGTGCATTGCTTGAAAGTTTTTTGATGGTTATTCGGGGCCGCGACCGAAATCATCTTGTAATGCTCATCAAGCAAACAGCAACTTTTTGGTCGAGAATTTCAGCCAGGGAAGCGCTGGGCATCGCCTCACCGAGTCACCCATTGTATAACAACCTTTTCTAGATCGCTAAAGGTGAATGCGCCCCCGCGCCGATAGCTATGTGTTTAACCAATATTCCAACTGACCGGTTAATTTGTTGCGTCTAGAAGTGTATTCATCACTGCTAAGCTCGGGGGTTCCCCCTTCATGAGAATGTTTGAATTTCAAGAATACCGTGTATGCGTAAAAACAGTTTTTTCGTTGCTTTCAGCATTGCCCATTCTCCAACTTCAGTATGGGGGAGCTTCGGGGGCTCTCGCGGCCGCCCCAGCCCCCACGACATCTCTAACTGCTTTCAGCCTTCCTAATTCGACCTCGAACAACGTCAACGGTGGTCCTGCCTCTTACGCTTTCCTCAACGGACAGACCCAGGTAAGAATTATATCAGAGGATTTTTATTTTCCGTAAAATCCGTAAAAGGTGGGGCGTTTGTAAGGCGTAAACAGGGGCGGGTTTAGATATTTGAAAGGGGGGATAGAATAAAAAAATGCTTCTATGCAGTTTTGTATCCTTAAGAGTTATTCAGAACTAATGTTTTCATGTGCACAAGTACAAATTATGGGGTGGGCTTTAGCCCCCCGTATTAGCCAATGTCATCCAGTTTTGTATTAACCAGTAAAAACTAATTAGTGATGAAGATGATAAAGATGGCTTCCTTAATAGTATAAAAAGCTAAAGCATTAGCAGTTGATTGCTAGCAGTAAGCACTATTTTGACACGCCACGTCTCATAGATAACTCACCGTCTCGTTTGCGTAAATGCAAAATTTTCTCGGCTACCGTTAGTTTTAGTAAAAGTCGTTCGCATCAACTACTGATGAGGCCTCAGAGGTTGAAACCGGGCACTGTATGCAGTTAATGCAATGAATCTTGTTAATATCGCTTGCAGAAAGCTTTACTAACAATAATTAATGAATATATCATGCCACAATCTGATAGTGCTTGCAGATATTGTGGTGACTTACAGCTTTACTAAGAATTATTGAATTGTGATGCTATAATCTTCTAACTTGCTAGAAAAATACCACTTGTGTATGTTTAAAAAAACAGTGCAATACCGGAATTTTTAACCACAGAAATGCCTTTCATCTTTGTTATCTACTACAGTTAGTCTTCTACTTTCATGCTTAATCATTTTAAAAATATTTTAACTGTAACATTGTCAGAACCTAAGTTTGCTTGTTTAGCAAATATCCATCAACATCGCTAAACTTAGAATTCAATGTTTTAAAAACAAAACAACGAAAGAAATTGATGGTAGCTAGTCATTTTTAAACCATTAATCTTGATGAGAATAGCAAAGACAAATTTTGTTACAGTTTTCTGCGGCAACACCGCAAATCTAAGGCTGCGATCTTGCTTTTGTACGTAGATAAAAATACCCCCCTCGCCCTCCCCTTTATAAAGTCATGTGTACCCTGTCCAGTGTCCACAAACAGTTTGAGTGGTTCCAAGGGTAGTCCATTGGCTTTTCGCATCACAATTCAATTTCACTGGTAATGATTGTGACGTCAACAATCGTTTAGTTGGCGTAGCGGTTACAGACAACGCTATCGGTGCGGCAGGTTTGGGGTTCGATTCTCGGGCTGGTCAAATCGAACACAGTATCGCCACCCGCTTGCCATTGCTGGGACGTTTTTTTCGGAGTTGTATCACCCAGGCGCTGAGCCGCAGAGATGGGCCCCGCCACTCGTTACACGCTTCAGCGTAATACCGCGAGGAGTATAATGAAGATTTTTTATCACACATTTGATTATGAATCAGAAAATGCGTGGTCTTTTGGGACCACCTAAACTTGACGTTTGGACAGTGTAAATAAAACCTCAAAATAGTAGGTAAATCAATTATTTTGCGATGTGCTGTGCGTCAACAGTAAACTTCAAAAAATGCAAAATTGACTCATACGTTGTTGATGTTTTTTACTATCTATACGTTCATTGTTTTGTTGTGTTTGTTTGCTTATACTTCTGCTATCGTAGCCTTCTGGCGAATTTTCGCCCAAATCGTCTTTTCCTGCAAATTCGCTAACTGTTTGCCGCGATTTCCAATCTGGAAAATGCACGAGATCCTTTTGTCGTTTCGTTCACGTTCGAAAAGGTATTTCGTTTCGCTGCAGTCTGAAAAAATATTGGCGCCAAATTTAAGCTGCGATCTATGGGAATATTTATGACTTGTCATATTTATGATTTGTCAAAAATATTCTGCTGTAATTACCAAAATCAAATCTTCATTATGCTCGTGATATTACGTCGAAGCGTGTAGCGAGTGGCGGGGTCCATCTCCGCGGCTCAGCGCCTGGGTTACACAGCTCCGAAGAAATATTGCCGCGGTGGCGAGCCGTTGGTGTCACTGTTTCCGATTTGACGGCCCGGTAATCGAACCCTCACCTCCCGCACTGTTAGCGGTGTTTATAACCACTACGCTCGACTAGAACAAAATTTGAAAAATATCACTGCCTTGCCTGTAAGTGGAGTTGCAACTAATTTAAGAACGACTATGGTTTCGCAATAATACGCCGTGCAATCGATTGTGTTTATTATCAGCAGATCGTAATTAATAACTAAGATATTTGGGGACAAAAGTAATTAGCGGATGAATAAAATAATGAAATGCAGCCTAATTTTTTCGATTGTGACGTTTTCAAATGATTTTTTCATGCATGACTGCTGCTGCGTTATTTAAATCAAAGTTTTTTAATTTCGTTTGTTTGCTCATAAGTGAATTAATTCGAGCAGAAAAAGCAACTTAGCGGAACTACCACTGGCAATCTTCATTATACTCGCGGTCTTACGCCGAAGCGTGTAACGAGTCCATCTGCGTGGCTTAACGCCTGGACAACACAGCTCCGAAAAACATCACAGCGGTGGCGAGCCGTTGGCGACGCTGTTTGATTTGACCGACCCAAGAATCGAACCCGGAACGCCCGCACCGATAGCGTTGTCAACCGCTGGAGATTGTGGGTTAATGAATGACAAGGTTTTGGGTTTGATTCGACCTTGGTTTGTGTTTGATTGCAGTACAATTGACTTACGTCATGTGACTGTGACGAACCTCCAAGCTATCACCCAGAGACTTGGAACTCTTATGTGCAAAATGACGCTAATTTTAATCCAAAATGAACTTGAAATCACCAATGCCATACGTTTTGCTTGGTTTACTGGAAATAACGCCAAATCTGTTTAATTCTGGCCAGCCAGTGAGCTTCTCGAAGATAAATCAAAAATGTAGCAGAGATCAAATAATTATCTTCATTCTGTTACATTTGTTGAACTTGGGGCGCATCTTTCTCCCCAATTCGAGCAGATACCCCAACCTTGATGTGCCACATTTAACCAATATTTTTTGTAGATCATGTTGAAGTGAAGGACGATAAAGTGGCCATTTGCAAGAATGCATTGCAAGGTAATATCTCGTCCATACGTCTAGTGTGGTTCGACTCACCCTCGGGTTTTCCGCATCACCATCAGTTTTTTGATGTAATTAAAACAAGTGATTATGACATGAAAAGTTTAATTGTGATGTAGAAAGTCCAAGGGTCTTTAAAACCACTGAAACTGGGCAAATTAAAAAAGTAGAATTTAGAAACCTATTTGTAAAAGTGAAATCAAATCTTCATTATGCATTATACTCGCGGTATTACGTCAAAGCGAGTAGCGGGGCCCATCTGCGCAACATAACGCTCGTGTAACGCAGCTTCGAAGAAATATGGCAGCGGTGGCGAGCCGTTGGCAACACTTTGTCCGATTCGACCGATCCGGAAATCGTACCCCAGACCTTCTGTGCCAATAATAATGTCCTGACTACTGCGCTAACTTATTGGTTGTATTTACAGGCAAATGCGACCGTCCTCATTGCAAATATTATCATTTTCCTTCCGTGCCCATTGCGCCTGCCCCCAACTACGTAAATCCTGTTACTAATGAAATTGAGAATGGGTTTTCCCCGCTTGCCCCTCATCGCCTGATGGGACTTCAAGCCATGCCCATTGCCCAATAAGTCTGTAGTTTTGTGAAAGGTGTGGTGACTGATTTTGCAGTACTGGACCCTATTCGAGTTTTTAAAGATAAATATTAATGAAATGGTGTTTTTTCAACGTTTAAACTCATTTGAAAACACAGACGAAACCATATACCCAATGTTTTATGACCTATTTTAGCCCCTCAATAATCAGTGATTAGCCACAACCAAAATCGTATTTACTGCACCAAATTTTTTTGTAGTTTTTCGTCTAATCATGAACAAATTTTTGCGAGTGTTTTCAAGTTCATCTGTGCTTTGGTGCCGTACGTTTATTTTATTATGATGAATTTTTTGCCTTTTTTAAGGTGGTGCCTTGAGTGCGATTTCTTGATTCTGTGTGATGTAAGTAAAAAACAACGTCTTTGAAAAAAGCCTTGGAAAAAATTTATCGTTGCGGATGAACTTTTTATGTTTTAACACATTTTTAAGCTTTGGATACGAGTTTAATGCGTCTTGTACTTTGTGTGTTTGTGTAATTACTTTGTGGGTTCAGTGTGTTATTGATGAAATGAATCAATAGGACTAGTAAAATAGTCATTTGGTCGTGCGTGTGCGGATTTTGCACTGTTTTCGCGGTACAAACTTCGTTCATTTGATGCATTTTCGTGTAAAGCACAAGAAATACCGGTTGATGTGTAGTTGTGTACCCTGCCCGCATGTCCAGTTTGCCTGATCCTTTCTGCGTCACTACTAAATTTTTGATGTCATAATCACTTTTGAAATCAAAAAATTGATTTTGGTGCGGAAACCTTATGGGCTTTTAGTCCGCTCAAGCTGAACATGTGGCCAGGGTAACTACGCTTTTAGGTTTATATTGGTACGTTGCGTTTTGGCCTGTTTTTTTAACGCGTATTATTATGTCATTGAGTGTAATTCTTACAGTTCTTATTTTACCGTAACTTACCGGAGTTTTCTATTATTTTGGAACTTTAGAAACTATCTTGCTTTCCAGCAGGCCGGTTTACGTGGCACTTTTTCTGATCGATTATAAGAAGCATATGACATCACAGTGGCAAAGCAAATTGGGGATTGACACATGAACCTAGCAGACAGCATAAAAATGATCAAACTTCGCCAACTAGGTTGTCATTTTTATGCTAAAACTTGAAATCTGGTTAAAAAAAAGTTTTCTATGCACGTCTTATGCAAATATCGATCAAAAAAAAGTCATGTAAGTTTTCACCTGAAGTATTCGTCACAAATCAAATTACTTAACGTCCCCGCACTACCTTTTATGCTGCGGCTTGCTACCTCAAGAAACAAAATGGCTACGAATATTAAGGTGCAATCACACTTACTGACACTTTTCAATCTTAAGGAAGACATGTTTTGTTGTATTGTTACATCATTTTGCAACATACGTGATGCAATAATAAAACAAACAAAAAAGTTATCAAAGACATCGAAAAGTCTCAGCCAGTGCGATTGCGCTTTGATTTTCAAAGTGTTCGCAAGATCTCACTGGAAACTTCACAACCAAGAAACGGCTAAAAGCACTTGGGCGAACGTTTCAGCTTTTTTTTTTATGCCATTGTCAGCACTTATACTTGTGCTGAGCTGTTGGGTCTTATGCTAGTGTGCCTTCCTTCTTTTGCCCCATGGCATACAACTCATCAGCTCAGCACCACAATGACACCAGAAGTGAGCCGAACGTTTGCCCAACTGTTTCTCGGCTGTGTTATTTGTAATTAATTCGCTAACTCCCAGCTGTACCGTGCCACTGGAAATTGATTCCTTGTTTTTCTTTTACAAAATAAGCCAAGCACGGGTATAACGAAGCCTCTTGTGTCGTCACTCCCCCGCACTGCGTTTCGGCCCCCCCCCCCCCTATGATGTCACAATGTTGTTGACTGGTTTGTTTTTAAATAGCTTTTAATCGTATTGTTTGTTTACAGTTGTATGTTATTTGTGTGATTTGTTTGTGTTCAGCACGAAGACCATGGGCCCTTCAATATTGGTGGACCAGACTACGGTTAGAATAGTGGTCAACTTTTTCCATCACCTAGTTTGGTTTTTGTATGTTTAAAATTTCAAAAACATCGGAATTTTGATTAAATTTGACCAAAATTCTACTATTCCTACAAACAGTTTGATGATGTCATATTTTTGTATTCGTTTCTTGTAGTGTTACAAATAAAACTCACAAAAAAATTGAAGGTGTCACAAAGTGTGAGCTGCAAACAGTACTCACCAAAAGGTATCTGTAGTGACACCTAGCGCTTGTTAAATCAAATTTTCATCATACTCGCGGTATTACACCGAAGCGTGTAACGAGTGGCGGGATCCATCTCCGCGGCTTAGCGCCTGAGTAAAACAGCTCCGAAGAAACGTCACAACGGTGGCGAGTAGTTGGCGATCATATGTCGATTTGACCAGCCCGGGTATCGAACCCTAAACCTAACCCACCGATGGAGTGCGCTTGTGAAATTACTAATCGCTCTGGGATTGAAATCTTTGATGCCATCTAGTGCATACGTTATTTTTAACTGATAATCGCTGGAGGGCTGTCGAGACATAGTGGCAGATTACCCTCTAGCGCCAACTAGTGATACTACAGTCTTAATTCACACCCAGTGGCAATTTTCTGTTTTTCATCAGTTAGATGGCGGTACAACATCCCGATCCTAGATTGGGAGTCAAGCTCTTGGCTATTACACATGGAGTTGGCCGAGTGGTTGGTGCGTCGGGCTGCGAAACTGGTTTTGTGGGTTCGCTGCCCAGCTAGGTCATCCTCCATAATGCATATATTCTTCACTAATATACAAATTCAAGCTTCAATTATGTGGCTTGAAAAAACAACAGATAAAAAAAGCTCTAGGCTGTCATTTCCTAATCTTATTAGCCCTGGTTCTGTCTTTGGCCTAGCACAACTCCAAATTCTCACTGCAAGAGGCAATTCTTTTGCAAGTCAGAAGTGACATAACAGGGAAGAGAAGGATTGCAAAAATAAAACACATTGACTACAGGATACTTAAAGCATGCCAATACTAAACAGCACATAAATTCCAGATGATCAAGCATAATTCTCTCGTACAAAAGTAAACCAATACTTTTCCAAATACATTCGTCAAGAAAAACTTTTACCCAACGCCAACTTTGCTAAAAACGTCAAAAAATCAATTTTTACCAAGACTATAGACTTGCAAAATTTGAAAAAATCGAAAATATTGAAGTTATGCCAATTTCGCAAAAAATCGTCAAAATTTGAATTTTCATCAAGGCTTGACTTGCAAAATTACAAAAATATCGAGGTTATTCCATTTTGCAAAAATCGTCAAAGTATGAATTTTCATCAAGGCTATAGACTTGCAAAATTTCAAAAATATCCAAGTTGTTCCAATTTTCCAAAAAGCATCAAAATATCAATTTTCATCAAGGCTATAGACTTGCAAAATCTCAAAAAATACAAAATATTGAGGTTATTCCAATTTTGCAAAAATCGTCAAAATATCAGTTTTTATCAAGGCAAGGACAATATGTCATTGATCAAGGCTATCAGAGCCGGTACCAGAGCAGTCGACTCGGGGGGGCGAAAGCCTAAAATTAAGCACAAAAGCCACTGTCCTCAAAAGAGCAAGCTTGTTGATTGGGAGGGCCAAGCATGTCGATTGGGGGGCCTGGTCTCCCTTGGCGTCGGCCCTGAAGGCTGTATATAGACTAGCAAAATTTCAAAAAACCAAAAATATTTAGGTTATTCCAATTTTGCAAAAATCGTCAAAATATAAAATTTTATCAAGACTATAGACTTGCAAAATTTAAAATAATCAAAAATACTGAGGATATGCCAATTTTGCAAAAATCGTCAAAATTTGAATTTTTATCAAGGCTTGACTTGCAAAATTTCACAAATATCGAGGTTCCAATTTTCCAAAAATCATTAAAATATGGATTTTTATCAAGGCTATACTCTTGCAAAATTTCAAAAAATCAAGAATATTGAAGTAATGCCAATTTTGCAAGAATCGCCTAAATATAAATTTTCATCAAGGCAATGCCATTATGTTATTGATCACGGCTATAGACTTGCAAAATCTCAAAAATATTGAGGTTATTCTAATTTTGCAAAAATCGTCAAAATTAGAATTTTTATGAAGACCAGTTGATTCTCAACAGCGGCTCTCAGAACCGCATGCGACTCTGAACTATTTTTTTTGCGGCTCTCATCGATCCTTAAAAAATTAATTAATGAGACTTGAAATTGAATTTAAAAACTTGAAATTAAAAAACTGTAGTAACGTAAAAATGATCAGAAATCAGTAGTTGAATTGATGGGTTTTCGGACATTTGGGTTCCGGACAGGACAAATGAGCACCAGGAAAAATGGGTTCCGGACAAATGGGCACCAGGACAAATGGGTCCTGGACAAATGGGTCAAGGAAATAATTGTCCGGGACCCATTTGTCCTAGAATCGAATTGATGTCACGTCGGTCGCGGTTTGGTCCTTTCGAGTTCAACTTTTCAGCAGTATGCGGCTCTTTTTTATGATGCCATAATGCCCTTTTATTATTTCGTAATTGTTTTCAGAAATTGCAAGCAGGCTAACTCGTTCCAGAAAGTAAAGTTCAGGTGCCGGTAGTTTCGAAAAAAATATTAATCAGCATAGTGAAGGTAAAATATCAAGCAAACCGTCAAAAAAAGCTTATACTCTTCTTTTAAAACACATGTCTGAGTTTAGTTGTTGCCGTTATCTCAAAATAGCCTACATGTTTCAGTTCTGTTTTGTAGCTATTTTAACTTGCGCTGTTTGTATACGGCTCCATACAACGTTAAGGCTTTGAATTTGGTTCTGGAACTAAAAAAGGTCGAGAACCACTGATCAAGACTATAGACTTGCGAAATCCCAAAAACCAAAAATATTGAGGTTATGCCAATTTTGCAAAAATCGTCAAAATTTGAATTTTTTCAGGCTTGATTTGCAAAAGTTCACAAATATCCAGTTTATTCCAATTTTCTAAAAATCGCGAAAACATGACTTTTCATCAAGGCTATATAAGACTTGCAAAATTTTAAAAAATCAAGAATATTGAAGTAATGCCAATTTTGCAAGAATCGCCTAAATATAAATTTTCATCAAAACTATCGACTTGCAAAACTTCAAAAAATCCAAAATTTTGAAGTTATGACAGCCTCCATGATGTATGTCCTTCATTATTATGAAATCTAATGTGCAAATGCATGTGGCTTAAAAACAATGCCATAAAACAAAAAATAAACAAATAAGAGATTGCACCAATTACAATCACTTGGTGGTGGTGGATAGCAAACAACAAACAAGCGCAAGACCAAACTGTTTCTTCAGAAGAACGAACTTACTACTTAAAACAACACCTTGATTTTCCCTCTCAAATTAACAAGAAAAAAAAGCAGCCAAGAATAATAGAAAAAAAATGCGTCTGTAGTTTTCACGCAATCAATTCGGTTGTTGATATAAAAACGTGTCAATAAAACCAATTTAAATACAAAAACCCCAAATATAACGCTAGAAACACTGCTGATGAACGGTTATTAAAGCTTTATAATGCGGCGGGTGAGGTCATTGATGGGTTTCTTCATTTTTATCCTCTTGTCACCACACTTGCTCAAGATATTGCCTTTGTTTTCGAGTTTTCCAGTTGAGTTTTACTTCTGACTTTTTTTGATTTGCAGCTTGTAAGATTCCACCAAGCAAAGATAATTATCGTGAAGCATCTTATCCAAGGACGCAACAACGAGGCTAGGGTGAGAATTGAACCATCAACCATGAGATCATGGTCGTCGTAAAAACAACGCTCCGAGCCACTCGACCACGTTACGGACTCTTTACGTTTCACACGCACGAAGCCAAAACAAAAATTCTCGAACTAACCTTGTTGTAGCCTATTACAACAGTTTAGTAAAATTACGCATCGTTACAAGACTTATTGTTGGTCCTGGGTTCGAATCGCCACGAAAGCTTCCTGTCCAACCAGACCATACTGATCGACAGCAGCCAATCGAAATGTGTACCAAGTGTGTGGAAGAGAAAGCTCGAGACGGATTCGAGAGTGTAACTGCAACGAGTATTGTTAAGAGTGTTAAATGCCTTTCAGTAAGCCATTGTGAGTGTTACTTAGGAGTGTTGCACGCAACTCAGAAAATAAAATCTTTCTAGAAAAATCGATAGCGGCTTTTCAACTGTATTGGTTTAGCTCAGTTGTTAAGACATTGCTATTGGTGCGGGAGGTCTGAGGTTCGAATCCTGGGTCGGTCAAATCGGACAAAGTGTCGCTATAAGGCTCGCCACCGCTGCGGTGTTTCTTTGGAGCTGTATTGCCCAGGCACTATGCCGCGTAGACGAGCCCCGCCACTCGTTTCAGTACCGCAATGAAGATTTGATTTTTTTATTTTGGTGCCGTGAAAAGAGGGGTGCATGCGTAGGAGCTCCCTCTGCGTACGTCAGTAATCACAGAAATTTTCACTGGTAACTACTGTATGTTATTACACTTAGAAACTACTATAGCCTACTGCATGGTATAGTAAAAAAGGGATCTTTTTGTTCGCGCAATGACTTTCGGTTTGGGGTAATACCAATAACTTGTCGAGCTGCCTTCGATAGACAAAACTAAACTCTCATTCGGGATACAATAAATCAACGACGAAAATAGCTCAAGGAGGAAAAATAGAGCCGCAGTTGATCTCAAAACTTGACGGTTTTGGCAACACAGATTCAGCTGTCAACAATTCTAACTACAAGTTGTGGAATAACCTAGGCAAGAGTCATAATTGTAAGTTCTGGTTTGTTCGGTTTTATACTGCCTTGCTTACACTGCTGATGATGACAGCTGAATCTATGTTGTCGAAACCGTCAAGTTTTGAGAATTATCACAGGGTAAATGGTAGGCCTTGAAGACTTACTAAATAAACGCTGTAAAAACCAATTCTACGATTAGTTTCGCGGTTTGACCGCTCATCAGGTAGACTCAGGTTTTGAACCCAGGACCTTGTGATTGAGAGTTTTGAGAATTACTGTGACTTTATATTTTCTCCTTAAACTCTCATTTTTTTGCCAAACCAATAACGTGTTTACGTGATTAGAAAAAAGGGCGTAGGAAAAAAATCAGTGGGAGAACATTTAAACGTCAGTTACAAGAACAACTTCGGTTATTTAGCTATTTTTACCCCATTTACTTTCGCTTTCGTCTTCATCCACGTGACATCTGAATTGACGTTGTTGAATGAGTATAGAAAGTACCCGGTTATTTCCCGTAACTCCCCGTCTAGCCCCATGCTCATAATGGGGGGTTTCCACCGAAGCTCCACAAGGTTCACGGTAGAAGTTCCAAGCGTTCGGCCCACCGCAAATTCTCTGGGAGCAGTTAATTCAGATCCATCTTAAACGTTAATTACTTTTCAAAACAAAGGACTACATTACATAAGTTACAGAAAAATTGTACTATATTTAGTTGCATATTTATCTGCCTATCTCGAAAAAGCGATCAAAGCGCTATAACGAGCTCGCTTAGGAGTTGCCAGCCATCTGTCTACCACATCAAGATGGGGGATTTTCACTAAGTGCCTTTCCCAACGACGCAACAAGTAAACTTGCCGGCTTGTACTTCACACTGTCCCTTTAATGCTGAGCGCGTCAAGGAGAGAAGCTGTGAACAGGAATTTTAAAGTCATTGGTTTGACCCGACTGGGATTCAAACCCGAGTCCACAGCTTTAGAGCCGGAAGCTATTACAACTTGGCCATCTGAGCTGTTTAGTCAAATAAAAAAAGACACCAAAGGAAGAAGCTACCAAAAATAAATTACACTATATTACCTTAACTGCCAATTTTATCCTAGATTCGTTAATATAGAAGTGGGTAAAATCTTAACGAACTTCCGATAAATTTAATAATAACCCTACTATACAGATCTCGTCTGCAAGTTAAAATTTTAGAATACAATAGATATCAAACGAAAATAACTTCCTTGCTTTTGGAGTGTAACGAGTGTAACAAACATCACGACTTCACAAGCAATGCTACTGTACTTCCAATGTATTGTAATGCGATGAAATAAATGAATCCGAATAAGATTTCGAACCCACTACCTATGAACCTTGGTTTGGCCCAGCTACACTTCAAGGCAAGTCAGGTCAGGTCAAAATCAACAGGGAAATTAATTATTCTTTCAAACGCATAAAATTTAAAAAGTACTCACGTTCAGAGCAAGCAGCACCGCTAGTGGCAACAATTCTTCTCTCTTTCACTCCACAAGGTGGCGTGTCGAACCGGATTCTATTCTTCGCCGACCATTGATGACGAAACGATCCATACATTGTTTGGATCGATAACCGGTATCGGCAATTTAAGGAAAGATTTGGTAAATTCATCGACAAAGACTAGAAAGCCAAATAACGAGAATAAAAATCAAAATTAATTTAACCTTCATCATACTCACGGATTTACACCAAAGCGCGTAGCGAGTGGCAGTATCTATCTCGGAGGCTTAGCGTCTTGGCAACACAGCTCCAAACAAACATCGCAGCGGTGGCGAGCCGCAGGCGACACTGCGTCTAATTTGACCGTCCAGAGAATGAAACCTTTGACCTTCCGCACCGATAGCGATGCCTTTAACCACTACGAACATCAGCCGGCAATCATTTATCACTGAGTACCAAATTCAGACCTCTCAAACTAGAATACTTGGGCATTGTTCAGAAATGAAAATCTCAGTTATCATTTTCACCGCTCCCATTCTCTTCCGTTGCCATACAGTTGACTGAAACTTTGACCTGGACCAAACCAATTCGAGTGATTTTACCTTAACAATTTTCTGGCTAGCCATTACATTCTGATCCATGACTCCACATCCCATGGTCCACCATTCGACATAAAACACGACCAAGGACCTAGGTGCTTCTGTAGCAACACGAACAATAAGTTTCAGCCATGGTATTAGTTTGGTTTAGTTGCATATTTATCCTCCTGGTCACGAAAAAGCGATCAAAGCGCTGTAACGAGCTCGCTTAGGAGTTGCCGGCCACCTGTCTAAAATGGGGGAATCCCGCTAAGTGCCTTTCCCAACGACACAACGAGTAAACTTGCCGTCTTGTTCTCCTCACAGTCCCTTTAACGCTGAACGTGAAACAGGGAAACTGTGAACAGGAATTTTAAAGTGATTGGTTTGACCCGACTCGGAATAAAACCAGAGACAACAGCTCCAGAAGTGGACGCTCCGACCACTCGGCCATCTAAGCTGATATCAAGAGCTATGTGGCTGAACATTAACCAATGAAAATTAACTAGGGGTTAAACTGCTCAGGCTACCTCGACTTTTACGTCCTACTTCCAAAAAACTGTAGTGTTCGACATCGGTTGGTCAAAGCCTAGAGGCCAACTTGAAACTCGATGGCGTAATTATGCTTAAGATCTTGACTGGTTTCGCCTTGACATTCCACCAAAGCATCTACCATTCGTCGCAGATGATCGAGATGCTTGGAGGCTCCAACTCGAGCAGCTGCCCCCGCGACCCCCATCGATAAGCGGGTCTAGAAAAGTAAGCAAGCACAGTAAATGAGTATGAGTAGTCCTAACAAACCTGAAAAGTTGAATTCCCAGCTCACATTCACCGACGCGATTTGTTTGTGGACGTAGAACGGAAGAGTTACTCGAAGATTTGATATTTCTTGCTTCGGTGATAAAGCAGGAAATGACACTAAAAATTAACATCAAAAAGTTATGAAATAGGTTGGTTGGTGTAGTGGCTAAAAACATCGCTTTCGGCGCGGTAGGTCATGGGTTCGATTCGCGAGCGGATTATATTGGACACAGTGTCGCCAACGGATTGTCACCGCTGTGATGTTTCTTCGGAGCTGTGTTGCTCAGACGCTACGTCGCGGAGATGGACCACGCCACTCCTTATACGCTTCGACGGAATACCGTGAGCATAATGAAAATTTCATTTGATGACAGTGTTCACCTTGTAAACTTGTTTCTTGGCTGTACACGGAGTAATTTTTCCATCCGCTAGAGGTCGTTACAGAAACATTGTACACAGCAGCAAAGCGCAACTTTCGAATCCACGCAAACCATAATTTACGTCCGAATTTCCACGTATGCTTTGACGCTTTGACGTAACGACGCATTGACATATGACGCAATGCGTGCCCTGATTGGCTCAACGCTGCCCAGGTGATTTGAAAGCCTGCAAAACACAAAACGCAGCATAAAAAGCATTTAAAAAACGTCAACATTCATAAAAAACAAAATAAGCGCCTTAAATTATTGCCCGAAAAAGTGAACAGTAACTGAAGGAGATTGCGAAGTGAGATTGCGCTCTTCGAGTCAGCAGCCACCCGTAATATATGTCAAATGCGAACAACTCCAGCCGTGAATCGAACCCGTCACGTAGGATCTGCAACATGTGCATGGTACCGCGAGGCCATGTTATTTTCATCGACGAACAATCAAATCTGAGCAATTGCGAGTGAATTATGACTGGTAATAAGGCTACAAACACAGCTAGAGAATATCAATGCGAATTTATGTCAATTTGATATCGAGTATTATGTGAAGTCAAGTGCGCAGCTGGTGAAAAATTTAGGAGGTAGGGCCGCATTTAGACAATAAGAGGCTCCGTTTTTTGTTCGCCCGTAGTAATGGATCTCACAAAAAAGGCCTTTATGCGTCCAAAAGGGCGGAGCAAGACAATTTGACGAAGACGATTTGACGCGAACAAATTTAACGCCAGGACAACTTGACGCGAAACGTGTGTAATGGGGTCGGCAAGTTAGAAAAAGGTGGAAGTCGGGAGGTTGGGGTTGGGTCGGGTCAGTTGGGGTCGGGTCGGATCAGTTGGGGTCGGGTCAGTTGGGGTCGGGGGGATTGGGGTCGGCGGAGTTGGGGTCCCGGATCGTGACACCAATTCCCCCCGACCCCCACCGTCTTCCAAACTGCCGACCCCTACTCCATTTCACACGTCTTCGCTTCAAGTCGCCTTTGCGTCAAGTCGCGCGCGCCACGTTTGTTCGCGTCAAATCGTCCGCGTCAAATTGTCATGTACCCCCTAAAGCAGACCTGGGCAACATACGGCCCGCGGGCCGGTTCCGGCCCGCGAGACCATTTTACGCGGCCCGCTGGCACTTACAAAAATGTGACCTTATATCGCGAATCAAGCCGAACCTCTTTTACTCTTTTATAGGATATCTGAGGAAAAGTAGACTTTTAGCTCTTCACTGCAGGAGCGGATTTAAAGGGAAGGGCATTGTGCCATGCACCTCTTTTGACTCAAAAGACCCTCTTTTGACTCTGCTTTTTAGCAAAAAGAACAAAATTATAGATGCTAAGTGACTGAAATATGCCAGGTACTTTTGATGGTTTCTGTAGCTTATAGCCAGGGGCGGATCCAGGGGGGCTAGGAAAAGGGGTAGGCATCTTCCCACTAGCCATTTTCAAAAACGTTTTTGATGTATACAATTTTTCTGTAATTTCGAATATTCTTGATAGCGATTAGGCTACGTCTTAGGCAAGCATAATCGAAAATGTGCGAACGAAATGCATCATATTTGACGAAGCACTCAGAATTAGGGTCTAAAAATTTGCGTGAAAATTATTTAAAAAAGCACTAAATTAGCCATTACAGCATGTAAATTTTCAAGATGATTCCGTGGGAGCATGCCCCCGGACCCCCTACAGCCTTTTTTGTATGTCAATCAGCTTCAAAGTAGTTCTGCTTAATAAAAAGACGATCAAAAAATGTGGAAATTATGACCCTCTTTTTGAAGTTTTTCGCTACGCCACTGCTTCACCGATATTTTCGGTGGAAAGCAGGACATCTGAGGAGTGTGTAAACCTTTTTTTTTTTTTTTGCTTTCCAATCAGAGCGACCCTGACAATAATAGTTGTTGAACATATTAACTTGAGCCATTTAATAATCCGGCCCGGGAAGGACTTCGTCTTCCCGCATGTGGCCCGCTGACTAAAACAGTTGCCCACCCCTGCCCTAAAGGGAGCAGGGCCCAGGTACCTTTATTGGTCCAATCATATACTGCCTTACGATAGACTTCCTTTGTCGTATTTAAATTTGTTTTTAAGCCACATAAATTTGCAGCTTAAGTTTTATATCAGTGAAGTCCAAGCATTATGGAAGATGACTTAGTTGAGAATCGAAACCGTGATACCAGTGCCGAAGCTCTGTGCGCCAGCAACTTGGTCGATTTTTTTTTTTTTTATTTCAAGCCACTTAATTGTGGCTTAGAATTTTTAAGATAGTGAGGTACATGCATCATGGAGATGACCTAGTTAAGCATCGAACCCGCGAAGCCAGCTTCGGGGCCCAATGCACCAACCACTCGGCCAACGCCATGTGCTTGGTCGATTCACTTTTACCTTTGATGGGTAAATCGCTAGCGACATCTCGCGGTAGACTCCATTGAATCAAGACGTTGTATTTAGCGCCTCCAGTGACACGCTGGCTAACCTGGCTCATGTCCACAGGGCGAGGCGGTTTTTGCGGCTCTAAAAGAAATGTTAAACCACTAAATAATCTTACAAGATTAAAATTTATCATGCAAAGATCTTGAAGATGGATTTACCTGCTCACATATCCAGTTTAAGCGCGCTACAAACCCTACAGCTTTCTGAGTCATAATCAATTTTCTGACGTCATAATTACTTTCATTTAACGTTAACTACATTCGCTTTCACAAGGTTTTACCCTCAGCAAATAACACTGTATCTGACGTTTAAGTGAGCACAGGTCCCTCAGGGATGAACGCAATTTTTTTAAGGGGGTTAAAGTAGTTTTTTACTTCGAAACATGTTTGCAACATGTTTCGAAGAAAACCTACGGGGCGGCACGCATAGGAGGAATCCTAAAAGCCTATTTTACTATTCCCCATACATGTCATCACTTAATTTTAAAACCTAACTTTTTTATACACTTAACGCCTGGGGCAGAACCAGAGGGTTAAGAATTTAAAAATACTATCTAGTAGTTTTTGTCCCTCTGAAAGCATTGACACACCAACGCATTGAAATAATTCAGGTGCGCTTGTACCTCCTTAACTTTATCCAGAGCCGGATTAACAAAAATCTCTGGGGGCGCTAGCCGCGGGGCCCTCCGTGAAAGCTAATAGGGGCCCCTAGTCAGGGGCGTGCAACATTTAAAAAAGATTGTTAAATCGCATCTCGCAAAGAAAAAAGTTCGGCTACTAACGTCAAAATCAGACCTACAAAAAAGCAGGGAATTCCCAAAAAAATGGGTCCCCCAAAGTCTGAATACCCCCATGGAATGACTAATAAAATTATTTTCAGTCAAATTTACTAACTTTAAACATTTCCGAAGCTTTTCAGCAAAATACTTACTTGCTCTCAGCCGAAACGGTGTTGGGCTCGCAGCGAAGCCTCTTGTTCCATTCATGTTCACAGCAGCCACTCGATACTTGTACCAATATCCACGCTTTAAATGCACCAAAGTGACCCGTGCATCTGGAGTCTGTAAAAGTTATAATTTTATTTCATCAAAATAAAAAATCAAATCTTCATTATCCTCGCGTTATTGCGCCGAAACGTGTAACGAGTGGTGGGATCCATCTTTGCGGCTAAGCACCTGGCAACACATCTCCAAAAAAAACATCGGATCGGGAATCAAACCCCAAACCTACCGCACGAATACCAATTTCTTCAATCACTACGTCATTCCTTCCATTTAATGCATTTGTGATCTACCAGAGAATCTTAAACTGCAGCCGACCAAACCTCCGAAAAAATTAGTTAAATCCACAAAATAGCAATACTTTTTTACTACATGCTACAGAATCACCAACCTGTCGAATAGTCTGCCACGACGATTTAAAACTAACTGGAATATTGAGAGAGAGAAATTTCTTTTCTTGAACAATAAAAATAGTCCAAGGTTTCATATTCTAAAACATAGATATATTGTCAAAAAAAGGTAAAGGTACGAGAACAGCGAATGCTTCAAACACACAATTATTTAGTTTCAGTTTAGTTGCATATTCACCCTCCTACCACGAGAAAGCGATCAAAGCACTATACGAGCTCGTTTAGGAGTTGCTAGCTCTCTGTCTACCACACCAAGATGGGGGAATCCTGCTAAGTGCCTTTCCCAACGGCACAACAAGTAAACTTGCCGGCTTGTTCTCCACACTGTCCCTTTAATACTGAACGTGAAGCAGGGAAGCTGTAAATACCACTTTTAAAGTGATTAGTATGACCCGACTCGAAATCAAACCCAACTCTACAGCTCAAGAGACAGACGCTCTATACCACTCGGCCATCTGAGCTGTATATTATCCTGTCCACATGTCCAATTTAAGTGGGTCCAATTGCCCTCGGACTTTCTGCAATTTCAAATCATTGTACTCGCGGTATTACGTCGAAGCGTGTAACGAGTAGCGGGATCCATCTCCGCGGCTCAGCGCCTGGGTAACACAGCACCGAAGAAATATCGTAGCGGTGGCGAGCCGTTGGCGACGCAGTGTCCAATTTGACTCCACGGGGATTCGAACTCTAAACCTCCCGCACCGATAGCATTGTCTTAACAACTGAGCTAACTGGCCGGTGGCTTTCTACATCACGATAAAACCTTTGAAGTCATTATTAAAAAAGTGATTATGACTTCAAAACTTTGATTATGATGCAGAAAACCCGTGACCTTTGAACCACTAGCACTGAACATGTGGACAGGGTAAAATCCTAGGCTAAATGGCATCTCTAGCTCCTACCTTGTCAGCTCTCCATGAGAATGAAACGGAAGTTCCTTGATGTTGTTCGATGCGGAAGAACGAGTTGTTTACCACGGAGGGAAGCCAGGATTTTTTGATGTAAGAAGGAAGACAGGTGTAGCCACAACCTGATTTGCAGCACTGAAAGAAAAAATTGAGTTTGCAATACCTTTGAGACTACGATGATTCCACAAATCGACAAACACAGTGATCGTTGTAAAAGGGGGATGGGGGTTTTAAGCCTCTTGTAAATAAACGTGCTTTTTTGAATATGTGGGAGTATTTTATGCAAAATTGGCTCTTCGCTCGTCATGCCCCCTCCCCAGAGCAAAATTACCACTGGCCCCTTCTAAACAAATTTTGCAACAACTCCTTTTTGTCGAAACTACGTTAATAGCACCTACCTTAAAATGTGAACGCAAACCATCACCGTAATTCATTGAGTGAACCTGGGAAGCTATTTATTTATTTTTGTATTTAGTTGCATATTTGTCCACCTATCACGGAAGAGCGATCAAAGCGCTGTAACGAGTTCGCTTAGGAATTGCCAGCTCTCTGTCTACCACTCCAACATGGGGGAACCCCACGAAGTGTCTTTCCCTACGGTACCACAAGTGAACTTGCCGGCATGTTCTCCATACTGTTCCTTTAATGCTGAACGTTAAGCAGGGAAGCTGTGTGAATACCAACTTTAATGTCATTGGTTTGACGGCTTGTACAGTGAAGGCTTGATTTGATTTTTTGTGGAAAAGCACTTACAACCTGAAGATACTCAATCTCAACGCTAACAGCCTCTTACTTTTTTGTTGCTTGGGCACTCGAAATCGTTCTTGCATTGTTTGGAGCAAGTTTCTTGGCTGACAGGTCGAGAAACGAATTGAGATGACAGAGTGCTTTCTGATGAGTTCCTAGCCAGGGCAGGTTCGGAACAGTGACCTATCTTTTTCCCTTTTATATCATTCAAAAATCCACAACTGAAAAACCAACACAATTAAGAACACGGCGGCGAACTCGATGCATTTTTGATTGAGTTCAGAAATTTTTATCGCGTTTAGACTCAGTTTGAAACTCGACCATTTTCGAGTTCGAGTTTGACGACAGGAAAATCAGGATCTGATATAGAAATCAAATCTTAACCACTACGTTGCAATTAGTGTCAAAAAAATCATGTCAAATCTTCATTATACTCGCGGTATTACGCCGAAGCGTGTCACGAGTGACTGGCCCATCTCCGCGGCTTAGCGACTAGGCGACACAGCTCCGAGGAAACATCGCAGCGGTGTTGAGCAGTTGACGACACTGTGTCCAATTTCACCGCGATCCGGGAATCGAACCCAGACCTCCCGCGCCGATAGCGATGTCTTTAACGACTAAGCCAGCCAGCTTGTGTTTTTCGTATTTTGACAGTCCAAGTCAAGACGTTGTAGCCTCATACCACAAACGCAGAAACGTACCAACCGGTTTACAGAAGCAACAACGGTTTTATGTGGATTTGGCAAGCTGGTTAAGTTACAAACCTCAAGTAAAAAAATTTTTGGGGTTGACTTGTCTCTTTGAGTTACAACAATAGCACCAACGAGACTCTTGAAAGTCGAAACAGTGTTTATATCTTTATCACCTGTACACGCAGAAGAGATTTCGTTTGCAAGAAGCCAAGCAAGCTGGTAGACTTGAGAAATACTTGGAGCAAGGTTGTATGCATTCAAAACACGAAGATGAGGTCAGGCAAGTATCATAGACTGTCTCGTCACTCTGAAAATTAATTCAATTAATTCTCTGGTCAGCGTAGTGGCTAAAGACATCGGTGCGGGAGACCTGGGTTCGATTCCCAGACCGGTCAAATGGGACGCTGTGTCACCAACGGCTCGCCACCGCTGCGATGTTTCTTCGGAGCTGTGTTGCCCAGGCGCTAAGCCGCGGAGATGGATCCGCCACTGGTTACACGCTTCGGCGTAATATCGCGAGTATAACAAAGGTTTAATTTTTAGAATGTTTAACTTGCAAGATTTGCTACTATTTTCAGTTCACAAAACCACACTTTTAAATGTAAAATAACGGGTGAAAAATTCGCCCGAATCTAACAGTTTTGTTGAAATTTGGGATATCACCCAGGGGGTCGAAGCCAATTTTTCGGGGTAGGGTGGCTTTCAAGCAAATCTAATTTTGACGTTACCTTTTGGTGTAGCATTTTCCTGACCGGGGGAGGCTATACTCCCTTTAATTCGACCCTGACGTCATCACAATTAGGTTTAAAGAATATTTTTGCTCATGTGGGTTTTCTCCTAGCGAGGATGTATGTTTAAAGCAAGAACAGAACAAACTGTTTTGATTTCACCTTCAAATCATCTTCAGCTACTAAAAAAGAATCTTACTTTCATCTCGTCCAATACTGAATCTCGTCCATTCTCAACAAATTCTTGCAAGCACCTAAAAATAATTAATACAAAATGTGAAAATAACAACAGCTGAAAGGACCAATGCATTATTACGTAGAACTAAAAATTTCAGAAGCAGCTTGGACCCCTCTAGTCCCCTGAATCCGCCAATAGCCCCATAAAAAATAGCGCCCCTATGCCGACTGCCATTTCCCCCTTAGTTTTAGTTATCTAAACACACATAAAAAACACCAAAATTAATTGTTTAAATACAAAGTCAACTGAAGACAAATAAAAAGCATAAACCTTTGACTTAATGCGTTCACAAGATAAAAAATCAAATCTTCATTATTCTCGCGGTATTACGCCGAAACGTGTAACGAGTGGCGGGGTTCAACTCCACGGCTTAGCGCCTGAGCAACACAGAAACGTTGCAGCGGCGGTGAGCCGTAGGTGATACTCACCCAGACCACAAGTTCCAAATTTTGTGGGCTTTGGACCCGCGGATTTTGATTCTAGTTTCTGGATCATTATCAATTTTTTGATGTCGTAATAACTTTTTATAACTATGACATCGAAAAATTGATTGTGACGCAGAAACTATAACTAAAAATTGCACGCCTAAAGCCCACTAAAATATTGGACGTGTGGACAGGGTAATTGTGTCCGATTTCACCGGCCCGGGGACCACCCTACGGTTAATTAAAAACACAAAATACAAATCTTTGATTTAATACACTAACAAGATATTCAACAATTACCTACCTCGATGTACATCTCGAGCTTTGCACAGCTAGATAGTCGCGCGATTTCAACGCGGTCAAATGACTACAGAAACCAAAGAGCAACCATAAAATCAATCTATTCATTGCCAAACGTTACTTGACCAAATCATTAAAACGTCCTCAAGGAAAACATATCAGAGCTGGAGTAAACATAAACCTACTGTACATAGCTTGCCAATAACTTTATCCAAATGCCAACATTTGTCCCACACTAACAGTACATGCAAATGATGCAAGCAGGCACGTAACGTGACGCTTGCACTATTTCGGTTGCATTTACAGCTCAGGTGGCCGAGCAGCAAGTGCGTCCGCCTCCGGTGGTGTAACTTGCATTTCATTCACAATTGGATCAACCCAGTGACTTTAAAATTGCTATTTACAGTTTCCTTGCTTGACGCTCAGCATTATAGAAACAGTGGCGAGAACAAGCCGGCAAGTTTACCTGTTGTGCCGATATGAAAGGCGCGGTATTTCCCCATTTTAAAGTGCAATGTTTTTTTATAGAACTGATTACCGCTAGTGGCGGATTGTTTTTTTTTGGAGGAAACGATTAAACTACAGTACGCCTAAGCGAGCTCATTGTAGTGCTTTGGTGGCTTTCTTGTGATAGGAGGATAAACATGCAACTAGGCTAAATAAAATAAAACACGAAGTAGTAGCGTGTTCAATTAATAATTATCCTCCTATTACGTAAAAGCCATTAAAGCGCTATAAGGAGCTCGCTTAGAAGTACTGTAGGTTAATCATTCTTTTAAAAAAAATGGTCGGCCGCTAGGATTAAGCAAAAAGCATGCCCGGCCCTTCGAAAAATTAGCTTTCGGCCTTCCAAATGTCTCAGTAGAGCCCTGGGTGACCCTTTAGTTTTAATGCGCCGACTATTTTCCATCATTTTTTTCACTCACAACTTCGCTCAAAACATTAATTCTACATCTGCTGGTTTTCTAAATCTTTCCTTGCATGAATACATAGCTAGTTCTTGATTGCTGGTCTTGCAAAATATCTGCTCCGCTCTGGAAAGACATTTTTTCTTGCTTTTTCCAAGTTATATTTCAAAAGTTGCTTTGCTCCCTTCATTTTTTCTTTGCGGTTTTTGCGAAAAAAAAACGCGCAAATTTTTTCGAGCTTTTCTCGTGGTTTGGCGCCTCGTAAGCTAAGCAGAAAAACTGAGTTCGAAACTCTCTGTGGAATTCAGGGCTGCGACCTGGCAAGCATCTTTTAATCGAGTTCGAGTTCACCAAAAACGTGCGAACCGAGTGCGAGTTTAAGTTTTTCATTTTTAATTTTGCAAGTTCGAGTTTAGTAATTTTTACCAAGTTTATTCAAAGAACAAGTAGTTTTCATCGGATTTAGGTTAAGTTCAAGCAAATCTTTGTCAAGTTTGGGATAAGTTCAAAACTCGATCACCTTTTTTAGAGATTGAGTTCAAGAATTTTGTTGTTCGAGTTCGCCAAAAAGAGCGAATTCAGCGAGTGCGGGATCGAAACCCTGGGGGAGTTTTTTATGAACGTAAAACTTAAGTTGTGCCAATAAGCTTTCAAAAATCTTGAAAATACAAAATAAACACGTAACTTCTATCGCGACTTTTTCTGCAGCGAACTATTGTAGACCTATTCACAAATGAGTGATTTAGCTGGTTCTATCGTCTCGCGGTATTACACCGAAGCGTGGAACGCGTGGCGGGATCTATCTCCGCTGCTTAGCTCCTGGACAACACAGCTCCGAGCAAATATTGCTGCGTTGGAGACACTGTGTTGGGTTTGACCGGCCCTGGAATCGAACCTCAAGCCTCCCACACCGATAGCGATGTTTTTAACCATTGCACCAATAAGCCGAAAAAAAATTTATCCGCTATTCTAGCCTGAACTGTTACATATTGACTCACATACTGCCTAGTCACTACCCAAGTGTATGAGTTTTAATTAGTTTATTTCGGAAAATTTTCGTTAAGTAAATTGATTAGCATCGATCGACATATGAGCATGGATCGTTTATCGGATATCGATCGATATTTCAACTTCCGAGAACAATTTACGCCAAGAAGATTGAAATTTACTCACTCAGTTCCATTTTTTACTCTTTAATAACAAAGGAAAGCTATCAAAGCGCTATATTGAACTCGCTTAGAAGCTACCAGCCATCTGTCCACCACTCTAAGATGGGGGAATTCCGCTAAGTGCCTTTCCCAAACGGCAAAACAAGTAAATTTGCCGGCTTGTTCGCCACACTGTCCCTTTAATGCTGAGCGTCATGCAGGAAGCTGTACATAGCATTTTTGGGGGTCACAATAACAATATTCACAAGGAGGCATGACTATTGACTAAACGGCACAAAATTAGACCTAAAGGTTTTGTTCGCATAAATTCACCTGTCATCATCAGCAGTTTGTTGCAGCAGTTATTCTTTGCATGTTCTAAAAGCCTAGCATACGATTAAAGTACTGCGTGTAGGCCTACTTGGTGGGAGACAGAGTTAAATTTTTTGAAAGAAAAACTTTTAACGACCTGGGCAAGCAGTATCGTAGGTCTTTTGCCAATTCCGGCTGATTTGTGAGAAACATGGCCTGGCGGTACCGCGCGCAGGCTACACATCTTTCGTGATGGGTTCGATTCACGGCTGGAGTTGTTCGCATTTGACATGTATACCTGGTGGCTGCTGACTCGAAGAGCGCAAACTCATTTCGCAATCTCCATCAATTACTCTTGAATTTTCAAAATCAAATTAAACATCAAATCTTCATTATTCGCTGAAGCGTGTAACGAGTGGCGGGGACCATCTCCGCGACCTAGTGCTTCGGCAAAGCAGCTCCGAAGAAGCGTCGCAGCGGTGGCGAGCCATTAACGACGCTTTGTCCGAATTGACCTATCCGGGATTCGAACCTAAGATTTCCAGCACGGATAGCAATGTCTCAACAACTGAGCCAATCAGGCGGCGTAATTTCGATTCGATAAATTTTCAGTTTAATTCAAAAATAACTTCAGTTATTTGTGATGCACTGCTGTCACTAAATCGCTTATTGAACCAACCAAACCGATTTAGATTTTCTGTATTTTGATGCTGCGTCATATGTTTCAAATACCTGGGTTTGTATCAAATGATACAAAAAAAATCAATTAAACTGCGACAAAAATAAACACAAATATGCTGGCAAAATGAGACGAAGTCAAACAATCGAAGCAAAAAAACAACTGCAAAATTTTCATGAGTTTTTAGCGCCAGTGGGGTAACCATTTCCAGGGTGGATACCGAAAAATGGTTGGGGAGAAACAATCAAGAGAGCTTAACTTGCAGCTTTGTGCGTGTAAACAGCATCAAAGTGCTGATGTATTGGTAAAACCAAAAATTAAGGGTACCTGAACCCCTGTAACTTCGCCTGTATTCGCCTTTGATTTGCTATTACACACCTACAAACACGTTATCCAAGGAAATTTTATGCCCAATTTACCAACCCCAGGTTCGAACTCATGTTCTGGTTTTACAAAGCCTTATTTTTGTGATCATACTTGCTTTTGTTTCAAATATTTTACAAATTTGGCGATGCTCGGAATTTTTTTTTGTTTTCTTACTTCAACATTTTTTGCAAAAATATTTTTGTGCTTCAAAATGGAAACATGGCGATGAAAAAGCAACTTTTAAAGAACTATCGTCTCTGCATCTATGACAATAACATGATTATGAGGTTATAGATGCAAATTATAACGTCACAATCTATAACAATTGCAACAATCTGATCTATTTCGGATGGAGTAATCCATCAGCGAATAATATTTAAGAAACAGGGTTTCCATTTACAACCTTAAAAAATCTAAATGTTTTGGAAAGCTGCTGCAAGAGCATTGATAAAACGTGAATTGGAAGCTTTATTTTTTACAATTCACCAAAAAACTTCTTCAATTTTTTAATAATTTCTACATTTAACTACAGTGATGCTATTTAAAATAACAACATTAATACTGGCCATTTAAAGTAATGATGCATTTCCAAATGAGAAGTTGAGGAAAGTTGTAGCGAAAACTAAACAAATAACACATTTTATTCATCAGTTAACTCAATTTGTTCGCTTAATTTTTGAATTATTTGATGTGGCCACTAATTTTCGTTTACCCATCCCAATGTTTTTTAGTTTTTTTTACCGTTGCCTCCTTTCTGGCCACGCCTATGCAGCCCAGTACGCCCACCATTGGTAATACCAACCCCCTGCAAACCAACACTTTTCTAACCGCACCTAACCCCCACTTCAGTAGAAAAACATTGCTTAGGTCTTTTGCGCCGAGAAGGGGAAGGAGGTACCACCCTGGGGCCCACGAGATTCTAGGGGCCACACACCGGCCAAGTTAAAAGCTGGATCTAAAATGAGGAGACTGCTACTAAAATTCCGAATTTTTTTGTGAAAACTTCAAAATGATTTGTTATAACTTATTGAGTGAAAATGCTGGGGTAAGCAAACACCAAACATAAGCAAATAGCGTAAACATGAATTCTTATTGTTTGGGTTTACACAAAACTGTCACAATATCTTTAGAAAAAATGAAATTACTGCGTTCCACAAAAAATACGAGATTTAATTGGATGTGTTAAATCAAGCGGAGGTAAGTTTTGAAATACCGTATGGAAACCCTGATCGTAGCGATGCGTTGGTGACACCTTGCGGCAGACATTTTATACCAATGTCTTCAAATTTAGAACCACACACATCGAATCCGAAACTCTAGCAACACACAAACAAACGCACTCGCATGCAAGAACTCAGTTGATTGAAAATTAGCCAAGGTTTTAAAAACTGTGATCAAGAACAAGCGTTTCCATCTCAAAATTATAAAATAACACAGCGTGGCTGGCTCTACTATGCTGATAGCTGAACACAAAAGGCTTGATAAAAACGCAACAACGGGCTACAATAAAGAAGACAAACAGACAAACGCATAAATTACCCAGTCCACAAATCCAAATGAAGTGGGCCGAAACCCACGAGTCCCCGCATCATTTTTTGATGTCGTAATCACTAGTTTTAATTATGACATCAACAATTGATTAGGATGCAGAAAGCCATGGGTCTTTGGGCTACTTGCACTGGACATGTGGACAAGGTAAACGTGGCCCTCAATAACAACGACAAGCAACCTGCATCGCAGCTAAGCGTCATCTAACTTAAGTAAGCGTATGATAACTTGTGTGAACGTAACGTGGCGTTTTTTCCAGGTTTTACAACCCAAGGAAAAAAAATTATGTGGGTTTCGTTTGAAAACTCTTTAACCGCTGAACAGCTGGTCCCAAAATGAAATTGCTCTCCCATGGAAATCCACCCGATTCGGGGCAAGCCCATGGGACATAGCTGGGTCTAGAACCATCTGGGCCGTTTTTTGTTGGGATGAAGTTTTTAAAATCTTATAGCAAGGTTGTGTTTAAAAACATACACGACAACAACAGTAAACAAATAAACAATAATAAACACGCGCAAATAACAAGAAAAATTTAAATGAAACGATTTATGCGAAGCACTTCTAGCCTAGAGTTAGTGGAACTCGTTACAAAACGTGTTAGAAGCCTGGCGCTAGTTGGCGCTCTGCGACCGGAAACTTCATCTAAAGAAGGGGAGGTGCGTCAACGGCCCGAAGCCACTGGGGAGTGAACATGGGGTTTATGATGATGACCACGGCCTGAATTTCTCCGGCTTTCATTTACCGACCTCCGGCTAAACGATGCCCCCGGGTTGGAAGAAGAGCCAGGGGGCCCAGCTAGGTCACTCCGCATGCATACGTGGCACCTGCTGATTCGCTGACGTAATGTTCCAGCTTTCAACACTTCAGATTCCGGTGTTCTACAAAATAATCAGCGTTAAAAATGTAAAGATCTGCGAATTTGAAATAGAAAGTGCAATGCCAGCCTGCTAACGTAGTGGCTAAAGATACCGCTATCGGGGCAGAAGGTCTGGGGTTCGATTCGCGGGCCGGTCAAACCGGAGGCAATGTCGCCAAGAACTAGCCACCGCTGCGACGTTTCTTCGGAGCTGTGTTGCCCAGGCGCTAAGTCGCGGAGATGGGGCCTACCACTAGTTATTCACGTTGGCGTAACACCGCCAGTATAATGAAGAATTTTTTCGATTCTTGAAAACTCCTTTTAACACTTTAGTATCGCTTCGTCGTTTTAAATCCAATCCAATGGTTCTCAACCTTTTATCGTTTGTGGCTCATTCAATAGACTCTCAACACCAGTGGCCCCTGCTCAGCTACAAACATTTAAGTCGGTATTTCATTTGTAGCGGCAACAGCTGTTCCTCTGTGGCCCGATACTTAACACCTCGTGGTCCCGGTGCAGAACCGCTGGTCTAAACTTTGCAAAAAAAACTACCACAGTCGAATTTTCTCGCAAAAATTTGCATAAAAACAACTAAACACCAACTCCTTACCTGAACTGGCTATCTGGTAGAATGGTGGCCAACCAGAAACTATAACCATTCGCGTACTGGTTGCACGTTCCTCTGCCGTGGCACTCAATGAAGGGGGCGGCCCGGAAGTCCTCCAAACACGACCCAGGGGACTGTAACGACTGTCCACTGCCCTCCGCCCCGGCACTAGTGTGCTGAAAAATAAAAAAAAAATGATTAGAAAAAAATTTTGAAAAAAGTCGAAGTTTTGCAGTGACAGTAGTATTTTAACAGCTCAGATGGCCGAATGTTAAAAGCGTCTGCCTCTAGAGCAGTAAACTTGGGTTTAATTCGGAGTCTGGTCAAACCAATGACTTTAAAATTGCTATTCACAGCTTCACTGCTTGACGCTCAGCAGTAAAGGGTGAGTATCACGAAAAAGCGGGCATGTTCACTTGTTGTACCGATGGAAAAACACTTAGCGCAATTCCTCCATCTTGGAGTGGCAGACAGATGGCCCGACCGAGCTCGTTACAGCGCTCTGATTACTGTTCCGTGGTAAGGGAATAAATATGCAACTAAATAACTATTTCCAAACAATCAACACGATGAAGAATAGGATAAAATAAAGGAAATATAACAACGGTACAAAAGAGGCTACAAAACGATTAACGTTATGGCATGGTGGTAGGACAAGAGGAGTTAAAAAAACAAGAGTGAGTATGGTTGCAACTTGCAACACCAAAAACGGCCGAGTTAAAATTAGAAAATTACAAGCGAATTTCTACGAGGGGTGTTATGTCACTAGCATTCGATTTTACAAAAGTAGTCACTTGAATTTGAAAACTTGGTTCGATACCGTGTGGAATCACACAAAATATTCACCAATAATACTAGCGAAAATGCCAAATTTACTTGCATAAAAAAAAAGTGCTCAATAATTTTATCCAGCAAAGCAAAATCAAACTCAGTTTCGGAATACAATGAATGTGGGACCAAAATAGTTTACAGAGAAAAATGAAATCACAGCCATTCTTAAAACTGAACGTTTCGACCTCATAGATGCAGTTGTCATCATCAGCAGTGTAAGCAAGGCAGTATAAAAATGAAAGATGAAGTTTTGTACTTCTTAGAAGTTGTAATAGTGAGACTAGTAGTTAAGTTAGTGTTAGACTTAAATACGGTTAAAATCAGAAATATGTGTTTGTTTTAATTAACAAATAAAACAAAAATTGTAAATTTTTTAGAAAATTCGTCACTTACCATTACAAAACTGTATCCAATCCACAAACTCTCCCATTCGTCCGGACAATCCGGTACGATATCCGACTGACTGTGTACAGCTATTGTGAGAGATGGGGTCTCGCATACCGCACACCGACTGATGTAAGGTTCAATCTCCGGACCTTTGAACATCATTTGATGATAATCATGAGTTAGCAAAATTGAAGCACATTTCAGTTTATCAGACAAAGACAACAAAGAAGAGAGGTGATTTTTACATTGAACTGAAAATTCAAGAGTAATTCAGGGAGACTACGAACTCGCGCTCTTCAAGTCAGCAGCCACCCGGTATATATGTCAAATGCGATCGGCTCCAGCCACGAATCGAACCCGTCACGTAGGATCTGTAACCGCGGAACCACTTTCCCATGCTCTCAAAAGAACCTTCACACTCAAACCTGTAAATATTTCTACATCATTTACCTTGCACGGATTCCATAGACATAGGGAAGGGTTCTGGTGTAGACAGCCAGTACGAATAATCATTCCTTGAAGCCACTCTGCAGTTGTTATTCACATTACAGAAGAGGAAAGGCATTGTGCTGAAGCGTCGTAAACAAGAGCCAGCCGTACCTGTAGCAAAAACAAATTGAAAAGGTCGAAATACAGAATCTACAACCATTACCACGATTTTAAAAGCACTTCACCAGGGTTAGCTGCCCTACAAACTTTTGGCACTACTGACTTTTAATCCGTCAGTTTTGAAAAAGTATTCATTCCCGAGAACCGAACTTTGACACACGAATTTTTGTCTCGGCGATCTCACCACTCAAAAGCTACGCTGCAGCATCAACGCTTCAGTCCTTGAATCCATCGCCGATCCGGTCTTTGCAATGGAAAAAGCGCCGAGAAACGTCTAGTATTTAATAGAGCGATGCATTGTTGTTTACCCGGTTTTTAGTTCTTATTAGCCGCACTCAGGTAATGGTACATTCGTCCCTTAAGATTAACAAATCCAGTAAAATTGAGGCTTTGCGGTACGTAGATAGCGACAGCACATTTATTCGCATCAGAAGGAGGTAATTTTTTGCTAATAATTCATTAACAATAACTACAAATTCATAATCATTTCAGTTTCAATTTTTGGTAGACTTTTTCAGAACTGAGAATGAAGTTCAACAGCTCAGACGGCCGAGTGGAAAGAGAGTCTACCTCTGAAGTTATAGACTCGAGTTTGATTCCGAGTCGGGTCAAACCAATTACTCTAAAATTGGTATTCACAGCTTCCCTGCTTGACGCTCAGCATCAAAGGGATTGTGTGGAGAACAAGCCGGCAAGATTACTCGTTGTTCCGTTGGGAAAGACACTTAGCGGGATGGCCGGCAACTCCTAAGCAAGCTCGTTATAGCGGTTTGATCGCTTTCTCGTGATAGTAAGATAAATATGCAACTCAATAAAAACGGTCAACTTACCCAAGTCCTGCCCATGAGCTCTTTCATTTCCTTGCATGAAAAGCAGTGAGTAACCGTCCCACAACTTTGTCATTCCAAATGGACACTGAGGCACGTCGGAAGTCTGGCTGTGTCTGGTCAAAAAGTAGCCGTGGAACAAAGCTGAGGTACCAGGCGTCCCAGGGAAGCCGTCGCTGCCATCGCGACCGTCCTGGCCAGGCGGACCGACCTGACCTATAAATTATCAGCAAATAAACCGTCACCGAAAGATTAGCAAAGAAAGCTTCCCGTTCTCCAAGAGAGCTGACACCCAGGGCCGGGTTAATGGAAGAGGGGATTATAGCCCCCCTGGCCTAGACCAGGGGCGGACCACACAAAAAAGTTAAATCGTGTCCCCTAAGAAAAGGTCGACTGTTGACGTCACAATCAGATCCGCGAAAACGCAGGAGGCTTCACGAAAAATTTGTCCCGGGAGCTCTCAAAAGTTATTAAAAATTAGCCCTAGCCAGGGAACGAACCCGCTTTCAAAGATAGCGTCACGTCTTAATCGTAGCTTAAGACTTTTTCACCAATCAAAATCCCTCCTACCTGTTAGTCCTTGCGGCCCGGGCTCACCGCGCATCCCGGGTAGTCCTGGAATTCCATCCAACCCATCTTGGCCGCGTTCTCCTTTTGGACCGCTAATCCCTGTCGCTCCAGGCCGTCCGACACTTCCAGGAGACCCGGTACGACCAGGTGGGCCCATGGGGCCAGTGGAACCCTTCGGTCCCTCGTAAGAAATAGGGACAGCGTCTTCACCCCGCAGACCGGGATTACCTAAACATAAAAGGATCGACATAAAACATTATTTTGTTAATCAAATTTTCATTATACTCGCGGTATTACGCTGAAACGTGGAACGATTGGCGAAGTCCATCTTCGCGACTTGCGCCTGAGCAACACAGCTCCAGAGAAACATCGCAGCGGTGGCGAGTCGTTGGCGACACTGTGTGCGATTTGACCGCTCCGGGAATCGAACCTCAGACCTCCCGCAACGACAGCAATATCTCTAACCACTGTTGGTTGTTTGTAAAACAGTATAAATCACAGTTTTGTCACAATCACCCTCCAGTCAAATCTGTTTTTTTACCTTTTTGGCCCTTCACCCCATCGACACCATCTTGACCTGGGAACCCTGTGGTACCCGGTTCACCTTGACCACCAGGGAAACCATCAGGTCCTTGAGGTCCACGGTCACCTTTAGCGCCAGGACGACCAGGATTGCCATTTATTCCCTGAAAATAACAGCTGTTATCTACGGTCGCCATCTTGTTTTGATAATATTCCAGGTTTCAGCAAGGCTGCAATGTCAAGGCACTTAACGGGATATCCTATCTTAGAGTCGTAGACAAGAGACCAGCAACTCCTAAGCGAGCTCGTTATAGCGCTGTGATCGCTTTTTCGAGATAGAAGAATAAATATGCAACTAAATACAACAACTTTTTTGACAAACTAAATATTTTAATTTCTTCACTACAGTTTCGTCGAAATTACTATCGAAGTTAGGCACAGCGCAGTTTCACTCTAAAAAGACACACTGCGCCATACAAAAGTTGCCAGCCATCTGTCTACCACTCCAAGATAGGGGAATTCCGCTAAGTGCCTTTCCCAACGGCACAACAAGTAAACTTGCCGGCTTGTTCTCCACACTGTCCCTTTAATGCTGGTCAAACAGTCTTGTAATGCAGTAAATTATCGAACGAAAACAAGCTTAAGGAGGAAAACAAGTCGCAGTAAATCTTAAAACTGGACGTTTGGACAACATAGATGCAGCTGTCATCATCAGTTTTATACTGCCTTGCTTACACTGCTGATGATGACAGCTGAATCTATGTTGTCCAAACGTCTAGCTTCAAGAATTCTTGTGGTTCTATGTTTCCTACTTAAGTCTTGTAATTCCTAAGATATATTCAATACTGCTTTGGTTTTTTGCTACCATCAGAAAATTATCTTTTAAACTTAAAAAACATAACATGGAATTTTTTTTCGGAGAAAAAATTTTGTTTTACCAACAACATAGATAGACCAAGCACCAACACTATAAGCGCACCGAAATCTTTCGGTATTATAGGGTGCGCTGCTCTAATACAAACTAGTATCACAAAAGGTATATTTGCAAAATACGAACCGGTAACCCTGGTGGACCTTGCTCCCCATCACTTCCGGGGAAACCTGGGGCCCCAGGCTCCCCATCTTCACCATCATCTCCCTTTTCCCCAATAAATCCACGCCGCCCCGGCACTCCGGGGGGTCCGGGGGGACCTAAAAATCCAACACTTTATAAAACCATTGCACTTCAATAGATTGTTACATATTTGCATGCAATTTCTAATCTAAATCATCGCTATGAAAGGAAAGCTGCTGCAAAATCTAATCTTTATAATGGGTCTCGCCTACCTGTCCACATGTCGAGTATAAATGGGCCAAAAGCTCACAGCCTTTCTGCATCACAATTAAATTTTTGATGTCATAATTACTTGTTTGAATTTGGGCTTGGGGCCAAGTTAAACCGAAGAAGTGGGCATGGTAATAATCCCAGAAACTAGAAAAGGTCAAAACTCTTCACTAAACGATAACCCAATGTAATAGCGCCCGAATTGCAACAAAATAAACTAAGGGTAAACAAAACAAAAAATGTCAAGCTTACCATCCACTCCTGTTAGACCCGGAAGACCAGTGGCCCCTTGTTCTCCCTTAACTGTCAGTCCCTGAGGACCAGGCTCTCCTTGACGACCTTCTGGACCAGTTGGTCCTCTTGGTCCCGGGGGACCTGTATCACCAGGAGAACCAGGAGGTCCCTAAAGTCAAAAAGTTCTTGAAAACTAAAAATAGCACCATATATTTTTAAAAAATACTTTAGCCTCACAACATCACAAAAAAAAATAGAAAACACACAAAAGAAAAACGCACAAAACTAGGAAAAATAAACACAAGAACTTACAGGTTCTCCTTGTTCACCAGTATTTCCTTTTTCTCCTGGAAAACCGAGAGGACCTTGACGGCCAGGAGGACCGGCCACTGAAGCACCAGATGGACCACGATCTCCTGGAGTACCAGGGTTACCATCTGCCCCAGGTATTCCAGGGGCGCCATCCTCACCGGGTTGCCCAGGCATCCCGTCCAACCCTGTGAAAGTCGTAACACGAAAAAGATAAGGCAAAATTCACTATAGATTTGATTTTAACAGGCATTTGTATTTTTACAGTTTTTAAATGCAGGCACCTGTCTAGTGTCTACCACTCTAAGATAGGGAAATCCCGTAAAGTCTTTCCTCATGGCACAACAAGTAAAATTTCCGTCTTGTTCTACACTCTGTCCCTTAAATGGTTTGACCAGACTGGGAATCGAATCGGAGTCTACAGCTCTAGAATCGCACGCTCTTACAACTCGGCTATCAAAATTTTACCTCTTAGTCCTGTGGTCCCTGGTCGCCCGTCTGGCCCTCTGGGTCCAACTTCGCCTTTGCTTCCTTGAGGTCCTTGAGGACCAGTAAATCCAGAAGGACCAGGACTACCTTGGTCACCTTTCTCTCCAGGTTGTCCAGGGGCACCATCTGTCCCAGGCGGCCCCACATCTCCAGGCTCTCCAGGATTTCCATCAAATCCATTAAGTCCCTGCAAATTAAATCAACATTTTGATGCTATCACTTCTGTTCTCATCAGAGACAGACAAACTTCTTTAACTGAAGTTTCCAATCATAGGACGCGAGTTCAATACCCATGCTGAGTGTTGTAAAAGTAGCCTAAACCTTGAAAATGATCAAGTCAAATCTTCATTATACTCGTGGTAATACGCCGAAGCGTGTAAAGACTGGCGGTGTTCGTCTCTGCGACTTACAGCGCCTGGGCAACACAGCTTCGAAGAAACACCGCAGCGGTGGCGAGCTATTGACGACACTGTGTCCGATTTGACAGGCCCGGGAATCGAACCATTACTTCTCAAACTGATAGCGATATCTTCAAGCACTAAGCCATCCTTACATACTACTTCTTTCTTGTACTTGGAGACTAGAACATGAAGAAACAAACCAAAACCTTAATTTTGATTAAAGGACTTTTTCATTTTTGAAACTTACAGGGGTGCCCGGCCGCCCTGGTACACCAGGGACTGTGCTCTGGTCTCCTTTTTCTCCTTTAGGTCCAGTGTCCCCAACGGACCCAGGAATTCCAGCCGGGCCAGGTTCACCTTTGGGGCCTTCAGCGCCAGCTTCTCCAGGCATTCCGAAATCTCCTCTATTTCCTTGGGGACCTGAAGCAACATTTAATTTTGAATGCTGATATTCCCTGCAACTTTTCAAAATTATTATTCTCCGGCAACAGATTACGACGGCCGAGTGGTTAAGGCCGTATCCCTGGTAAAGACTTGCCGCAACTATTGGGCTGGTTACGTGTCACTGGTCGGTAAGGGCGTGGGTTCGAATCCCACTCGTAATCATATTTTTCTGATCACGTTTATTTAGCCTAATATCTTGGTGGGTTAGATTCAAGTTAATTTCATTCAATGAAATTCTTAACTTTTGAAATCACAGCTCGATTCTGATCTGGCTCTAGGCAACAACCTGGGGTGGTAAAAAACAGATCCCGGCATCAGAGTTTTTTGCGCTTGATCCAGAACGTAAGCTCGGACAAACAAATCAAAAATAAACGTAACGAGAACAACAGGGTAGTTCGGGCCCAGCCGAGTCGTGATTGGTCGGGAGCACAGCGACGTGATTCTAAGCGTCGTTTTTACGACGGTCAAGATCGCAAGGTTAATGGTTTAACTCCCACCCACGCCTCGTAGTTGCATCCTTGGATAAGATGCTTTACGACAATTATCTCTACTTGGTTGAATACAACTAGCAGCAAATTAAAGAAGTCAAAAGCAAAACCCCACCGGAAAACTACGAAACAATACTCCTAAACGAGTCTGGATTCGTCCTATGTAAGGGCTCCGTCACTTTCTCGTGACAGCTCTAGAATCGTCACTTTCCCGTGACAGGAGGATAAAAATCAAGAAGAAATCAATCAATGCCTGGCCCACTCATTATCCTCAGAACTAATTACAAATTTTTTAAAACATTACCTTGGGGGCCTTGTGGCCCTGGATCTCCAATTTCACCCTCAGGGCCGGGAACTCCAGGTAAACCAGGAGGACCAGCTACCCCAACTTCACCAGATTCTCCTTTCATTCCAGGTAAACCGGGCATTCCAGACATGCCTTTCTGACCTGGCTCCCCTGCAAAATAATGCAAAGAGGAAAATTTATGTCTTCTAAAATGTAAGATTAGTAATACAAGATGTTCCAACAGTTTTGAACACGCTTCAAGTACCCATATCTTCTTAACTATGATGGTAATAAGATAAAAAGATGAGCCAATTTATAGTTAATTACATTAATTTTTTGTAAGGTTTCATATCCTTAATAGTTTCCATGATATTTAAAGTCAAAATGTGCCCAAGGTTTTTGCAATACCCTGCATTTCATTCACTGATTTTTAAATTTTGATGCATAATATCAACCCAGAAGTGCTTACGAATTTCTCAAATTTTCTTGCTACTTTTTAAACTTTGCTTTTTATTTTGATGTTTCCCCAGGCACATGCAATCTTTTTGGAATATCAAAATCAAATCTTCATAATATTCGCGATATTACGCCGAAGCGTGTAACGAGTGGCGGGGTCCATCTCCGCGACTTAGCGTCTGGGCAACAAAGTTTCGAACAAATAAATGAATAAATGAGGTTATTTTCAAATTATATTGAACTGAAAATTGAACAGTAATTGAGGGAGACTGCGAAGTGAGCTTGCGCTCTTCGAGTCAACAGCCACCCGGTATATATGTCAAATGCGATCGGCTCCTGCCGTGAATCGAACCCGTCACGTAGAATCTGTCACCTGAGCGCGGCACCGCTTGACCATGCCGCTGACATTATAACATTCCAGCAGTGGTGAGCCGTTGGCGACACTCTGTCGATTTGACCAGGTAGGGAGTCAAACTCCAGACCTTTCGCACCGCTGGCAGTGATTTTAACTACTATCACAACCAGTTGGTTTTTTTTAAAGTCGGTAAACAATTTCAAAAGCACAAATTTAGTTGCATTACCTTTTACACCTTTCTGCCCATCATTAATTAGATCACCAGATATTGTGGCCGGTTCTCCCTTTTGCCCTGGGACACCTCGCAGTCCAGGGGGTCCAATATCACCCTCGGGACCTTCCAATCCTTGCGGACCATCAGGACCAGGCAAGCCTTGGGTACCACAGTCACCCTTTTCACCGGGAACGCCTTTGTGAACAGAAAAAAGATTTGGCAAACAGAAATAATATAAGAAATTTTTAAAATATATGTAAATAAACTAGCTTAATCTTTAGCTGGAAATGTAAACAACAACAAACAACAAAGCCTAGATAGCAATAGCAAATTCATAACCTATGTAAAGCAATGAAAATAATGCAAAATATGTGATTAAGTATTATTCTTGTCGTCAAAATATAAAAAACATACCTTTATTACACTAGCAACGAGCGGCGGGATCCATTTACGCGGTTTAGCGTCTGGATGAAACAGCTCCGAAGAAACGTGGCAGCGGTACTGAGCCGTTCACGACACTGTACTTGATGTGACTGGCCCGGGAATCGAACCATAGACCTCACCCACCGACAGCCATATCGGTCTTTAACTCTGATAACTGTTCCTAACAACGCAGAAAAACTGCAGCGCTATCTCAGTCATAATCATGTTGGTCATTAGAGACACATACCTGTTGGTCCGGTGGTTCCCCTCAACCCAGGCTCTCCTTGCGGACCCCTTTCGCCTTGTGGTCCAGGGCGGCCATCCAGGCCATCAATTCCAGGAGCCCCAGGTTCACCTCGGTCCCCAGGAGCCCCAGGTACGCCCACAGCCCCAGTTTCACCTTGGTCTCCTGTTTCTCCAAATATACCTTGTCCAGGGGGCCCGGGCTCCCCAGCTTCACCCTGGCGACCACGTGCCCCTAAAACGAGATGTTGGAATAAATACTAATAATAAATACAAATTGATAATTACCAACGCTGTACTAATTAGTATACAACTAGTATTCTACCTACGTTTGGTCGCATAAAACAAAAGTTATATTTTCGTCCGAGTCAGTTATCAAAGCAGTTTGGCGTATTGGGAAAATGCCCGATAAGTGCCTTTATGATGAATATAACGAAAACAAAGCGATGCCAAAGTTGAGGATCTTCCTAAAAGCTTTTACCAAGGGGTCAAATCATCGATTTTATGAGACCAGTTTATCTAAGGGGTGAGGGATTCACCTATCATCTACACCCCCCCAAAAAACGTCGGTAATTTTTCTTAAACATGTAATGTTATGAATTCACAACCAATTCAATGCCTTGAAGTTGCTAGCCACTGCGGAAACTGCATTGCCCTCAATGGGCCAATATGGCAATATTCCATGGGCTTGTTTGGACCGGGTAGATAGAACGGGTGACCAAGACACTTAAACTCGTATAACAATCATTCGCATTGTGCAAGGACAAGTAAAAAAAATCATCAAATCATTATACTCGCCATAAACAATTACACACCGAAGCGTGTAACGAGAGGTGGAGCCCATCGTCGCGGCTTAGCGCTTGGCAACACAGCTCCAAAGAAAAATCGCAGCGGTGGCGAGCCGTCGGAGACTGTGTGCGATTTGACCAGCCCGAGGATCGAACCCCATATCTCCTGCGTCGATAGCGATGTCTTCAACAATTACGCCAACTGGTCACTAGAAACTATTTATGACGTCATCGTGCTCCATTGTCTCACCTTTTTCTCCTTCTGGGCCTCTTGCTCCTGGGAAACCAGGGGGTCCGGGCAGAGCATCACCTGGTTCTCCCTTCGCACCCGGTGTTCCGGGAAGTCCCACAGCCCCCTTTTCACCTGTAAAAAAATATTTCGCTTAGTTATATGATCATTGATCACCCAAGACAGGTTTTCTTAGGAAAATCTTAGACGCTTAAAATAAACCTTTCGCGCCAACAGCGATGTATTTGCCCAGTTGCCCACTACTCTAATTTACATTCTCACAAACGTTCATTCACAAGAATTGCAACCATACCCCGCTTTTTCAATGGCTCCCCTAGCCCCAAGCTCCATCTCTTTATAATATCGCGATGAATTTTTTACGAGATTGAGATTTAGATAGACTTTTGCGGCCGCGTCAAGTTTCAAACCCATGGTCCAATGGTGCATACCTTCGCGTCCTTCAGGACCGGTGTCACCTTGCGTACCAGGAGGCCCAGGAGGTCCAAGAGGACCAATTTCACCTTCTTCTCCCTTGACACCGTCCAGACCTCGTGGTCCATCACTTCCAGGACGTCCAGGTCGACCAATACCAGGCTGACCCTAAATGCGACATATATATTAGCCAAAAAAGAAATCAAATCTTCATCATTACTCGCGGTATTTCACCGAAGCGTGTAACGAATGGTGGGGCCCATCTCCGCCGCTCAGCGCCTGGCCAACACAGCGCCGAAGAAACGTCGCAGCGGTGGCGAACCGTTGCTGACACTGTGTCCGATTTGACCGGCTGGGGAATCGAATCCAAGACCTCTACAGCGATGTCTCAAACATTACGCTAACCAGCTGGTTGCAATTATCGTCATTCAAACCAAAATGACAATTACCCTGTGTAAATGTCCAATTTAAGCGGGCTTCTCCGTCATAATCAAATTTTGAGGTCGTAATTGCAAAGTGATTATGACATCAAATATTTGATTATGATACAGAAAGCCAGCGAGCTTTTTGCCCACTTAATTTCGACGTAAGGAAAGGGTAAATAAGCCGATTTAAATGCACAATTTCATCGGGTTAACCCGCTAAATTCAACTCGCTTACGTCTGACGCAAACCTACGTGGTTCTGCTTCAGTTAGCTTTGTGGGTTGGAAATTACTTGCAATAGGTAGGTTCAACCCGCTAAATATTGCGTTGAAAGAACAGCCAGTTAAACTAAAAAACCTCCTTAACTGAAACTGAAGCGTGTAACTCGGAAAATCAAACCCGCTAATGTAAATAGGCCTACTGTGTACATTATGCACAGTTGTTTTAAGGGGAGCCGTAGGCGACAAAAATATACCTGCATAGCAAAGTCGGTTAAAGGAGATAAAGGAGCGTTGCAAACTAAAAAGGTAGTTAACCGGCGTCCTCCCAAAACCATGCAAAGTCTTAATACAGGTCAGCACCGCGAACCCAAAATGAAATGAAAGATGATTTTCTCCATAATGCTACTGATTCTTGCGTCCCAATTTGCATTTTTAGGGTTCAGAATTGGGAGGTAAAAAGCCTTAAAAACCTAATTATGATTTCTAGTTTGAACCAGTCGGTTGGTATAGTGGTTAAAGACATTGCTAACGGTGCGGGAGGTTTCGGGTTCGATTCCTGGGCCGGTCAAACCGGACACCGCAACTGCTGCGACGTTTCAGAGTTGCCAAGGTGCTTTCTTTTTGATTAAACACTTTGTCATCTACCTTCTGTCCTTTCATCCCGTCCAAGCCGTTCAGTCCGTCCATCCCCGGCATCCCTGGTGGTCCGGGAAGTCCATCAGCTCCTTGCAAACCTGGGACTCCTTTCGATCCCTGAGGACCCCTCACGCTTTGACCTTCTGGGCCAGGTTGACCTTTCGCTCCCTTATCACCTGCAAATCCAGCTAATCCCTGGGGGCCCGGTTCACCTGAAAATAAAACATTTTGTAACAACCTTGAAGCATAATCTTGTGCAATCTCATCTACTCTATTTGAGAACAATTAATCCAAGCGAATCCGAGCTTTACGTTCACACAACGTTATACAAGGATGTTCCAAAAGTCTCATGCACATTTCAAGTCCCCATATCTCCTTAACTATGAATGGTAGTAAGATAAAAAAAAATTGTGCAAATTTAAAGCTAATTACATTAATTATTTTGTAAGTTTTTATATCCTTGATAGTTTCCGAGGTATTCAATGTTAAAATATGCCAAAGGCTTTTGGAACACCCTGCATATATTTTTGCAACGTTAACTTAAACTCGTCATAACCTCATTAAATTGGGACATGACCCCAGTTGTTACCTTTGGCTCCTCTATCTCCCCTTTCACCAGGGTTGCCAGGCAAACCCACGCTCCCTACGTCTCCCTTTTCACCGGGTACCAATCGAGCAACTGCCGGTTCTCCTTTTTCACCTGGAAACACAAAAAACTAAAAATTAGCCCTCAAGATGTTTTTCGAGTCAGCAGCCACCCTGAATGTGTCAAATGCGACCGGTTCCAGCTGCGAATCGAACCAGTGTGGCAGAATTTTTAATGCACTTTGAATAGAGATGCAAACGATTTTCATGCCGCTATAAAAAGTGTGGTAAAAATAACGCAAAAAATTGGAGGAAAAATTCAACATTTTGTTTTAGAATCAACTAAAAAATAAAACTTTTAAAGTTTGGCGAATTTTTTTGCATCAACCTCACATCTTTGTAAACCGCAACAAAACTTTGCAGAACTTCTCAAACTATAAGCGTGGACAAAAGACCACAAACCAAAGAGTTTAAACTTTTAATGTCAACATCAAAGCACCTTGTCGTACTTAAGTGACAACTAAACTCACAGAGTTACCAGTTCACCAAAAAAAAATCGAATTTATATTATACCCGCGGTATTACGTCGAAGTGTGGAACGAGTGGCGGGATCCATCTCCGCCGTATAGTGCATGACTGCCTGGACGACACAGCTCCGAAGAAACATCGCAGAGGTGGCGAGCCGCTTTGCGACACTGTGTCCGTTTTGACCCGCCAGGAATCGAACACGTGACCTCTTGCGCAGACAGCGATGTCCTAAATCACTACGCCACAGGCCAAAATGCTAGTTTATCTAAAACTTTAACCCGTTGCCAAGCACCAAGTCATACAGGAAAGAATGCGAGGGGGTATAAGATTGATAGTTAAGAAGAAGTAACACGAAAAACTTAAGACCAAGTTCCTCACCCGCTGGTCCTGGTAAGCCAAGGTCTCCGCGGTCACCACGGCTTCCTTTTGGTCCAGAGTCTCCTTTATCTCCGGGGAGGTCAATGCCATCTCGTCCAGGGGATCCGGGAGAACCAGTAGCCCCGGTACGGCCAAATGGTCCTTCAGGCCCAGGGAATCCAAATTCTCCCTTTTGACCTTTCTCCCCAGGTTCGCCATTTTGGCCGTCCCTAAAAAAAAGGGGATTTTTTCATAAAAACATTTCAAGAACAACATCTGAGACTAGTTTTTAAGCCAAGGCTTATGGCTTTAATACAGGGGTTTTCAACCTTTTTTATCTTCTTTACCCCTTGCCGAAAGAAAAAAGTATAATTTACCCCCACGGTATTACTACTGCTTTTTCAATACTGAAAATCAAAGTTTTCTTTAGTCTTTAATTCAAAAAATTTACCCCCTTGGTAGGTAAAATTTACCCCCAGGGGGCAAATTTACTCCTGGTTAAGAATCCCTGCTGTAATAGCATCCAGCACCTATTGTGTAAATGGAGCGACAATGGAAACCTATCGAAGGAGGCCACGTCTCCTCTATCCACATTTCCGGTTAAAGTGACCAAACACCCCTGGACTTTCTGCATCATAGTTAAACTTCTGATGTCATAATCACCTTATCAATTGTGACATCACAAATTGATTATGACGCAGAAAACCCGTGGGCCTTTGTTCCACTTTAACTGAAAATGTGGACAGGGCGATTCTAAATTGCAGAGCTTGCTCGAGAAGAAACGAATTAGCTTAAGGAGGAAAAGTAAAGCCACACTAATTCTCAAAACTGGACATTTCGACAACATAGATGCAGCTGTCATCATCAGCAGTTTTGTATGGCCTTGCTTACACTGCTGATGACGGCAGCTGAATTTGCAGTATGTTGTCAAAACGTCCAGTTTTGAGATTTGCTGTAGCTTTTCTTCCTTCCTTCAGCTATTTTCGTCCCATATTTATAGCATTTCAGATTTAAAACAGGTTTATTTTCTCTAGAATTCGAAAAAACATGAAATATTTCAGAAACTATTTTAGGGGGCGTGGCCATAGAACCTAGCTCCTCAAGAAACAATCGAGCAAAACGGGCACTAACCTTCCTGGTGTCCCAGGGGATCCGGGGAGTCCTGGTGGTCCGACCACTCCTGGAGCTCCTAAAATAAAAAATATTACGTCCACTGTAAGATAATATAAGACATGCTTTCGAAACAGTTTTTGCAGCACCCACACCAAGATATACCAAAATAGGCAAGTCTGGAGTAGCAGGAACTAGGGATATGCCGAGTCGAGTCCGAGTACTCGGCGGAGTAATAAGGCATTACTCGAACTCGGCCGAGTCCGAGTATTAATTGATACTCCGCCGAGTATTAAACCATTATCATTTTGACCTTTTTTGCTTTGTATCCGAATTTGAGTCGAAATTAGGACTTCTACGGACGTGATGACCTTTTATTTTTTTTTTTTTGCTCTTTACCTAATTTTGAGTTCATATCTTGACGTCGTACATACTCGGACTCGGCCGAGTAATGTCGTGAATACTCGTTACTCGGCGAGTCCGAGTAATTTTCCTTGAGGCACATCTCCAGCAGGAACAAGATTTGTGATCATTGCACTATAACGAGCTCCTTTAGAAGTTGCCAGCCATCTGTCTACCACACAAAGATGGGGGAATCCCGCTAAATGTCTTTTCCAACGGTACAACAAGTAAACTTGCCGGCTTGTTCTCCACACTGTCCCTTCAATGCTGAGCGTCGAGCAGGGAAGCTGGAGTACCAACTTTAAAGTGATTGGTTTGACCCGACTAGGAATCAAACCAGAATCTACAGCTCCAGTAGCAGACGATCTATCCACTCGGCCATCTGAGCTGCTGGTGGATTATAGCATCAGACATGACAATCTAGAGTTAAGATAACTGGAAATCAAACCAGGATGTTGATTCACAGATGAATTGATTTCTCAATTTTTATCTCCCTGTCACGAGAAAGCGACGGAGGCGTTATACACAGGACGAATCCAGACTCGCTTAAAAGTTTTGTTTCCTTAGTTTTCCGGTTGAGTTTTGCTTTTGACTTCTTTCATTTGTTGCTTGTAAGATTTTATCAAACAAGGATAATTATCATGAAGCATTTTATTCAAGGGCGCAGCAACGAGGCTTGAGTGGGATTTGAACCATTAACCCTGCGGTCATAGCCGTCGTAGAAAACGACGCTCCGAAGCACTAAGCTATGCTGCCAATCCAAAATTTTCATTATACTCGCGATATTACGCCCAAGCGTGTAACGAGTGACGGGGCTCGTCCCCGCAGCTTAGCGCCTGAGCAATACAGTTCCGAAAAACATCGCAGCGGTCGTTGGCGACACTGCCAGTCAATTCAACGTGTCAAGAATCGAACCCAGGACCTACCGAGCCAACAGCGATGTTTCAAACCACCAAGCCACGCTGCCGATTCAGCAAAACTTCCACCACGCGATCAATACGATCTAAAGCACGTGAATTCCACCAATTACAACTTACCCGGCGATCCTTTTATTCGCACGATTCTAAGTTCCCCTATTTCACCCTTCGGTCCAGGTGCCCCCACTTGACCTTCGGGTCCGGGTCGCCCCTAAAAAAATCCCCATTTTTTTTATTTCGTCACAATGGTTGCAAACAAAATTTACTGAGTTGATAATGCTTAAATCAAAATCTATTCCGCGCTCAAAAACATCATCAGAACTGATCGCTAAATGTATTTTATCACCTTCTTGCTATTCACATTACTACAATTTACTTAAGCTGTCAACGACATGGGCTAACGGTACCGCACGTAGGTTACAGATCCTACGTGTCGGGTTCGATTCGCGGCAGGAGTCGATCACATTTGACGTATATACCGGGTGGCTGCTGACTCGAAGAGCGCAAGCTCACCTCACGATCTCCCTAAATTGCTGTTCAATTTTCAGTTCAATACCGTTCTAAAATTTGAAATAGCCTTTTAAACGTGCTCCAGTAAACCATTAGTAATAATAATAACGACGTTATGTAAAGCCCAATATCACTATCAATCAGCTTCATTAAGTTTTATAAAAAATGCCGGCCACCTGTCTGCCGCATAAAGATAAGGAAATCCTGCTAAGTGCCTTTCCAAAGGCACAACAAGTAAATTTTCCGGCTTGTTTTCCACACTGTCCCTTTAATGCTCAGTGTCATGCAGGAAAGCTGTCAATACCAAATTTGAAGTCACTGGTTTGACCCGACTCGGAATCAAACCCCAGTCTACAGCTCCAAAGGGAGACACTTTCACTCGGCTATATCAGGTGTCAAGAACCTTGGGTCAGTTATTTCTTCAAATTCAACTTACTGGGACGCCAGGAAGTCCTTGGAATCCGTTAAAACCAGGTTCACCTTTAGCTCCATCTTTGCCCATCGGTCCCATATCACCTGGGAATCCAGGCAAACCAGGGGGTCCTGGGGATCCCACCATTCCCTTAGGCCCAACTTCACAAGCCCCACATTCTTCTCCTTTGGGGCCTCTATCGCCGTTCCGGCCTTGAAATAAAGCAAGAGAAAAGTTTCACATTTCACGCTAAGTTTGCTATTGCAAAGCCTTTTAGTAGCTAATGGATTAACGCTATCCAGCCTCTAGGGCAGTGGTTCTTAAACTGGGTTCGACCAAACCCCAGGGGTTCGGTGAGGCTGTAGCAGGGGTTCGGCTAAGATCAGAATAAGTTTTTGCAAAAAGGCATACAGTTGTAGTAAATGACTATCCCTGCGTGGAATGATGCATCCCCCCACCATACTCTTTCAACGCTGTTTTTAATGAATACAATTTTTCCATAATTTCAAACCTATTTGATAACAATCATCTTTACGCCTTAAGCACGCATAAATCGAAAATGTGCGAACAAAATGTATCATATTTGGTGAAGGACTTAGAGTTAGAGGCAAAAAAATTAAACAGAATTTGCCATAAAAATTGTGCAAAAAGCCTAAAATGGCCATTACAGTGTCTAAATTTTTGAAAACTTTCTGGGGAAGCATACCCCCGGACCCCCTAGAGCCATATTTTTGTTCCTCAATTTGCTTCAAATTAACTTTTCGGAAAAAAATACGCTTAAAAAATGTAAAAATTTTGTGCCACCCTCCACCGCCTTAAGAATATTCTGAATACGCCCCTGACGTGAAACATTTTCAAAGAGCTTATGCCCTTTTCCGGTTTAGACGTCTAACGTCTTTGCACTCATTTAACATTCAACCTAATTCAAAACTGCATCCCCCTCTAAAATTTTCTGGATCCGCTCCTGGTTATAATTAAGGGTTCGATGTATGCTTGCATGACACCTGTTGGGTTCGATACTTCCGACAAGTTTGAGAACCACTGCTCTAGGGAATTAAAACTTAAACTTGTGAACTAACGTAGTAATTCAAAGCATGAAAATTTGCAAATTTATGAAACAAAACCAATTAGTTGGAATACAATAAACGTTGAACAAAAATAGCTTTAGGAGGAAAAATAAAGCCGCTATAAACAATATGGATTCAGCTGTCATTATCAGCAGTGTAAGCAAGGCAGTACAAAACTGATGATGACAGCTGAATCTATGACGTCGAAACGTCCAGTTTTGAGATTTACTGCGCCAAAACCAAATATTTTTTACATGTTAAAAACCACAAGTAACATAAAATCACAAAAAAGTAGTCCAGCGTGCACAAAAACTTTTAAAAAAATTAACAAGCTCAATAAAATTTTGACAATATTTATTTTTAGCTGCTTCTACACTGACTGTCATCATCAGAAATGCAAAGAAAGCAACAGTATTTTGGAAAAATCACAGAAATTTCACAGCAAATCTTACCCGGTATTCCGGCGTTTCCGACCAAACCAGGAGGTCCTGGGGGTCCGGGAAGCCCCCTTTCTCCGGGGGTCACCATATCCTTCATCATATCATCTGTAATCGTAGCATCAGCACCCGGTTCTCCTTTAGGCCCAGTACGGCCGGGTACACCAGGCGGCCCAGGGGTGCCGGGTCGGCCATCTGCACCAGGGAGTCCCACCACAGAGACACCGTCTTGACCCCGTTCTCCTTTGGGCCCCTCAGGTCCTTGTGGGCCTCGTTGTCCAGGCAAACCTATAAAAAATCCTCTAGTAAAAAACAAATGGGCAGATTAACCCAACACACACCCCGGCAAATACTCGCCGCAACCATTGGACCGGTGACACGTCACCGGTCGGTGCGGGCGTGGGTTCGAATCCCACTATTAATCAGATTTTTTTGAGAGGATTGGATTTAGCCTAAGATCTAGCGGGCGTGGGTTCGAATCCCACTAATAATCAGATTTTTCTGATTAGATTGGATTTAGCCCATGATATTAGTGTGTTCGATTCAAGTTCAAATCCTTAATTGAAATTCTCTAACAAAGTTTCCAGTTCGATACTTGCTTTGGGGTTTGAAAAATTGTTAGTACATGCGCTTGCTCGAAGTGGACAAACAATTTGTGAGTTTTAATGTCGCAAGCAAAAGCTGTTAAAATTATAAAAGCTGATTCCAAGCCAAAAAAAAGAAAATACAACACATATCAATTTTGGAACTAGAAAATACATGCGTCGACTACCTAACGTTTGTAGCAAAATCAAACAATCAAATCTTCATTATACTCGCGGTATTACGCCGAAGTGTGTAATGAGTGGCGGCCCATCTCCGCGGCTCAGCGCCTGGACAACACAACTCCGAAGAAACATCGCAGCGGTAACGAGGCATTGGCGACACTGTTACCCTGTCCACATGTCCAATTTATGTGGGCTTTAACCCCACATTGATGTAGGCTTGTTGCTGTGGGCCTGACGTCATAATCACTTTTGTAAATCATGACATCAAAAATTTAATTGTGATGCAGAAAGTCCACAGCAACAAACCCACATCAATGTAGGCTTAAGGCCCACATGAATTGGACATGTGGACAGAGTAAGCGTCCGATTTGACCGGCCCAGGAATCGAACCCCTGACCTCCCGCGCCGATAGCAATGTCTTTAACCTCTATGACGACCAGTGGGTCAGCGATATGTCTCCCCTTTCGAAATACACGCGATACAGAAACACTTTACGTTAAACCATCTTACCTGGAGTTCCAGGGGGGCCTGCATCCCCAGGGGGACCTTCACTTCCGAACCCTTTCTGGCCCTGAGGTCCCTGTTCACCCGGGGGACCAGGCTTACCAGTCGATCCTTTTATACCGTTAAGACCGGGCAACCCAGGAAATCCCATTTCACCTTTAGCACCAGGCGCCCCACCAGGTCCATCCTCGCCAACTGGCCCAGGTTCCCCACTGGTACCCTAAAATAATATCTTGCTTGAAACAAACCTAAATGAAAATCAAACCTTCATCATACTCGCGGTATTACGCCGAAGTGTGTAATGAGTGGCGGGGTCCATCTCCGCGGCTTAGGGCTGGACAACACAGCTCCGAAGAAACATCGCAGCAGTGGTGAGCCGTTGGCAATACTGCCTGCGATTTGACCGACCGGGGAATAAAACCCAGACCTTCGGCGCTGATAGCGATGTCTTTACCACTACGCTAACCAGCGGTCATACACATGGAGTAATGTAAAAAAATTCTTTTCGCTAAATTTTTCGCAGGTATCTGTTGCAAAATGCGCAGCAACACAAAAAATTTAAAAATACTTACTGCAGGCCCAGGAGGACCAGGTGGTCCGGATGGGCCGATTTCTCCTTTACTCCCTTTAGTTCCATCACGGCCGGGAAATCCCCTTATACCAGGCTCCCCTTTTTCGCCCTAGGAAAAACACACATCAAAAAACATTGAAAAACTAAGTTCACTACAAATGAAACACTAATGCAAACATGAAAACATACAAAATAAAACAAACACAAAACTCACGTCGAATCCATTTGTTCCTGGTATTCCTGGCTTGCCAACTTTACTGCTCTGTAAGAAACCAAACAAAATTAAAGCAGTTTGAATAAATTCACAAGTTTTATCAAATAAAATACTGAATTGCTTAATACGCAAATTAGAGATGGCATGGACCGGTAAAAGACACGCTAAGAAGCCGTTGACCGATCTTTTACTGGTCCGCTAACGCCCCAGTTCCACTTTTTGTCTTACTGGGCACTTAGAATTTTTCAAATTCGTTTAATTTTCATGATAATTTTTTCTTAAAAACTTAGGTTGAATGAGCTTTGGGTGGGCTGGGCTTTATTTTATGGGAGAGTTGCCGGGTCGGTTACGGTTACTTGGCTAAAGGTTCCGGGTCATGGACGGGCCGGGTTGCAAAAAGTGAGCCTGTGCCATCTCTAATAAAGAATCAAAACTGATCAGACGGATCAGAATCGGATTTTCCACCATTGGTTTACCAACCTGGGGGCCCGGAGGGCCGTATTCTCCTTTCATTCCCTTCATGCCTTTCATTCCCGGTATACCCTGTAAAATCAACGGAAAAACACTTCATACGCTGATGAGAGTCACGAGTTTGCAGAGTTTGTTTCCACAACTTGGTAAGAGTCATCGCTTGACCGACAAAATTCGTGGAATTCTCCAAAGGTGAACACTTGAACAGGTAACATAGCTCAGATGGCCGAGTGCATAGAGCGTTTGCCTCTGGAGCTGTAGACTCGGATTTGATTCCGAGTTTGGTCAAACCAATGACTTTTAAACTGATATTCACAGCTTCCCTGTTTGACGCTCTGCATCAAAGGGGCAGCGTGGAAAACAAGTCGGCAAGTTTACTTGTTCTGTTGTAGGGAAAGGCACTTAACGGGAGTCCCTACCATTTTAAGAGTGGTAAACAGGCAGCCGGTAATTCCTAAGCGAGCTCGTTATAGCGCTTTGATCGCTTTCTCGTGATAGGAGGATAAATGTGCAACTAAATAAAAAAACTACAAGCATTAAATAGATGGGCTTGTCGGTCAATTGAAGCTTCCTTTCGTAAACTAACTAGGCAGCACGGCTGTATACTCTATTACTGCATTGGTAGCGAGTCGCCAGCAGTAAGCTTTTAACCAAATAATTGTGTTCGAGAACAAGCATAAGCTACACTTTATCGCCCATTTATCGTTGGGTTTTAATTGGCTCATTTTTCACCAATCACAACGCTATACTCGTACAAGTTTTCTTTGTTTTGATTGCTTGAAAAAAACAACCAATGACAGTTGGGCGAGCCACATTATCCCAGTTATGATCACCACTTACAGGTCCTCCTGGAAATCCCCTTTGACCCTTATCTCCGGGTTCTCCTTTGTCTCCCTGAAGCAAAAAACTCAAGGTTAATAAAGGTCAAATTTGAAAAAATTATAGGTAACTCAAGGTCAACTGCTAAAGAAATAAATAAACCAATGGACACGGTGTAAGCGTATACGAATAGGCTTTGCAAGACCTAAAAACGCAATGAAAAACTAATGCTACGACTGGTTTCGCGCCATTGTACTCTCGTCAGGTAGGCTAAAATTTCAACTCACGACCAAGCTCCGAAGCGCTGCAGCAATTAATGTCAAAAAAATCAAATCTTCATCATACTCGCGACATTACGTCGAAACGCATAACCACTGGCGGGGTCCGTCACTGCGATTAAGCATCTGGGCAACAGAGCTCCGAAAAAACATCTCAGCCGTGGCGAGCTGTTGGTGACAATTTGACCACTTTGACTGACCAGGGAATCGAACCCCAGAACTCTTGTCCCAACAGCGACGTCTTTAACTACGACACTAACCGGACGGATTGCACTAAACGTTGATAAAATAAAAATTTCAGATGACGCTTATTACACTGATTGTATGAGAAATACAAGCAGTGTTTGAGATACAAGCTATTGAACTGAAATTACCTGTGGTCCTTCTGGTCCAGGAGGTCCCTAAAACGTTGCAAATCGCGTTAAAATAAAATACAAACACAAGGCGTAATGGTTAACCCAATACATTGCCACAGCGTTAACATTTCGGAACTTATCACTCAACTAATCAGTAACCAACATACTTTAAAGCAGGGGCTCTCTGCCGGGGGCATTAACCACGGGGCACTAGCGCAAGATTTACTAATAGTAATTAACCACTTAAAGCTAGCGGACGCCCGTAGTTACTATGAATGAAATACCGACAAAAATGTTATAGCTGAGCAGGGTGCCACTGGTATTGATAGTTTCTAGAAAGAGGTCACATACACAAACCATAAAAGGTTGAGAACCACTGTTATAGAGCCTAGTTTAATACAACCCGTGCTACTTGAGAGATAAAACAAAAATGGCAACTCCTTATCCAAGTTTTGCTGAAAAGAATGCACAAATATTTCGAAATCTTCTTTTATGACGTTATCATCAGCGTCAGGTGTATAGCCACACAAAAAGGAACTTGGAAGGAAAATATTTCTACTGATGAGTTCTTAATAAACCGAAACAGCTGAGTTTTCAACGTAAAACGTCGCTGCAGCAACGCCAATTCGCTAGCAGCGTTGTATCCAAACCGTAAAATCAAACCCAAGTTTTCTGCTCCAAAGCTAAGATTTTAAGTGTGACTATATTATAACACGGTAACAAAAAAACATAACTTACAAAACCTTGGTCATATTCAGGGGGTTCTTTCGTTTCTTCGGGGGCCCCACCTTTTGGGCCGGGGAGGCCTTCCTCCCCCTTTATTTTGAAATTGATTTTGGGTCCAACACGAGTTTGGAATTGGGGAAAATTGCAGAAAAATTGAAAAAAGAATTTGTTTACAAACTGATCAAAATCTTAATTTAGCTGTTTTGTATTGAAAACAGCCAAATATGCGAACTTAGATCTGCAGTTTGTATTCTCCAAGTTATTTGGGGGGCTAGGGAGTAAATTTGGGGGGTAACTAACTAAAAGCTACGCTATGACCAATTTTAACTAAATTTTTGATAAATTTTTGGGCAAATTTTGAGTTGATTCTGGGCTGGAAGTATGGTTTGCAATTTTATACAGATTTTAAGTACAAAATACTATTACTTTGGTCTCTAGCGTAACTTTTAGTTAAGGTGCTGATTCAGTATTGCGTTAGCAATTAATTAACGCTAAAAAAGCAAAAATCACAGAGCTGTTGTCTCCATGACCATTCAACAACCTGAACTTTCAACCACAAAAATATAAAAATTATCAAATCAAATCTTCATTATACTGGCGGTATTACGCCGAAGCGTGTAACAAGACGCGGGATCCATCTCCGCGGCTTAGCGCCTGGGCAACGTAGAAATGTCGCAACGATGGCGAGCCGTTGGCGACATTCTGCTTGATTTACTGGCTCAGGAATCGAATTCCAAACTTCCGCACCGAAAAACGTGCTTAAAATTCTGCCAATGATACATTTTGGCGGATATTAGTTAAACTATGTTTTTATAAAGCGTTTTGGGAATCCGATTTGGTCTCTAAAAATGAAAGCCGGTTTCCACGAATCAGAAAAACTTGTCAAGGCAAACAACACTAATATTATTTTGCATCCCTACAAGTTTTTGGGGAAAAACCTCATATTTATAAAAAAAACTGATGAAACGATAAATTTTGCGTTTAATTTATGGTCCAAGATCATGGTTGAATGGCCATGGAGAAATCTAAATCATGCATTGTCCTGTCCACATGACCAGTGTAAGTGGACCGGAAGTTCACGGCCTTTCTACATCACAATAAATTTTTGAAGTCATAATCACTTTTTCAATTACATCAAAAAACTGTTGAAGATGCAAAAACCTGTGAGAATTTTGGCCCACATAACCTGGACAAGTGGACAGGGTACAAATGTCCTACAAACCCACTATAAAATGGTCGGTCCGCTGGTTTTGGGCATCCACTGTCCCAGGTATACCGGAGCTTCCAGGCAAGCCAGCTTCGCCCTTTAGTGAAGCACGAGCACATGCAAAGCAGAAAATTAGCAAAGCGAATTAAACGCATGCGATCATTATTACATCATAATGGTTTCCAACTTGTTTAACATAATCTCCCATAAAAAACACTCTTATGGCCGAGTGGATAAAACGCTCGCCTCTGGAGCTGCAGACTTCGATATGATTTCATGTCGGGTCAAGCCGATGACTATAAAATTGGTATTCACAGCTTCCCTGCTTGACGCTCAGCATTAAAGGGACAGTGTGGAGAACAAGCCGGCAAGTTTACTGGTTGTGCCGTTGGGAAAGGCGCTTAGCGGGATTCCCGGTCTTAGAGTGGTAAACAGATGGCCAGCATCTCCTAAGCGAGCTCGTAACAGAGCTTTGATCGCTTTCTCGTCACAGGAGGATAAAGGTACAAGTAAGCACATTTCAACCACTTAAAAATCGAGAAAAACAGCTCCAAAATTTGCCCTAAAAGCAAATGTAAGGGATCAATGTACCCAAGTTGGAAATCATTTTGCAGTACAATCAATCAAGCAAACTAATCAACAAATTACTAAACTAAATGCAAACTACTTTTGGTCCACCACTACCCTGTCCACATGTCCAATTTGAGCTTTAGACCCGCGGTCCTTGGCTCTAGTTTTTGCTTCATAATCAATTTTTTGATGTAATAAGTTTTTTTAACTATGACATCAACAAAATTGATTGTGATGCAGAAACTAGAACCAAGAATTGAAGGAATAAAGCCCACTAAAAGTGTACATGTGAACAGGGTAAATATCTAACCACTAAATTTTCAATCAACAACATTTCGTTTCCAAAATCATTATAATCAGCCTTTGCGTTTTGAGATGACGCCTCATCAATCTTTTCTTTGGATTCTTTTAAATCAAATCTTCACTATGCATCACGGTATTATGCCGAAACGGGTAACGAGTGATGAAATCCATCTCCACAATTTAGCGCCTGGACAACACAGCTCGAAGAAAGACTGCAACGCTGGCAAGTCGTTGCCGACACTGTGCCCGATATGACCGGCCCGGGAATTAAACCCAAAGCCTACGCAGCAGATATAGACGTTGTAAGCTACTACGCCAAACCGGCAGGCATTTAACAAGCATTCGAACTGTAAGGTATTGCAATTACAAGTAACGGCCCGTGTAAAAATTCGGCAACAATTTTAGGCATCATCGCTAATTACAAAAACTTTACATAAGCCGCTATGCAATACAATATAGCCATAAGCTTCATGCTAAGTTACATCATTGGCACAAACTGTTAACACCACAATAAACTACACAAACAAACAAACAAAAAGCTTTTCATTTTTGGCATTTCTACTCTACGCAACATTAAGCCATTAAGCAGCAGCATTAGGCTGGAAATCATTTCCCTGCTCACATGACCAGCCCACGTGGTTCCAAAAGACCCCAAGGCTTTCTACATTGAATTTATTAAATTTTTGATGTCACAACCATTTGTTTTAATTATGACATCAAAAATTTGATTATGATGTAAAAAGCGCGAGGACTTTTGGCCCGCTTAAATTAGCCATGTGAACAGGGCACATAGCGATTTAGTTAGTGCAGTAATTGACAACAATTGCACAGATTAAAGCAGTTTATTGAGCTTTACAATTATCCAAATCATAGAACTCTACAAACTTTTCGACTGGGATAACAATAAAACAAAAATTTTGAGATATATTTCAAAATAAACTTGTACAATACAAACTACAAAATTAAGTTCACATAACACTAAACAAATCAACACATACATCGAAAAATCAACCTTCATTATACTCGCGGTATTACACCGAAGCGTGTAATGAGTGGCACGTCCATCTCCGCGGCTCAGCGTCTGTACAACGCAGCTCCGAAAAAACGTCACAGCGGTGGCGAGCCGTTGGCGACACTTTGTCCGATTTGACCGGCTCGGGAATCGAACCCAAGACCTTCCGCGCCGATAGCGATGTCCTCTACCACTCTAACAACCGACTGGTCAGTATAGCAATACAAATATCATAGGTTTACACACTAATATATCACATTATATCAAGACTGCCAGAATATTCTACGAATGTGGGGTTTTGCAAAACTGCCCAAAAAAGGGAAGAAAACCTTTTACAATATCATCACGTCTCAGCAGGTGACTAAAACAGAAGCCTTGGAAAAGCGACAATTTTAAATCCATCAGTTAGGAATTACACTGTCTACATGTTTAGTTTAAGTGGTTCCACAAGTCCACCGGCTGTTTGCCTTAAGATCAATTTTTGACGTGATAATCCAAACAAGTGATTATGACATCAAAATTTTAATTGTGATCCGGAGAGCCCGTGGGTCTTCGGAACCATTCAAACTGGACATGTGGAAAGTGTAATTGTGCGTAACACCTCAGGAACAAAATTACCTTGAATATTAGGCTGGTAGTTAAATTTGTGTCTCGGGCCGCACATCAAACATTGGTTCACTTTCTGTACGACTACATATGATTACTAATAAGACAAATAAAACAAGTTGCTAATCCGGAAATAAAATAAACAAACAACATACCTTTTGCCCCTTTTCTCCCGTTTCACCGATACCTTGGTTGCCCTAAATGTACATTCAAGTTCAAGGTAACCTCAGAAACATCTCAAATTCAACTCAATTCACGTGAATAAATGTCACGTCCTAAAGTTTTTCTTTGCAACAGTGCTTAACATTGGCTACCTCGCTATCAACATATGCATTACTGTAGCAACGCTGATAAGTCACTTAACCTGTTTCCACGACTTTCTCAACGTGGGACTGGCTAAGGACCACTTTTTGAAGGTCCAGTCATGCAGATCACCTCTTTAGCTAGGAAAACCCACAAAAAACAAAATTTTAGCCAACTCAAGCAAAGCCCGCAGGCCCAAAGTCTACAAACTGTGGACATGAAAACAGGCTAACTGTCAGCTGGGATAGACTTAAACGAGTCAGAAAATGGATGCTCTCAGACAATAAATGTTTGCGATTAAACAAACTTACCTTTTCACCTTTCAGACCAGGTTCGCCTGGGGGACCCTAAAAAAGAAATGTGCTGGAATTTATAATGTAAATTTTGTCTGCTATTACAAAGTATGTCCAAGAGTGCCTACAATCCGCAAAAACAAAAACATGAATATTAAATTAAATTTTAAAAAATTTGAAGATAAAATTACTAAAATGATAGCTTTTAGAACAAATTTTACTGACGATTTTACGAGATACATTGATGCAAAACTAGTACTTTTTGTCTATAAGTTAGTAGCAGTGAGATCAATTTTACACATTAACGCTGAAATTTACGTTTTATCAACCACAGCCGCTACAAATAACCTGTAGAGGTTGAACTTTGACCTTACCAAAAAGTACTAAGACCAAGCAGAGTTAGGACTTACCGGTGGACCGGGTCGGCCCGTAAAACCTCGAGGACCACTGGGACCAAGCGGACCTTCCTCGCCCTAAAAAGATATGATACCAGGGTGAAATTCTTCGCCAGAATCTTTCAAAAATTAAATCTTCATTATACTCGCGGTAAGTATTACGGCGAAGCGTTTCATGAGTGGCGGGTCCGTCTTCGCCCGGGCAACACAGCTCCGAAGAAACATCGCAGCGGTGGCGAGCTGTGCACAACACGGTGTCCGATCTGTTCGGCCAAGGAATCGAAACCATGGCCTCTCGCGCCAATAGAGATGACTTTGATTAATAGAAATCACCACAAACCAGCAAAGACTTGAACGCCGACACAATAGTCTTAAACCTTTTGGGAGCTACGTTGGTCCAAAACATTCTAAATTCTATCTTTTAGCGCAGGAGTTGTGAACGGGCGAAGCACAGCGGGCCACTATGATTGCATAGTATTTTCAGCGGGCCGCATTTACTTTTAGTTTGTAAATTTCGCTTTAAAAACACACAACATTACGTCGCGAATTGATTAAACATTCATGCTGAGTTGTTTCTTACAGTGAAATCAGAGACTTTTGCGCGTCTTTCATGCAACAAATATAGCACGTAGTAGAATGTGAAGCAGTTTTTAATTACCGTTTTTTATTCTACCAGATTGTTGTACAATTGGTAAAGTTCTGACGCGGGCCACATTCAAAATTTAGGCCGCAGGTTCCCCACCTTTGCTTCAGCGAACACTTTATTTCATCAACTCCAGATGAAAAATCTCTGATTTAACACAACATACTCACCCTTGGTCCTTCTCTTCCGGGCCGGCCTGGCTCCCCTTTTTTGCCGGGAGCCAAATTTATCACTTCTCCCGGTTCACCCTAAACACAAAAATCGTTACTAATCAAAAACTTGAAACAATTTTCAATTTTTCTATCTGAAGATAATTATAAGGAGTTTTTTGGTCGATGCTACTTTAGTTTTGCTTAGGCCAAGCATACCAAACAACACGGGAAAAATGCGAAATTTTAGTAAAATGCAGCCAGTATATTTGTGATCCATTTACAAACGTTTCGATGAAAACTTATACCATCATCAGTGCAAAACTACAAACGTATCTTCTGTAGTTCCACACTGATGATGGTTTAAGTTTTGACCGAAACGTTTGTAAATGGATTACAAATATACCAACAACATAAAATCTTTTTGTTAAAACAAAGTGCTCAAACTCATCAAAAACAAGAAATACATCACCTTCATTCCTTTAATTCCTGGAAAACCAAAATCACCATCCTTTCCTGGAAGTCCAGGAGGTCCGAGAGGACCGAGTTCTCCCTAACCAAAATAAAAAAATTAAGACTATTTTTCCAGCGAGGAATCAAATTATAGCAACCGCGCCAATGATCAAATATTCCCACTGATATATTTTCAAGCAGTATAAAAAAAAAAGTAAAATCACCAAATCATAATACCACTACAAGCCTGTTTCGTCGTGGTCGGCCCTTCAGGTGGTTGTCTTATTCAAATAGAAATAAAAACCCATTCTATTTGAAGATAACCACCTGCAGAGGTATAATCATTAGCTTTATTTCATAACAGGAACTCTAGCTATTGACAGTTATTGAGCACACTGCTGAAGGAAGTTGAGCCTTGTTTTATTGCATATTGAAGCAGTAAGTAGGCCAACGACAACTTGGCTACGGGAACCCAATTGCTTAATTTTCCAAGTTACTTTTTATCAAATGAAGCTGCGCCAAATCTCATAAGAAAAAATGGCATCACTTGTCTTTTTATTTTAATCTAACGTGTGTTGTTCGATAGATAGTTAATTGTATATTTATCATCTATCGCGAGAGTACAACGAGCTCGCTAAGGAGATGCCGGCCATCTGTCTACCACACCAAGATGGGAAAATCCCGCTAAGTGCCTTTACCAACGGCACAGCAAGTAAACTTGCCGGCTTGTTTACCACACTGTCCCTTTGATGATGAGCGCCAAACAGCGAATACCAATTTAAAAGTCATAGCTTTGACCCGACTCGGCATCAAACCCGCGCCTACAGCTCCAGAGGCAGACGCTCTATCCATTCGGCCATCTGAGCTGTGATTGTACTATTGTACAAGATTTTTCAAGAGACCACGTCCTAGACAAGCAAGGTTGCCAGATAAAATATTTTTTGACGAAGTCACGAGAATCACGAAACAGCTGAAACAAAGCATAAAGCGGAAATTTTAGGCAATCTTACCTTTGTTCCGTTACATCCATCTAATCCTGGGGGGCCTGGAGGGCCCATACCACCTGGAAGACCCTTAAAAAGAGAAAAATAATTGAGTAAAATTCCTGTTGTTGCTAACTTAATATTTCTAAGTGTTCTGAGTTAAAAAGTTTTTTTTTAAAAAGCCAACTCAAAACATGTTAAATTTAATCAGCTTAAGAATAGAATCAAATTTTTTTGTTTAAACGATAAGTTTGATTCGGCTAAGTACAAATACTTCTCCCCATATTCGCCACATATTTGCTGCATCGTGGCAGAAATCCCAGCTAAGCAGTTATTTGTTGAGTAGAATTGCTTACCGGTATTCCTGGGGTTCCAGGGTAGCCATATGGTCCCGGAGTGCCCTGTAATATAATTCCAGTTTTACTTCCTAAGCTTTAAGATATTGAAAAAGACCAGGCAAGGTTTTAGTAAAAGATACTTCATTTCTAGTTATGACAAAATAAACAAATCAAATTTTCACTATACTCGAGGTATTACGCTGAAGCGTGTAACGAGTGGCGGGACCATCTCCGTAGCTTACAGCCTGGGCAACACAGCTCCGAAGAAACGTCGAAACAAAGGCGAGGAGTTGGCAACACTGTGCAGATTTTGCCGCCTCGGGAATCGAACCCGGATTTCCCGCACCGATAGCGTGTGCGCTTAGCAACGGAGCTAACGGCCGGTACATAACAAATAACAAACAACACAAACACAAATAATGGCAGAGCTTAACATAAGGAAACATCGATAAAGTGATAGGTGTTAAAATCTGCTTATCAACAGATAAAATGAAACATGTTTAAAAATTGGCAAATCCTGACAACAGCAGAAACTATTGTTTATTTCCTGCACATTCATCCTCCTACCACGAGAAAGCGATCAATGCGCTATAACGAGCTCGCGTAGGAGTTGTCGGCCATCTGTCTACCACTACAAGATGGGGGAATCCCGCTAAGTGCCTTTCGCAACAGCACAACAAGTAAACTTGCCAACTTGTTCTCCACAATGACCCTTTACCGCTGAGCGTCAAACAGGGAAGCCGTAAATACCAATGTCAAAGTCATTGGTTTGACCAGACTTGGAATCAAACCAGAGTCTACAGCTCCAGAGGCAGAAGCTCAATCCACTCAGCCATTAAGTTGTTAAATCAAAACCAAAACGTTGTTAGCAAACAATAGCCTTAACAAAGAAAAATTTGTGACGTACAACGAAGATCTTTACAAACCACTACCTACCCTTGTTCCTTTTGGTCCTTGCAAACCTTCGCCGCCATCTTTGCCCTGGTAAAAAAGAAATTTTGCAATAAAAATTTTATCAGAATTAAAAAAACAAGCGTGTACACAGGAGTGGCCAACCGTGGCGGACTAGACTATTCGAAATGGCGAAGTGTCACTCAGCCACTGCCCTTTCAGAGGACGCGTCTAATCTCAGCAAAAAATTTGAATTATTTTGTTTGTGTGGCGGATGTGACTTGACTTTGAATAAACTTGGCAGTCGAGAAAAAGGTCGGCCACTCCTGCTGTACAGTAACATTTCTGCTATCGTTGCTTTTTTTTCTTTTGCATAGCTACTTATTTATATTGACAATAATACGCTGCTTTAAAAAAAATCTTCTTTTACAAAAAGATATTAATTATGTACTTCAGAGTCAAAGTATCACTTACTGGTATTCCTCTTGGTCCAGGAGGTCCTTCTGGTCCAGGGAATCCAGGAAGTCCTGGAGGACCAGATAAACCTGGCAAACCTGTTTTGCCCTAAAAATAAAACTGGGTTAATCAGAGAAGGTCGATTTTTTATTGTGTTTCGGTTTTTGAAAAGTTTCCCACTGAAAAATTTGCAGTTAATGAAAATGCAAAATTGTGGCAAACACAATCAATCTAAAACGAAACTAGCTTAACTGGGAAAATAAAGCCGAGTAATTCTGGCAACTGACGTTTCTTCATCATAGATACAGTTGTCATCATCAGCAGTGTGCCAGGCAGTTAACAGCACAAAACATTGCTGATGATGACAGCTCCATCTATGCTCTCAAAACGTCCATTTACAATAAGTGTATTTCAAATAAAATTGTAACAATGTAGTAAAGCAAAAGAGCCCAACAAGTTCCATATCAAGCTGCAAAAGTTTAATCATTAGGATCTTTTTTTTTTTTTACACATCATCACCACGATAAAGAATATTACAAAATAAAGAAAATATAACAACGGTACGAGAAAAGGGAAGAGGCAACAAAACGGTACATTTCGGAATGCAATAGATATGGAACGAAAATACCACATAAACGAAAAATAAAATAAAAATTAAACTATAAATAACAATTAAGAAAAGGTTATGGAGGGAACATCAAAGTTTTTGGCGCTTATCAAATCTGTTTTGAAATCCTGTACCACCAAAAACCTTTTCGAACAAAGTCACAGTACTTCCTAAATCCGGACGTTTCGACAACACAGATTCAGTTGTCATCATCAGCAAAGTAAACAAGGCAGCACAAAAAATTGCTGATGATGACAGTTCAATCTATGATGTCAAAACGTCCAGTTTTAAGAACAACTACTAGCTTTATTTTTCCTCTTATAACGATAAACGTTAAAACATGCAGGCAGAAGAGGAGTTAAAAAAAACAAGAGTAGGCATGATTGCACCATCCAGATTCTTTTTCTCAAGTCAAAAACGAAGTAATTGAAAACTACGCACCCTTTCTCCTTTAGATGCATTGCAGTACACAACCGGACCTCCACCGCAACCAGCAGAACTGACTATTCCGTATTTCGGCTGAAAAAGAAGATTCTTACGTAACAGTCGTTGACTATGCGATCAAATGCAGCGATTATACAGCCACAATACTTGCTTTATGCTCAAAAGTGTCCATAGGATTTAGGACCGAGGATAGTCAAAGAGTCATGGAGGCGAGACGTCTAGGGTTCGATTACCGGGCCAATCAAATATCGGACGCAGTGGCGCCAACGGCTCGCCACCGCTGCGACGTTTCTTCGAAGCTGTGCTGCCCAGACGCTAAGCTGCAGAGAGGAGCCCCGCCACTTGTTACGCTTTGGCGTAATACTGCGAGTATAATCAAGATTCGAGTTTGCTTAGTATACAAACTGCACACATTTTTCTAAGTTTGAAAGAATTAATCGACTGTCAGATGGCGCAAGAGAGCCCTTGAACTCAATGCAGTTGAAATTTCCAGAATCCAATTTTGGTTTAATCTTTCGTAATTTTACGCTGTCAGCTTTTAAATGAGAACAGCTAAACAAACGCCCTGAAACAGCATTAACATATACAAATGCAAGACTTTTGCGCTACTAATATCCTGCAAAACGCCTAGATCCGTAATTAAAATACAGTTACGAATTAAAAAGTTAAAGTAATCAAAAGACTGGCAAACTGAAATACCATGCACATTACAATGTTATTTGATCTCGCAAAATAAACATTACCTTTTCCTAGAAAGTAAATATCAATTATACGAGCGGCTAGCTTCTGAGTGTAGTATACCAGCTTACAACGGCAAATTGAAAGCAGCAACTCTGCGCGAAATCACCTTTCAAAACTAAATCTTCATTATACTCGCGGTATTACCCCGAAACGAGTAATGAGAGGCGGGATCCATCTCGGTGGCTTCGCGCCTGGGCAACACAGCTCCGATGAAGCGTGGCAACGGTGGCGAGCCGTTGGCGACACTATGTCAGGTTTGACCGGCCTGAGAATCGAATCCCAGACCTCCCGCACCGATAACAATGTCTTTACCACTGTGTTGGGTTTGTCATGTTGCTCAGCAGTGTGAAAAAAGGCTGTCTCAGTTTCAAAAAGGTACGGGACAGCGGGTCATTCCGGCACACATTGTGTAGTCTATTCGCAAATAACAGCCCATTAAACATCAATCATGAATAATAATTAATAGAACGCTGTTAGTGAATCTCAATCTATTGAAGCCCATTAGCATATAGATCATAACGCAACTTGAATATTCCCAGTTCCAAAACATCTACATCACACCAAGGTGGTCTAATAATAAATAAATAAACCACAAAGCACTTAGTGCTAAGAACACCTCTGGGTTTAACATTTTTAAGGTACAGGTATATTTAACATAACTAATGAAACGTTTTCGGCGATTCCATAACGCCCTCTTCAGGATCTACAATGAATTATTGATTATTAAAAAACTACACTGCAAACATTGGCTGCAGTAAAATCACAAAATACTAATAAATTTTCAAATGTAAAAGGCACCTCTCTGCCGAAAAATATATAAACAACTGAGATTATTTTTAAGCTATACAAACTAAAAATTCAACAGTAACTGAGGGAGACTGCGAAGTGAGCTTGCGTTCTTCGAATCAGCAGCCACCCGGTATTTCAAATGCGATCGCCTCCAGCCGTGAATCGAACCCGTCACTTATCTGTAACCTGCGCGGTAGGTCTCCGTTACTACAAACTATAAATTACAAAGATGGTCGTCATTTAATTAAATAAATAAACGGTGACGTAAGCCTGTCTTTGTAATGACTATACACCTGGTATACGGCGAAATAACTAGTTACGTAATTATAACACCGGAAAAGAAAATTGTAAGCACTTAACTCATGACGAAATAACAATAGCGGACAAAACAATTAAACACTACACGCGAAATCCTGCCTTTTTATTGCATTGCACAGTAATGAGTGAATTCTTTCAACGCAGCTTCGAATACCGGTTAGTGCTATGTCATTCACGCACTTACCCATTTCTGCTTTTAATAAAATAACTATTTTAATTTTAGATAGCCTTCTTTCATCACAGAAAAATACAAAAAAGCGTATAGATAAAGCCAGCCCCAAATCATTAAAAAACACTGATATTAGGAAGAAAAATCAAGACAAAAGACGTAATAATTATGCCAACTTCATAACAATGCAGCATCACAAAACACAACTGCAGTAAACGAAAAAAGTAAGGACTGTAAAAGATTTTTAACAGCTTTCATCATTTTATTGCAACAATGTCACAAACTCATCTACCTCAGCAAAGATTCAAACCCGAAATAACACGGTTTGGAATGAAGAAAATTTCAACAATAAAAAAAATCAAATCTTCATTACATTCGCAGTATTACGCCGAAGCGTGTGACAAGCGGTGGAGTCTATCTCCGCGACTTAGCGCCCGGGCAACACAGCCGCGAAGATACAACGCAGCGGTGGCGACCGGTTGCCAACGCCACGTCCGCTTTGACCGATCTGGGATTTGAACCCCAGACCTCCCGCACCGATAGCAATGTCTTTATAACTCAGCTAGCCTTGTCAGAAAATCGCATCACGACCATCAAGAAACCAAATTAAACCCCCAAAAAATCTCGGGGAAACTTCTACCTCGACAAAATAAGTACAATGCACTATGTTTATAATTATCCCAGCATACAATGAATATGGGACGAAAATAGTTAAAGGAGGAAAAATCAAACCGAAGTAAATCTTAAAACTAGCCGTTTCGACAATACAGACTCCGCTGTCATCATCAACAGTGTGGGACTGTCTTCCTTACACTGCTGATGAAGACAGCTGAATCTATGTTGCCGAAACGTCCAGTCTTAAGAATTACTGTTACTTTATCTTTTCTCCTTAATCCCAGTATTTGTACCCCATGCGTGAACTTGGCTATTTCAAGTGCAAAGCGCTTGTAAAACTAAAGCAAAACTCATGGAAAATAAGCTAGAGTGTTTCCTAATGCAGCTGAGAACAAGCCGGCAAGTTTTCTTGTGGTGCGTTGGGAAAGGCACTAGCGGCATTCCGCATCTTGGAGTAGTAGACCTGCGGCCAGTGACTAGTAAGCGAGCTCGTTATAGCGCTTTGATCGCTTTCTCGTGATAGGAGGATACATATGCAGCTAAAATCCAAACGTAACTAAACCTTTTAAAACCTAGATGAAGTTGCAGCTTTGGCGGTTTTGCGTCACATACTAGCGGTGATAACACTATTATGTTTGCGGTTTGGAACATATTTCAAGCTAGAAACAAAATTATGCGGTTTGAGAAGGGCAGGTTTCTATAACAAGTCACCGGCGATTTTATCTTTATTTAGAGAAACAAAAAAAGAGGAAAAAAGGTTGATTTTGCGCTGGTTTTAAAAAGTCAATCAAATTTTTCGAATATTAAACATACAAGATTACAAACGTTTATTATAATATTCGTCTGCATTATGCATTATGGTTTCCGTTAATCGGAAAATGAAAGCAAAAGAAAACTCAGATAAAATTTTACGTTGAAACCAACTACGACAGCGCCTTATCATTTAAAACTGTTAATGGGGCAACAAGACATTTGAAGCGTTAACAAATGACCCAATGTTTTAAATCCCTTTTTTTAATCAGCAACTGAGGCTATTTTCAAATTACAAAAAAATCAAATCTTCATTATCCTCGCGATATTACGCCGAAGTGTGTAACGAGTGTCGTGGTACATCTCCGCAGATTAGCGCCTGGGCTACACAACTCCGAAGAAACATCGCAGCGGTGGCGACATAGTGTTCGATGTCACCGACCCGGGAGTCAAGCAAAACTCCCGCACCGATAGTGACGTCTTTAATGACTACGCCATCCGGAAAGTCAACGAACAGAAAATTGAACGCTAATTGAGGGAGACTGCGAAGTGAGCTTGCGTTCTTCGAGTCAGCAGCCACCCGGTATATATGTCAAATGCGATCAGCTTCAGCCGTGAATCGAACCCGTCATGCAGAATCTGTAACCTGAGCGTGGCACAGCTAAGCCACGTCGATGAAGAGTGGATTTGCCTTCAAGATTTTGAAATTACTTAAACTGACCTAAGCAGTTTTGATTTACTTGCCTAATTTTTCCTGTTTTGGGCGATTTGACCGGCCCGGGAATCGAATCCCAGACCTCCCACACAGATAACGATGTCTTGAATCACTACGACAAATGACCGGTTAACACATCACAACTTCAACGGAATTTGACTCGATTTACAAATACGAAAGCAATGTAAACAACAAACACGCATTGTTTATATCAAAAATAATCCCGAAACTCGTGTTTACAGATGTTTGTTTACTTTATAGTCACAAACAAAGATTGAAAATCAGCGCCAAGAAATTAAAATAAATAAACCAAACAAAAACTATGTTTAAAAAAGTCATAGTTCACAAACTTTTAAGCCAAAAAATCACAACAAAAACTCCATTAATGTACCGGCCGGCAGGCGTAGAAGTTAAACATCGCTTTGTGGCATGAGAAGTTTGTGGTTCGACGTTCCGACCGGTCTCATCGGACATTGTGTAGTCCTGTTATGGGGCGTCGTATGAAAAAAAGATTATACGTTTTGTGAACCAGCATTTTTGAGCTTATTTAGACCACAATTTGCCCAATGTACAAGTGGATATTTTTTATATATAACGAACAAATTATGGTTCAAATAAGCTCAAAATACATGGTTCCCAAAACGTATATTTTTTTCAAGCGGCGCCCCATACCTTGTGCTAAGTCGCGAAGATGAGCCCTGCCACTCGTTCCACTCTTCAGCGTAATATCGCAAGTATAATAAAGATTTGATTCATTAATGTCCTACGACCTTCAATAAAATAAGAAAGGTAATGTGATGATAAATCCAGACAAAGACCTCACTTATATTTGATAACCGGCGCTTGGTGTATCGGTTAAGAGCGTCCACTTGGTAGCCGGTAGACTGGGGTTTTATTCCCAGTCGGGTCATACTAAAGACTTTAAAAACAGTAATCGCAGCTTTCGCGTCAGGCGCTCGGCACAAGCGGAAGTGCGAAGGGTTTTGTGTATGTGTTGTTCGTCATGTTATGTCCCTTAACAGCGTTCAATCATTCGTGATTGAAAATTGTAATGGGCCGACAATTGAAAATGGCCTAAACAATGTGTGCTTGCACCCGCTGTCCCGTACCTTTACCTTTACCTATATTTGATAAGAATGCTTAAGTACATCAATGGCAAATTTAACTGATGTAGTAAGAAAGTCAAAAGATACCTCAACAGGTTTTTAAGGCGCTTTAGATAAAATATTAGGTTCCTTTAAAATCAAAATCGGGTCCCCCAAAGATCAGGTGAACTTCAGAGGAAAGGAACTTTTTGGTTTATATAGATAAATATGTCACCAGTTCGAAGTATACATTAAATCAATTATTAAATACATTATCAATTAAATAATCCAACAAAGTATCTTGCGTTAAACTGTTCGCGTCCAATTGAGATAGGCTATGTAATTTGTTGCTACGGTATTATTTTCCATAGTATGAATTCACTGGACGTCAAGGTTTTACCAAGCCGAAATTTAGGGCCGGTCAAGTTACCACAGGTCGAAGATTACAATATTTTACAAAAAATTTCAATTAATGCATTGAACTTGAATTTAACCCACTAAGATCTTAGGCTAAACCAAACGCAACACGCTCAAACCGACCAGTGACGAGTCACCAGCCCAATGAGTCCATCCGTCGTCGGAGAAGACCATCCGAACATCGTAATCTGATGCCGGAGGAGTCGAATTTTTTATTATTACGTCAAACTACGGTATTTTGCACGCATCTTTAAAAGATACTAATTAGGGTTCGTTAAGAGGGAGCAAAGTACCGGCCCCCCTCTCCCCCCCGGCTACGCCCCTTCTGAGGGTACATCCTAACGAGTATTAGTATTGATTAGTAACCCATTTTTTATGAGGGATGACGTAATGTATACGTAAGGGTTTATTCAAAGAAATCGTGACGTCATGTCATGGAAAAATCTTTTAAAAAGTTGTGACGTGACTAAAAGAAAAAAAATTGAACTTAATTAAACTTTGACAAATTTTGGAATTAGTCAAGCATTAAAATTTTTTCAACGAATCAAGCAAATACTTCAAATACACCACAAAAAGACGAGACATAGCACCAACCAACGACATCTGATATCACATGAAAACATCTTAGTCACCCAAATGACTGGCGGAATCGAATGCAAAGACAACAGCTACGCCTCAATAATTGTTACATCTTAATTCTTCAATAATTGCTCTTTTGTTAATGGCGCTCTAATCCATCAAATGCAATACTACCTCATTTCAAGAACACACAAACACAACTATAAACAGTAATATGAAAAAACGTTTCTTGCCCTTACGCAGGGTGGTCTCTTATTTTACAGATTTTTTGACCGGCCGGTGGGCAAAGGAGTTTAAGACATCGTTATTGGTAAGGGAGGGCTGGGGATCGATTACCTGGCCAGTTACATCGAAAAAGTGTTGGCAGCGATTCGCCACCGCTGTGATGTTTCTTCGGAGCTTTGTTGCGCTAAGCGGCGATGGGCCCACCTCTCGTTACACGCTTCGGCATAATATCGCGAGTATAATGAAGATTTGATTTTTTTATGTGGTTTATTAGGAAAAAAATTAATTCTTGGTGACTTCAGAAAATCTTACCAGGTCAAAAGTTAATTAAATTCCAGTTAATTTTTAGTAAAAGTGAGTTTTCAAAGACACAACTGACAGTTCTCAAAGCTATCATACGCCAAGCGTTTACACATATTTGAAACTACGAGAAAAGCCACTCAATATTGCAGCTTCGGCAGTGCTTACAAGAAACGAATAATTTAATCCCAAAAAAGTACACAAATGCACAATCTCACCCAGCCGAAAAACAAGGCAATTCTGATTAGAAAGCAAAAAAAATGTGCATTACGTAAGAGTATAGTAAAGTCACAGTAATTCCTAAAACTGAACGTTTCAACAACATATAATCAGTTGTCATCATCAGCAGTGCAAGCAAGGCAGTATAAAACCGAAAAGTACAAAACTTACTTACACTGCAGCTGATGATGACAGCCGAATCTATGTTGTCGAAACGTCCAGTTTCAAGAACTACTGTTGCTTTACTTTTCCTACTAAAGCTAAGTTATTGCTTTTATTGAGTTCAAATAGGCGGGGTACCATAGTCATGAACGTAGCCATCATAATTTCACTTATTCGAAGAGATTGCTGGTCGAAATGTTGTAAATTGTATTCTACTTGAGCAAAGGCTAATCGTTAATGTTCCAGCTTGTTTGCTCAATTGACCTATTTATTTGCGCCGCAATAGTAAAATTGTCATATAGCTAATTGAACATGATGAAAAAGGTAAGCCATAAGGCAAAGGCAACACGTAAGTGATACAGACGAAAATTAAACGAAATGAATTAGGAAGTGCAGCTCAGTTTATAAAATCATATCTTCATTATACTCGCGGTATTATGCCGAAGCGTGTAACGGGCGGCGGGGCCGTCTCCGCGACTTAGCGCCTGGACAACACAACTCCGTAGAAACGTCGCAGCGGTGACAAGCCGTTTGCGACACTGCCCGATTCGACAAGCCACGGAATCGAACCCCAGGCCTACCCCGCTGATAGCGATGTCTTTAACCATTAGGCCATCCAATCGGTGCTTTCAGAATTATCGCGGCTCAATTTACTTCAGCTTCAAGTTGACGAGGACACATAACCGTATTATCGAGACAGCTGGCTCTGTTCTTGATAACACCTGGCCAGTAAAGACCACTTAAGCATATGACTAGGTCTATCGTCCATATTACCTAATAATGAAAAATAAACATTACTAAACCAGCAAGGCTTACACGTCGGCGTGTTACCCAGATACCCTATGGAGGTCTACCACTTTAACATAAGGCACCATTCAGAATTTGTTTCTAGTTCTAGCCCACTGGGCCTAAACAGCAGCGCAGCTTTTTGGAGTTGGATAGTTTAAAAAATTGATGTTTAAGAAATTTAGACGATCATAACTCAAAGATCATAACAGAATAGGAATCGAACCCGTGCCTGCAATGTTTGAATTTTAACCTGAATCACCAAATCGGCACTTTGCTGCATTGTGTTGTAATCGCAGCAACACGTAAACAAAGCTTGAGTCTCGATGATGCATCGCTCGAAAGCATCATTTTTGTAGCAGGGAGATCCGGGTTGTATTTCCGGCGGGGGCAACTGAAGATTTCAAAAGTACCTCATCGCCCTAACTTCTCTTCACATCCAGACACCACAGCGCTGTACGCGTTAACAAATGTGGGTTTTGGGGACAGCGCAAACGGTTTTGAACCTTAAACCTCAGTACCATCTAGCTTAGCACACGACACCTTGCAGCGGCTTTAACAGAGCGAAAATATCGTTCATCAAAGAAGTAATTTTAAACCACATCTACATTACACTCGTACGGTATTACGCCAAACGAGGGACGGGATCCATCTTCGCAGCTTAGCGTCCGGGCCACATCGCTTCGAAGAAACGTCAATGTCACAGCGGTGGCGAGCCGTAGGCGACACTGTATCCGATTTGACCGAGCCGGGAATCGATGTCTTTAACCACTTCATCAAGATAATTCAACCGTTTGTGGCGTCCGGATGATTCGACAGCATTGACTTTCAGGCAATGTCAAAAATGCCAGCGCTATGGCGCAACAAAGCAAACAAAGCTAGCCTGTGGTCAACGCAGATGAACCGCACCTGATATCAGACAACAAAGACAGCTTTTAATTGCTAAAATTGCCTGAGGCGTGAGAACCACACAGAGATTGATGAAATTGCATATTACAAATTAGGGGCAGTCCTAATTTTAGCAATGCACGTAAGATCTACCATTCCATTACATGCCTAGCTAAAAGTCTATTACTACTCATAAAATACAGTTTTTTGTTAAGTACAGTATATACAGTATATCAATTTTAGTCAATTGCCTTCCTTGTCCTAGCATATAAATACAAGCTATTACAGGCGCAAACTAGATTTTTGCAAAGAGTATCCGATCCATTTTTTAAAGGTGCAACTCTTTTTTTTGAAAATCGCCCCAATTCGATGAGTTCTTCCCTAAAATGGACCATTATCAGCGAGCACCGGTGCAACTAACTGCATTTATCGACTTGTAAGGTATCTCATCAGCTAAAAAAAGGACATGATACAGTCAAAGGCGTAGCCAGGAGGGGCTAAGCGGACAATTTCCTCCCCAGAAATATTTCAGGTACCAGTGTTAATGTAGAAATTGCGTCACTTCTGACCAAAGAAGGGAGACAACAGAGGGAAGTTTATTCCATCAAGGCATACCCGAAGGCAGAGCAGTCGACTTTGGGGGGCCAAGCGCTTATCAGGGGGGCTGAAGTTTGAAATTAAGCACAAAAACAGCTGTCTTCAAAAGAGTAAGCTTGTTGATTGGGGGGCCAAGCATGTCGATTGGGGGGTTAGGTCTCCCTGGCCCTACCCTTGGCGCGGGCCCTGCATCAAGGGCTTTTTTAGATATCGACAACTAAAGACTCTTTTCTAGAGATCGACAGGATGGAAGCACTGTTTCGCGGCTTTCGCCCAACCCACTCCTCTCCAAACTTCTAGTTGGTTTACGCAACTGGATAGTGGTTACACACTGTACGGGGCAACCAAGCCAAAAACTCCATTGAACAAACAAGTACATTATCATCAATAACAATATTCAATTGTTTTCGTCACAAACCAACTAGTCAGTTGATATAAAACCCATTAGTTGCTCCTGTGCTAACTTTCACAAAACCCATTCGATGTCACTAATTCAGAAGCATTAATGCACAGTATAACAGCGTAAAATCAAATGAAACTGAAAATTGATTTACATCAGAAATGTCAATCTTCAATTAACGGTGCATTCACGGACGATGCCTAAGGGCAAATCGCACAAATTATACCCCCTAGTTTGAATCAGTACATCATAATTCTACGTTGAACAGATACCAAGGTAAGGGATGTTCCACCTTCATAATACTCAATTCTTACGACTTAGTAGGAACTAGTAAAAAACAAGCTGGCCCCATAGCTTCGGTAAAGACGAATTGACTAAACGTATCCTGCTTGACTAACCTGCTGCTAGTCTAACCACAAGTCCCACGAAAGCAACCTAAGGCCCAAAATGCAACTAATCCACATGCAGCTGCAGACGCGTTTCGACCTTATCTTACGTTGGTTATCGCAAAAACGCAAAAAGCTCAAGCAAAAACCAAAAGATTTCAATAAAACGTTCAAGTGAATTACTCTGCTTAGCATCAACCGACTTCGTGACAAACAGCATTCTTTCGCAGTTGACAAAATTTTTATTTCAGCTTTTAAAATGTGCTTTGCGTTCACAAGTTTGCTCTACAAGCTATTTTGAATCAAGACCATTCGGAAAAGCACCCGTGAAACTTTGGTTCTCGAAAATTTAATTGTATGTCAATTGTGTAAAAAACTGAGAGCATCATTCGTTTGATAGAAACAAAAATCAAATCTTCATTATACTCGCGGTATTACGTCGAAGCGTGTAACGAGTGAAGGGCCCATCTACGTGGCTTAGCGCCTGCACAACACAGCTCCGAAGAAACAACGCAGCCGTGGCAAGCCGTTGGCACACTATGTTCAATTTGACCGACCCATAAATCGAACCCCAGACCTCCCGCACCAATATCGATATGCTTAACAACTGAGCTAACGGACCGCCTGATGGAAACAAGTCAAGGACAACTTAAGCAACTACCAAACGCGCAAGCGCAGCCCAAAATATCAAAAGCAAAGATTAGCTAAAATTGCTAGCAAATATTGTAGGACTTCAATTATATGCAAATAACGCAGTTAAAAAACTGCAGAAAAACACTTGGACCATAGTCTGCTTGGACGAACATTTCAGTTCACTTCTAGTGCCATTGTGAACACAATTAGCCTTGTTTTGTCACAGCGTTGACAATGACACCAGAAGGGAGCCGAACGTCCGCCCAAGTATTTTTAGCTGTTTTTTGACTGTGATACCCGTAATTTAAACCGGCGCTTGGTGTATCGGTTAAGAGCGTCTACTTGGTAGCCGGTAGACTGGGGTTTTATTCCCAGTCGGGTCATACTAAAGACTTTAAAAATAGTATTCGCAGCTTTCGCGCCAGGCGCTCGGCACAAGCGGAAGTGCGAAGGGTTTTGTGTACGTGTTGTTCGTCATGTATGTCCCTAAACAGCGTTCAATCGTTCGTGATTGAAAATTTTAATGGGCCGACAATTTAAAATGGCCTGAACAATGTGTGCTTACACCCGCTGTCCCATACCTTTACCTTTTTTTTTTACCCGTAATTTAACTGCCAACTATTTCCCAAACGTACCGTTTGTAGGAGTTACCAACAATAAACTAGAATCGGGTGGATGAACACAAAGTTTTCGTTGTTCGAATAAGTAGTATTCTTGCGCAATTACTGTTATTTACCACCTACTGTACAACGAATAAAACTTGGGTGTTAATCTCTAATCGGTGATTAACAAACCAATTTTTTCGAGCGGTTACCGGTGCTTAGAAAGCAGTGTCATCACAAAATAATGAAAATGGTAGAGCAATCTGACTGTGGAATTTTGTTTATATCTAATGTTTAAAAAACATTGCCAAAACTTGGTAGAACAAGTCAGAAAAGCAGACATAAAAATAGTTAAAATTCCAAGCTAAATCTGAAGTCTACGGTAACTTATGTCAGCTGTTTTAACTTAGAAGCGAATAAAAATACCAACTTCCGTAATATCTTCTATCTTTGCAGAACATTTTTTAACACTTTGACCACAATCGCATAATGCCATGCATTCATCGAAATTGTAACGTAAAATAAACTCAAAAGAAAATGTAACTTGGTAATTCTACAACCTAACATAGTTCAAAAAAACTCATCTATTTGCTAGTTGCCCTCTAGATCAGGGATGGCTAACTTGCGGCGTATCCTCTAACAGTGGCGGAAAGCTACTGAGAGTCTGAGCCATTGATCTTTCTTTTTCAGCGGAAGCCCCTCAAAAACTCTTTTTCCTTTTTTTGTTTTTGTTGAGGGACGCCTCTAATTGTAGTTAAAAATTTTGTACTTAGTTAAATTGATATATTTGTTTGTGCGGTGGATATGAAATGACTTAGAATAAAACTAGAGGCTGAGGAAAACGGTAAACACCCATGCCCTAGATTTTTAACAGAGATGGAGGTGCTTTATGACCAGGGGCGTGCCAAACCTTTTGGCTGCTCAGGGCAAGTTTTTGATAATGACGAAGGGTGACAATCTGCTACCTCCCACAGCGTGCTGCCTCTTCTAAGCATGTCCCTGCCTAGACGCAGGAAGAATCCAGGACTTTTTAGGGGGCTTTTATTTCCGTGATTGAAACGATGCATGTAATAATACATGATCATTGCACAACTCATACTGTTACAGACGTTTAAAGTAAGGGAGGGAGGCAAATACGCCCCTACTAAGAAAATTTGGTGGTAAAACGCGAATACAGACAAAAATTTATCCATACAGCACAACTTTCAAAATTACAGTGAGTTAACATTTTTCCGGTTTCAGATCGACAAGCTACATTCCTGTTGATGAAAGCTGTATCGTAGTTGTCAAAACGTTTGATTGAAAAAATTACGATGCATTTGTATCGCTTGTGTAAAGACTAATGAAGTTCGCAGGCAGAAATGACATTTCATTATAACAAATCGCAAACAGCTAAATTTTCAATTGATATAAAGGGGACAACTGATCAAAAGCCACAGACATCTGATAAAGACTTAACGCAAATAGCAGACGTTCGATGAACCGTGCAGTCGAGAAGTTACAGAAATATCGCCGGTATCAATAGAAAAATCCAAAAGTGCGTGCCATTGCAAAATTGTTTAATATTGCACGGTCATTTAAGCATATCATAGCTGACGGATATATATTGGTAGCAAGCAAGCCTACATTGAAATTTATCGAAACATCTTCAAATAACAGCAAATACAAACTAATACCTTTCAGACAGTGGCGTAGTGAGAAATTCAAAAGGGTGGGGGGGCATAAGGTACAAAAACCATGAAAAGTCCGGTATATTTCAGTCACTGAGCAATATTTCTCCCTTTTTTTACTAAAAGACAAAGTCTTTTCAGGGTTTCCAGGGGTGTAATTCAGGGGTGCCAAGTTCCTTAAAAAAGGCTTGCTAACATAAACCATTTGCCATAAGCGAAGCACACAAAGGTGCTGGCAGTAACGTCTCAAAATTGCTTGGTCAAAGAATTGAAGTTTCATACCGGTACAAAAATTCTTAGGTTGCCAAACTCAAAATTAAAACTTTCCGTTGGATGTAATTCCTACACTGCGGGACACAGTTTCAAAAGCCTACCTCCACAACAAAAACTTTCGGCATAAGCAAGCCGGTCGGTCTTACATGTAGAAACTGTCTTTAGCAATAATGAGCTGGATTCGACTAGCTCGAGAATCAAACCCATGACTCCTCCGAAGCATGAACTGTTCCAAGAGTAAATATGTGGAGAAATTTCCATGATCATGCGTTTATTGAGGTCAAGGGAAGGTCGTATCGAAGAAACCTTTGTGACACCACAGTTCTAACTGGGCTGTCTCACAACGCAACAAGCGACACAAAAAATTCAAAACTTGCTTGAAAGTAATTGACAAAACACTGTAAACCACAGCTAACGCTAATAAAGCATGTTGTCATAAACACAAAAATGAAAATCTCTCACACATAAAGTCTCAATATCTCAATTTACTGGACATGAAATCAGCCAAGGCAAAATAGAAGACTTTTTCACTAGCAGTCATCTTTAAATGCGGAAACTTCGTTAGACCAGTGTAGTAGGCCTATCAGAAAGTAGCTATAGTTACAAACACAAAATATCGACTAGAGAGATACTAATAAAATTTGTCATACAGAAGCCGTTTCAGTTACACACAGTTTGATTTTGGACAAGCAAGATGGCCAAGAACACTGCAATAGCCGTAGAGTCAGTAACATGGTACCTAGGCTGAAGTGAGACATCGCTAAAATTTCAAAAAGCCTAAACACAGCAACATACTGGGCGGTAAAGGTACGGGACAGCGGGTGCAAGCACACATTGTTTAGGCCATTTTCAATTGTCGGCCCATCACAATTTTCAATCACGAATGATTGAACGCTGTTAAGGGACATAACATGACGAACAACACATACACAAAACCCTTCGCACTTCCGCTTGTGCCGAGCGCCTGGCGCGAAAGCTGCGAATGCTATTTTTAAAGTCTTTAGTATGACCCGACTGGGAATAAAACCCCAGTCTACCGACTACCAAGTGGACGCTCTTAACCGATACACCAAGCGCCGGTTATACTGGGCGGTAACAAACATTTTTACATAATTCTGTGCCTAATCCTGGTACTTAAAGTGCGTTTAGTCGAAATACGCGAAAACCAATGGGCAAGAAGGCGGTATCAACTCCTTGGAAAAGTCTTCGTTATTATACTGTACATGAGTGGCCAGCACGAAATTCATTATATAAACAGAGTTAGTGGCACGTATTTCATAAATATGGTTTTAACTCTTGCTCATGAACCACGATTGGTTAAAACAGCAGCACCAATGCTGGTTAATGAAAACGACCTTAGGAGTGTTTATCAATGAAATGACCAGATTAAACTAGCTCAAATTCGACGTGATGGCAAGACAGTAGGCTACGTGGCAAATAGTCTAGTTGCTTTCTACTAACAACCTAGAAAAAGTAACACAGACACTTACTTTTGCTTGAACAGTTGATATTGCACAAATGACTAGAAACACTATGGTCCAAATTACATTCCACTTTACTTCAGCAGCCGCCAAGCCTGCCATGGCGCCAATTATGACTACGTGGTCCTAAAGTAAGGTTCTTAGTAGTCTACTGGGTCTCTGTAACACAAGCAAGAACTGTTTCACAATTTTTTTTATTTTAACTGCACCTAAAACCTTTCTGTTATTCTTTTTAGCATGATTTTGCACCTGCGTGTCTAACCGATTAGCATGGCACTGACATCGGTGAATTTAACGCTTTTTGTCCGAGATTGAACGCTCCTAACTCTGAGATTCACTCGCCTGTGAATCGCTCAAAGCTGCCGAAAAAAGAAAGTGGTGAAACAATTTCACGCTTGGATAAATGAGAGAAAAAAGAGAAACCGGCGGCGAAAATTGAATGAGTAAAAAGAAAGAGTTTTTTCTCATAAAAATATCGCTGCCCTAATTTCTATTGTTGAAATTCGACAGAATATTACCAAAAGGAAGCGATTAAAGAACATACAACTCTATTCAACAAATTACAAAAATGACACATTTTAGTTTAAACACATCGTGGCAAATGTTTTGCCATTAAGCCAATTTTTCTGTTTCAATTTTTTAAGCTACTGAAGGCCAATGTGTTATTTTGATAAATATCGTTTACAAATACAACAAAATATTTCAAACTTTGTTCAAGGAATAGTTTTGATTAAAATCAAAGATGTATTTTTGAATGAAAGCTTTGAGGCAAAATAATCATGACTAAACTTTTTCACCTGATTTTTTTGTTTAGGTTATTTGAAGTTACAGTTAAAAATAATTCACACAAGCACATTTAATCTCTGCCACTTGAATTTTTTTAAATAAATCCAAAAACCATGGAGTTTCTTCTATTTTAATTTAAAGTTAAAATATAACTCATTGTTTGAAGTGAAGTATATTCAAGCATACTTTTTTGATGATGACAAATATCAGCTGCCGAAAGATTTAAAATGTGAAAAACATTTTCAATTCCCGATTTTGACGATTCATTGCGCCAGAAGGACTAAATAACATTGCAATAATCATATTTAAGATTACACACAGCAGTTGGTAGAGCTTATATTAAATTGCAAGCAAAAAGTAGGGCAATAAGCGACTCGGCAAATATTTGCGAATTGGCTGGAAGCTATCAATACGTTTATCACGGCAGTCTAGTTTGAAAAAGAAAAAATACTCAGAGTGGGAGGCAGGCGACGTTCGGATAAGTCGCGCCGGAAACCATTCTGGCTATGTAGTAAAAGGGCGGTTAGAAAAGTACTGCCAGTCGAAAGAGCCTAAATATTGGAGCTCAGGTTTCCGAAATCGAAATACGTGCGTCTGATCTTGGACTAGAGAAAAAAGACTGTTTCAAACCAGTCATTGCCATAAACTCTCTTCAATTACTAATTGTCAGCGTCATGGCCAAAATTTACCTCGCGCAGGTTGCAGATCCTATATGACGGGTTCGATTCACGGCTGGAGCCGATCGTTTTGACATACAGTACAGGCCTATATACCGGGTGGTTGCTGACTCGAAGAGCGCAAACTGACTTCGCAATCTCCCTCAATCATTGCTGAATTTTCTGTTCAACTGAAAATAACATCAGTTTGAAATAAGAGGTCACAAAATAATTTCTATTTTGTCACAATATGCTCTTTGTGTTTGGACAATAGTTGATTGAGGTCACCAAGGTTTGCCCTAAGGCTTTTTAATCATTTTACAACGCAATAAACATGCGAGTGCTAAAATCAAATGACGTGTCTAAAATAATTGTGATATCCACTGTCAAACTCAAATACTCTTGCTATTACCCGGTCCATAGTCCAGCGGCATAGCTAGAAATTTTAAAAGGGGGGTGGGGGTCATATAGACTGCAAAAGCCTTCAAAAGAGTCTGGTATATTTCAATCACTTGCAACATTTGTTCTTTTTTACTCAAAGGCAAGTCAATAAGTAGGCCATGGCACAATGCCCCCCTCTAAACGCGCCTCCTAAATATACGCTTTTTCACTTGTCCATTGTCCAATTTCCGCTTTAGGCCCCAGTTCTTGGTTCTAGTTTCTGCATCATAATCAATTTTTTGAAGTCATCAACACTTTTTTAATGGGAACATCAAAAATTGAGTATGACCCAAAGAAACAAGAGCCGGAGGGCTAAAACCACTAAAATTGGACATGTGGACAGGGCAATGTTAGCTGACAAATTAGCTAATATTTGCCACAGACAGAAGTGCAAATCTATGTTGAGCATTGGGGGGATGATTCTGCAAAATTGACCGTTTTTGCCATTTTTCGAGATTGGGGGAGATGATTTAGCAAATTTAACGCCCCCGCGCGGTTGCCCAGATTTTTGCCCACCACAGTGAAGTGCAATGAAGTGAAGACCAAAAAAAAAAGATCATCACTTCCAAATGACCAATTTTTTGCTCAAAATGTAGTGAAGACCAAAAAAAAAAAGGTCATCTGGTTCGCTGATGTGGGGCATGAAAATATTGGGGGATGCTGCCGAATTAATGGGGGGGATACATCCCCACCTAGATGTGCTCCCATGGTCACAGATGTTCAAGTAATGATACTATGTGTTCTTTGGCAATACGAGGTTTAAGTAAATTTCTTAGGGTCATGTATTTTATCGCTTTAAGCAGAAGGGCTAAAAAAGCAAATCTTTATTATACTCGCAGTATTACGCCAAAGTGCATAACAAGTGGCGGTATCCATTTCCGCAGCTTAGCGCTTGAGCAACACAGCTCCAAAGAAGCATTGCAGCGGTTGTGAGCCGGCGGCGCAACTGCGTCGATTTGAACGGCCCGGGAATGAAATCAAAAACCTCCCTCACCGATAGCGATGTCTTTAAACCCTAGGCCCACTGGCCGGTGTAGAAAAGCTTATAAACATTCAAATTTTAGCAGCTATGAAAATCGGTAAATTTGCCAGCGGACCCAAAAGTAACCGAGTTTCACCGTAAAAACCTGATTTGGTTTACTGAACCGAGATCCGATTCAGTGTTTTCTACTTTGAACTCATGTGGCGTTTTATGAAGCGTTGGTGGATGTGTTTTATCCAGGGGGACTAATCAGCCCCTCTCCCCCAAAATTTTAGTTAATTCGACATTACATTTGTACTCCAATACTTCTACATGCCCAAAACTGCACGGTCAAATGGCCTCCCCCACTAAAATAACTGTTGGATCCACCCCTGAAACACAATGCCAAGTCTAGTCAGTAATCGTGTTTTTCTTAAAACCGAAATGACAAGCTTGTGAAATTTCAAGACAGTTTATTAGACTGACATTAAGCAACAGCTGTAGAGAAGAATTTTGATGAATGATTTCTAATAATTGTTTTTTCACTATGTGTATTTAAGGTGTTACAAAGTATTGAGAAAAGGAATAGCTTTAAATAAAACCGAGTGTGGTTTTCGTGTCTCTTGAGAAACTTATAACTTCTTTTTACCATGTTATGATTATTTTTTAAATTAAGGAAGCTAGAATTAAGAGTACCCTAGTTTAATTATTTTGGTAAGTTAATTTAACGAAATAATAACGTTTCATAAATCTGATTATAATAATTTGTATTTGAGCACGTTTGGTAATTAGTATGTCTTAAGTAACTGTACTCCCGCCCACTCGCTCTAATTCTAGTAATTTGTTTTTAACTTATTAATAACCAAATTGTACCTCTTCTTCGCAGATGCGTTTGAAACAGCTGTGTCAATTGTATCGAAAGTTCATCCAATGAATCGTTTTTGATGTGTTTTTTTCACCTTCTAAATGTGTGAGTTTCTTTGTTTTGAGTTTTCAATGTTGTGTTTAAGTTCATACGTAGGCTTTTGTACCAGTACGATAATGTAAACTGCAGCCCTAGGTGCAGCTGACTTAGGTGACGGTGATGTCGTCATTTTTGTCCTACGCTCTTTTTCGCAACGTTCTGGTAAAATAAATTTGCCGTATAATAGTCGATAATGCAACAGCAATTGAGGGAGACTGCGAAGTGAGCTTGCTCTTTTCGAATCAGCAGCCACCCGGCATATATATATACTCAATCTCCTGACAGCCACTGTTTCGACTTTATTAGGTCTCATCAGAGGAGCTCAGAGTAGTTTTATGTCAAATGCGATCAATTCCATCCGTGGATCGAACCCGTCACTTAGGATCTGTAACCTGGGCATAATGCCGCTAGGGCAGAAATGACGAACTACTGACCCGCGGGTCACTAAGTGACCCACTTGCACATTTCACTAACCCACCTGTAGTTTGGAAAACTGTACCCGCGGACGTGATGACCTTTTTTTACATCCGTAACCCACGTTTTTTCTTTTTCGGTCTACGACTTTAAATTTGACCCACCAGTTAAAAAGGTTCGCCATCCCTGCGCCAGAGTAATTTTCGTTAGCTTTGGATAATGTCATAAAGTCGAATATTGCGTAATGTCATAATGCCTTTTATAATGTCATAGTCTCAAAAGGACCGGCCGTTAGCTCAGTTGCAAAGCGCACGCTTTCGGTGCGGGAGGTCTCGGGTTCGATTCCCGGGCCGGTCAAATCGGCACAGTGTCGCCAACGACTCGCCACCGTTGCGACGCTTCTTCGGAGCTGTGTAGCCCAGGCGCTAAGCCGCGGAGATGGGCCCCGCAACTCGTTACACGCTTCGGCGTAATGCGGCGAGTATAATGAAGATTTGATTTTGATTCGATTTGATAGTCTCAAAAGCGAGCGCATAATGTCGAATTGTTGTGGGCTTTGGGTCGGTGGTTCTTGGTCCTAGTTTCTGCGTCTTGGTTAATTTTTGATGTCATAAAAATTGATTATGACGCAGAAACTAGGACCAAGAGCCGTGGCCCTATAAAACATAAAAAGCCAGCGAAAGTCGCGCGTGTGGACAGGGTAATTATCTCCTGGTTGACTGTTGCATCACGGAATTTTTTGTGAGACAATAATAGCAAAACTTGTCGCAGCGAAGAAGCCTTCGTAAGCAAATTAGTTTCGACAAAGTAAATAAAGTCTTCAGAGATCAGACAATACTTACCATTAAAATATTTGCTGACTGGGTGAAATGCGGTTTAGCCTACGCTTACGTCTATGTTTTAACTTATCTTCGACTTAAAACCATCAAATTCGAGTTCATCGGCCTTAAAGCATCTTCAACCATTAGACTAATAAACCCTTACTGTCGCGAAATATACAAGTTAGACGGCTAGCCTTCGCTGCAAGAAAAATAAAACCTGTCCACCCACGGACGATTTCCCTGTCTCAAAATTTTCGATTTTTACGTAACAACGCTACTTATGATGAAATAAAAAAGCACACTCCCAAGGATAAGCGTACTAAATTTGAGTTATTTGTAACTTCACTACTTTCCTAGTCAGAAAAAGTCATGTCATTGTTAGTAGAGGTCAACGAAGGTCAATTTCTTTCGTGTTACTAACCAGTATAGTTAGTTTACTTTACAAAATTCACAGCATAACGCATCTTTCAAAAACGACATAGTTTGATGACGTCACATCTTAGTAAATATTGATTGATCAAATAACATAAGCGGCATCCAGAATAACTATTAATCAGAGAATAGTTTTGCAAAAAAAAACAAAAATGCTTCTTAAAATTCCGCAAACGTTTATGGAATAATACTAATACCTAACAATTTTGATAAAAATGACACATCTGGAAATCGAAAATATTTTTTAATTACGAATTCAACAAATACACTTTCTCCTTTGAATGAATAACGTAATCATTAATAATGTCATTTGGGTTCAATACAGTTCGGTTTTGAAAAGTAGCTGCTACTACTTCGTAAACCAACGTTTAATTTTTCAAAATTAGTCTGTTTCTAGCAGGCAGTGAGATTGTAGCTGTGGGGTAGCCAGCGACACGAGGGGCGACACAGGACTTTCAGTCCGTCGATCCCTAAAAAAATATCTTTAGTGGCAGTAAATACTACCTCTTGCTGTCCTCTGGGTCAAAATAGACGTAATTCTTTACATCGACTCTAGCACTTGAAATACATTTTTGGAGGGGAGCGATTGCTCTCTTGCCTTCCCTCCCAGGTCACACCCCGGGGTTGTAATCATACAGTAGTTCGGCAAATTACAAAACATCTAGAATTGAATGCACAGCATTCACAAATCCAGTATCTGCGAATTTTATCTCCATGACTACACATTGACGATTGATTTGTTACGCTACAAACCCAATTATCACTGGCATTGAAATCTATTATTAAGCAACAATTCCAAACGTATTCAAAAACAACCGATAGCAGTTTCAGCGAGTTTCAAGTTTGCTGTTTGCGGTCAGTAAAGCTCGATTTAACGGCGATTGTATTCACAAGGTTACTGGTTTGTTTCCTTGCAAAGTCTTTTTGCTGCAATTATGGAGGGCAGGGGTCGTCGTTCGCGACCCCTTCAAGTTAAAACGGGTTAAGAAAAGTAAAGAGGTGATCATCGTCTCCTTTGCAACTAGTAGGGACAAGGAAGCCTGTGCTGTTCAAAGTTTTCCCCTTTCCTCAGTGGTAGCCGAAAAGGGGACCGGGGTACAGGCCCTTCCTTTTTGCCGTAACCTGATCTGAGGTGTTCTGAAAGCATTCTTATGAAACATCATAACCACTGGCGGATCCAAGGGGGGATATGGGGGATGCATCCCCCCATCAGCCAATTTCAACAATGTTTTTGATGAATAAAATTTTTCCATAATTTTGAACCTCTTCGATTCAACAATAATTCTTCCGCCTTAAAGTGTGTTTACGCAGACTGCGATGCGACTTTTCGTACGTAAGGTGACGTAGGCCGCGAAACAGTTTGAAGTTATGATGTAAAACTACGTCACTTTGCACGGCGTTTTAGAAAACAATCGTAAGGTGCGTTACAAAATAACCAATAAAAAGAAAAACTGTTGGGGTTCAAGTTGTGTCGAGGTACGCCAAAAAATGGATAAAATTTCGTACGGCAACAAATTGGATTAAAATCGCGTTTAGTGCAAACAGACCTTTATCCACGCACAAATCGAAAAAGTGCGAACAAAATGCAATATATTTAGTGAAGGACTAATTAGGGGCAAAAGAGCAAAATTTGCGTTACCAATTGTTCGAAAAGCGCTAAAATGCCCATTACAGTATGTAAATTTTAAAAATTTTTCCGGGGGATCATGCCCCCGGACCTCCCTAGAATAATTTTTGTTTCCCTATTTGCTTCAAACTTAACTTTGCCAGAAAAAATACGCTTAAAAAATGTCAAAAATTGGTGCTAAAAAGTTCTGAATAAACTCCCTTCACATTGACACATATTCTAGAAAGGGTATATTTACGCTCTTTTTCGGGTTCAACATCTTTGCATTCAGTTAACATTTAACCTAATTCAAAACTGCATCCCCCCACTAAAATTTTCTGGATCCGCCCCTGATCGTAACCTTTAGCCAATTGTAATTTGCCCCCCGTAAATTTTATACTGACTACGCCCTTGCTTTCTCCGTTTATTCTTTAAATGGTGACGTAACAACCGGCCAGTTAGCTCAATTGTTACACGCATCCCTATCGGCAGGAGGGGTCTGGGTTCGATTCCCGGGTCGGTCAAATCTGACTCAGTGTCGCGACTCGCCACTGTTGCGACGTTTCTTCGGAGCTGTGTTGTCCAGGCGCTTAGTCGCGGAGATGGATCTCTCACTCTTTACACGCTTTGAGGTAATACCACGAGTGTAATGAAGATTTGATTTGATGATGATATAAGCTCATAAAACTTTGGACCCCTCTAAAACTTACGCTTTTTGTGAAAATGTTTTTGTTTTGCCAAAGCCACCTTTGAGCAAATGTAGTTGTACCAGTTCAATGGAAGATAGCAAGCTATATTTCCCACATAAAATTTTTGATCATGGTTTCATTTTTGCGGTGATTTAATATTAACAAGACATACTGCTCGTTATGAAGTCTGTTGCTTAATTAATGTTTCAAGAAATACAAATGTTCTGCGCAAAATTGTTGGTGGTTGGCTTTAAAGCGCTAATATTAAGACTATATAAACTACAGTAGACTTTACAAAGAATCAAAGCGGATTAAATTCGTCTCGAATCGGCTCGAAGTTCATCTATTTTTTGCGATCGGTAATTTTCTTTTAATGTAAACAAATTGACATTTTTTGCGAAGAGTTAACGCATCCAATTCGAGAGAACTTTATGTTTTTTTTTTGTTCAATTCTCTCGTTTTCGTCAGTTGGCTTTGGAGCATTTTTCTTGCCTCGTTTCCTCACAGACCTGACCGGAAACCGGAAACCGTCGTTATTTTTACAACGCTTTTACGACAATGACGTCTCGCGCGTTGCTCGGTCAGTTATAAACGTAGTGATGATACCACTTCGTTAAATTTTAAACCGCAACTAAAAAAAGATTTATTTCTTTTCCAAGAAAGAGCACAATATTGCGCATTTTTTGCTCAATTGCGCCAAAATAAAAAGACACTTCCAACGTTAACATTCAGTTTTACAACGTTTTGACATTATATTACTTGGCTAAGAAAGCAATCCTTCAGTCTTATACTGCCTTGCTTACACTGCTGAGGATGACAGCTGAATATATGTTGTCAAAACGTCCAGTTTTAAAAATTACATGGCTTTATTTTTGGCGTGAGGCCGGGGGTTCATTTTCCAAAGCTTTTCGTTTGATTCTCCTCAGGGAAATCGTCAGGAAGAAGGATGAGAGAGCTCAAAGCCGTAGGTCCAACCAGCAAAAAATTGGAAGGGGGCAGGACCGGATTTTACAATGAGAGGCCTATTTTCATTTAACCTTATTGATCGATTTCTAAAACAAAAGGTTTTCAGTAAAAAAGGGGGGAGTGCCCCGGTGGCCGCCTGGCGACGCTCTTCTCTAAGCCGAAATAGTGTGTAGGCCAAAGGAAGGAGTTCCCGTTTTTTTAACCAATCAGAACTCTTTCTTTTGCCTATAAACCATCTTACCTTTCTTCTTTTTTTCAAAATAACTTGCAAATACCGTTTCTGAAAAATCCAAAACTTTACGACAATTGTCTGATGGTGGGCGTGATGCCTTAAGAGACTTCTCAAAGAAAATACGATTGGACATATTTAGGTTTTTGGATGCACATAGATATTTCAGTTTACGGTAATGTACCTTGCTGAGTGTATTCCAATGAAAATGTTTCTGGTCAATTACGAAGAAATCCTAAATGACGTAACATGTTTATGACAATCGCGGGAAAATATAACGTCGTCTACTGACCGAGCATCGATTCCCGATCAAATGCAAACAGCTTTACCACCCAGCCTCGATCTTTTACCCCGAGGAGTGGGGCAGTCCGGAACAGAAGCTGGCAGTGATGCTGATTAGCCGGCTTCTTGTATCGTCCAGGGCTGGAATAAAAGAGTAACCACGAGGTTTATACCCCATGGGCCCGCGGTGAAATGGCCCACTTTAAAAAAATGCTGCTAACAACGAAGTCAGGTTTAAAAAAAACTCGGGGCGATGAACTTATTTAGGGAGGGGGACATTGTGCCATGCCCCCTTTCCTCTCATTGACTTCGCATTTTAATAAAAAAAAATGCTGCTGAGTGACTGAAATGTACCAGACTCTTTTAAAGTTTTTGCAGTTTGTGCTTCCCCTCCGCTACCCTTTTTAAATTTCTCGTTACACCCTGCACGAGCTTTATCAAAATTTTAATATTTTTCTGGTACCGCCATTCTCAAGAAACTATTGCAAAAAGAAGAGAACAGAGTTTTGGAAACACTGCTACTAGCTTGATCTCTTTGATTTCCTATTTATGCGTCTTTATTCTCCTTGCTTCAGAGACGTTATTAACTTGGATCAGTGTGAAAACAGCAGCTAGTTTCGTGTGTTTGTCAGCATATTTGTATTTACTCCTAGAAATTTAATCGCTTGATGTGAAAGCTGCTTTAAAACGAAGAAAAGTTAACGTAACGAAAAAACAATTGTTAATTGAAACCGATACTACGTTATCCTTAACTAAAACGACATAAAAAGCGAAAAGGAAAGAAAAAGTAAAAAGGTTCAAAAAAACATTCATCTCCATTCAAATCAAATTTGATGAACGAAAAATTTGTGAAAATTTATAAGATTAAGCTTTGCATCACAAAAGACAAAAAAAGTCTACCTTGTAAAAAAAAGGAACTACTTTCTCACTCTCATGCAGGGCCTCATCAAATAGAGGGGGGGCTAATTTTTTTGAGTATCCCATGTCTTTTTGCATACCAGATTTTGGCGTTAGCAGCCTAACCGGAAGACCCTCTCTCGAAGGGCCTTGGGATTAATGCTCTTATATCCCCTTTCGGTAACTCAGCCTTCTCGCATGATAAGCTGGAGTGAGTGACGAGTTAACAACGCCCTTCTGCCCAATTTTGCACCTACACAACACAACTGCGAATGTAGAACATTACTGCGATGGCAAATCATTGGCAGGACTTTTATAGTTTCGGGTGTGACTTGACTGGGGATTGAACCCAGCCTTCCAAACCGTGAAACGAGTGATCTTAGCCACTCCTACAATCAACTAGTTCTGAAAAATGAAATATATATTGTTCAAAAAACAAAGCAAGTCTGCCGTTTGAAATATCCTAAGTGTAGGCCTATTTTGTCAGTAGTGTACTTTTTGTTATTTATGTCCTTCGGGAAGAGTTATTAATTGCTCCCTGGAAATATTATTAGCGTGCGGAATCACAGCATGTCACAAAAACAAAATCTACAAAAGATATCTGTTTCCGAGGAACGCTGTAAATCTATTACACAAAAATCCAAAGTTAAATATACCCTGTTAGTCAGAGTTGAATTTGAAAAATGCTTTTAGATCTTTAAACAATTTGCCATTCATAAACATAAAAAATGTACTTTTTACCCTTTGATTAACCCCAAGAAGCCACTGGTTAAATTGCTATCCATAAAAGGAGTGTCTACGTGTAATCGTTATAATTTCATAGCGACCTTATAATCTCAAAATAGGCTTTTGATCTGAGGCTAAGTTGACACTTGTGCAAACAAATTTGTCTTTCATGTTGAATGACCAGAAGCCGACCATAAAAATGGCAGCTTGGTGTGTGAAATCAAATAACTTCAAATAAAATATTGTTTTCAATCAATATTAGCTCATCTTTACTATCACAAAAATATTTATTCTACGAAGTGGTCATTGGACGTTATAATCGACAGTGGATAATAGCTTGAGAAGCAAACCAGTTGGCGCAGAGGCCAAAGATATCGTTAACAACGCGAGAGGTCCGGAGTTCAACTCCCGAGCCGGCCAAATTGGACACAGTGTCACCACCACTGTGACGTTTCATTGCAGCTCTGTTGCCCAGGCGCTAGGCCGTGGGTGGAGATGGACCCCGCCACTCGTTATACGCTCTGGCGTAATGCCGCGAGTATAGTGAAGATTTCGATTTTTTTGAACATGATGGTATAAACTGTCCTCCTTTTATTTAAGCCGCAAACTGTCCCTGAATATGTTGACAAAATCAACTATTTTGCGTACACTTGATCGAACAAGGTTAAAACGTTGGTTTGACTTTGAAATTTTCAACCTAGTTGCGCAAACGCTGCGCTTCAAAGCTTTTCATAATTCACTGCTGAAACTCATATATTTTGCAAGTTTTTATCAAAGCGCTGAACCAAGTTCGCTTGATTAACGGACCGATTTGACCTTTACATATCCAAATGCGATAAAGAGTCTTTGAGCTTTTGAGACATTATCAAAATTTGCTGGTGTTTTGCTAGTGTTTTTTTAATCTAGTTTTTTCCATCCTCGTTGCTTTTAATACGCTTAAACAAGTAGGCTTAGCCAGGTGTGAGCGACTTCAAAAATTTCTGTCCCACGCTGCTAGAAATTAAGTACTTTTAGTCGTAATTTATCTTCCTATCACGAGAAAGCGATCAATGGGCTATAACGAGCTCGCTTAGGAGTTGCCAGCCACCTGTTTACCACCAAGATGGGGGAATCCCGCTAAGTGCCTTTCCCAACGACACAACAAGTAAACTTGCCGGCTTGTTCTCCACACTGTCCCTATAATGCTGAGCGTCAAGCAGGGAAGCTGTGAATACCAAATTTAGAGTGATTAGTTTGAACCGACTCGGAATTAAACCCAAGTCTACATCTCCTGAGGCGGACGCTCTGAGTAGGTAAAGAAGTGTCATATCGGCTCTTTAGTGCGATTGTTGAAAACATCGATATCGGTGCGGTAGGTCTGGATTCGATTCCCAGGTCGGCCAATTCGGATACAGTGCCGTCACCACTGCGATGTTTCTTAGGAGCTGTGTTGCCCAGGCGCTAAGTAGCGGAGGTAAACCTCACCACTCGTTACACACTTCGTTCTAATGCTGAGAGTATAATGAAGATTTAAAGACTTGTTAAAATTGTTTTATTTATCAAGCCAAATCATTGTAACTTAGCTTTTACATCAGTGATTTACATGCATCATGGAAGATATCGTACTTTAGCATCGAACCCGTGAAGTCAGTTTCGGAGTCCAATGTGCCAACTCCTCGCCCAACACCATGTGCGGCTTTTTAAAATTTTCAAGACCTTGCTTTTTTGATAGATTTCAAGCAAATCATCGGCTAAAGTGATAGTTCTAAGTTTAAATCTTTCGTAGGCTAGGTCAAACATTGTTTGTTCTGTCAATAATTTTCAAACACAACAGTTTTGATTAACAGTGTATCGAAGCGTATAACGAGTGGCGGGCTCCATCTCCGAGACTTAGCGCCTGGGTAGCACAGCTCCGAAGAAACATCGCAGTGGTGGCCAGTCCACTGTGTTTTCGTTGAATGTATAGATTAATCGGCCCGGAAATCTATAGATTGTCGTTGAATACGTAATTTGAATTTGAATACCGGTTGATAGCCTACTCGTATTTTTTCTTCCATGAAAAACGTTTTTCCAAATCTTTGTTTGAAGTACAAAGATTATAGGACTTGGCAATAGGGCCGGATCGGACGAGGGGGGCCAAGGGGGTTACAACCCTGGGACCCCTAAAGTGTTAACGCGGCTCTGCTCGACCGATAATCGAACCCGAAAACCTTCAGATCTTGTTTAACTGGCGATGTAGAAGTTCAAAAATCAAATCTTCTTCATACTCGCGATATTACACCGAAGGGTTCAACGAGTGGCGGGGTCCATCTCCGCGGGTTAGCGTCTGCGTAACGTAGCTCCGAAACATTGCATCGATGGCGAGCCGTTGGCGACAACGTGTTCGATTAACAGCTCGGAAATCGAACCGCTTGCACCAACGGCGATGTCTTTTTATCTATATTTCGCCAACCCGCAGATTTCGTTGAACCTATTGGTCATTGAAAACCTCAAGTTAACATTATTCTCATTATAAGCTGCTTAGTTAGCAGTGTCGCTTTACGCATTCCTATTGGTCAGTTTGGTCACGTGCGTGACAATTTCGGTCAAGCCTGCAGGGCACAACTTCGTTTGTCCAGTTAAAAGAGAAAAGAGAAACAAAAAAATCTATTTCCAATTCGCGATCATAATAAAAGAGACGGAAAGAGAAAAAAGATGGAAATGTAGTATTTTTTTCTCGTTTTTGCCGGCTGCAGCTCGTTCTGTCGTCGCGTTACTAACCGATGCTGGAAAGCAAGTATTTGCAGTATTAGGTTTGTTTATTATAAGTGTAAAGCTGGTTGAGGGGCTTCACAGCGTCCTGTAATCGAGGGTTTTAGCAGCGCTAGTTTGGCCTGAAGTTGTGCCGCAGAGACTCGCGAAAGAGTGCATTTTTGGACAAGAATATTAGCGGATTAGCGACTTCGGAACTACTATCAAATTTTCACCGAGATTTAGAGCTTATTGAGCCGTAAAAATTTCTGTCGCTCCGACCTTTTTCCTGATGAAGTAAGTTGGTTAATTTATTGTTTTTTGCGAAATGTTGAATTAAGAAATATTCAAGAGCATAATACTATTTGCAGAAAAGAATTTACTAGAAGTTAATGCCATGCACTCGACCCTGTCCAAGGTTTTCACGTGAGTTTTTATTTCTAACTTACCGGTTACTAGTAGGCCTACTGTAATTTTACTAAAGTAATTAATATTCTATTGAAAGTACTGAATATATAAATAGATGAATATATTTAAAAGCATTCAGTTAATATCGTTAATGGTCTTTTATGTGGTAGTATTAAGCCGTGTAATAATGATTTCAGTGGCAAATTTTTTAAACAGCTGCAAGTTATTTTGATTACAATGTGTTGATTTCTGCCTTAAATCCAAGCTTTGCTCATTTAATTAAATTGAAAAGCAGAAAAGTTTTACTACTAAGTCTCGTCACACGATAAAATACACTTTTTTTACCTTAGCCCACTTCTGCTCTTCGTTATCAAACCGGTAAATTGTTACGACGATAGCCCCAAATTTTCACGCCATAATTTCCTTAGAAAACTGGTGTAATTTTTGCTGGCAGATTAAGCTCGAGGTTTGTGTTTTCATGCTTGCCAAACTTACTTCTAGTTAACAAATTTAGTGTATTTGCATTTACTGTGCTTATATTGCATTGTCCAATTTACCTGGGAGGCCGGATTTAGGGAGTGGTAGGAGGTGGGCTTGGACCCCTCCGTTCGGAGGGGGCCACACTTTAAAAAAGATCGTTAAATTGCTTCCGCTAAAAAATCCGTAGCTAACGTCAAACTTAGGCCTGCCAAAAAGCATGGGAATTCCCGGAAGGTCCCGGGCATCCCAATGGTTGTAATGCGGCTCTGTTCACGAGCTCAAACACAGGTCCAAAACCACTGGCGGTATCAGCGTTTCGCGATATTGGCACGCAAAATTACAATTCTTAAGGTGTGTGAGTGCATTCGGTGTCCATTTTAACAACTGATAAATCTAGTCTACGTGTGAACAGTTTAGAGTATTTCTGTAGTATTTCTCAATTAATCTTGCTGTTTTTACGTGAATACCCAGTTTCAATAAAACATTGTGCAAGGCCGTAGTCGGTGGAAATTTTGGGGGATCAAATTGGCTAAAGACTACAAATATTGCGGTATTTTCAAGAATGGTATGAGCATACTTCAATTAGAGTTTGTCGGAAATCGGGTAGGGGTGGCGCCCCCTCCTAGCAGCGCCCCTGCATTTAGGTTCAGTTTTTCCTGTTTTACGTTTGGTAAATAGCTGCAATTGTCGCGCAAAATCATAAAAAGTTTTTAGCCAACCAGCAGCAATGTAATAATTAGGAGTATAGTAGCCTAGTTTGTAAAGGCTATTAGCAAGGCCGTACTAAGAGTAAGACTTTGGGATGCCCCCAAAGCTAATTTTGCGGGAGGCCCCAACTTTTTTAACGGTCTTTTTTGAAGTGCAGCACTCTCCTGACTATGGGGCCCCGGGCTATGGGCCCCATAATCCTTTTTCTGGCCGTCGTCAGCCTTCTGATCAGTTTTGATTGCCCAGTTTCCACCCAGCTGTCAATCACGCTGGTGTTTCACTTTCTGGTTGTTTTGATTAACATTGTTTACATAAATTGGCTTTGATGCATCGGCGAAAAGCGCTTCACCGCGTCTACTTGCTAATTAACTGTTAAACTATTGATGAATGGGTTACTATTGCGTCATAATAGGTTTGATTACACGTAGACATATTTGCCCACGTGTGAAAGACTTTATTTACGGTAGGCCTTAGGGACGTAGCGAGCGAAAAATGAAGGAAGGGAGGGGGGTGCAGGAAGGGCGATTTAGACCGAAGTGTCCCCGTTTTCATTTGCCCTTAGGCTAAAAATCGATTTCCAAAAACGGTGTTCATACGTCAAAAAATAAGTCAATGCCTCGATCCCCCTGGCAGACCTAGCATTTGTTTTAAACTGGTAACCAACCTACTTAAAAGCTAAATATTTTTCATAAAAGCTAAATTCAAGTTGTATTGAGCTTGAAAATTAGTTTAGTATTCGACTCCCACCCACTTTAGGAAGTGCTGGTTACGGCATTTGCTTCAGAGCCACCAAATTTGGGAATCAAGTGTCTTGAATTGCCACTGAGTTTTAAATCAAGATATGGGCGACGTTTTTTAGCGTTTCAACTGAGTTTTAGCCGAGTTTCAACTGCGTTTTAAGTCAATGCATGGGGCAATGTGTTTCAGTATTTTGACCTAGTTGTAACTGTGTTTTAAAGCATTGTATGGGCAGCGTTTTTTAGTGTTTCAACTGAGTTTCAAGTGTGTTTTAAAGCATTGTATGTGCAGCGTTTATCAGAGTCTTAAATGGGTTTTAAATGAAGGTATGGGCAGCGTTTTTTAGTGCGGTATTTCAATTGAGTTCGTCAGCATTTTTTATTTTTGTGATTTGTGTCACCGATCAATAGCACGGTAATTTTGGCTAGACAACTGCTGCCATTAAGATAGTGAAACTCAACATTTTGGATAACAAACGAAAAATCGATTAATTGTTGCAAGTTTAAGCCAGCTTGGCGCAAAATTCGCGTTTTTTACGATTTCTCGTGCCAGAAAACCCACACATTGACACTTTTCCTGCTTTTTCGCTACTCTGACTGATGATTTTACAAAAAAAAGCTTGTAAAAGAGCAGCAGTGATTTGCATTACAACTTGTTGTTTGAAAACTAAGGTGGCTTGTTCTCTTGCACGTATTAATTTTTCGTATGAAATACTCTGTGCAATGTGCAGGGTGTAGTATTAAGGGGGCATGAACGTGGCCAGGGGGGCAAAGCAGTGCTTCCATGCGGTCAAAATCTAAAAAAGATCCTTGGTGGCAATAAGCTACTCTCTGTTGCCCCACTTGGGTGAAGATAGACGTAAACCTTTACATTTGCACTGATACTTGAAATATTTCGGAGGAGGGTGTTGTTGCACCTTCCATTTGATGACATTTGTGCTTCCTATCTTTCATTGATATTCAGAAATTGGTATAGTTCGTGCTAAAAATCCTTTTTTGTTTTCAAAATCGCTAAATGAGAAGGAAACAAAGGCATAGGTTGTTCAAAAAGGCATTCATTGGCTTACTGCATACCAAGTAACCTCTTTGGGAATCCAACCCCAGATCAAGTAATCTTCACGAACTAGTCGTAAATCAAACCAAATCTTCATTATACTCGCGGTATTACGCCGAAGCATGTAACGAATGACTGGTCCATCTTCGCGGCTTAGCGCCAGGCTTGCGCAACACAGCTCCGAAAAAACATCGCAGCGATTGTGAGTCGATGGCGACACTGCATTCGATTTCACCGGTCCGGTAATCAAACTCCAGACCTACCGCACCGTTGGCGAAGTCTTTAACCACCATCTTGATCTGCCCGTTCTAAACGTAAGAATGAACAAGCGATGATGTTACACCAATTGTCTTTAACAGCTCTGACTCAATGGATTATCCCGCGACAATATCGATTATGACGCATGCAAATATTAAGTAGAGCATGGGAAAACTGCTCGGTGACCTAATTTAAATTCCTGATTTGCATCAGCGCTTGGTCCATTAGTCAAGAGCGCCCGAGTAGTCACAGTCGCATTAAGTTGGGGCTAGGGGAGCTATAGCCCCAGGGCCCCTCGTGATAGGGGCCTACCGTGATAAGGGCCCCCCGGACATGGCACACTTGTCGTTGAATCGCTTCCTCTGAAAATAAGCTCTCCTGCCAAGTGCTAACACCATAATGAGATCTGCGAAAATGCATGCCTTCTAAAATCCGAATTCGGCCCTGCGCTTGGTAACCGGGAAAACTGGGTTTCATTCTCGGTCGGGTCATGTTGAAGATTTTGAATTGGAATTTGCAACTTTCCCTTCTCTTTAAGATAATGCAAAGCACATAATTCAAATAACAATAAAAGCTTGCAAGATTTTTTCACAACGCAGCCCTACAGAGCTACCCTAACACTACAGCAATGTCTTAGATGACATGAACACTGGTAAACCCTTCAGTAGCATTTACTTTTGAATGCTAGTCAGGATTCGAACTTCAAAAAATCATAATCAAATCGTCATTATACTTGCGATATTACACCGAAGCGTGTAACAACTGGCGGGGTCGTCACCTCGTCTTCGCGCTTGGACTACACAGCTCCGAAGAACCATCGCATGCAGCGGTCGGAAGTCGTTGGCTACACTGTGTGTGATTTGACCGGCATGGAAATCGAACCCCAGACCTCCCGCACCGATAGCGATTTTTTAACAACGAGCTGACCGGTCGGTTTCAGTATTCGAACTAGAAATCTTTTAATCACGAGCAGAGAAACTGATAGACTGTGTTGATTATCTTGCGTTTCTTGTTGTTTCAACCAGATCCGGTCGCTTGACTGAAGTTACAGACTCTGTGAATGTGACTCATATGTCTACATAATTCAATGTTTTGTGTTTATTTGAATCGTTTGCTTCTTTTATCGCTTTATCGCGAGAAAAAGAGCGAAAAAGACACGCTTTTTCAGGGGCGAATTCAGAAATCTTTGGTGGGGGCTAGAAGGTCAATAATATACTTATTTTGCATTTTTCTCTGCTAGAAGCGTCGAAGTGGCTATACGTGCGACTTTAAATTTGGGGGGAAGGCTTTGAGCCTTTTTAGCCCCTCTCCCCCTAAATCTGCTGATGTTAGGACATAATAATTTTTGTACTCAATTGAAAATTTTAAGTAAGCAAGGTGAGATAGGCCGTCGTGTAAAAAATTGCGAATAAAATTGCCTAATCAAGTTTAGTTGACTCAAAAGATTTTTTAGTAAAATACAGTTCTTAGTGCCTCTGTCTTCGTTTCTAACGAAGATTTTTGGTGCATATAGTAAACACGTACGTAATTGATCAGTAATTTTAATTACGGTTTGGTCAAAATTTATTTTCTTCAAGCCGCTACGAATTACAGTTGTTTTATGATTAATGATTAAATTTCTGTACACTTTTTTTAACTTTAGATCATTTTCGGGATATACGTTCGCGCTTGACCAGTGCAATGCACCCATAGCCTTGGCTTAAGTTACGCAGCTCTGATGTTGTTAGTTCTTAAATGACCGTTAATCGGTGATAAATGTGATTTTATTGGATCTTAGGCTGATAAATTTTGTTAGCTTTGGAAACTAAGATGCCCCACCCAGGTTTATTGTGTCCGAGAATATCAAATAAATAATTTGACATGACATACTTCGGCTGTGAATCAGTACGTCATTTAATAATCTTAGATGAAAGTTGTATATCTTTTGTGTAATAGACAAGATGACATTTTCAAAAAGAAAAACGAGTACTCAGTTTTTCCTGTTTGGTTGTATTTGCTCCTCGAGTAATAGACACGGTTTTTGTGCTTTCCATCTATTGAGTCATTTGCTCTGTCGTTATTTTTTCAAACACTTTGTATTCTGCGGTCGGCCTTTTTAGAGGTACGCAGCTTAACGCTGGTGCGGGGAAACCCCTTAAGCTTTTAGGATATAGATTTTTTGGATGAGTGCTTTTAAGGTGCAAAGGCATGACGTAATTGGGCTCCAAACATTAGAAGAGCGCAAGCCCCCAAAAATATTGGGCCCGAAATACGACAAGACGCTGGCATTTGTCTGTTTCTTTACCTTTCGTTAAGCTTCTTTTAAAGCCATTTTTTACGTAAAATTGCTTTGTCACTGATGGTTTAAACGAAAAAACAAGGACTTTCCCCAGTAGATTGAAGTTAGTTAGTGTATTTTTGACCGAATGTGACCTCAATATGAAGATTGGTATTAAGTTTGGTATTTTAATTTTCAAAAAAATGCTCATTTGCTATTTAGGGGTTGTATTGGAGGTCGAGAGAGCTTTTTTATATGTTTTCAATTACGCACAAAAATAAGTAGATTATTTATGTTCAAAGTAAGGTCGGTTGGCATATATTGGTCAAAGACATCGCTATCGACGAGGAGGTTGCGGGTTCAAATACCGGGTTGGTTAAATCTAACACAGTGTCACCAACGACTCGCCATTGCTGTGATGTTTCTGTGTTGCCCAGGCGCTTAACCGCGGAGATGGCCCGCCACTCATTACACGCTTCGGCGTAATATCGCGAGTATAATGAAGATTTGATTCTACTTAAAGATATCTGAAGCTATTAGACCCCATTGTTGAATTTGCAGTTTAACCCTATTTAGTATGAGTCATGCAATATCAATTGTAATAAATAGGCTATAGCTTTATATAAGACGCCTTAAAATTGCTTTCGAAGCTTCATATAGCAGCCAATCTATTGTCTGAACCCTGTAGTAGGCCCTGCGTTCTCAGCAAACCTATTAAAAACGAAAAACCGTTTTTTTATTTGTGGCTCCATTTTTCTGCCTTTTGAAGTTTTGTTTACATAAAAGCGTTTATAATTTGCCTGGAGAGCGTTTTATATAACTTTTATTCCCTCACAAAAAGCCTATTTCCCCAATATTTGGTATAACAAGCTAGCAGTTTATAGGTTGTTGGTCCAACATATCAAACAGATAAAATATCTCTACCATAAGGTCAGATTTTATGTCAAATATCACACTTTGATTAAGTTTGATGAATTGACTGCAATTTGTTTGTTTTAGCACCGACGTGAAGCATCGTTGCGGATTTTTAGACGATAATAACCACGTAGGTGGCGAATTTTTTCACCGACTGTCTTTTTGACGGTCTGGGATTTTGTCTGTTTAGCTTAGAGCTTCGCTAAGTTGCATTTAAATTGTAAACAAAAGTGTTCAGTGATTCGCCGCGTTTGTTTACTCCCAGGTGCATAAGAGCGATTGTTTCGTAGCCACGAGTTTTATTCCCTGACAGGAAGAACCATATTTGGATTTGGGAAGCCAGGGATTGATTTTTCGGGGTCCCATGCTATTGTGACGTTTTCTGCAGACTCTTTTTCAGACGACGCGATTTGTCAGGGTTACCAAACACAGGGGGCCGGGGTTATAGTCCCCCCATAGTCGCTCTTTAATCCGGCCTTGCATTATATTGGATAATGCATTACTGCGTAGTAAATACAAATACCGTACAGCGAATCTGTATACTAAAAGTAAGTTTGGCTAACACTGAAGCACAAAGTTCAGGGTTAATTTGTCTGCAAAAACACCTCTGCGTAGTACCGCGAGTATGATGAAAATTTACACCTGCCGGTTTTCTCACTTGCCAAGACATTGATATGGGTGCGGGATATCACGGGTTCGAATCCCGAGCCGGTCAAATCGGACACAGTGTCGCCAACGGCTCGCCACCGCTGCCATGTTTCTTCGGAGCTGTGTGGTCCAGGCGCTAAGCCCCGGAGATGGATCCCGCCACTCGTTACACGCTTCGACGTAGTACCGCGAGTATAATGAAGATTTGATTTTTCAATGAATTTTCGAATTCGGTTGAGGTCAGCTGCGCTCTTCTGCGTTTACTTACGCGCTGCTTCGTTTGAATTTGCTGTTTTTAACTACAACAAGACTTGTTGGGAAGTTGTTACATTAACTAGTGTCTTATCTTTTACATGAGTCATTACCATGGTACGTTGCAACGTTATCTGACAACCACATAGCACACAGATCTTGGTCTTGATCGATTTGACTTTTTTAAACTTCAATTCAGCGTCGATTAAGTAAAGCGTGCTGCGAAATTAAATTTTTAGCGATACAAAAAAAAGCATCGAGGCTTGGCGGCTGGGCCGTATGGGGACCCTGGAGCTGAATTTTTAAAGGTCCCTGGTATTTTGTATTTGTTAGTCGTTATTCATCATGCTATCACGAGAAAGCGATCAAAGCGCTATAACGAGCTCGCTTAGGAGTTGCCGGCCATCGGTCTACCTCATCAAGATGGGGGAATCCCGTTAAGAGCCTTTCCCAACGGCACAACAAGTAAACTTGCCGGTTTGTTTTTTACACTGCTCCTTTAACACTGAACGTCAAGCGGGTAAGCTGTGAATGCCAATTTTATAGCCATTAGTTCAACCCGACTCGGAATCAAACCCGAGTCTACAGTTTTAAGCAGACGCTCTCACCACTCAAGTATCCGAGCAGTTGCTTTTTTGCGGACGTGGTTTTGACGCGTTAGCAGCTGACGATTTTTTAGAAGACAAGGTGCAACGATCTTTTTTCAAATGGGGCGCCCCATTCAATGAAGCGCCACTTTAATCGGACCCTGCTTAGAGGAAATTATTTTTAATAAAATCAAAGGTGCGGAAAGCTTTCGAGCTTAAAATTCACCTGTGTTAGCGGTGAAAGTCTGAGATTTTATACATTTTAATGGATGTTAGTCTTATTTACTGAACATTCCAAGTAAGTTTTTTGTCGGTAACGTTGCTTAAACGTACCGCACGTGGGTACGGACTCGATGCGAGGTTGGGGCTCTCATGTTTAGCTTGTATACCAGGTGGCTGCTAACTCGAGCAGCATTTGTATTTAGTTGCATATTCATCCTTTTATCATGAGAAAGTAATGAAAGCTCTATATCCAGCTAGCGGAGGAATTGCCGGCCATCTGTTTGCCACTCCAAATTAGAAGAACCCCGCTAAGTGCCTTTCCCAACGGTGTAGCAAGCAAACTAGCCGACTTGTTCTCCACACTTTTACTTTGCTGCTGAGCGTCAAGCAAAGAAGCTGTGAATATCGGTACAAATTTTACTGTTTACTGTTTCAGAATCGAATCAAACTAAAAGCGCAAGCTCGCTTCGCAGTCTTTCTCAATTGCTCTTGAATTTAAGACGCAATGAAATGAAAATGACCTCATTCATTAATTTATTACTTTACAGAGGAAGTTTCTTTTTGTTGGCTATCACACTGATTAGTCTCAATGCAGAAGTACAGGTTGGTAACTTTACTGTTTTTTTTTTGGCATTACTTCTTATTTATAACGTAGAGACATCGTGGACTTTTGTGATGGGTGATTTGATTTTGGCTCATTTGGCTCTCAATTATCCTGTCTACACACATGTCTTGTCTAGTTAAAACGGGCCAGAAACCCGGGTTTTCCGTATCCTATTTCAACTTTTTGACGTCATAATCACTTGTTTTAATTATGACATTAAAAATTGATTATGATGAAGAAAACCCGTGGGCTTTTTGGACCATTTAAGGTGGACATGTGGACAGGCTCGCTGTTTCCAAAGACATGCGACGTTAACTCTTCTTAACCAAGAAAATTTTTTGGCTGCTAAGTTTTCCATTTTTTGGTAAAAATTGCCTTATTTACCATTGTCTAAATATTGAACGTGTACTAACTGTACTAAAGTGCTAAGTTATGCAATAATATTTCAAGAAAACCTCAAAAGTACATTACTGGTAAATTTTATCATAAAAAGCTAGCTTCTCCTATTCCTATAGCATTGCTTTTTTAACCAAACTCCAGTAAGTTTTTATCTGCTGCTTCAGCAGTTTTCTGTTACTAGTTTAATGTGGTTTATGGAAAGGTAAAGCGATTTCTTCCTCCTTAAAATTTTGACAGATTGAAAGGTTTGCTATAAGTTTTTGGTTGAACTTATATGTTGGCTTATCTAATTTCATGCCATTTGCTCAACTGGTTTGATGAACAAATGCTGTGACGTATTGTTCTCTCAAGATGCAAAATTTGAGGAAAACGAGAAATTTTGGGCGAATTTTTCCAATTTTTCTTTTAAGCTTGTCGACTGCAATGGCACTTTTAGTCGAATTTGAATAAAAGTGTTCAATATTTTTGTGCAAAACAAAAGTTTCGTAGTTTGCAAACTGAACTTTGAGGTAAAAATTGGATCAAGTGTTTTGTATGCTCCCTAAATCAAAAACTTATATTTGGGCAAATTCCCACTTGCTGAAACTTAGAGAGAACAGTAATGTAATTCAAGCTTTTGAAACGGGGTTAAATTTGTCGGTGGACTAAGATTTTTACGCAGCATTGCAGTGTCATTTTGAATAAATTTAGTCCGGTTGTTGACGACAAACCAATGCAAACATTTTCAAAGGCGCTGGTTTTTCGTTACAGTAATTTGTGGCGGACGTTGGCAGGTTTCAGGTGATAATGTCACGCTAAGCAAATAATGGCTTGCGCTTTACCTGGGCAGATAATGTCAATTCGTGTCCATTTTTTGCGGTTGAATTTCTTTGTTTTGGAATTAGACCTTGTTTTTTGTTCATTATTTTGTAAACTTGACGGTAATTAGGGCCGATTTACCGAAGCGCCCTTATCACGGGGGGCCTTGAGTCTATAAGCCCTCATGGCCCCCTTATTTCGGTTCTGTCTGTGATATATAAGGTTTGATGTGGGGGGCTTTACTCTAATTTAACTTGAAGGTAGTGAATTGCGCTATTTGGGGCCAAGTTAAGTTTATCAATTTTTTCTGTTTATTTTATGGGTTATGTACACAAAAAAGATGAAACATTTTGCCAAATTGTGTGAAAACAATGTTTGTTTAGTTACGCTTGAGTGATTTTCCCGTGCATTAGCGGTGAAAGTTGTTTTTCAAACTGATTTTGTGTAATTTTAAGTCCAAGGGAGTTTTCCCAAGCATACGCTTAATTCACTTATTTCCGAAAAGTCTTGTTTCCTCTTTTATTCGACCCTCTTAATCATCCTTATGTTGACAGCGTCCTGGAGAGTCGAACCCAAACCTAATGACTTTCTAACGAGAGCAAATAGAAAAATTGAGTGTGAGAAATTTAGTATAACACAGACCTGCGGGTTAGGGTAATAGCTACAGACATCACTTTCGGTGCGGGAGGTCTAGGTTCGATTCCCTGGCCTTCAAATTGGACGCAGTGTCGCCAACGGATCGCCACCGCTGCGACGTTTCTGTGTTGCTCTAAAGCTAAGCCGCGGAGATGGTCCCTGCCACTCGTTACACGCTTCGACGTAATACCGCGAGTATAATGAAGGTTTGATTCTTTGTAGTAAAAGACAGTTATTTATGCTTCTAATGAAAATTTTCAGTGCATAGTGCAGTTTGTCTGTAATTGATCAGTAATTTTAATTATGGTTTAGTCAAAAATTTATTTTCTTTAAGCCACTGGAATACAGTTTTTTATAATTACTGAATTTCTGTGCGATAATTATTATTTGTGTGTTTTGCATTGCTTGTTTCTCACTTAGTACAAAATGCTAAAAATGAAATTTTTGCTAATTTTTTCACGGTTTAATTGCTAGTTTATGTTTGAGACCGGCAAGTGAGTCACGAACACCTGCAATTGGTTGATCGGTCAACCAATCAAATTCATCTAGATCTTGCCATATTTTTTTAGCCCATTGTTTTTGTTTATTACGTCATAGAATTAATTCGTTGTAAACAATAGAATCATGCGACTTCGGGGTTTAGAGCGCTTGGGCTGCAGTAACTATCGACTGCTGTATTAGTGCATTAAACGGCCCACTAAAAGCATAAAAAATTTTGAAATACTGTAATTCTAAATTATAAAAGAGAATCAAATCATTACTTCCGCGGTATTGCGACGAAGCGAATAACGAGTAGCGAGATCCATCCCCGCGGCCCAGCGCTTGGACCCACATCCCGGAAGAAGCGTCGTTGCGTCGGCGACATTTACCCTGTCTACATGACCAATTTATGTGGGCTTGTTGCTGTGGGCTTGATGTCGTAATCACTTTTTTAAATTATGATATTAAAAATTTAATTGTGATCCAGAAAGCCCACAGAAAGCAATACATAAATTGGACATGTGGACAGGGTAACTGTGTCCGATTTGACCGGTCCGGGAGTCGAACCGATGACCTACCGCACCGACAGCGATGTCTGTAACCACTACTTAAAGGGGCCGGTATTTGATGAAATTTTCCTGAATTTAAAAAAAAATTTGATATTTGATTAGGTTTACCCGGATGCTTAGCTCAGTTGTTAAGACATGGCTATCGGTGCGGGAGGTCTGGGTTTCGATTATCGGACCAGTCAAATCGTATACAATGTCGCCAAACGCTCGCCTACACTGCGATCTTTTTTTTTTTTTTTTTTATAGTTTGCAGTTTATTTCAACACTTCAATGAAAATATTGGCGAAATATTTTACTACAACACGTGAGATAATAGCACAGACATATTGAATTGACACAGGAATCTTTCTTTGGAGTTGTGTCGTTCAGGTGCAAACGGCGGAGATGGACCCCGCCACTCGTTACACGCTTCGGCGTAAGACCGCGAGTATAATGAAGATTTGATTTTGCAAATCTTTTTCTGACTAAATTTTGTAAATTTGATTTGCCATTAGTTAAATTTCAAGTTAATTATTCCAAACTGAAAAAGCAGTATGATTTAATTTTAGATAACGTAAAGCGTTTGTGAATGTTTACACGAAAAAATTTTGACTTTATTACTGTTTTTAGTGTAGCACCAAAATTCACCGTTGTTTACTTTACTAAACGAGTTTGTAGTTTTGTTTTGGGATTAAGTATTAAGTTATCCAAGAAATATATTGCCTTATCTCCAAAGCTCAATTTTAAAAAGACACCTTTGAATTTGTGATAAATATATACGGCTTAAATCGCCTTTGTGGATCATATTTTACCGGGTTTCCAAAAAATTTGAACAAATTTGGCATTTTGGTCAAAGCTGTTTACGTTACGTGACGTCACAAGTGTAAAAACTAGCCAACAGGAAACCGTGTTCCGCTAGATAGCGCTGAAAGTTACATGTTTGCCGCTTTCGTAGGTTTTGCATAGCTTTTTTGCTAGAAAATCTTCGATGTTTCGCGAACTTTTTTGGCGATTAAATGTCACCAGTTTGATACTCCACCGGAATGGCTTGACGTGGAGTGCGTTGTAAGGGGACAAACCGGGGGTGTAGCCATCAAACAGTTTATAGGAGGCCTGGTTCCGGTTACATTTGCCCTCATAATGATCTATCTCTTAAAAAAAGGTCTTCATACATCAGGGGGGAGGTGGGTAGTACCCCGGTGGTCCTCCTGTTTCTGGCCAGAAGCTAAAGCTAGGTTTAAAACTGAAGCAGGTTCGAGGGGTGACCGCAACTGGGGTGGCCGCCGAGGGACTTCCCCCGTTTTTGTTTTTTTTGACGTGTGAGGGGTTTATAGGGATTTGTCACTGAGGGTAAATGTTAACGGGACCTGTCGTTGTCTGAATCCTGTCTGGCTCTCTTCTAACGCCTCTGACTCAAAACTACCCAAAAGTTAACTAGGTCTATGAAAACTGTGGATTGCTTCCAAAAAAAATCAAAGTTTGAGCTGGAATGAAAAAAACTGTCGATTATTTCGTAAAGCATCAAAACCATCACTTACAAGGCTTCGTAATACAATAAATATGGAACGAAAATGGCTTACAGAAGAAAAATAAAGCCCACAGTAATTCTTCAAACTGGACGTTTCGACAACAAAAATTCAGCTGTCATCATCAGCAGTGTAAGCAAGGCAGTACAAAACCAAAAAAACTAAAATTAACCAACTGTAATTATAACTTGTAATCAGAATTGTAAATTATAGTTCTTTCAGTTTTGTACTGCCTTGCTTACGCTGCTGATAATGACAGCTGAATCTTTGTTGTCGAAACGTCCAGTTTTTAGAATTACTATGGTTTTATTTTTCCTCCGTAAGCTAATAATGTTTCCATTCATAAAACTAGCGTAGTTTGAATTGCAAATAAAAAGCTTCTCAAAAATTGAAACGGGTAAAATAAACACAATATAACAAAAACAATAAATATCAAAGACAGCCATGAGTGCGGCGCTGAATAATTGAAGGTTTTCTTTTTTTGAAAGATTATTTTTTTTAAAAAATCGGCTTTGTGAAGGCTTATCTTTCGACAGTTGAACGATTTTGCTACAAAAACAATGGCAACACTGTTTGATCTCATTTTCTCGCCCCATTGCGCCTCAAAGCAAGGTCAAAAAATCCTCCAAAGGTCAAGAGCAGGACGGGGCAGCTGGACTGGAAACAGACAGTAGGCTGCCTGACTGCTGGTACACATTTAATTTAAAATGTTTCGGACCATTGTTACTCTGACCACAGTAATTAAAACGTCGCTATCGGTGTGGGAGGTCTGGGGTTCGATTCCCAGACCGGTCAAATTGGACGCAGTTTCGCCAACAGTTTGCCACCGCTGCGATGATTCTTCGGAGCTGTGCAGCCCAGGCGCTAAGCCGGGGGTGGGTCCCGTCACTCATTACTCGCTTCGGGGTAATATCGGAGGATAATGATTTTTTATGTGATCATTTGTTACACAAAAGTTCTTTGAACCGGAGAAGTTTGGGAAAAGTAAATAAACTGTTTCAACTTGTCATTTTCGCTGAAGGGAGTGGCGTTAAGTTGTTTAAAAGGAGAAATAAACACAATATTTGTTTGAGAGAAACCGTGTGTAATGACCGATAAACAAATAATTGCTAATTCAATGGAGGCCGCGCACTGAAGGACGCAAATACAAATATTCGTACATATTTTTACAGTAAATGTATTAGTAATAAGTAAAGAGGAAAAATAAAGTCACTGTGATCATAAACTTTCTCGAACTGAGCAGAACTGAAATTATAAACTTTCAGTCTTACTTACACTGCTAATGATGACAGCTAAATCTATGTTGTCAAAACGTCCAGTTTTAAGAATTACTATATGGCTTTATATTTCCTCCTTAAGCTGTGTTCATTTAGTTGTTGTTTTAAAACATTGCAAACTTTTTGCAAGCAAGCAAATCTGTTATAAAGCGTTTGTCTTTTCAGAAATCCCACCGAAAACTGACCAAGGGGCCATGCCACGGAAGAGATTGCTCGAAGTTGGGATCTTGCGCCTTCTGCGTCTCCGAGAAAGGAAGAAGGGTAAGTTTAACTTGAAATTTAGCGAACCTTTAGAGTGCTTGAGGCGGCAAATTACAGTTTTTTTAATAATGATATTGCATGATGTCGGCAGCGTGGCCGAGTGGTTCGGAGCGTTGTTTTTACGGCGGCCATGATCGCAAGGTTGATAGTTCAACTCCCACCCAAGCCTCGTTGATGCGTCCTTGGATAAGATGCTTCACGACAATTATCTCTGTTTGGTGGAATCTAACAAGCAGCAAATTGAAGAAGTCAAAAGCAAAGTTCAAGCGGAAAACTCGGAAACAAGGGCTACTCTTAAGCGAGTCTGGATTCGTTTTATGTATAGCGCCTCCGTCGCTTTCTCGTGACAGGAGGATAAAAATAAAGAAATCAAAATAATCTCCTGATGATGACTGCTGTGTAGGTGAAGTCGAAATGTTTGGTTTGGTGGTAAAAACCCAAGTATATATGTTTGTGGTTTTCGAACATAAATAATTTTCAAGTCTTGCAGCTCAACAAAAAAAATATATTATTCGACCTTGGATGATTCTGCAGCGACTGTTTCGGGGTTATTTGCCCTTATCAGTATGACATCACCTAGCAATAAAAATAAATATTGAAGTGGTAAGAGCATCCGCCACGGATTCAGTAGACTCTGGTTTGCTTCCGAGTCCGATCAAACCAATGACTTTAAAATTGCTTTTCACAGCTTCCCTGCTTGACGCCCAGCGATAAAGAGACAGTGTGGAGAACAACCCGGCAAGTTTACTAGTTGTGCCGTTGGAAAAGTACTTAGAGGGAAACCCCCATCTTGTGTGGTAGACAGATAGTTGGCAACTCGTAAGCGATCTCGTTATAGCGCTTTGATCGCTTTCTCATAATAAGAGGATAAGTTTGCAATTAGGTAAATACTGCTAATAATAAAATAATAAAGGCAAGGTACCAGGGAATGGAAACACGCAAATATTAGTTAGGTGGCTAAAAAATTTTTAATTTGTAGGGTTTCCCCGGAATTCAAGGTGAACCTGGCCCCCAGGGGGAGAGGGGCCATGAAGGCCCCGAAGGACTGATGGGACCAAAAGGTTATCCAGGAAAAACCGGAAGACCCGGAAAAGATGGAGACAAGGGAGATGTTGTAAGTTATACTGTAACAGTTTTGTCAGTGTTGTGTTTTCTTACGGGAAAGCGGTGTGTCTGGGGGAGGGGGCGTTCTTTCCACGAAGATTATTACTTGTGATGCTATTCAGCTGTTTCGCACCAGTTCGTACTAGTTAGAATCGACTCTGAGAATTTTAGAGCTAAGAAAACTGGTTGCTGAAAATAGTTTTGTGATGCAGTAAGTACGGGACGCAATAGCTTAAGGAAGAACAATAAAGTCGCAATAATTCTTAAAGTTGGTTTTGTACTGTTTTGCCTACGCTGCTGATGATGACAGCTGAATCTATGTCGTCGAAACGTACAGTTTTAAAGAGTTACTGAGGCATTATTTTCTTACTCAAATTAGTTTGCAAAGATACATTCTTAAAACCATTTTTATGAGTCTGTAAAGAACCACAGAGTTAACCCAAGTAGTTTAGGCTTGTTACTAATTATTATAGTAAGCCCTAAACAGGCCCGAAAAACTTTGGGTGTTGCGTTGAGCCTAAAACACACAAGTTAATTTCGATGCTTCAAATAAATTTTGAGATTTTAGGCCAGAGATGTTTTTGAATTTTAGCCTGATCCCGACCCAAACCGCTGGCCTGCCTTAATCGACTTTTTATGGTTTGATTATTTTGTTTGCAGGGTCCGATTGGTGTCCCAGGCTTCCCAGGTAACAATGGTGTGCCAGGCCACCCTGGAGAGTCCGGTCCTAGAGGATATCCTGGGAAAAATGGATGCAACGGAACAAAAGGAGAAATGGGGCCGGCTGGGCCCCCTGGACTCGATGGATTCCCTGGAGGAGAAGTAATAAAGTTTGAAATATATTTGAAATTTGCAGGATTTCCCTGCTTGGTCGGTTGGTGTAGTGGTTAAAGACATCGCTATCGGTGCGGGAGGTCTGAGTTCGATTCCCAAGCTAGTCTAACAGTGTCACCAACAGTTTACCACCGCTGCAATGTTTCTTCAGAGCTGTGTTGCCCAGGCGCTAAATTGCGGAAACGAACCCCTCCACTCGTTACACGCTTCGGCGTAGTATCACGAGTATAATGAAGATTTTAAATTTTTGAGCAAGAATTGCTCTTTTGATCATCAAGGTCGAAGCAAAGCTGAAGACATGGATTTAATAATCCTCCTGTTGGTGGATTTTCATTGTGTCCAAATATTTGATGATTTAAGTTATTGTTTGTCTAAGTATCCACTCCAGATGAAGTGTAAACAGCTCTGAGGCCGAGGTTTTATTTTTTACCACTGCAGGTTGTTTGCTCAGTCCGCAAATTTATGCTTTGCATCTCATAAACTTCGAGTACAGATTTTATGCCACAATCAAATTTTTCTAAAGCATCCTTTTACTACATATTTTTTGTCGGACGAAAATAGCTAAAGAAGAAAAAATAATGCCGCAGTAATTCTTGAAACTCAACGTTTTGACAACATAGATTTAGCTGTTATCATCAGCAGTTTTGTACTGTCTTGCTTGCACTGCTGATGATGACAGCTGAACCTATGTTGTCGAAACGTCCAATTTTGAGATTTACTGTTTCTGTATTTTTTCTCAAAATTTTTTGTCGTGATGCGAGTTTTGAAATTTAGGGAGCCATAGGGATGAAAGGGGCGAAAGGTGAACCTGCTTTCATCCGGAATGAAGATGCGTTGAAAGGAAACCGAGGAGACGACGGCCCCGCCGGCCCTAGTGGCCCAAAAGGAGTCCGAGGTCCTCAAGGACCATCCGGACCAATAGGATTCGATGGACCGCCTGGACCACCGGTAAGCGTTGAGTTTTGTTGAACTATCAAGTTTAGAAGCGAATTTATAAGCAAATAAAACGAACAATTTTGGATTAGTTTACGGTCAATTAAATATTTCTTTCAACTACGATACGAAACGATTTGATACGACGGTGCGATGCAACGATACAAAGATACGATGCATGACGACGATACGATACAGTCAGCAAAATATGCGATGCGACGACTATGACGACCTGTCGAAACGCTAATCCCAACTTCCTCTCGAAACTCTCGATCGTCTCGGGACTCGTGAGTGATTTTTTCACGGTTTCTATTGTCATCAAACACAATAAATATATGACAGAAACAAAAGAAAAACATTCAAATAAGCTCGACTCACACTTAAACAACTAAAACAGGGGTACAGGTGTTAGTAGACGTAACTAAATTCAACAGCCACAGTTTACATTAATTAAGCTATGCCGATGCAACATTTTGCAATTACTTAATCATATTGCAATTACTCACCACAGAATTTCTCAGCAGTGGGGGCGATTCAAGACGAAGACACTTCACGACAATAGATAATATATGAATTTAAACTTTGAGCAATAAAAGCTCGGGGAGTAAATCCAAGATATAGGTATAATTTACTTTGATATACTGAAGATATGAGCAACAGCTCGGGAGCAATAAGGGCTGGGGTAAAGTTATCAAATTTTCTGATCAAACTGCACTCTCAACGTGCAAGCAGCTAGTTCTTTTATAGTTTCAAACTGCACTCTTAATGTGCAAGCAGCTGCTTCTCATTTTCAACACAGCAGTGTCCGTTGACATCAAGCAAAAAAAATTACAAATTCGGCGCGTAATCACGCAGCTTAGTGAGTTGAAAGAAAGGTCATCGCGACGTTACAAGTAGCTATCGGTTCTAGCGACGCAGATAACAAGACTTGGTATCGATTCTCTGATAGAAGTTCACATTAAACTTTGTGAAGCGTAGCAACGACGATGCAAGATACTATACAACGATGCGATGCATCGTTGTAAAATCATCGCCCAAACTGCTGCGGGCATGATTTATAACTAACCGACCAGCTGGCGCAGTGTTTAAAGGCTTCGCTAGCGGCGCTGGAGGTGTGGGTTTGATTCCCGTTCCGGTTAAATTAAACACAGTGTCACCTGCAGCTTATCACGGCGCTCGTTACACGCTTCGACGTAATACCGCAAGTAAGCTATATTGAAAATTTTTTTGTGACGTCGTGATAACTCCTCTAAAACTTTTTGTCTCTAATTACAGCTTTGATCTTTTTGTAGTTTTAACCTATCAATTTTCTTGTGTTTTTTATTTTTTTTTTATCCATTTACAGGGACCGCCGGGCGTCCCTGGACGCAGGGGAGCTACTGGTCAGCCAGGGATTGGAAACCAGGGCGAAAAGGGAGAACCGGTGAGTGGTGACTAAGTTGCACAGTTTCCATTAATTCAAAATAATCTACCATAATTTTTGCCCCAAATAGCCTACTGTGAATCATTCGTATAGCGTAGTGGTTAGAGACATCGCTCTGACACTTTCGACGTGGGAGGTCTGGGTTCGCTTACCGGACCGGTCAAATCGGACACAGTGTTGTCAACTGTTCGCCACCGCGGCGACGTTTCTTCTGGAAGCTGTGTTGTCCAGGCGGTGAGACGCGGAGGTGGACCCCGCCACTCATTCCACTCCAGAGATGGAAAACTAGAAAATTTTCAGCTTTTGCAAATTAGAGCTGCCCAGTTTTTTTCCAAATTAAATTAGAATTAGAATTACTGAATTCGAAAAAACTCGGAAATAGGATTAAACTCCAAATTAGAAGGAAATTTAACAAAGGTCAAGTTCAATTCATATCAAATCAGAGTTCGTTCTCGTAAGCATGAGAATGGCAAATGTCTGCATACCAAGATTGGCTCGTTTCGCACTACACAGCAGCTCGCCTGCATGGCTGGAAACTCTTTCCAATGGAGTTGATGTTGCAGTCATGCCTAAGAGTTCTAGAGCAGCAGCCTAGAGATGAGGAAAACAATTTTCGCTTTTCCAGTAACTCAGAATATCACAGTCTATGCTCTCACGCTCTGTGGGGTTAGACCTGAACCAATCTTTTTCATTAGAGCTTCAGAATTAAAATTAGAGCATAAGAAATATTTCACAAATTAGATTAGAATTAGATTACCTGCATTTCACTCTAATTAGTCAGACAACTAGAATTATCTAGTTGTACACACTTCGGCGTAATGCCGCGAGTATAATGAAAGTTTGATTTGATTTCTAATCTTTACACCGCACTAAGGATGCTGAAAGTTGTAATTGCACGTTTCGGCAGCATTGATTCAGCTGCCCTCATCAGCAGTGTTTTCAGGCTGTACAAAACTGTGAAAAATTCAAATTCCTTGCGTTCGGGTTGATACTTGGAATACTGTAAATATGGAACGAAAATATCTTGAGGAGGAAAAACTAAGTCGCTGTAATTCTTAAAGCTGGACGTTTCGATGACGTAGATTCAGCTGTCATCATTAGCAAGTATAAGCAGGAAAGCATAATATTGAACAGGACGCTGATGAGGACAACTGAATCTATCTTGTCGAAACGTTTTGTTTTGAGAATCACTGGACTTTATTTTTCTCCTCACATTGGTGCTTCTGCGACAACATTCATGATGACTTTATATGTTTTACTCAGGGACCACGTGGGGGATCGGGTAGCCCTGGTAACCCCGGATTTTTGACTGGTGTCGAATCAGATGATCAACTGGCTGCTTTTCCTGGTCCCCCTGGACCTAAAGGAGCAAAGGTTTGGTTAAAGTCGATTTTAATGCGGCTTTGACTTCAAGAATTGTGTCCAATAATTTTAAGTAGAGGTGGAGCCAGCGAAAAAAATTTGGAGGCAGCAAGGCTTGATTTAAAACAGCGAGAAGCCCCTTTTTTCACCCTTAGTAATCAATCCCTAAAAATAGTTTTCATATGTCAAAAAAGAGAGGGAGGACTTCAGTACTCCCCTGGCTGCGTCATTCCTTAGAAGTAACGCTACAGTAACCTTTTCGTTTTAAATTCCGCATCACGAAATTAATGACGATTAAAATGAAAGTATGCTCAAATATTCACGACCCGCCACTAACACTTTTTGGCTTGTTTTCATGGAGGGTTGTATTATTAACATCATCTTTAACCAGCCGCTTGGCCAAGTAGTTACAAACATCGTTGTTGGCGCGGTAGGTCCTGAGTTGGATTCCCGGGCCGGTGAAATCTGACGTAGTGTCGCCAATGGCTCGCCACCGTTGCTACGTTTTTTCGCAGCTGTCCAGGGGCTAAGCCTCGGAGATGAGCCCCGCCACTCGTTACACGCTTCTGCGTAATACCGCGAGTATAATGAAGATTTAATAGTTGACGTAAAGAAGTGACTAATAAGCCGCTGTATATTCAAAAAACGCTATGTAACTTATTGCGATGTCTGTAGTGGTTGAAATCGAGCACAATTCTACCAGTCATTTCTACCTTTTGTTCTCCGCCAATTTTTTGTGTCCGTGGACCTTCTAGTTTTTATGTAAAGTACATAAAAACTTTTGTGTTCTTGTGGATTCCAGCACATGCAGTAATATTCCAAACGGGGCACCCCTTGTACTTTATAGGGGTTACCTCAATCAACAAACAATATCTGCAAGCTTTTAAGCCTAAAAATCCGAGTACGCTAAGCAATTTAATCCTGTGATTTTCAGGGAATGAGAGGGGAATTCGGAGAGAGGGGGACAGATGGTTTCCCTGGAGATGATGTAAGTGGTGGTTGGTTTTTTGCGACTTTTCTGGGCTGTCTGGGCTAGTTTTCTTCAAACTGGAGGTTCGCAAACCCATCTCCTCCCGGTAGGTTGCGAGAAGGTTTAATGTGGGTCGCAAAGTATTTTCTCTTGAATTGATATGACAAAACTCAATGTTAAACGCCTGAGTGAACTCAGGAAAATTTTAGACCCTTGGGGCCTCAAAAAAATTTGGCGTGCCAAGAGGGTCATGATGAATTAAAGAACAGTGGTCTACGCTGTAAGGATAGTATTTCCAGAAGTTTCCTGCGATGCGTGAAGGATTTTTGTTGTTTTTAGGGGGGTGATTTTATCGATAACAGTTTTAATGCGCTTTGGAGGGGCCCTGAGGGAGCTGCTAATATTACCAACTATCTAGTACGAGGGCTGCGATTAACTTGATTTCAAATGCTCACGAGTTTACAACTTCACAGCCTCGCGTAACGCACCTTGCTTATTTCTACCCCGGTAACCTCAACCGCAGTCAGTAGACCTCAATCGCGATATACGACATTCAAAAGTGTTCATTGCAATGAAGCACTATGTTCCTTTTTAAAAAAGTTCTGTTTGTTTATCTATGAATGCGAATTGTTTATTTGTTTGCATTATTAATCATGCGTTTGCTGTTAACAACTTTTGAGTCTTTTTTAAGTTAAGGAATGCTTATTCAGGCTTAATTGTTTCCCTTACGTGTTTTTGTAAATTTCACGTTGTTCTCCAGGGTTTCAAAGGAGCTCTCGGTAGCAAAGGTGAAAAGGGGGTAAGGGGGCCGGCTGGACCCCGTGGCCCCCCTGGAGTAGCTGGCGTCCCTGGGTTCGATGGCAAAAAGGTAAGTTTTGATATGGCATTTTTTGTAGCTATAGACTGGAGCTTAATTCCGGAGTCGGGTCAAACCAATGACTTTAAAAAATTGCTATTCACAGCTTCCCGCTTGACGCTCAGCATTGAAGGGGCAGTGAGTAGAACAAGCCGGCAAGTGTTGTGCCTTCAAGTATGACACTTATAGTGGGATTCCTCCTCTTGGCGTGGCAAACAGGTTGCCGGAAACTCCCTAAGTGATCTCGTTATGGCGTTTTGATTGCTTCCTCGTGTCAAGAGGATGAGAAAAAAGTTAAGTAATGCAACTCTTTAAAATCGGATAAGTTTGTCGAATTGTGCTTTTAAAGTTTTTGTTTTCACCAATAGCTGCATATGTTAAAAAAACATGTTGGCTTTGTGTTTAGGGCGAGGTCGGTGAAGAGGGATCACCAGGCACAGATGGATCCCCTGGAATGAAAGGAGAAAGAGGAATGCCCGGCCCTTATGGTCAATCAGGCCAGCCTGGACGCCCGGTAAGTGCTGAATTAATTTTTAGTAAAAAGAAATGTTTTGTTCTTTTCAAAAATTTTTATCTTTCTTGTTTAGAGTGGTGGTTAAAGACATCCCGTCGATACGGAAGGTCATGGGTTTGATTCGCGGACTAATGGCTCGCCACCGCTGCGACGTTTCTTCGTAGTTGTGTTGCCCACACGCGTAGCCGCGGAAATGACCCCATTGACCCCGCCACTCGTTACACGCTTCGGTGTAATACCGCGAGTGTAATGAAGATTCGATTTTTTTATCTCGTATCATTTTTGTGTTATAGGGTTTGAGAGGACCTGCTGGATCCCCTGGGTTTCCTGGCCCCCCCGGCGATCTGGGCATGAAAGGATCGATGGGTGAAGATGGGTTGGATGGGGAGAATGGGATTTCTGGGGAAGATGGTCTACCAGGGCAACCTGGGTTACCAGGCATTCCCGGACCACCGGGCTTGGGAGAAAAAGGCGAAGCAGGAAAACCAGGTGATTAGCGGCACGGTTGAATGTAATTCAGGCGTTCTTTGGGCACGAAAGCAACATTTGATCGTGCCCAAAAGTAGAACTTTTCAATTGTTGTGATTATATTTCGAATTCGCCGGCCAGTTGGCATAGTGGTGAAAGATATCGGGATCAGTGCGGGAGGCCTAGGTTCGATTCCTGGGACGGTCAAATCGAACACAGTGTCGCCAACAGCTCGCCAACGCTGCGACGTTTCTTCGGAGCTGTGTTGTCCAGGCGCTAAGTCGCGGAGATAGGCTCCGCCACTCGTAACACGCTTCGGCGTAATACTGCGAGTATGATGAAGACTTGATTTTGATTCGAATGTACAAATGCATTTAGGTCTGAACGGACTAAATGGACAGGATGGTCCAGCTGGTGTTGAAGGTCTTGCCGGACAAAAAGGAGAACCGGGTCGTTCCGGGCAGTCTATTCCCGGCGAACCAGGTCTTGATGGTGTCCCAGGGAGACCAGGAATCCCAGGACAACCCGGAGCAATTGGTGCTCCTGGTATCCCAGGAAAAATTTTGACCCTTGATGGCGAAATGGCTGGTCCGCCTGGTCTTCCAGGTCAACCAGGACGTAGAGGAGAGAAAGGTCTCCCTGGTAAGTGATAAAAATATTCCCGTTTCGTTCCTTTTGATGTCATCAGTGTAATTTGTACATGTCGAATAGAGTAGAGCTTCTGTAGCGTGGCGTAGTGGTTCGGAGCGTCGTTTTTTCGATGCCCTCGATCGTAAGGTTGATGGTTCAACTCCCACCCAAGCCTCGTTGTTGCGTCCTTAAATAAGATGCTTCACGATAATTATCTCTGCTTGGTGGAATCTAACAAGCAGCAAATCAAAGAAGTCAGAAGCAAAAATCAAGCGGAAAACTCGCAAACAAAGACAACTCCGAAGCAAGTCAGGGTTCGTCTTATGCATAGCTTCTCCGTCGCTTTCTCATGACAGGAGGATATAAATTAAGAAATCAAATTAACTTAAGGGGAAAAAGCCACAGTAATTCCTGACACTGGACGTTTCGACAACATACATTCAGCTGTCATCTAGAGCTTTCGTTTTGTACTGCCTTGCGTACACTGCTGATAGTGACAGCTGAATCTATGTTGTCGAAACGTACAGTTTTGAGCTTTACTGTGGTTATATTTTTTCTCTTTAACCTATTTTCGTTGTATATTTATTGTATTGTGAAATCAAACTTAATTAATCACGTTTTACATCTAAATTTAAGCGTCCAAAATCTTGTTGTTACTTAGGTATTTCTGGTATCAACGGCTTGCCTGGACCAAAGGGTCAAAAAGGAGGCGAATGTGATTGTTCTGATGCGTTTGGTGAAAAGGGGGAATCCGGATTGGTTGGTCCTCCTGGACTTCCGGGACTGAATGGTCTTCCTGGTCTAAGCGGCCGAAGCGGTGATAGGGGAGAGCCGGGGAATCCCGGAACTGATGGAGAAGAAGGGAAACCGGTGAGAAAATGGGAGAGCTTATTTTTTTTGTATTTAGTTGCATATTTATCCTCCTATCACGAGAAAGCGACCAAAGCGCTATAACGAGCTCGCTTAGGAGTTGCCGGCCATCTGTCCATCACACCAAGATTGGGTAATTCCGCTAAGTGCCTTTCCCAACGGCACAACAAGTAAACTTGCCGGTTTGTTCTCCACAGTCTCCCTTTAATGCTAAGCGTCAAGCAGGGAAGCATTGGTTTGACCCAACTCGGAATCAAACTTGTGCAAATGGAGATGTTAATTTGGAAGATCAAACGTGAAATATTTTGTCTGCTGGTGTTTCCTTCGGATCAAATTATGATCTTTACACAAACTCATATACTTGCCATTTTCATGCTGTCAATTTAAAGTTCGGATGGCCGAGTAATAAGAGCGTCTGCTTCTGAAGCTGTAGACTCGAGTTTTTTCCCAGTCGCGCCATAACCAATAACTGTAAAATTGGTGTTCAGAGCGTCTCTGCTTGACGCTCAGCCTTGGAGGATAACAAGCCGGCCAGTTTACTTGCTGTGCCGTTTGGAAAGACACTTAACATGATTCCCTCATGTTAGAGTGGCAAACAGGTGTGCAGTAACTTCTGAGCGAGCTCGTTACAGTGCTTTGATCGTTTCTTTGTGACAGGAAGATAAATATGCAACTGATACAATACAAAATATGCATTTATAAGTTCTGCGAATGCTTGATGTTTTTAAAAATTTACCTAGTACATTAGAGTTGAGGCATTTTTTGTATTTTTTTAACCAATTAAACCGAAAATTTGTTATTTTACGAAAAGGATCGATTCCACTAACAGAAAACTGATAAGTTCACAGTATAAAATCAAACTGTGAGCCATAAAAATTAAGAGTTTTAATCTTTAAAGACAAAAGGTTTATTAGTAGGACTTGAAATCGGCGCTTGGTGTGTTGAGTAAGAGCGTCCGCTTGATAGCCGGGAGACTGGGGTTTTATTCCCGGTCGGATCATGCTAAAGACTTGAAAACTATAGTATTCGCAGCTTCCCGCCAGACGCTCGGCACAAGCGGGGAAGTGCGAAGGGTTAAGTGTGTGTGTGTTGTTCGTCTTTTATGTCCTCTAACAGCGTTCAATCATTCATGATTGATATTTGTAATGGGCCGCCAATTGAGAATGGCCTAAACAATGTGTGCTTATAACACCGGCTGTCCCATGCCTTTACCTTTACCGATAAATCTCCGGGGTTGGTGGCAGTTTTATTGCATCTTCTTCGCTCCCACTTTTAATTGCCACTTCGCATTTAGCTACCTTATTTTTGAAACCTTTAATTTCAACGCTTTTCTCTTGCCAGCTGCAAAATAAGGAATCGTAAAATGCAATAGAATAGATATGATTGGCGTGTGGTTAAAAACATCGCTATAGGCGTGGAAAGTCTTGAGTTTGAATCCCGGTTCGGTCGAATCGGATACTGCGTCGCCAATGGCTCGCCACCGTGTGATGTTTCTTCAAAGCTGTGTTGCCCAGGCGCTAAGCCGCGGAGATGGATCCGCCACTCGTTACACGCTTCGGCGTAAGACCGCGAGTATAATGAAAATTTGGTTTTTGATTTGATGTATTTCTTTGCTTTTATGTAATTTTTATCTTCTTCGCACATATTTCAGGGTAGAAGAGGTCCTCAAGGGGCACCTGGACAGAAAGGTGCAAAGGGGGAGCCACCCTTAATCCCAGTTGATATTGTTGGGGATAAAGGTGAACCAGGGTTACCTGGAGGCGCTGGTCCGCCTGGAATCTCGGGAATTCGTGGACAAGATGGACGCAACGGCAGAAGAGGAGCTCAAGGAGAGAAAGTAAGAAAAAAAAGTAAAAACAATAAACAACTGAGGTTATTTTCAAATTATAATGAACTGAAAATTTAACAGTAATTGAGGAAAACTACAAAGTGAGCTTGCGCTCTTCGAGTCAAAAGCCATTCGGTATGTAGATCAATACGATCGGCTTCAGCCGTGAATCGAACCCGTCACGTAGAATCTGCAATGTGCGCGCGGTACCGCCATGCCATGTCGCTGAAGAGGAAATTTCGCTTTAAGGGTTTGAAGTTACTTTAATTAACCTATGCAGTTGCCAGTTGTAATGTACTTGGTTAATAATGTGACACGAATGTCCTAGGGCGGAACAGCCAAAATACTGCTGTGTTCAATACCAATTGGTCGAAGGCCTAGAGGCCGTCCCAGTACTCGATGGCGAGATTACGTTGAAGATCTTGGTTGGTTTCGCCTTGGCATCCCACCAGAGCATCTACTCTTCGTCGCAGAGGATCGAGATACTTGGAAGCTCCTACTCGAGCAACTACCCCGCGACCTCAAACGGGTCAAGAAAAGTTAATTTTCCTTTTTTAGGGTGAAAGAGGTTCTCCTGGGTTACCAGGTTTGGAGGGTTCGCCCGGGTTTACTGGACCAAAAGGCCGAGACGGAAGGCCCGGAAGAGATGCATTTGGTGTCCCTGGGCTAATTGGTGAAAAGGGCGAAAAAGGAGCTGATGGGCCCACGGGACCGAGGGGATTCCCCGGATCAAAAGGTAGGTGACAATTTAAAGAATTTAGTTTAATTCTTTGCAAAATGTAAAAAAATGGGCATTTACCCTGGGTATGTTATTTAGGTATCCCTGGGGAACCCATTTTTGTGGGTGATGAAATAAAAGGAGAGAAGGGGGATATGGGACCACAAGGAAGTTCAGGAGCCCCGGGAGTCAAGGGACAGCGTGGGCCTACGGGAGATATCGGCCCCGAAGGACCTGTTGGTGAAGATGGAATTCCTGGTGATGTTGGAGAACCAGGGTTGCCAGGTATTCCTGGAGAAAAAGGTGAATATTAAGAAATAAAAAAGGTAAAGGTAAATACTAAAAACAAAAAAGTAAATATTAAAACAAACTAAGAAGTGATTGCAAGTTCGGTTTGTCTGCGTGGTAAGTTGGTAGTTTTAAAGAAGATAAAATGTTTTTACGTCTTTGGATTTAAAAGTCAAATAATTACTTTTTTTCTGGGTAGATTTTTAGCTAGTAGCAAGTTTAAAAAAGGAAATGTAAACAAAAAACACAAAAGTACGTCGACACCTTCGTAGCGTCTAGATTAATCACGTGTGAAGCGTCACAGTCGCTGCTCTATAAACCAGAAAATGATAAAATTAAAAGATTTTTTTCCAGTTTTTGTGAATTTTCGTTTTTTACGTTTTTTGCAATTTCTTATTATTTGTGATTACCATGTTTAGGTTTTCGCGGTCCTAGAGGCAGACCTGGACCATCTGGGCTGCCTGGTTTCGCTGGACTCAAAGGTCCCAATGGAATGGATGGACGACACGGTACCCCTGGGGCGCCTGGAGAACCTGGAGAGTCTGTTGAGGGGGAATTTGGTCTTCCAGGTGCCCCTGGATTACCGGGGGCTGATGGACTACAAGGTGAACCTGGACCCCAAGGTTTACCCGGTCCTAATGGAGCCCCAGGATCCCAAGGCCTTCCAGGCCTAGATGGTGTCCAGGGATTGCCAGGAGAGCCAGGGACGCGTGGACCAAAAGGTAATTGTACATGCTCACGTGTGGCACGAATTTTTACAAGCTTGCTTGCTCAATCTCTCAATGAATTGGGACGTGTGGTTGGACAACACAGCTCCGAAGAAACATCGCAGCGGTGGCGAGCGTCTGCCGACACTGTGTCCCATTTAACCGACCCGGGAATCGAATCCAAAACTTCCCGCATCGATAGCGATGTCAAAACTACTACCCGCTTATAGTTTGATTCAACCATAATTCTTCTCCAGGTGAAAAGGGAGAAAATGCTTTAGTCGGAAATCAGGGAAATCCCGGTCCACCTGGTCCCCCTGGTCCAAGAGGAGGAATTGGAGAAGATGGGCCTAAAGGTGTAGTAGGGCCACCCGGACCCCCAGCAAGTGGGGTATTTAAAGGAAAAAAGGGAGAAGTCGGGCTTCCTGGAAACCAAGGTAAACCAAAGGAAGTTTAAAATGAATTTGCAGAAATCAATTTTTTGTGATAAATTTTCAGGGCTGCCTGGAGCAGCAGGGGATATTGGCCTCCCCGGATTAAATGGGGCGGACGGGGTACCTGGAACTCCTGGAATCCGGGGTCCGAAAGGAGAAGTTGGATTAGATGGTAAGATTTCGATATTTCTAGGACTTAGATTTCTTCAATATTATCGACAAGAATAACTTTTCACTAGGAGCTCAAAATAAGAGTGTGGAAAAAGTTTGGGTTTTTTGATTTTCAGTCTGTTTTTCATCCTTTGCGTTACATCTCAGTTGGCCGAGTGGATAGAGCGTCTGCTTCTGGAGCTGAAGACTTGGGTTTGATTACGAGTGGTGTCAAACCAATGGCTTTAATATTGGTATTGAGAGCTTCCCTGTTAGACTCTCAGCAGGGCACAGTGTGGAGAACAATCCGACAAGTTTACTAACTGTGTCGATTGGTAAGACACTGAGCAAGATTTTCTATCTTAGAGTGGTAGACAGATGACTGGCAACGTCTGAGCTAGCTCATTTATGATACATGAACAATTTCATTACTAGGAACTCAACCTAAATATGTGAGAAAGAGATTCGATTTTAATTTCCAGTCTGCTTTTTGTACCTTGCTTCACTTGAAAAATTCAGGCCATAATAACTATGCTTTATGACGATGGACGTTTTCTTGCAGAATTTCTAACTGCAATACCCAAAAGTTGATTTGTGTTTTTTTAGCGAAATCTATACTAGTGAGATTTAACAATAAAGGCTTACCGAAGTCTATCCAATCTAGCTATCCTGTTAGGAGATAATTCGGCTCCTCCGGCATCAGATTACGATGGCCGAGCGGTTAAGGCCGTGTCTCCGGTAAAGACTTGCTGCACCCAAAGGACTGGTGACACCTCACTAGTCGGTGCGGGCGTGGGTTCGAATCCCACTCGTAATCATATTTTCCAGATCACGTTTGAATCAGCCTAAGATCTTGGTGGGTTAGATTTGAGTTTAATTTATTAATTGAAATCTACACTACAAGACAATCATTTTTATTTTTTCGTATTTTTATGTATTGCCGCCTTGTATTTTGTAAACAATTAGCAAGTTTACTCCTTTTCGTTTAGGCCCTGACGGGTTTCCCGGTGCCCAAGGCTCGGCTGGTCAAAAGGGTGACGATGGCGAGAAGGGGGTGCCTGGAAAGGAAGGCTTGCGAGGGGAGAAAGGAAAACAAGGTAAGTAAAAAATTGGGGCACCATAGAGAGAAAAAAGGAATACAAAAAACTGTAGAGCAAGTATCATTAAAAGGTAGAGAGTAGACACAAGGCATAGTGATGTAATTGTATTATCTGGCCCGGAATAGCCTCGGACCTCCATCGTCAAGGGGGTGCCACACTTATAAAAAGGAGTTGTTAAATCGTGTCCGTGAAAAAAAGTTTGCTGCGAAGGTCAAAATCAAATCTGCGAAAAAGCACGACCCCCTTCAAACATTAGTCCTGGGGTCTCCCCCAAAGTTTTTCATGCGACCCCGTGTGCTGGAGCTACAAATGGTCGGTTTCATGCTGAAATTTACGAAGTTTTCTTTAACAATTCTGAGGATCCCTTGGGTATCAAACCCTGGCCCTCGGTTTTCAGCTCTATTTTTCTTGAAGACAAGTTGTAGTACTTTGTCATTGAACAGGTATGCCTGGCGAAGTTGGCCAACCTGGCTTGAAAGGAGAGAAGGGTATTATGGGACCCGGTTCAATCAAAGGGCTACAAGGTTACCCTGGTATAAAAGGGTCAACTGGGGACACTGGAGCTGAAGGGATACCAGGTTGGTGTTTTGTTTATTTTAACTTATTTTTGCTTAGATAAAAAGTGTCTCTTAATTGTTTAGGCAAGTGAAGCCTTTTGTCCACTTTTCTGTTATTAAAATGAATAACTGACTGACGTTATTTTCAAATATTTGAACTGAAAATTCAAATTGAGGGAGATTTGCGAAGTGAGCCTCCGCTCTTTTAGTCAGCAGCCACCCGGTATATACGTCAAATGTGATCGGCTCCAGCCATGAATCGAACCCGTGTCGTGGGTTCTGTATCCTGCGTGCAGTATTGCTAGGTTACTTGTTACGCTGACAAACGTAACTGATTTTTAGGCAAACCTGGTCCTGACGGGCTTCCTGGCGACAAAGGGCAACCGGGTAAAGTGGGGCGACCAGGCTTACCCGGGGTTGAAGGGGTACCGGGACAGAAAGGTGTAAGAGGAATACCAGGACGTAGAGGAAGCAAAGGTTCAAGGGGTGAAAAGGGTACGCCAGGCATTTCAGGGGTGCCTGGAATACCGGGGAGACGTGGTGACGATGGAGAAACCGGCCCTACTGGACCTCAAGGTCGTAAAGGTGAGGTATGGTTTGTTAAAATGTGTAGAGAGGTTAAATGCTAGAAAAAAACCCCTTATGGTGATATTTCTTGTCGTAAACAATTAAAATTGAATTGATCGTCTGTAGATTGGTTAAATACCGACGATTGGCGTCGTGATTAGAGACATGGTTATTGACGCGGAAGGTCATTCGTTCGATTCCCGGACCGGTCAGATCGAACACAGTGTCGTCGATGGTTCGACACCGCTGCGATTTTTAATCGGAGCTGTGTTGCCCAGGCGCTAAGCTGCAAAGATAAACCACGCCACTCGTTACACGCTATATCGTAGTACCCCGAGAATAATGAAGATTTGATTGGTGAACAAGTTTGTTTTTGCCATTCCACCGGCACAACACTTAATGTTTCTTTTAAAAAATTACTGAATGTTTTTGTCTAGGTGCCATTGGTGAACCTGGACCACCTGGTAGTCCTGGTTTAAATGGCCAGGACGGCTTGGATGGAAATCCTGGAGAAAAAGGAACGGAAGGCATGTCCGGGATGCCCGGGCTTCCTGGACTGTCGGGACGGCAAGGTTTGAAAGGAGACAAGGGATCTAGAGGATCCACTGGACAGCCAGGTAAAAACGATTCATCACAAGTTCAAATTTTCACTTTTTCTCGTTACTCTGGTCAAGTTTCGGTGATTTCTAGAAGAAAATTGTAGTGCGAGACCACGATTAATTATTAAATTGTAATAAGAAGGAAAAATAAAGCCAAGGTAGTTATACTGGACGTTTCGTTGACAAAGATGCAACTGTCATCATCAGTAGTTTTGTACTGCCTTGCCTACACTGCTGCTGATGACAGCTAAATCTATGTTGTCGAAATATCCAGTTTTCCGAATTACTGCGATTTTAGTTCTCCTCCTTAAGCTAGTTTAGTCCCAAGTTTATTGTATAATTAAGAATAGAATCGACAGCTTGTCGTTCTGATGAATGATCAAATTAAGATTTCAGCCATATCTTTTCAAATTTTTAAAGGAAATACATGGTTTTTAAAAGTTACGATAGTTTTTTTTCAAATCTTTTTGATTTTAGGTGGATTTGGTGCTCCTGGAATGCCCGGGGAGTTGGGTCCTCCTGGATTTGGTGGAGATCCTGGGCCAGCTGGACAGCCAGGCCGTCTCGGTCGAAAAGGAGACAAAGGTAAGAGTTACATTTACAACGCATCCCAGGTGTAATTAATTTCCAAGAAAATCGAACTCTTTCGAAATTTTTTATTTCCATTTAAAGTGACTTTTATAAGTAGTTTTACGAATGGCCGAGTTGGGCACAATTCGGATTAAGTAAGGAAGGGGAATGGGAGTTCCCCGGTGTCTTCGTGGCTATGGCACTTTTAGTCATTATAAAAAGCTATCGATAAGCTTATATTAAACTTATAGAGTTATGTGTTCAAATTTTTGTTTTTGTCTTGATCTGTTGTTTTCTTTTAGGTTTGAGTGGATTACCTGGAGCTGCTGGGCTGAATGGCATTCCAGGTAACCCTGGAGAAAGAGGATTTCCAGGAAGATCTGACACTCCTGGACCAAATGGGCCCCAAGGACCACAAGGTAGAGATTTCAACTTTTTTACGGAATTTGCTGTTTTGCGATTGTTTCATAACATAACATTTTTTGCAGGGGTCAAAGGTGATGAAGGGGAAGCGGGTCCCGTGGGGTTGCCCGGAGAACAAGGTATTCAGGGTCGTCAAGGCATACCAGGTGAAAATTAGGTTTAATTTGTTTTCAAGAAATATTATGGCTTTGAATTAGCGTAATATTACAGTTTTTATTCCACGCTGATGTCGTTAATTAAAGCGAAACAGCATCCTTGTGTGGCTTTGCTGTGTTAGAATGCGGTAATGTAATCAACTTGCAATGGAAAGCCACTTATATTTATTTGGACCGGTAGGTGGTGCGGTGGAGCTACTGCAGAGTCTGATGTTTGGCAACACTTCATCATCTTGTAAATCCAAAGCCTAGTCCCGAAATCAAACTCCCAAAATCCCCAAATGAAAGCTCAACTTTGAAACTTATTTTGACTCTTTTTAAGTCTGAAAAAGCCTAAAAAGCCTCTTACCTTACTACTATGGGCTGGAAATCAGTACGTTTAGACAAGGACACAACATTTAGGGGGCAGGGTCTGATTTGGACAATAAGAGGCCCCGTTTCATTCGCTCTTAGTGATCGATTTTGGCGAAAAGGGGATCCAGTGCCTGTTGCCTCCCCTAATTACGTCACTGCTTTTAGACCCTGCTTGCAAGAGCAGCTATGCAAAAGTTTTTCAATCTTTGAAAAAAACCCTTTGCTGATATTTTAAATGTTACTTTGATTGAATAATTTTTTCATGCCTAGTTTGAAACGGTGTTTCCATGTCAAAATTCGTCTTCAACCTGACACATACGGCAAATGGCAATTACTGGTTAAAGTCACCTTAAATTGACCTTAAAAAAAACTGACAACCGTCAAAACAAAAAAAATAACTAAAATTAATCGATTATTTTTTAGGTCGACGAGGAATTGTTGGACCACCTGGGCGTCCAGGTGATGTTGGTCGTCCCGGGGAGCCTGGCCCACCAGGTGAAGCAGGACCACCTGGCTTACCAGGGGAGCCCGGAGTACAAGGTACACCATAATTTGTGCATTTGGTAGTGTTTGAAATATCTTCATTTGGTGTTTTTTGTTCATTGCTTTGCTTTTGTTCATTCTTCAGCATTTGGTTACTGTTGTCAAAAATATCAGCTCAGATGGCCGAGTGTCTGCCTTAAAACTGTAGACTCGGGTTTGATTCCGAGTCTGGTCAAACCAATCACTTTAAAATTGGCATTCACAGCTTTCCAGCTTGACGTTCAGCATTAAAGGGACAGTGTGGAGAACAAGCCGGCAAGTTCACTTGTTGTGCCGTTGGGAAAGGCACTTAGCGGGATTCCCCCATCTTAGAGTGGGAGACAGGTGAGTAAGCAAGCTCGTTATAGCGCTTTGATCGCTTTCTCGTGATGGGAGGATGAATATCCTTTTACATGCATACAAAGAAGTTATTCTGATTTTTGTAGCCTATGGCTACTAATTCCAAAAAATAACTAACCCTGAACATAGTAACTGTGGGATGAAAATAGCATAAGGAGAAAAAAATGCCATTTTTGAAAATAGAAAAATCATTTTTGAAAACCTATTGATGCCCTGCATATATTTTTCAAACTATTGTCTTTAACAGGTTCCCCTGGATTTGACGGACAGCAGGGACGGCGGGGACAACCTGGGCCATCTGGAAGTAAAGGTCTTCCGGGAATTCCTGGTGTCAATGGAATAGATGGGTTCGAAGGACCCCAGGGAGATGTGGGGATTCCTGGAAGAGATGGGGATGACGGGCCCAAAGGTTAGTTTCATTTTTTCTCTAAGGCGTTCTGAAGAACATTTCGTTTTTTTTAACTGTGCGATTTTTTGCAAGATTTTAGAAAATTCTGCTTGAGAAACAGGATTTCGAAGATTAATAACCTTTAAAAACCTCGCTATTGGCACAGGAGGTATTGGGTTCGATTCCCGGGCCGGTTGAGTAGACGCAGTGCTGCTAATGGCTCGCCACCGCTACATTTGTTCGTAACCTTTAAAGACCTCGCTATTGGCACAGAAGGTATTGGGTTCTATTCCCGGGCCGGTTGAGTAGACGCAGTGCTGCTAATGGCTCGCCTCCGCTACATTCGTTCGGAGCTGTGTTGCCCCGGCGCTAAGTCGCGAAGATGGACCCCGCCACTCGTTACACGCTTCGTCATAATACTAAACGTATTATGATGTATAATGAAAACTATATTTGACTTTTGATGTGATATCTTGATTAATTTGTTATATAACATTTTTATTGAACAGGTGCAAAGGGAGATGCGGGCTTTATTGGGTTACCAGGGCTTGTGGGTTCGAAAGGTTTACCCGGACTTAATGGCCCCCCGGGCAGACCCGGCTTGCCTGGCGTTCCGGGTGACAATGGAGAAAAGGGAGCCCCGGGCATAGCGTTTGAACCAGAAGAATCATTACCTGGTCCCAAAGGAGATATGGGCCGCCCAGGTCCAGCAGGCTTTAGAGGTCCCAAGGGTCAAGCTGGAAGAAGGGGACCTGTAGGATTTAAGGTAATGATTTGTGCTGAAACATTTTGCCTTGTATTTAGTTGCATAATTAACCTCTTATCGGGAGAAAGCGGTCAAAGCGCTATAACGAGCTCGCTCAGGAGTTGCCAGCCATCTGTCTACCACTTTAAGATGGAGGAATCCCTCTAAGTGCCTTTGACAAAGGCACAGCAAGCAAACTTGCCGGCTTGTTCTCCACACTCTTCCTTTGATGCTTAGCGTCAAGCAGGGAAGCTGTGAATACTAATTTTAAAGTGATTGGTTTGACGCGACTCGGAATCAAATCTGAGACATCAGATTCAGAGACAAAGTTCTTTCTGCTCGGTCGTCTGAGTTGTATTTTTGATCATCTTCGGTATGATTGAAATATCTAATCGACGTGCTCTTGATTTTTTTTACTTTCAAAAATATAAAAAGCAATGGTCTGCAACACAGCATATAATGGCCATGGGCATGCAAAAAGTGTTTTTTCTGAATTATTTTTTCTATCATGTTTTTGTTTTTTAAATAATTTTTAGCAGTTTTTGATTTTTGTCGTTTGGAATCCCTAGTTCTCTACTTATTTGTTTTTTCTAGTTTTAAAATTTTTACATTTGTAGGAAAAATGTTTTTATTTTAGGGTGAACCTGGTCTGAGAGGCCGAGACGGCCAGGACGGAATACCTGGCGTCCCTGGACAACAGGGAAATTCAGGTCCACAAGGATTTACTGGTCCAAGAGGAAACCCAGGTAAAGATTTTGAAAATTTTTGAATGAAACCGAGGCAGTTTTTGAATGAAACTGATTTTTCAACGAGATTGTAAAACGCAGAAAAAGTTTCCACGTATTAGTTTGATTGTTTCTTATATCAAAATCAGATTATTACCCTCGCGATATTACGCTGAGGCGAGTAACGAGTGGCGACTGGCGAGGCTATCTCTGCGGTTTAGCGCCTGGACAATGGAGAAACGTTGCAACATTGGCGAGCCGTTGGCGACGCTGTGCCGGTTTAACCGGCCCAGGACTCGAACCTCAGACCTCTAGCACCGATAGCGTGTACTTAATAACTGAGCTGACCCGCCAGTTTAATTTTTTCTTCTGTAGTAATTAATAAAACAAGAAGTTTCTTTAGATAAGGAAGCTGCGAACTCGCTAACATTTGTAATCGAGTGCGAGTTCACTAGAAATTTGCTGGCTCAGTGCGAGTTTGAGTTCGTCATTTATAATCCAGATTCAAGCAGTTTCATGGAGTTCTTGCATGTCTCAAAACTCAACTTTTTTCAAAATCGAGTTCAGAAACTTTTATTTTTCAAGCTCGAGTTTGGCAAAAATGACCTGGTTTAGCGTAGCGGGTTTGAGTCCGGGTTCGAGTTCGCAGCCTTGTTTAGATGTATCTTTTTCAAGTAGTTCCGGTAACTTACAGGTAGGAAAGGCAAAGCAACAACTATCAAAATACAATGAATATGGGACGAAAATAGCAGCTAAAGGAGGAAAAATAAAGCCGCTGTAATTCTTGAGACTGGACGTTTCGACAACATAGATTCAGCTGTCCTCATCAGCAGTTTTGTTCTGCCTTGCTGAGTGCTGACACTGCTGACGATGACAGCTGAATCTATGTTGTCGAAACGTCCAGTTTTAAGAATAACTAGACATAAATTCAACTTTGCATTATTTGTGGAGTCGCTTTTATATTTAGAACATTTTTTGGTTCTTCAGGTCTTGACGGAGTTCCAGGGCGGGACGGAGTACCTGGGCCATCTGGACATGTCCGCCCCCCGGGACAGTTGATAGTAAGACACAGCCAAACAGTAGAGGTTCCATCCTGTCCGACCGGGATGAAGAAATTGTGGGACGGTTACAGTCTCTTGTACATGGAGGGGAGCGAAAAAGCCCATGGGCAAGACCTGGGTAAATATGAACCCATAATAATAATACTGTAATGATACATTTCCATAGTGTTCTTTCCTGACGGAAAGTCAGGTTAAAAGTGCTTAACAAAAACAAGGAAAAACGTAACAGTGAAAAAAAGTAGAATTAAACACAGTATAGATGAAAATATAAAGTGGCGATGTTACGTTTGAAAATATGGTCTTCGGTATTAATTTAAAGTCTTTGAATTGGCAAGAATGTTTACAGTTGGGCTGACACTGAATGTAGAGTGACAAATATAATACTACCCAAGATCACAGTGAAAAAGAAAAAAAATTTGCACAGTGTCAGTTTAAGCTTCGGCAAGATTTGCATCAAACTGTTAACAGTGTAAAATTTCACTTTTGTAAAGTATTTCATATCGTTAATAGTTTGATGCATAGGTATATCGAGCATGAGGGACGCTTTTTTGCGTTAAATTACGAAATTACAATCTTTGAACAGTATGTTTTTGACGTAAAGGTTTTGCAAACAGAATTTTGTGCGGTTTCGATTTTAAAATTTTGCAAGCCTATTATCATAGCTTTGATAAAGATTCATGTTTTGACGATTTTTGACAAATTGGAATAACCTCAATATTTTGGATTTTTTGAAATTTTGCAAGTCTGTAGCCTTGATAAAGATTGATATTTTGGCGATTTCGGCAAAATTGAAACAACTTTAATATTTTGGATTTTTTGAAATTTTTGCAAGTCTATGATTTAATGAAAATTGATATTTCGACAATTTTTGGAGAATTGGAATAACCTCAATCTTTTTGATTTTTTGAAATTTCGCAAGTCTATCACTGATCTTGAGAAAAATTGATATTTTTTGGTGATTTTGGCAAAATTGGAATAACCTCAATCAATATTTTTCATTTTTTGAATTTTGCAAGTCTATGGCCTCAATAAAAATTGATGTTTTGGTGATTTTAGCGAAATTGGAATAACCTCAATATTTTGAATTTTTTGAAATTTTATAAGTCCATAGGCCTTGATAAAAATTAATGATTGATATTTGGACGATTTTTGCAAAATTAGAATTAGGTTATCTCAAAATTTTCGAATAATGACTCCGAAATAGGTGCCATGGCAGAACAACTTTTTGACGTCATGACACTCGCTAGAATCTGGCTTAAACGTTACTCTGTATTCGAGCCTGAGATGAAAATTGGCGTAGCCTCAATATTTTTTGCTTTCCATTATCGTTAATGAGCAAAAATTTCCACAAGTGCATTTCGTGTTGTTAAAACGTTCAAGCATAGCGTTATCGACTGGGTAAAAATGCTTTTGCCCTTTTCAGTATGAAGCGATTATGTTAAAAATTCTCCATTATACTCGCGGTATTACGCCGAAGCGTGTAACGAGTGGCGAGATCCATCTCCGCGGCTTAGCGCCTGGACAGCGCAGCTCCGAAGAAACATCGCAGCGGTGGCGAGCCGTTGCGACATTGTTTTCGATTTGGCTGACCCGGGGATCGAATCCCAAGCCTACCGCATCGATGCTTGAACTGCGACGCCAAGCGGCTGGTTTTTAAGCAATTGTATTTTTTTCGACGCAGGTCAAGCGGGTTCATGTTTGAAACGTTTCAACACAATGCCCTTCATTTATTGCAACACAGGAGGCTTATGTCGCTATGGTAACCGCAACGACAAATCCTATTGGCTCTCGACTACGGCCCCAATACCTATGATGCCAGTGAATGTTACAATGGTGAGTAAACTTGGGTCAAGAAATGAACTCATATTCATTACTTTTTTTTAAATTTATTTAGGATTTTATTAGGCCTATGATCTAATATAATCTAAAGGATTATGCACTGTACAAAGGTTATCACTACATGACCCTGAAAAGCAATATTTTGCTTAGGCTTGATCTTTTTCGACTTGGCGGGCTGGGCTGCAGGGCCGCATTATGACTTTGGGATTTGGAAAGCCCCTATGCTAGTTTTGGGAGGATTCCATGTTTTTTGCAAACCTGATTTTGAAATTAGCAGCTGACGTTTTAGCGGTCGCAATTTAGCGACTTTTTGTGGCACGCACCTGACGGAAGCCCGCGGGGCTATAGCACCTCTCTAGTCCGGCCCTTTGGGCTTCCTAATCCAGTTAACAACAGCAGCAGCAAGAAGCTAGTTTCCATACTTGAACAGCTTTTTCGGTGAACTTTGTGGTTTGTCAGCGACATGGCCTAGCGGTACCGCGCGCAGGTGACAGATCCTACGTGACGGGTTCGATTCGCGGCTGGAGCCGATCGCAATTGACACATTTAACGGGTGGCTGCTGACTCGAAGAGCGCAAGCTCACTTCGCAGTCTCCCTCAATTACCGTTGAATTTTCTGTTCAATATAATTTGAAAATAACCTCAGTTATTTATTTATTTATTTTTACGTAAAACTTGTTTTAGGTGAAAGAACACATAAGTCGTTGCACAGTGTGTGAATCTATGTCCGTTGCAATGGCGGTTCACTCTCAGACCATAGAAATTCCAAGTTGTCCTACTGGATGGAACAGTCTCTGGTTTGGATACAGTTTTGCTATGGTAAGTTGGAAAAAATGCTCGGTGTTTTAGAAATGTTATGTTTGGTAAATTAAATTTAAAGTGCGTGATTTTTTATATTTGCGGTTTTTTTGTTCACGTTGTTGAATTATTTCACTTTTTTGTTTTCAATTCAATACTTGATATGTTTTTATTCTTTGCGAGATTACGAGCTTGCTATTACTACATGGTCTACAACTTTTGTGAAAATTTGTCCTAACGAACAACTGAATTTTTTTTTTGTTTGTATTAATGTATGCTTTCTAAATAACAAACTTCCAAATTTATTTTCCTTTGTATAATAATCTAGTTGTTTTAACGATAACAATGTTTTGTAGCTATTGCTTCTTATTCCTGTTGGTACAAATGCTGTGTTTTAGCGTTTGCACAGGGTCGGATTTACCATTAGACTCTGCAGCCTGAAGCTTAGGCAGGGGCAGAGGTGGGCATTTAGTTATCGGCGATAATTTATTACAATTATCGTTATCGCTGAAAATAGTTTTAATTTTTGATTTATCGATTAGCAGAGGCAAACATGTCATCAACATACCTTTTGGCTTTGATTGTTTAAATTCGACCTTGCATTTGCATGAAATAAAGCTGCTTAATTGTGGTGAAAAACTTCAAATGTTTATTATTTTTAGCATACCGCTGCTGGTGCTGAGGGAAGCGGACAATCTCTTTCCAGTCCTGGATCCTGTCTCCAAGATTTCCGTGCAACTCCGTTTATTGAATGCAACGGAGCCAGAGGTCATTGCTTTTACTACAACAACCAGTACAGCTTCTGGCTTTCTTCCATAGAAAGCGATCAACAATTCACTATTCCGGTTCCCGAGACTCTAAAAGCCGGTAATTTAAGAACACGTGTCAGCCGGTGTCAAGTTTGTACTCGGCTTGTCAATGCTAATCTTTTCATAACTTGATGTTTTTAGTTTAAATGCGTTTTGAGTGAAGTTGCTTTAACATCAGTGCTAAGTGTTCGAGCAAAAAAATCAGCATATTTTTTATGAAATCATTTTTTTTAAGTTTCAATACAGGGAAAGGCTTTTTTGTGATTCTTTTACACATTTTTTTACTTGTGTTTTTTTGCCATTCATTAACCAGTGATAAATGTACTCAGCATAATACAGGTAGTTTTGGTGCAAATTTTTCTAATGCATTCACTTGTTATGTTTCTTCGTTTATTTCTTTGCTTTGTGTAGGATTTTTTATGAAAAAAATCTCAAGGATCAAATTTTCATTTTCTGTGGTCTACAGGTTTTTTTCTTGCATGGCTTCATCCAACCGTGATTAGTTCCAGCTAATTTTTTTTTGAAAATCTGCAAGTCGATAGCCTTGATAAAAATTTATATTTTGACGATTTTTGCAAAATTAAAATAACCTCAAAATTTTCATTTATAACACCGGAAAATCACTATAATTCTGTAACACGAAGACTCGCACTTGCGTGTTTTTACTTGTACTTTTTCGATGTTTTTGCATTCATGTGTTTTAACTTTTATTAATTGGTGCAGTTGATATCCTGGGTAGTAGGTTTAAAAATGTGTCTCATGACCAAAAATTTCTAGATGTGTTTGCAACAAAAATTGTACATAATTATTTAAATCTTGTATACCACGACTCATGAACCCTGTTTCGTTCCGCCAGCATCATCAATATTCTGATATCATAGTTGCAACATTATGATTGAACAAAGCCATCTTGAACTTCTTCTACTTTCCAGGTTGTGTGTGTTAAAATTTTATTGCTGTGTAATGTATGTACTCGATTAAAGACTCACTTCGTTAAGTGATTGTGTAGAATTAGTAAAAAGATACACGGTTAGCAATGCCAGTATAACTATTAAATGGGAACTGAAGTGCAAAAATAGTTTTTTACTAAAGGCATTAAAAAACACGACAAATTCAAAATTGACATTAAAAGTTTTTAAATGCTTCTGGTTAACGAAAAATCGGCGTTTAAAATTTAATATGATTTCTCATTAGTGTACCTTTTACGCAATGATGCGTGAAAAAGCTACAACTGCAGTGTTCGACAACCGAAATCTCTTTGTCTGACCAAAGACCGAACACCGCGGCTGTAACCTTTTCACGCATCAATGCGTAAAACACACACTTATAAAAAATCGGATTAAATTTTAAACGCCAATTTTTCGTTAACGAAAAGCTGTCAAAGATTTTTAATGTTATTTTTGAATTTGTCGTGTTTTGTAATATCTTTAGTAAAAAAATATTTTTGCACTTCCCCTTTTAATATTCCGAAGGAATCAGTGCCTTAATAGCCATTGCGTATTACTGCCCTCTAGCGGTTAAACTGATTAAAATTAACAGCCACTAGCTGTCTATTACGAAAGTCACTTATAACACTAAGTGGAGCTATAGGATAGAATTTTACTTTGTTAATCACAATCGTCATCTAGCGGTAGTTACAAAAAATGTTATGAACACTAGGTAGAAGTCTTTATTAGCTCTTAGTCACCCTCAAAGGATTGTTTTTGCAAATATTAACAATCGCTAGCTGGCGTTAAACAGTACAATCACCTCCTACATGTCATTAAATCAATAGTTTTTGATCACTAGGTGGAGCCCAGGATAACAATATTATAAAGATTTTCTTACAGTTAAATCCGCTGCAGTAACATAGTTTTGTTTATTCAGTTTTAACCAATTTTCCAGAAAGATTCATTCATGAAGGAGATAATAACATGAAAAAAATGAACAGAGTTTGAAAAAAAATTCACCGACTAGACAGTCAAACGCAATATAAAGAACACAAAAAAGTCTCGCAAAAATTGCTAAGTTTGCGATGCGAAATAGATCGCTGCATTTGGATAATGGGATTTTTCGCCCGCCTAAATTTTACCCGTCATGCTGGGTCTACACAAACGCAAACAAATACAAGCAAAACTATATACGACTCATCACAATAAGTTGAAATTGAAAGCAGCGCAAAAACGGGATCAGAAACCTCTCAGCATTGTTTGATATGTTCTGATAACAAGGCTAAGCATAACCAAACCAACAAAACCAAAATCTCGCTATGATTCTCATTCCTCGAAAATATTCATAAATGGGCTGAAGACTGAAATAATCAAAATGAATTAATTGAAAATTTTCAGTTAACAAAAAAATTAACTGAAAATATTAAACGATCGCACTCAACATTATATCCTGACGAGTCTGTTTCCTCAGTTATACGCTTATAGAGCGCCCAAAACGAATAAGATTCACCATTACAAACCAACAGCTAACTTATCAAACGCATAATCACTTCAAATCTTCGCTACTGTTTAAGTTAATCAGAGCAGTTTTTCAAAACATTTTGAACCTTCTCAAGTTTCGCTTCAATCAAACATTAAAAAACATTGAGAATCAAGGACACATTATTGAGTAGCTGAATTTCTACAACAAAAATTTTATTTCACATTCACGATTATTGTAGATGATTTCCAGGGAAATTTTCCCGATAAATAATACTGTATTTTCAATTCAGGGCCGTGACTACGCAGTAAAGGGCAGCAGGCAAAGATCAAGGACACTAAGAGGATGACTTTAAAAGACCATTTTTTGTCCCCGTAATTGTTGTTTGTACCCAGCCAGGTCCTACCAAAAGAAAGTTATGGCCTTGGTTAAATTGCGCATAAACCAAAAGTGATTTAGCAGCAATGCGATACACAACAAAAACACGCTTCAATGAAAACGGACATGCGAGGATGATTTGTGACAAGTAAGCAAGTCCTAAACACCAACAAAATGACCTTACTATACCGAACATTATCGCAATATAGCAGAAAACATCAAAATCGCGCTCATTAAGATTCTTAGTCGATCCTATGCACATAGTAGCCGCTACAATAAAAAATAAACGCAAGTTTAACCACTGATACAAAAGCATCCAATTTGTTCAAACAAAAGGAGTTTTACATGATTGGCTATTTGTATCTCTCAAGAACAAAACGTAAGGATTCCGTTCGTTACATGCGAAAACTAAGCAGTCTGGCAAAACAACAAACAGAAAATTAAAGAACATCATCAAGAAATTGATTAAGAACAGTTGCAATTTCATTACGATTTGATTTTTCTTAACATATCAATAATAAAAATTTATTTTAGCAATGTTATTCGAAACCCCTATTGCTACCACTTACAAGCGAATACGTTAATCAACAAATTGCACAATTGCCCAGCCCACATGCCCTATTTTCGTGGGGTTAGGCCCGTGGTTCTGCATCATAACCAATTTCTTGATGTCATAATCACTTTCAATTATGACACCAAAAATTGATTATGACGCAGAACTACAACTAAGAACCGTGGTAGCCTACAAAAGTTGGACATTGGACAGGGTAATTATTGTACATTTTTGGCAGTAGCATGGGCTAGCGGGCAGAAATTGTGTAAATCACTGCACAACAACTTAATATATCGCAGTAATACCGAGGCAGTCCCAGTTTTAAATATCCAAAACTTTTTTATGTCTCAAAAACTGACAAGCACCATTTTGGCGAAAAACATCAAGCCAATGCCAAACAACAAAAAAAGCACTAAAAACCCAACATTAGAAGCATGTGCGTGCAACCAAACCTGTAGAATCAAGCCTAACACTGATGCACCTTTGTTGTAACTGAAAATTCGCCCCAAAATCTGCAACAGAGTAGTTCAACGGCCACAGCAAACGTTGAGACACGATTTGATTACAGCACGGGCTCTTAGTGCTTATCATTTGCGCGACGACATGTGTATTGACTAGACTTCACATTGATATCGCACAACAGCTACAGAGTATTGCTAATATGTCTACTTTTTGCGTTTTGTGTTTGTACCTTTTGATCCAATGCCGTAAGCGCATCGAGTTTCAACATCAGTCCAACTAGATTGTTCATCCGAAGACAGCTCATCGACAGTGGTGGTAGATTTTCTCTTTCTCTCTGGAGATGCCTTTTTCTTATTTTTCATTGGATTACTTTGCTGTAGTGTCTCAATGTCAACAAATTGAACTTGCTGTCCTCCGGTACGAGTGTGGAAAACTTCCCCTTTTACAAGTTGAGTTTTGAGTTCACCGTCAGCATCTTCGCTTTGATGGGTCAGCAGATATTTGTTGGCAGTAGCAACATCTTTAGGTGACGGTACATTCACCACACGATTTGGCCGAATATTCGGCTGCAAAATTGTTTCCGGTTGGACAGTAGTGTTGGGGTAGTGGGCAAGCCAGCCATGATTAGTCGTGCAAGAACGCCGATGCTTTGGAGCCACTGGCGGAGCTGGTTCCAGCGCAACAGACTTTTTCTTTTTCTGATGCAAGTTATTTTCCGAATTCGATTTATCGCGGAGTGAATTCGGTGGTTTTCGATCTTTCTCCGTCAACAAATTTTCAGCCGATTTAGATCGTCTTTTGTGTGCTAGCCTGGTGTGAGAACTGACAGAGCTACTGCTTGATGGAGCAGAAGATAAGGGGGTAAAAGGTCGGCGAGTCAGAGCACGGCCTTCACGAACATCTGGAGTTCTGGGAACTCTTTCTTTACCGTCAGCAATGATGTTTTTTAACTGCCGCAGTCGCTCATCTTTTACCCACATTTTCTCCTGCATTTCGGTCTGGACGTTTCTAACACGCTTTTCACATTCACGTTCCAGTTGAACTTTTGTGTTCTCCACCGCTCCTCGCAGCTTAGTGTGCATCTTCTGAGTTTCCATGTGCGAGTTCTTGAGCTGAACTTCAGCCACATTAAGCTGATCTTGAAGCTGCTTTTTGTCTTTTTCAAAAACTTGAGTCGTTCGAGTCAGAACTTGATTTTTTGATTCCAACTTTTTAACTTGCTTTTCAAGCCGCAAAATTTCCTTGTCTCTGCAACTTAACTCGTTTTCAGCTTCGCTTAGTTTAGTTTCAAGATCCCCATTATTATGAAGATTGCTTGTGATGTTGTTTCTAAAAACGGAAGAAAGGTGCGCAACTTCATGGCTGGTTTTACTAACTCTGCAAATTCGGTTTTCCAAAAATGAAATTAAATTTGGCAACGTATCGCAATCCATAGAATCAGCGACATCAATGTTAGGAAATCCTTTGAAAGCTAGATCAACTCCTTCCCAATCACTTTCCAAATCACTTGATATTGAGCTTTGACTCGATTTGGGTCGCTTAAAAAGACGATGACTAGAAGCTTCGCTGCTCAATTGTCGAGCAGCGTTAAATCTTTTCCTTTTTTCTTCTTCTTCACGTTGCTTCTTTTCGAATGCTTTTTGACGAACTTGCTCTCGATCAACTCTGTATTCTTCTGATCTTGCGACTTCTACCTGTTGAGCTACTTCTGCAAATTGAGCTACATGTATATTTTCATCAAATTCTCTGACGTTAGGATTGAAACACACAACCATCTTCACTTTACCGTGGCCTTCAAAATAGCTTTTGAACAAATGAGTCAGTTTGGAGTTTCGATATTTCACCATCTCAAACGTTCCATTCTTCTGGTTTTCTCGAAGCTGCTCCAGACATCTTCGCAGCGTCATCAGTGAGCTGTTAATATTCCCAGCTTCACGGAGTCTCTCTCCTCCAGCTCCAGTGCGACCCATCCTCTCGCTTCCAGCTAAATCAACTAACGAAAGCTGGCTGATGCCGATTAAACTCTTCTCCGGCAACAAATCTTCGCCCAGTGGGTCTAGAGGAGCTTGCACTAGTCTTATATTAAAGATACTGTGAGAGCGACTTGACTCTGCGTTCAGCTGAGTGTGGGCAATCCTACGACGCTCCTGGCCCTGCTGGAAAGCCATGAAAGCTTCTTCTGTGCTTTTTACTTCAATTTGAGTAACACCGTAAACAAACATATTCTTGTTTCGATCTTCTCGAAGTCTACGAGATTGCGGAGGTTTCGGTCGGTTGAATGGATCCAATTGCACTTCACCCAGTAAATCATAGATGTAATCATTGTAGATTTCAACGTAAGATACGAATACAGCGTATCGGAATTCTTCTTGGTTTACATCTTCAAAAAAACACTGCTCAATGTTATTGAAAATCTCAGTGTTGTTTCTGTGTCGTTTCGGTGTTTTGGGAGTTTTCAATTGAGGTAAAATATCTTGTTCTTGCTTCTGTAGCATAGCTGCTGCTTCAGATTGAACTTCAAACCCATTCATACCGTCGGGAACAAAGACATATTTAGAAGCTTGAGCACCAGCAATAGAATTAAAAATCATATCTAAAGATCGAGGAAGAAACCCAGGTTCTTCAACGGTTCCAGTCATGGTATACGTTTTTCCTGAGCTTGTGACACCATAAGTAAACAGCAAACCGTTTTTTCCTTTCATCAAATCTTCGACCATAGGCTTTGCAACACAGTTATATAACTGACCTTGAGTAACATCCTCATCATACAATCGATAAAATTGGCACTCAGTAACTTTGCTTGACGATACAAGTTGCAGAGTAGTATCGCTTAATATCTTAATGCAGCCAGACTCAGAATTATCGGTCAGATTTCTAATACGTGCACACACTTCAACGGGGTCCATAGGAGCAGCTCTTGAATATTGGGATTGCGAGCTCCCCTTCCGAGATTTCATAGGCGTTCTCTGAGGCCTCATAGTAAAAGTAACACAACAAACTGAAATTACATAAAGAAAATTAGGCCAAAAAATCTGAAAAACACGTCAATTGTTAATTACATCCCGTGTGGTAAAAGCGTCTGTCTCTGCAGATGTAGACTCGAGTTTGATTCCGAGTCTGGTTAAACCAATCACCTTAAAATTGCCCTCACAACTTTCCCACTTGACGCTCAGCATTAAAGGGACAGTGTGATGAAGCGGGCAAGTTTACTTGTTGTGTTGCTGGGAAAGGCACTTAGCGATATTTCCCCACCTTAGAATGGTAGGCAGATGGCTGGCCACTCCTAAGTGAGCTCGTTACTGTGCTTTGATTGCTTTCTCGTGATAGGACAAACATGCAATACACCTACTATTATAATTGAAATTAACGATATTTACATGATATGCATTTTATCAATACATGTTCTCTGATGGTGCAAGCAATTAAACGCAAAAAAAATCTTCTACAGCCACAACTCTCGGAGAAAGTGCTCACGTTCTTCACATAAACAGGTTTGAAAAATAAAACCACAGTAAATCTTAACACTAGACGTTTCAACAACATAGATTCAACTGTCATCATCAACAGAGTAAGCAAGGCAGTACAAAACTGGAAGAGCTAAAATTTACAATTCTAGCTACATGTTATTGCCTAATCCAAGCAACAGATCAAAATAAATTGTATAATTATAACGTCATAAACTAAAAGCTAATAAAAAGAGTAGCGGAGTTAAATTAACAATTAAATAAAGAGGGGGGCGGATTTGGAGTCAACGCTAAGCAATGGCTCATATTTTTAAATATAAGTGATTCGAGAATTAATAAGCGTGCAGAATCACCAGCGCTGCTAAGAATGTCCGGTAGAGCAAAGTCCACTTTATGGTAAGGATTGTCCATTAAGGTTATTTTGACTCCTAATCAATAAATTTATCTAAGTCTGTTAAAATCTTCCGACTAGAATACGCCTCGCTGGTCTTGGCAATGGTACAATTGAAAGTTAGCGATTTAATTACAACAGAGCCAAAAAACAGCTCAAAACACTTGTGCAGAGTTTAGCACCATGGTTCAAGACCTAACTCAACACAGGCTTACAGCGTTCATAATGACATCAGAAGTGAGCTGAAAAGTCCACCCAGGTGTTTTTGCTGTTTCCATTGTAATTAAGTTCGCTGTTTTTGTTTTTTCAAAACTTCATACCATGAAAAGTCTGAATATTCTTACCAATCATGCGTTCTTATGTGTTGAGCCTAATTAAACAACTTGGTTATAGGTTATTACAAATGGATGCATTAATCTCCTTAGTTATTTTTGACATTGAAATTTATTTTTATCGTTACATTAGTTTTGTGAGTGTTCACTGTTTGTGATGTAGGAACTTTTGATTTTTAATTTCCTATTTAAATGCGATCATAGTATCTTGCAACACTTGTGCAGCAATCGATCACATAAGAAGGCAGAAAAAGGCTAGACTGGTCAAGTGGTCAATTGTGAAGCTCTGTATAGTGACATCGCAGTTTTTACAATGATGCCGCAATTTTACTAAAGGCTGAAATATAAACTAGTGTTTATTCGCAGTGCAGCCATCAGTAAACATTACTTTTCCACAATGGCCCTTGTGGTAAAAAGGTTGCCCACCCCTGTTCTACGTAATGTTATAAGGACACCAGTATCAACAAATTCACTTGATTGACTTATCTTTAAAAATAGAGAGGGGCTGTCTTGAATAGCACGAAACATAAATAAGGTTAGCTATGTAATAGAACTTTTGAATGATACAGATACTTCTTAACACTGAAACAGCTATGACAAACTGGTCTATGAGCGTAATAAGATACCTGTATGTTATTGATATTGGTATGCGTTTTTACTGTTATAGGGTATCAGCAGTTAGAATGCAGAACTGACATGTACCAGTAATTACGTAATGTATGGTAGTTTTGTCTCTATCATAAGAGTAACCTTTTAAATTCATAATTAGTCATAAGTAGGGTGATTTTTTTGTAACCTAAAAAACTTAAAAATGTAACTTTATTTTTGTAAAAAAGTAACCAAGAAGTAACTTTATTAAACGAATAAAAGTAAAACGAAAATAGTTGCAGCCAAACATGAAAAAGGCCCAGTTCTACCTCGTGCTTAAGTTATAGTGAACACACATGTAGTGTTTTACATTTTGTGGTAGAAAGTTTCTGTCCTTTGCAAGTAATTTGTTAAGCATAGAAAAACTTCTTTCCACAGAAGCAGTTGTTGGCTGGCACCAAAGAGGCACCTTAGTGTTTGTAGATTGTAAATTTATCTTTCTTGCATCAATCCAAGACAAAAAACTAGAAAAATTGTGCAAAAAAGCACGAAAACCAAAATACAACCTAAAAGACAAAAAGTAACTTTTTGTAACCTTATAACTTTTTAAATACTGACCCTACAGCTGTGAAAATTTGGTTAAATGCTTTTTATGTTAATTGGAGCTAGCAAAAAAAAGTAACTTCTGTAACCAAAAATCGCCCTAGTCATAAGATATAACAGCCACATAAATAGCCACTATAATTTTTGGGTGGGTGCTTGAAATGAAGACTATTCAGCAGTCACTTCGCAGTCTCTCTTGGGATTTCAGCTGCATATTCTGTTTTCCTTTTATTTAACTTTACTGCCTTTTTCTTTTTTTTTTATTTTGCCTATGTTATGTTAATTTAACAGCACTGAAATAAATAAACAACAACACAACATCAGCAAAAATTTGGATTTTGTACCGATATATATCTCTACTGAACAGAATTAAAAAGATACAGAGTAGACTTACCAGCACTGAAACCTTTCTTGCCGGTAACTTAGCGATAGACTAGTCCAATCTAACAAAAAAGCAACAGCACAAAGTAAGGTACTGGTACCATACCATATATGTTAGTAGAAGGGGCAATGTCTAGGGTATGACTCTGCAGTCAGCATATCCACCGTACAGTTGCAAAAGTGACATCACAAAATAACATTGTCAATGGCCGATAGGCACTGTTCCCTTTGACGTTTGAACTGTAAAATTTTTAGCAAGTGCAAATTATAGTCTAATAAAAATTTGCCCAAAGATTTAGGACTTTGCAAGAAAGCTTGATATAATTTTTGCCTCAAAGTTGAGTTTTGAGAGCAACCTAGTCAACGAAACTTTTGTTTTGCACCAAATTATCGAACACTGATTTAAACTTGGCCAAAAATCACTATTTCAGCAGGCAAGCTAGAAGAAAAATTTTGCCCAAATTTTCTGATTTTTTTTTCAAATTTCAATTTTCTGATTTCAGAGAGAACAGTGCCGATACTGCAATAGGGAATATTAGTCTACCTGAGGTCATCCTTTTTTAGGATTTTGCGGACGCAGCCGCAAAATCCTTAGCGTCCTAAAAAAAGGACGACCAGGAGGGGTAGTCCTTTTTTTAGGATCCTGTAAACGATTTGCTTTTGTGAACATTTTTTAGCATTGTCAGCGCCATTATAACGAGTCACATCCAGTAAACCCCAGAAATAATAGATTTTCTAACTGCAACATAACGAAAATCAATTCTAAATATGTAAAACAAAGTGCGTCCTAAAATAGAATGACCAGGAGGGGTAGTCCAATTTTAGGATTTTGTAAATGGTTTGCTTTATCAAACGTTTTTTAGCATTGTCAGCTCCATTATGATGAGTTAAAGCCAATAAACACCGAAAACAATACATTTTCTAACCGTAACGTAACAAAAATCAATTTTAAATATGCAAAACGAAGCACGTCCTTACAATAGGATTACCAGGAGGGGTAGTCCATTTTTTAGGATCCTGTAAACGGTTTGCTTTTTTGAACATTTTTTAGCATTGTCAGCTCCATTATGACGAGTTATAGCCAATCAACACCAGATATGATAGATTCTGTAACTGCAACCAAACAAAAATCAATTTTATATTTGTCTTACATAACATATAAAATTGATTTTTTTTACTTTGGGGTTACAAAATCTATCATTTCCGGTTAAGGTAACAAAAATCAATTTTAAATATTATATAAAACAAATTTAAAATTGATTTTTGTTCGGTTGTGGTTACAAAATCTACCGTCAACTGGGGCTACTTTGATCAATGTGGAAGGTTTTTGCTTTCTCGCACTGATTGCATGCGCAACGTAACACTCTAGGTTCTACCTTTCGAAGCATCTATACGTTTCCGTCCTCCCAATCAAGCGTGACGAGCAACATGCCATTAACATACTGAACAAAGTAGCCCCGTGCTGGGGGCTATTTTGATCAGTCACTGATAATTGCTTGCGATCAGAGTTATAGTGCTGTTGGGGCTACTTTGTTCACTTAATTAATTTTTTAATAACTGTAAAGGGACTCACATCGCAAAAATAGCCAGTTACTTTGGTTTTTCAAGATTAACAGCTCAGATGGCCGAGTGGTAAGAGCGTCCGCCTCGGGAGCTATAGACTCGTGTTTGATTCTGTATATCCAGTTTTGTAATTCCTACTTCCAGGCTTTTGTTCGTATTTTTGTACCATGTTTTTTGGATGATTCTATTACTTTAATAAAAAGTTTCAAATTCGCTGCTTTTGCCAAATATAATAAAAATTACCGGACTTACTTTAACCTTTGAAAATACAAAATTTTGTAAACTTGAAAATATACTTCAACAACATTATGACATCATAATTGTGTATTGTGTAGTATCAAAGGTCGCGAATTGTGCGACTGATACAGAAACAAAAAACAGTTTGATAATAGCAATTAAAATAATTAGTTTCGTAAAATTTACAAATGATTTTGTAACTTTGAGTAATTGAGAAGCTTTATGACATCATAATTTGTGTCAGACATATCGCGCAATTGTTGATAAGGAAATAAAAGGTTGAAAAACTGAAAAAAAAGTTTTGTGTGATGCTTGCGTATATATTTAGGGTTTAATATCGGTGCTTGTTTACAAATACTACGGTATTTGGTGAACAAAGTAGCCCCATTTGACGGTATCATTTCCGGTGTTTATTGGTTATGACTCGTCATAATGGAGCTGACAATGCTAAATAACGTTCGAAAAAGCAAACCGTTTACACTGTTACAAGATCCCAAAAAAAAGGACTAGGCTTTACTCCTTCTGGTGGTCCTATTTTTAGGACTCGCTTTGTTTAACATATTTAGAATTGATTTTTGTTATGTTACGGTTAGAAAATCTATCATCTCTGGGGTTTATTGGATGTGACTTGTTATAATGGCGCTGACAATGCTAAAAAATGTTCAAAAAAGCAAACCGTTTACAGGATTCTAAAAAAGCACTACCCTTCCTGGTCTGTGGTCGTCCTTTTTTTTGGGACGCTAAGGATTTTGCAGCTGCATCTGCAAAATTTTAAGAATCCTAAAGATCCTAAAAAAAGGACTACCGGTCTGCCTGCTATTAGAATACCAGTACCACTACCACCCGGTACCATAGAAGATTACCAAAGGTCACATTAGCGGTACTGATAGGCTATACCTATTTATCACACATGCAAAAAAATCTTACCCTTCACCATGACCATAGACACTTTAAACAGTACCGGTATCAAACCACCAACTCTGTTACTACAGAACTAGGCCAAGACCTACCGTCACCCTCAGCGCTACAGAAGAGAAAGTGTCACTTTTTGACTATGCATTTGTTGACCACAGGACCACTGCAACACAAACTACCAGCAAGATTAGCCTTTGTGATCTAGGTAGCTCATCAAAACAACAATATGTCATTGCACAGACCTAGAAATATTACCGCAAGTTAATGTACTTAACCTAGGCCTAGTCGGTTCATTTTGTTAACCCAAATGGTTGTTTTGCAGTCTTCAATCAGATGTTCAACTGACTTACTACCTGTAATTTGCTAGATTCAAAAAAATTTGCGTCCTAAAATACTGTGTAGTGGTGTTACTGCACCTAATAAATAATAAAACTGGCTAATTTCTTACCATTGCCTATCTAACAGTTTAAGGTTAAAATCATTGAAGTTTGAAACTCAGATCAAATAGAGTTTATGGAAATTATTTCTGGCGCCATTTTGCAAATTTAATCAAGCGTATCGATTGAAATATCCGTGTTGATCCGGAGTCTCCAATATTTTATTGATTGTGATAACTAGAGATTAGAGATGGCATGGGCCGCTAAGAGACTCGCCAACGAGCCGTTAACCGTTCCTTTTACAGGTCCGCTAACGGCCCGGTCCTATCTTTGTTTATTTCTGGGCCGCTAACACCTTTTTAAATCCCTTTAAGTGTGATTAGTTAGTTAGTTGCATACTTATCCTCCTATCACGAGAAAGCGATCAATGCGCTAAACGAGCTCGCTTAGGAGTTGCCAGCCATCTGTCTACCACACCAAGATGGGGAAATCCCGCTAAGTGCCTTTCCCAACGGCACAGCAAGTAAACTTGCCGGTTTGTTCTCCACACTGTTCCCTTTATTGCTGAGCGTCAAGCAGGGAAGCTGTCAATAGCAATTTTAAAGTCGTTGGTTTGACCCGACTCGGAATCAAACCCGAGTCTACAGCTCAAGAGACAGACGCTCTATACCACTTGGCCATCTGAGCTGTTAATATGATCAAAGATTCGTAAAAAGAATGGGGTTTGCGCGGGCTGGGCTTTATTTTTGGTATGAGTTGCCGGGTCGGTTACGGTTACTGGGATAGAGGTTACGGGCCGTGGGCGGTCCGGGTCTCAAAAAAGTCAGCCCGAGCCATCTCTACTAGAGATGGCATGATGACGGCATGGGCCGCTAAGAGACCCGCTAACGAGCCGTTAACCGGTGTTTTAATTGGTCCGCTAATGACCCAGTTCTATCTTCTGTTTTTAAGTGGGCCGCTAACGAGCCGCTACTAATTTTTGAATCCCTTTAAACTTTTGTTTTCCCTTTAAATGTGATTGAAGGTCCATGAAAGAAAGGGCTTTGGGTGGGCCGGGCATTATTTTTGGGATAAGTAACCGGGTTGGCTACCGCTATAGGGCAAGAGGATTCAAGCCGTGGGCGGTCCGAGATGCAAAAAAGCCAGCCCATGCCATCTCTAGTGATAACCTCGGAAATGTTATTGAGTAAATATTTGGATCAAGGCGGTAGTAGCCTAGTTTCTTGTAGAGATGTCTGATGATAGGCGTGATGCCTTAAGAGGCCACTCAAAAAAGTAAAATTGCGCTTGCGCATATTCAGGTCTTGGATGCACATAGATATTTCAGCTTGTGGTAATGTACCTTTTGTCTTTTGCAATGAAAATGTTTCAGGGGAATTATTTGGTCATTAATTATTTCGTTTAGCAGCATGTTTATCTTCCTATCACGAAAAAACGATCAAAGCGCTATAACGAGCTCGCTGAAAGAGTACCAGCCTCCTGTTTACCACTCAAAGATAGGGTAATCCTGCTATATGATTTTAGCAAATGAACAACAAACAAACTTGCCCATTTGTTCTCTACACACGCCCTTTTGTTATTATCGTGAAGTTTCAAAGCGATTTAGGCTACAACCACAGGATATTTTTAGCGACGCCGCTAAAGCAAGGCTCCCAGCCAAAAATGGTGAAAAAGCCGGAAAATACGGGTGGTCAGAAAATGGCAACAGGAGGGCTCTGTCGAGCCGGCAGAGCCCCCAGCCACTGAAAATTTTTGCATTTTTTACCTAAAAAAATAATTTTTAGTGCGTTTAACTGTATAACACCTTAAACCTTAAAACTATGAAAACCTTAAAAATTCGTTGGAGGCTGGGGGCTTCGCTCCCAGACCCCCGGTTGAGCCCCCTCTTTTGCCAAATCCTGGGTGCGCTCCCCCTCCTTAGAAAATTTCTGCGTACGCCACTCGCTGCAACTATTATTTGTTTGAGTAACTAAGTTTATTATTAGTTTGAGAAAATGCGACATTGCTGGGTAAACAATAAGCTGCAATATTGAACTGCTATATGAATGGGAACCCAAGGTAAACTCTTCCATGCTAAGAGTGACAAAAAAGGGGAATCCATTGATACCCATTCGCAGAGTTGGCCTAAAGCCTTGTTTAGACTACACGCAACGCCTTTGTTTGTTTTTGCATCGCAGGCAGACGCTTGCGAATTGCGATGTCTGGTACAGTCAAACAAGCAACCCCTCTCCCCACATCGGATCGCATGTAATCCAAACATAGCTTAATAATTCACCTCATGAGCTTCTTATTGCTTTATAAATCCGCCATTCGAGACGACTGGGAACATTTTGCATTTGCATAGGCGGGCATGAATCGTTAATTCGCTAATAGCGAAACTAACTTTTTCGATTGCGAGCTAATTCGAGAAAATGCTTTTTTAATTTTGCGAACACCATTTAGTTCCGATAAAAAGTTAATTAGCGCTACGCTAAATATCTAATTAGCTAGCGTCAGCTTTCGCTGGCTTCTTTACATTCGCTAAGAGCAATTTGTGCTTGCTGCAATGTGAGTAACAATGTGCGCACCCCGTGTTAGAATATTTTTTCTACGCATTTACAAGCTATTCGAACTTATTATTGCATTACACAAGTGCAATGCAGCCCACAAGTGTTGGCTTCTTAAAGTTGACGCATTGCAAGACGTACCTTTCACGTCGAAATCGTACCCATCATTCTTGGGAAGCTTTATTATAAGAAGTGACTACAAAATATCGCGTGCAGATATAGACTTGAAATATTAAAGTTAGCGAATTAGCGGACTACAGGCTTTTCGCTAAAATGGGTGCCTATTTATCGAATTGCCGTTAGCGAAGCTAACTATTTCAATAGCGGAGTGGTGGTTAGCGAAGCTAAAGTTTTGAGTTAACGTGCCCAAGTATGTGCATTTGTAATTATCCATCTGCTAGAACTCAATCGACTGATTTGTTGTTTAACACATGTCACGCTGCTTAGTCATACCTATGACTTGCTGCAAGCGAAAAGATATAGCTTCTCAATCTGTTTCAGCTCTTGCAAAGTTATTCTTCGGTTTGTTGTATAAAGCACATGAAATTTTTTCGTTAAAAGCAGTAATATTTTAAACATTAGCCGATCTTCCTCCATGTTTGCACAAGAATTGCAACTTTATTTTTCCGTAAGTGCACCTACCTACTGACTTAAAAGTCTAGCAAGGTTAACCGCAATACCGAAGTACCACCGCTAAGACGGCAAATGCGGAGCGGAAAAAGTACCGCTTCCGCATTAGTGTTGAATGACGAAACATATTCAACAAAAGACAACGTGACTATTGATTTGAAATTTCTATTCTTACATCACTATTACTCTCTGCTCCGATAATGATCGACTTTGTTATGATGGACATTCATTCAAACAAAAGATTACAAGCGCTAATTACAGAACTTGGTTTTTCGAAAACACGCTTCTTTCTAGTTGTCTTTCACTGCAGAACTCTGACGTCACCCCCCCCTAAAAAAAAGTTCATTTTTGGAATAATATCGGTAGGTGCCGATTTGAAGCGCAAAATGCCGGAAATCAGGAACTCTGGGAGCCCTGCTAAAGTGAGAGGGAAAAAGTACTTGCGAAATATATAAATGAACGACACAATGAAAGATAAAATAAACGTAAGCCTATCCCCCCCCAAAAATGCGCAATGGTGTTAACGGAAGTTTTTTTTGGGGGGGGGGGGGGATTGTAGCCCAACTTCTTTGAAGATTTTCGTTTATTAAAGCAAAGTTTATGTTTGATGATTATTTTTTCAAGAAATAATTGACTTCCGCTAGTTTCTCGCAATGGAATGAATGGGCAAATATTCTCCTGAATTATTTAGTGAAACAGATATATCTTCACGAGAAGGTACCGGTATTAGGCCTATGATCAAAAACAAGCGATTTTGGTGTAAGCTATTTCGCCCAAAGCCAGTCTCTTTTTTAACCTACGTTCAATTTGCGAAACCTTTTCTAGACTACGATGTCAAAACAACCTATCTTATTAAAAAATTTAAAATAAAACAGCCTTGTCTACCATTAGAATATTCATTTATTTTTATCGACCACGAAAAAACACAGGAAAACATCCGCCAACTCCCAAATTTCAAACGCGTCGAGATGACACTTCTACCGACGCTTTATCAACCGAACTCTTCAACAATCAAACATTTATCATTCGTTATAAGCCCTACTACGTTAAGCTGTAATAGCTTAAACGACTTTGAAACGAAATCAAATCAAGCAGCCGCTTAAATCTCAGAAAAACAGCTACTACTTGGTCCACAAGAACCGCAGCAAATTGTTTCCAAGAAAACTTATAAAAACACAAGTCACCAGCAGTCCCACTAGATCTGTGGGCTTATACCAACAACCACTAAGCAGCTAACATAGACCAAAGAATATTAGACATGTGGTGAGGGCCGTATCAATACTTTGGGGGAGGGGAGCGGGGCTAATCTTTCGGGGACCCCGATCTTTTTTGCAGACTTTATTTCAACGTAAGCAGATCTTTTTTAGGAGACACAATTTAACCTTTTTTAAGCGTGACCCGTTCCTGACGAGGGCCCCTGGTGGTATATCCCCCTTTAATTCGGCCCTGCACGAGGTTAGGGTACAATGTTGTGTACAAAGGGAAAAATGATTTTTTGCGGAAGTGGACAAAGCCAGCAAAAGGCACATAATAACTAGCTAACAAAATATAGCCTACCGTACATTTGTTCAAACATGTCAATTTCCAGAAGAACAAGCTTCCCTTCCAGACACAAATGAGCAGAAATCAAACTGCGAACTAGCAGAGCTCGAGTTTAAGTCCTTCCATTTTTAATCTTGCGAATTGAAGTTAATCAAGATAATGTTAAGTTTAAGCAATTTTTATCAAGTTCAGAATAAGTTCAAAACTCGTAACAAGTTTTTTGAGATTGAGTTCAAGTTAGAGTCCAGAGGTTTTGTTTTTCCAGTTCAAGTTCGCAGTCCTGGCAGAAATCGTGTTAAGTCCAATTAGCAGTCCAAGCACAGTCAATTTCGTAATCTGTGTGCACCTGTGCAGGACATCAAACTCAGTGATGTGCGCGGTAGCGAAAAAAATTGACGGCGTCAGCGTCAATTGCCTAAAATGTTAGCGCCGTCAGCGTTAGAAGTTTTAAAATTGACGGCGTCAGCGTCAATTTTTTTGAATAGCAATGATAAACCATATAGTCCTTTTATTACCTCTTCTCGAAACTTACTGCGAATATTTTTTTTTCATATTATTTTTAATAGTGAAGTATGTGCATCATGGTGGACGACTTTAGCCGAGCATCGACTCGGGGAAAGTAGTTACGCAGTCCAATGCGCTGACCACTCTGCGTTGCAATGTTCGTCGTGGCGGCTTCTATTGGTGTTGTTGATGGGCACTTGGGGCAAATGAGCAGTTGAGCACCGGTCAAATGGGCACCGTGGCTACTTATAAGCATATTTAAACTTGTATTCATTCCTGTACCGAAATGATAATTAACTTCAGCAGTAACTACAATGAATTTTGGTTTAAGCCAAAAATCTACCGCAAATTTATACCCTTCTTCTGTAACCATTATTATCTAAACGCACAAAACTGAATGAAACCGACGTTATGCGGTATAGGAGAAAAATAATTGAAATATTTTACGTTCAAAACCGGTTGCGCGTCCATTAACTGAAGTTAATTTTCTCCTTACTTTCCGAGTGATCGCAATTTCAGCGTTTTTATTTTAAAGAACACCTCGCTTGTTTTGGAAAAAGCTAGGAAAAGTATTGTAATCTAAAAAAAATTGACGCTTGGCGCTTGACGCTAAAACAGCTGAAATTTTGACGGCGTAACGCCTAGCGTCAACTTTTTGAAAATTGACGGCGCATCGGCTCGCGTCAATAAAAAGTTGACGGCGTCAATTGACACCGTCAAAATAGCGGCGTCAACGCACATCACTGATCAAACTACAGCAAAACAAAGTTGACCGTTTTTTACGTTTTCAAAGAGTAGGCGTACACCACAGGCATTTAAGATTTCAAACATCAGCCCAAAAAAACAGCGGCAACAGGGAAACCAACAAAATCAAGCCATAATAAAAAACATTTTACTTCACGCTTCCGTAAACAATCATCTCACGATGTTGTAGAACAAAAGCATCTCAATTGCATCACTGTTTCAATCCCTCAAGTCTCATCAGCATAATCAGTACATACCGACAAAAATTATTTCCACCAAATCCACTCTCCCGTGAAAAAGAGGCGTATATGACAGTCAATATACTATGCTCATGCATAAATTAATAAAAAAGCATGTTTTTTTTCAATGCTACAGTCATGATAATAGCTAATTAACAAAACTACATTTAGTGACATCACACCACACCAACGTAAGGCAGCAATAACCACGGGAAAAGCATTACATCTTAGGCTAATAGAAAATATACCATCACTAGGAATACAAATTAAATTACGAATTACTAACAACACTACCTATACATACATACACATCCAGTAAGTATTACATTCTAAGGAAAAGTATCCCCTATTAATCCAGTGAAACTAAATCATAGTGAATGAACACATAAAAAGGCAATATAGAGTAATTACAATCCGCCTCACAATGCTGAAAAATGCAGCTTTTTATCAAATTTTTTTGACAGGTGTTTCACATAGCTGCAGTTATTTTGCTAGGCCTACAGCAAAAAGTAACATATCATACTAAGAGTATGTATATTATATACTGCCCAACTGTAATCCACGATATCAGCATCTCAATATCTGAGACATTTCATCTTTATGAAATAACAAAGCTTTATTATACTCCCTTTATCCGCGAGTTTGCATTGCCTACACTTCGGCACCAAATCTAGAAACGGCAGTAAGACTGCACCTTATTTTACCGATCACGGTATTATCACCTCAACCTCTGCCTCAGAGGCGCAACAAAGGTTCATTTTTTAAGAACCTCTCTTGCAGAAAATTCAATAAAACATAGATTCTCAAACCAAATCTTATTTTACTGAAAGCGTAATAACGCAAGACGTCTATTGCAGACCAGCATATAGTTTGGTCTCAAAGAATCTTCGCAAGTTAAGTTTCGATCAAGTTTAATTACTAGGAGCATGTCCTCCTAGAGAATCGAACTCTGCCTTCAGCAAAAAATATTTCAGCGAAAACAGATAATAATTGATACAAACACTAACGCCAGGGCTGGGAACTTGCAGGCATTTTAATCAGGTTCAAGTAAGAACTCACTAAAAATTTGCAAATCCAGCCCTTATTTTTAATTTTGCGAGTTCAAGTTCAAGTTCTGTGATTTTTACAGAGTTTATTCAAATTCAAGAAGTTTTTATCGGGTTTAGGCAAAGTTCAAAACTCAATCAGCTTTTTTCAAGATCGAGTTCGGCGAAAAAGAGCAACTTGAGTGAGTTTGAAACCCTGATTGGCACCAAATCATTTGAGCAATAAATAAGCAAAAACATCACGAATTTTTTAAACATTAAACTTAGGTGGAAAGTTTGAAAATTAAATAAAAGCTTGACTTGTGCAGTATATCGCTATTTAAGGAAGAAAAATGAGGCCACAGTAATTCTCGAAACTGCACGTTTCGACAACATAGATTCAGCGGCATTATCATTAGCAGTGTAAGCAAGGCAGTACAGAAGTTAAACGTTCACACTGCCTTGCTTACTCTGCTGATGACGACAGCTGAATCTATGTTATCGAAACGTCCAGTTTTGAGAATTACAGCAGCTTTGCTTTTCCTCCTTCCGCTGCTTTCATCCCATATTTATTGTATTCCAACGCTTACGAGTTTTAAAGACGATTCTCAGAAATCGCAACCTGACCGAGTTTTAAACTCGCAAAGCGCGTTTAGTTCTACCATGCATAGCCGCTATTAGCGAAATAAATTTTAAAAATACATCTTTTCAAAGCTTTACATCTCAAAATATAAGTTTACAAAAAGAACTTTTGCGCTTTTTTTCACTTATAAAAAACCTAAATCAACGCAGATTTGCTGCAGATACCACCACATGATAAATACGATGGAATTACAAATATAAGCAAAGTCTATGGAAGCTTATGAGCATCAAAAATCAAATCTTCATTATACTCGCGGTATTACGCCGAAGCGTGGAGCGAGTGGCGAGATCCATCTCCGCGGCCTAGCGTCTGACAACACAGCTCCGAAGAAACATCGCTAGGGTGGCGACACGGTGTCCCACTTGACCATCCCGGGAATGCCTTACTAATAGCGATACCTTTGATGTTCACCATAATTTAAAAATAACCCTCTAATTTATTAAACTCTTATGATAGTAGATGCGATTTCGACGCAAAATAGTTCAAAACCATGAAACAAATTACTTCATTCCAAGCAAAATACATCTCAAAAACTATCATGGTAATTTCCATCCAAATTATGTTTTAAAATCAAACACAGTGCTTTAATTAACCAAGCCAGGCAAAAATCATCAACCTTAATCAAGAGCTTTTTATGGCTAATTATTACGCTGTACACAAGTCCAATTTTATTGAGCTTTAGGCCAGCGGTTTCGGTTCTAGTTTTTGCATCATAATCAATTTTTTCATGTCATAATCACTTTTTTAATTATGACGTCAAGAAATTGATTATGATGCAGAAACTAAAAGCAAGAACCCCGGATCTAAAGGCCACTAAAATTGGACATGTTGACAAGGATTACATGTGAAATTATATGATAAATAGTACGTTAACTTAAACTGGAATGAGCTTGAAAAAAGTGCAGAGTTATGAAATTAACAAAATGAAATCAGATAATATGGGTAAACACTGGAATCTTTGAACACAACAAAAATAGTTGGGTTGTTTTCATCATCCACGACACTGTCGTATTTTCGCACGATGTCGCCAGACTGAAGCTTTTCTGGGGGTGCGACCATGTTGTGGTTCCCCTTGCAAAAATCACCGGTCAATACTCGGGCCAGAAACACGCACTTGACCCCCAACGAAGCCCCACCAGAGTAACCGACCGAATAGCTGGAGTTTACGGCGAAATAACAACCTTTACCATAAACAGTTGCTGAAAAGTAAAAATAAAATATAGAAAAAAAAACATGCACGTTTTACAAATGCAACAATTACCCTGTTCACATGTCGAATTTAAGTGGCCCAAAAACCCACGTCTTTTTGCATAATTAAATTTTTGATGTCATAACTAAATCCGCACTTGCGGTATCACGTCGAAGCGTGTAACGAGCGGCGAGGCCCATCTTTGAGGCTTAGCGCCGAGGCAACAAAGCTTCGAAAAAATGTAGCAGCGGTAGCGAGACGTTGATGGCACTGTGTCGACTTGCCCAGCCCGGGAATCGAACCTTAGACTTCCTGCACCGATAGCGATTTCTTAACCCATTACGTGATCTGGCAGGTTTGTTGTCATAATCACTTTTTCAATGATGACACCGAAATTTAATTGTGATGCAGAAAGCTTGCGGTGTTTGGCCACGTAAATTCGACATGTGGACACTGAACAGGGCAAATATGTACAAGCAGAAAAAAAGCAAAACGTATTCCTACGTAGTTTACAAACAAGTGTATATTTGTTTAAGACTGCAAAACATCGTAAAGACTTTACAAACTGCCTAAGTTCATAATATCAACAATACACTGAGCTTTATCGTTACGACGTAACTTTCTCTATCGTAAACCCACTACACCGTGCTGGTCTGAGGAGATCAAATAAAGTAGAAACAGCATCTGTGAGAAGATTGGTCAACAAATCCAAAAAAACTACGCCAAATTTTCTTTGTCAAGAAACAGCTCAGATGGCCGAGTAGATCGAGCGTTCACCTCTGGAAGCCGCAGACTTGAGTTTGATTCCAAGTCGGAACAAACCAATGACTTCAAAATTGGTATTCACAGCTTCCCTGCTTGACGCTCAACAGTAAAAGGACAGTGCGAACAACAAGCGGGCAAGCTTACTTGTTGTGTCGTTGGAAAAGGTACTAAGCGGGATTGGATTACCCATCGTAGAGTGGTGGACAGAAGGCCGGCAACTCCTACGTGAGTGTGCTATGACGCTTTGACTGCTTTCTCATGATATGATAAGCATGCAACTAAATACAATACAACACAATGCTATCAACGTGCCGCCGTGCCCCCTACCAAAACTCAAAAGAGTAGATTACCATTTTTTCCAGCGAAATTTCGATCAAATCCGTCAGCACAAATTTTTTCAGCATCAGATTGTGATGTCCCGTGGAAGAGTTCCCGCTCAGCGGAGTTGTTAGTGATCATGTGACGCTCGACTTCATTCTTCTTGATTAAATACTGCTTGAACAATGGCGGGTTTTGAACCCGTTCGATCTGAACAAAAAAATTCCAACATAATTGCAAATGCCGACTCCATCTTAACAACATTTGAAAAGCCTGGGTTTCATTCCTACGTCGACAAAACTTGAATTACCAGAGACTAGCTACAAGTAAACTTGCCGGCTTGTTCTCCACACTACCCTCTTTAATGCTGAGCGTCAAGCAGGGAAGCTGTGAATAGCAATTTTAAAGTCATTAGTTCAACCCGACTCGGTATTAAACCCGAGCCCACAGCTTCAGAGGCAGACACTCCATCTACTCAGCCATCCGAGCTGTTGACAACTAAGGTCCAAAGCTAAAGCTTGAGATATAAAATAACGTTCAACCGACTTACGCTGACCACATGGCTGTGAGAAGGCGAGCTTGATTCAAAGAGTTGCAAGACTCTGTTGTACTCGGCCGAGTTTCGATCGAGCGAAACTTTCATCCAGTGTCTCCCCAGCATGTCTTCCCAATCGGAAGGAATTTCTAAAATTACAAACGTGATATAGAGATCTATGACAAACTAAAGTTGTAAGCGTAGGTTAAGCAATCATTTGTTAAAATTCATAAATTATTGTCTTTAAAGTAAACACATCGAAGTCTTTGAGATCACACAAACTTGAGGGCCTTCTGTCATTTTTTTAATTAGTCAAAATTGATTTTCTTACGCACAGTCGCACGCACTAAATATTTTTATTATTACTGAATGCTTCTGATATAGAATTTAGTCCAACGAAGGACAAGAATTCATCTCGGGATACAATAAACATGGGACGAAAACAGCTTCAGAAGGAAACGTAAAGTCGCAGTCATTCTTAAAACTGGACGTTTCGACAACATAAATTCAGCTGTCATCAACAGCAGTGTATGCAAGGCAGTGTAAGACGTCATATTTTTCTGCTTACACTGCTGATAATGACAGCTGAATCTACGTTGCCGAAACGTCCAGTTTAAAGAACTACTGAGGTTTTATTTTCCTCAACTTATTTTGTCTGTAAATTAGACACGCAACCCTGTCTTTTAATTAGACAAGCTCAGCGTTAAAATCACTATGTTAACACTAAATGGTCAAGACTGACTAGAAACGTAGCTTAAAGAAATCAAATCTTCATCATACTCGCGGTATTACCCCGAAGCGAGGAGTGGCGGAGTCCATCTTCGCGGCTTAGCGTCTGGCCAACACAGCTTTGAAGAAACATCGCAGCGGTGGTAAGCCGTTGGCGATACTATGTACGATTTGATCGATCCGGAAATCGAACCCCGAACCTCCAGCACCGATATTAACAATTGCGATCAGCACAAAAAATAAAGTTTGAGAGATAATCCTGCCCATAAATTTCAACTTACTGTCGCTATCTTCACGTTTTATCTTTCCACTGATTTGTTGATAATCGAAAGATTCACTCGAAAAGTTAACAATCAGTGAAGAGCCACATAAGCTCACACTCGTGGTACCAGACTTGGTTTTCTGAAAAAAGGAAAAAGTCAAACTACTGCGTTTCACTTCGTGAGTTCGATTCACGACTGGAGACGACCGCATTTGATCTACACCGGGTGGCTGCTGACTCGAAGAGCGCAAGTTCACTTCGCAGTTTCCCGCAACTACGGTAACTTTTCAGTTCCGTTTCTTCAAAAAGACTGCGAAGTGAGCTTGCGCTCTTCGAGTCAGCGACCTCCCAGCATATGTGTCAAATACGATCTGCTCCAGCCGTGAATCGAACCCGTAAGCAGGATTTTCAAATCCTATTGGAATTCTTTCACCTCATCCTAAAACCAAAGCAAATTTGATTTTGTCCTAAATGAGCACTTGGCGCTCAGCATTAAAGGAGCAGTGTGGAGAACAAGCCGGCAAGTTTGCTTCTTGTGACGTAAGGAAAGGCACTTAGCAGAAATTCCCCTGGGAAGGTAGAAAAATGGCTGGCAACTCCTAAGCAAGCTCATTACAGCACTTTGATCGCTTTCTCGTGATAAGATGATTGCCCAGGCTGTCCAGCAAGCTATCAACAAAAAAATGAAAAAAAATTATAGCAAATTGCTGGAAAAAATGACATGTTTCCTAAAAGACATGAAAAAAAAATCCGGAAATGTCCAATTTTCCACGCTAAATCAAGTGAAGAGCAAAAAAAAAGTCATCGCGCACGCAGATGTCCAATTTTCCACGCAAAAGCAAGCGAAGAGCAAAAAAAAAAAATGAAACCGATAATTGCGAAAAAACTACATTGATACGAGGTCTATTTGAGGAAATATGAAGTCATTAAAAGTCATGTTTTCTTTTTTAGGTCATAAAATATGACCATTGATTATTGCTATGAAATACAAATTATTAAACCCCAGTACCACCGTAGATACAGTTCCTGTAGACTTTAAACTTGATAGAATCATGTAGAGAGGGGTAATCAGTATTTTCAAGTTTTCATGCCGACTTTCACGAAGCATTTGAAGGACTTTTTTATTATTAGTTTAGAAAAAAGTTACGCAAAAATTATTGTGGAGACGAGTAGACCACATATTTCTCCAGCATTATTTTTTTACTAATTTTCAAATGAATTCTTCGTTCTTTTGAGTATGTTCGTGTTCAAAATACATGTTTAGACATATGCAATGTTTAGACACATTCGTTTAGACATATGTTAATTACGGACTTACATATGAAATGTTAATTATGGAAACAGCATAAATTTGCTGTTCTAAAAATAAAGTCATAGAAGGTCATGTGTTTCAAAAAATAAAGTCATATTGTTCGATTTTATAGGTCTTAAAAAAATCGCCCTAGTCATCACGCGCGCAGATGTCCAATGAAGCACAATTCCAGGAGGTGATTTATAAGAAATCCGCGACCTCTTTACGCCATTTAAGTTATCATTAATTCACAAAAATGAAAAAAATGACAACTGATAAAAAAATGAAGAAGCACGAAAACATGAAAAAAATGAGAAAAAATAAAAAAAAACGAGAGTGGACAGCTGATCGCAGCAAAATCAAATACCTCGTATTCCTTTTCCAAAGCCCGTGATACACGCAGCGGTAGAGCGTTGTATATGTCGGTAGTGCTAGCCCATTTCCATACAATCATTTTCGAAATAGTCATCGCTTCTCGAAGTTCAAATAATAATTCGCGCACGTCATTATAAAGTTGTGACACGTTGGTGGATAAACCAGTTAAAACGATTTCCGAAGTTCTGAAAAGAAATCGTCATTTTCACTTGCGGTGTTACGCCGAAGCGTGTAACGAGTGGCGGGATCCATCTCCGCGGCTTAGCTCCTGGGCAACACAGCTCCGAAAAAACATCGCAGCGGTGGCGAGCCGTTAGCGACACTGCGTCCTGTTTAACCGGCCCGGGAATCGAACCGATATCCTCCCGAGCCCATAGCAATGTCTTTAACCACTACTCCAACCGGGCGGACGAAGCAGCGACTTCAGCTAGCCGAGCCAGTGGATTCTCCATCAGCAACAGTTGCAAAGCAATTCCAGCAAATAGGTGTCATAAAGCAGGACAGCGCTGTTTAAGAAGTTAGCTTTTTACGCACTACAAAAATTAAATTTTATTGAGTAGATAAATATTGTGGAAGGATTACCATGCCGCAAGTGAATCAACGAAGATGAACAAACCTTCACTCATGCGCGACTGGTGAGAGCTAATAGTTCGAAACACAATGCACGGCGTTATGGTATCTTACTTCTGAAACCAAAATGCTCTTAAGTTCTGTACTTAATATAAGGGAAAACGCATTATTGAGCAAAATTGTCATGGGGAACCGTTAGTACTATTTCAAAAGATTAAAGTGACTCCATCGGGAACTAAACCCCGTCTATTGCCTGTAAAGAAGGCTTGGCACCTAATATCAGCACAAATAATGCAACTTACACACAACTTAAGGAGACTGCGGCTTTGTGTTTGACAGCAGCTTCAAATATGTCCAGTCGATCGTTGTCTTCTAATTCTGAGATAATTTCTTCTTTCATTTTTTTGACAACAATCACATTGGACATGTAATGAACCACTCTATCTTTAGCCTAAAAATAACAAAATTTTTAACTGAAAAAACCTTTGTCAAGTAAATATAAGCATGGGTTTTTATTAGTGGCTTAAGACATAGCCAGGTTCTCGTTACACGCTTTGGCGTAATACCGCAAGTATAATGAAGATTCGATTTTTCTTACATTTGCCAGAGTGTTTGCATCATCAGAGCACAATGAAACGATGACATCATCATGTTGAAGTGATTGAGCTTTGGCTTCAGCCAGTTCAGCAGCTCGTTTACCAAATCCCATCGTTTCTGCAAGGCAAAGTAAACTCAGCATCGTCACTCGTCGGCGGCATGGCCTAGCAATACCGCTCGCAGTTTACAAATTGTACGTGACGGGTTCGATTCACGGGTGGAGCCGATCGCTTTAGACATATATACCGGGTGGCTGCTGACTACAAGAGCGTAAGCTCAGCTCACAGCCTCTTTTAATCTGTTGCATTTTCAGTTCAATATAATTCAGAAGTAACCTCAGTTATTTACTTGACAAGACATTTTTATTTTTAACCGACATCTTAAAATTGAGATTGCAGTCAAGTTACGTTGTTCGTAAAATTCGTGCCACGAACTACGTACTCAAACAAGCCGCAATAAATGCGTAACAAAAATACTGCAACCTTGAAATGCAAAAAATACTATACGAAAGTGGCATAACGGGAAAAGATAAAGCAAACACAATTGGACATGTTTTTAGAAAACTAGACGTTTCGACAACATAGATTCAGCTGTCATCATTAGCAGTATATGTAAAACAGTGTAACAAAATTTAGGTCCACACGTCAAATTTTCGTGGGCTGAGGATTAGAAATTCAGAACCACAAACCGTGGGTCCAAAGCCCACTCAAATTGACAAGTGGACAGGATAAATATCTTTCTGCTAACACTGCTGATGATGACAACTCAATCTATGTTGTCGAAACGTCCAAGTTTAAGAATTACTGACATTTCATTTTCCTCCTTGAAAAATACGCAAATTGTCGAGGAGCATCAAACAACGCGGACAAGTGGTAAGAAATGAAGTAGCAGAGCTATAATCATAAAATTCAGGTTTGCTCTCGTCTGAATCTATTACGTCAGTAATGGCATTTGCAGACACTAAAACTTTGGGTTGCAAGACAAAAATTTTATAATTGTTCCATTTGGGTTGAACTTCCAGCGTTTCTGGTCGGCGTAGTGGTTTCAAATAACGCTATCGGAGCGCGAGGTCTGGGGTTTCATTCCCAAGCCGACCAGGGTGGACACAGTGACGCAACTGCTACGATGTTTCTTCGGAGCTGTGTTGCCCAGACGATAGGCCGCAAAAATGGACCCCGCCACTCGTTACACGCTTCGGAATAATAACACGAGTATAATGAACATTATTTGTCAGCCCCATTTCCAAAATGGGTCATCTTATCTGCCAAAACAACTCGATTAATAAGCACGCTTCATAACGAGCGCCCTGATTATTTGGGGGTACAAGCGGGTGGTCAGGTATAGTGTTTTTACCTTTAGCTCTGACGATGCTGGTTTTGAACAAATCAACCAGAGATGGTTCGTAAACAACCAGTCTTATGGTTTTTACATAACGTGGTTTTTCACGGGCAAATAATTCAAAAGCTTTCGATAAAGCTGACGCCACTTCCATGGCGTTGATGCCAATTCCACCTGATAAAAAAATTGTAAGCAAAACAGAATCTCCAGCCGAGAAAAACACTTTGTGTAAGATTATACAAATACAGTACACCGTTAACCAAAGAAAAGCAAAATTTCGCACACAGAAAACCTTTAAAAATCGTCGGGCAAAGTTACACTTATTGCGTTTTCTTGCAGGCTAGAAATTATAAGCAAAGGCGCGGCACAACAGGTGTTTTGAGCACACAGTTGCTCTGTCCACATGTCGAGTTTAAGAGGGCCAAAAGCTTACATGGTTTCTGCATCACAATTAAATTTTTGATGTCATCATTACTTTTTCAACCATGGCTTCATTAAATTTGCTTATGATGCAGAAAGCTCGATGAGTTTTGCCCACTGAAATTGGACAGAGTAATTGTGTTGGTCATTCTCAAATGAAGGCCCATTGCAAATATCAATGACGACTGATCGAACAATGTTAGTGGACATTAAACACAAACAACACACGAACCCTTCGCACTTCCCGCTTGAGGCGAGCGTCTGGCGGAAAGCTGCGAATACTCTTTTAAAGCTTTTAGTGAAACCCCATCGGGAATAAAACCCAGTTACTCAGCTTCCAAGGGTAGGGCGGGGAAGCTACGAACACTATTTTCAAAGTAGCAGCAGTGTCTTTTGTTTTCGCACCATCAGCACGATAAAGAATACGATCAAATGAAGGAAACATAACAAGGGCACAACAGGCAACAAAATGATTAACGTTACAGCATGCAGGAGGACAGTGGTTCTCAAACTTTTTTTAAAACTTCGACTTTACGGTCCCTAAAGATTTTTTCCATCACTCACGGTCCTGTATTTTTAAGCATAAATTTCCACGCAAAATCAAGTGAAGAGCAAAAAAAGGTCATCACGTTCGCAGATGTCCAATCAAGCGCAATTCAAATGGATGATTATCAGAAACTCGCGATCTTTTTGCCGTCCCCCTGAAACTGCTTCGCGGACCCCAAAGGGTCGAGGTCCCCATTTTGAGAACCACTGAGGTAGAAAATGAGAAGTGAAAAAAACAAGAGTAGGTTAGGTACGGTTGCAAAACTCTACCTGCCCCCAAAGTGGGAAGAGATACGGAGTTGGCTTTCAGCAATTCGGCGTGATCTAAAGCTTCTTTGATCCGTTTCGTAAGCTTGTCCGCTTCATGTGGAGTCACTACATGGATGACGTAATCACATAGAAGATTCCCTCCTTTTGTGTAGCGGATTGTGGACGATGCCTGATCAGCGCCAGAACATTCCAACTGCATCCTCGGCCCGGCTCGTTTGAGCAGAGCAGAAGAAACAGTTCCTTCAAAAAAATCTTCATTATACTGGCGGTAATACGCCGAAGTGCCGAGTGGCGGGCTGGTTTTTTTTTTGGTAAAATTTCGGCCCTAGTCCAAATAAAATTCGCAAAAACCGAAAAATCTAAAGCCATTTCGGTCAATTGACCGAAGTAAATATCTTGCCAATCTGCAAGCTATAATTACTAACGGATTACCGGTGTCACAGTGTCGGGTTTAACAGACATCAAACTGATCAAAGTAGTTTTTATTCGTGTTGCGGTTACAAAGGAGTAAATGAATATTTCGTCTGAACGTCTTGTTACTTCAAACATGACCGAAAAAAATTGAAATGACCGAAATTTTTGTAGACAGTTAAGTCAACTGACCGCAGTCAAATTTTGAAAAAAATAACCCAGGTGGCAAGATCCATCTCCGCGGCTTAGCGCCTGGGCAACACAGCTCCGAAGGAACGTCGCAGCGATTGGCGAGCTGTTGGTGACACTGTGCCCAATTTGATCGTGCAGGGAATCGAAGTTCTTACCTCTCGTGCCGACAGCAATGTTTTTAACGACTTCGCCGACAGGTCGGCAAATACATTTAAATCACAAAAAAGCAGCAAAAGTTGACAAAAAAAATCACCTCTTGTAAGATCAAAATTACGATCCATCACTCCATTGATTATGACGTCACTCGTCTCCTTGGTGACGTCACCGCGACATACCGAGACCGACACGGTTCCATAGCTTGCTTGCTGCACAGAACCAGCAGCGAAATCGCCGCGATTAAAAGCAGAAGATCTGAAAACACAACGATTCAATTTAAAACAGAAGAAATAGAAACTGCAAGAGTTCATTTAATGAATTGAACTTGAATCAAACCCATCAGGATCTTAGGTCAAATCAGACGTCATCAGAAAAATCTTACTATAAGTGGAGTTCGAACCAACTAGTGACGGGTTACCCGTCCAATGGTTGCGGCGAGTATATACCGAAGACAGGGCCGTAACCACTCGGCTATTGTAATCTGATGCCGGGGGAGTCGAGTTTCTCGTGTATAGGCCTACGGTAAAATTCTCATTATCCAATTATAAGCAGCTAGCCTATTCAGCTGTTATGATCGCACAGTTAGACTGAATAGACTTCGGTAATTTATGTTGTATTTAGTTGCGTATTTACCCTCCTCACACGAGAAAGCGATCAAAGTGCCATAACGAGCTCGCTTAGAAGTTGCCGGCCATCTGTCTACACACCACGATGGGGGAATCCCGTTTTGTGTCTTTCCCAACGGCACAAGCAAACTTGCCGGCTTGTTCCACAAACTGTCCCTTTAATGCTAAGCGTCAAGCAGGGAAGCTATGAATACCAATTTTAAAGTCATTGGTTTGATTCGACTCAAAATCAAACCAGAGTCTAAGCTCCAGAGGCAGACGCTCTTACCACTCGGCCATTTGAGCTGTAAAAGCGTTCATAGCTAATCTCATTGCTAGAGTTCATTTCTTGAAAACAGAAAATCTCCAGTTCGGTACTCGGTCGAAAGTTAAAAGCGATCCATATACGGAAATTCCAAAACCGAAATCAACTCGATCAGATAACCGATATTTTTCACAAAGACCGCTTCAGAAAAACAACTTCACTGGAACTTACGCCGTCTTTTCTTCCTCTTCAAGAATGGCTTGTCGGTCCTTTGCCTGCAAAGTAGAGTTGAATAAGAAATCTATAGCTTCAAGTTAAGTCTAGTTGCAAACGGGCCGACTAGTTCAAGCGCAAATCTTTGTTATACTCGCAGTATTACGCCGAAGCGTGTAACGAGTGGCAGGGCCCATCAACGAGGCTTAGCGCCTGGGCAACACAGCTCCGAAGAATATAGCAAACGTGGTAAACCGTTGGCGACACTATGTTCGATTTAACCGGGTCGGTAATCGAACCCGCGATGTTGCTAACCACCACGACAACTGACAGGTTTGTAAACTCTTCCTCCCTCAAGTTAACTAGATGTTTAAGCAACCAAGTATATCGCGTGGATATGAAAACCAGAATCAATTCATACGCAGTTACACACTCAAAAACCGGCGTTTGGTGTATCGGTAAGAGCGTCCGCTTGGTAGCCGGAAGACTGGGGTTTTATTCCCGGTCGGGTCATACTACAGACTTTAATAGTATTCGCAGCTTTCTCGCCAGGCACTTGGCACTACCGGAAGTGCGAAGGGTTAAGTGTATGTGTGTTGTTCGTCTTGTATGTCCTCTATCAGCGTTCAATCATTCATGATTGGTGTTTGTGATGGGCCGCCAATTAATTATGGCCTACACAGTGTGCGCTTGGCACCCGCTGTCCCGTACCTTTACCCACTCAAAGTAGGGTTCACGATAACTAAATCAAAACCAGCTACAGTACTAGGTGCTGAAAAAATGGTCGTTTATCTGTGGACTCCGAGCTAGGCCTGACTTAAGCCCGAACTCGACCGACATACAACAGCTCAGATGGCCAAGTGGATACTGCTTTTGGAGTTGCAGACATGAGTTTGATTCCGAGTCGAGTCAAACCAACGACTTCAAAATTGCTATTCACAGCTTCCCTGCTTGACGCTCAGCACTAAAGAGACAATGTGGAATACAAGCCGGCAAGTTTACTAGTTGAACCGTAGGGAAAGGCACTTAGCGGGATTCCCCCATCATAGTGTGGTAGACAGATGGCCGGCAACTTCTGAGCGAGCTCGTTATAACGCTTTGATCGCTTTCTTGTGATAGGAGGATAAATATGCAACTAATACAATAATACAACTCAGATCTCATGCAAAAAATAGATATAAGCAAAAACTGTCTCGTGACAATTATGTAATAACATAGCATAGCAAACAAAACACGATAAATCGAGACGCAAAACCAACAAAAGATGTCAAGTTTGTCAACAGAACAAACAGTAGACTTGCTGGAACAGTGTAACCCAGTGTTTTCCAAGCTAAGTGTTACTACCACGCCTCATCACAAATAACATATCTCCCCAGTGACGATCTCCAAAATTAAAAAAAAATCTTTCCTAACCGCATTGCCTAGTTTAGCTTAACATCTCCAAAACCGCCGGCTCTGTGTTTGTGTTTAGTTGCACACTCATTTTCCTACCACGGGAAGCGATCAAAGCGCTACAACGAGCTCGCTTAGGAGTTGCCGGCCGTCTGTCTACCACTCTAAGATGGGGGAATCCAGCGAAGTGCTTTTCCCAACGGCACGAGTAAACTTGCCGGCTTATTCTCCACACTGTTTCTTTAACGCCGAGCGTTAAGCAGGGAATACTTCCGCACACTTAATCGTTTCTAAATGATTGCGATAATACTGCTAGCGGTTTGAAGTTTGCTTCGCAATAAGACTGATATCGACGCTGATATTGATTAAGATTGATATTGTACAAAGACTTACGGTAGTAGTAGAAATCAATCCTTCATTATACTTCCAGTGTTACGCAGAAGTGTGTGACGAGCGGCATGGTCAATCTCCGCGGCTTAGCACCTGGGCAATACAGCTCCGAAAAAAACATCGCAGCGGTGCCGAGCTGTAGGCGACACTGTGTCCGATATGACCGACCTGGGAATCGAACCCAAGTCCTACCACGTCGATAGCGACGTTTTGACCTCAAACAAAACCAAAATGGTACAAATTTGCTTACCCCATCACAGCATATAGTACAACGAAGACCATGTTCCACGAGTTTAACAAAGCCCTGCCATTGATCACACGAAAAGAAGGTGGAGAGCTCAGGAGCAGAAAAACTCAGTTCCTCGGTTTTGAATTTGCCTTTTAGGCTTTGAACAACTGCAAAAGTATTAACTAAAATAATATTTTTGTTTTTACCTAACAAAATTTTACAGCGCTGTTTTGACTTGTTCCTTCGCTAGAATGGTACTGCAACCAAGTAAATTGTTATTCACAGCTTCCCTGCATGACGCTCACCATTGAAGGCACAGTGAGGAGAACAAGCCGGCAAGTTTACTTGTTGTGCCGTTGGGAAGAACACTTGGCGAGAACCCATCATCTTGGAAGGTTATACGCGAGCCTACGAATTTGTAGGAGAGCTTGTTAATGAGCCTCAATCGCTTCTCGCAAAAAGGACATGCCACGAAACGGAGTAGAGCGGTCTACATACTATCGAAACTCTTAGGTGCGGCCAATGTTAAGAAAGGGTTTTATGGTTTGGGCTAAGTTTTGGGTGTTGGGCGAGGACAGTTTGGCGTCGCACCCACTCGCCATAATGGCACAGTCAGATTAATAACTTGCACATAGTCAATGCTGCTCACACAAAAGATAATAACATAAGGCCCAGTCACCTTGTCAAAATTCAAACATCAGTGACATGGCTTAGCGATGCTGCACGCAGGTTTCAAACCCTACGTGACGGGTTCGATTCACGGCAGGAGCCGATCGCATTTGACATATACAAGTGGCTGCTGAGTCGAAGAGCGCAAGAATTACTGCCGATTCTTAAGTTCAATACAATTTGAAAATAACCTCAGTCATTAAAGTGATTTACGACATTTACTTACAGCTGTCCACTTCATCCGAATTGCCTGAAACAGCAAGGCCTGGTTCAATAGCAGAAAGCTTAAGATTCGGCGGAGCCAGATGCGTCAGAATAAACTTTTTGACGTGCTTTCTTTTGCACTGGATATTTCGCGTACAGGTCAATTTGTCAGCGAGAAATTGATTGATTTTGTTTTTTGCTTCTTCTAGATCAGAAGAATCAAGACCAATAAGACGAATACAATCATTCTGCAAAATGTAAAACTCCTTAACAGTGACATCAATGCAAATGCGCAAAAGTGTGTTCACAGAACTGATTTTTTTCACGGGCAAAAGGATTGGGCAGAGAGGTTTTTGCAAGTTTTGGTAGCTGGTATAGTAACAAACTACAAGCAAATAATTCCTTCTCACGTATACATTGCATTGAGCAAATGTCTGTCACACCAACTACACTGATGAGACCTGATAGGTCGAAACAGTGTTCACTAAGCAGTTCTGCGACAGTAGTTTTCAGCCGTGTTGGTAGAGCGGAATCCTTATTAAACATTTCAAAGGTTAAGGAACCCCTGAGCAACAATTCATACGTTTTATGCGAAAGCACTATTTGGTTGATAAAATTAAAAACTACTCTACTCAAGTCTATTATGCCGTAAAAAAACGTATCAAGATTATGCGCAGTGGCGCACCATTACGTATTAATCACTATAAAATAGAGTGTGCCTGCAATGACCAAATAGATTCTCGGATGTAACTGCAAACTTGCGAAGCCCCTGGACCGTACAGGTGGACCCCTAGGGTTCCGCAGAGCACCTGTTGAAAATTACTGTTCCATGACTAGCTTAGAGAAGACTTATAGCGCCGACAATGGCAACATAACTGAGCCGAACGTTCGCTCAAGTGCTTTTAGCTTTTTCTTGCATTGTCTATCACTAAACTTCACAATTTCGTAATTTGATTAAATAAATATCCTAACCCAGTAAAATCAATATAGCACGTCATAATTAGTTGGCTACTTTGGAGGATCGATCGATGCTACTAAGCCATGTGATATAAAACCAATATTGTGACGTCATAATTGCCGGAGGATTCTAGCTAAGCTTGAGTGTATACTTGACAACGAGGGCAAAAACCACCTACTTAAAAACCGCTGATCTAGTTAAGATGTGTCGAAACTAGATTTTTGATTTTCTTCGCTAATTATGGTATTCAACAAATCGGCTTGACCACGTTATATGTCAACGACATACCCAGCGCCAGTACGCAGGATGCAAAGCTTACGAGACAAGTTTGATTCAAGGATTGAATTGAGTGTAAATTCCAGTTCAATAATTTGAAAATCAAATGAAATCTTCATTAAACCCGCCGTAAAACACCTAAGCGTGTAACGAGCAGCGGGGTCCATCTACCCGGCTTAGCGCCTGAGCACCACAACTCCGAAAAAAAGGCCAAAGAGGTGCGAGCCGTTGACGAATCTACTTCCAATTTTGACAGACCCGAGAATCGAACCCCAGACCACCCGCACCGATTAACAACTAAGCCAACTGGTTGGTTATAACTTGAAAACAACGTATGTCAATAACATAAAACTTTTTTTTAATTACGAAGTTTTCCAACTTTTAACTACTGTACTGTATTATACTTTGCTGGATTCGCAATTTTCATCAAGTCAACCGCATAGTAAGATGTATACACATTGTTACATAACAACCAAGATTACTTCCTAAGCATGAATTTTGAAGTGTTTTGGTCATACAAAACTCCTTAACCCCAGAGTGCATGACTTTTTTGTGTTTGTTACTGCATGAAAGGGTCTGTGAGACCCTAGCGTCTGAAAACTGGGTTTTGGTATGGCTTTAGATAAACTATACGGATAACTTGGTAGTTTGAATATAGAATGTTGCATCTTCATGAATTTGTTTGATAAAGTGCGTTGCAACACTTACATGGGTGGTCAAAAAGGATATCTCAAATGGTGATATAAACTGCCCAAAAGAATAAGTGTAGATGTTCTTTAATTTTTTAAGTATGTTTATTCTTTAATTTTTTTAGTATGTTTATTGACTCAATTTCATGTAATTCATCCAAAAGAGCTCCCACCTAAATTCTATCAGCTTTCAATGAAAAACGATTAGAAAAGACGTTTGTAAAATTAAAAGTCAGTTTTCGGCAAAGGTTGAAAAAACAATAGGAGAACTGCACTGTGAACATAAATACAGACAAACATAGCCTTATAACACCGGAATACAATAATTATGGGATGCAAATAGCTAAAGAGGAAAAGTACAGCCACAGTAACTCGCAAAACTGGACGTTTCGACAACAGAGATTCAGCTGCGTAAGCAAAGCAGTACGTTTCTTTCAGTTTTGTATTGCTTTGCTTACATTGCTGATGATGACAGCTAAATCTGTGTCGAAACGTCCAGTTTTGAGATTTACTGCGGCTGTACTTTTCCTCTTTAGTCTTATCCTACACCGTTTTGAATAAAATGCTTATACACAATTGAGCAGTTTTTAGCAGAAATTGGCAGTGTTTTACGCATAACGGACACCCCTGCAGCTGTAAGCAGTCTTCGTGTTGGAATTATGATCAATAGTGGTGAACGGAAACTTGCTAACTTGCTTGAATAAAGCTCCCGGTTGTGGTCACTTCGTATTGCTAGAAGTACTCATAGCTTTATAGTACCTATAGAAATGTCAAAGTACGTTTTCTCAATCACCTTGCAAGCGATAGGCACGTGCACAAAATTATTATCTGTTGTAACATTTCTGTTTTCTGTGGCATGTCTTGTTGCATTCATTATCACGTTTTCTAAACTGCGTGGCCCGCGATCAGTTTTCTCGTCCTTCCCGGTTTATACACAGAAGTGCAAATTTATCTTGAGCATAGGGGAGGGGGTGATTCAGCAAAATTGATCATTTTTTGAGGCTTACTACACATCGTGTGGGTAAGTTTCCACTTCCATGAAAAATATTGGGGGTTAGCTGCCGGATTATTGGAGGGGATGCATCCCTACAGGATTTTCACTCATGTTCATAAAGATACGCACGAAATGTAATACTGTATGATTGAGCATCAGCTAGCGTTCCAAACTCCAAACCATGTTTAGCTGTTTAGCAGGCTTTTTATACATATCGATATGTATTGAATGCATGCATGGGCAATTGCCTCTAAATGGGTACAGCTCCTCATCAAAAGTCAAGAGTTGTTGTTTTCACTGGTAGGCTCGTCATTTTCAATCTGTTCCAGCTCAATATTATATAATAGTCTAACCGATTTGGCCTTTTTTTTCTGCATAGAATACAGAGAAAGCTCACTTATGAAAATCGTTCCTAATTGCCCTGTTTGTATTATTTAAAACTGCTTCTCGTGGGGTGTTTCAAAATATTTGAATAACGCAGACATTGTTGTGACCAGAGCCGGCGCCAGAACAGTCAACTTAGGGGGGTCAAGCGTTTATCAAGGAGGACCCAAGTTTGAAATTAAGCAAAAAGGCCACTATTTTCAAAAGAGTAAGCTTGTTGATTGGGGGGGCCAGGTCCCCCTTTCCCCCCTCTTAGCGCCGGCCCTGGTTGTGACAATGGCTATTCTTTTTCATGAATAAATATGGAAATCCAACAAGTTTCGTAGAAGCAGGTGCAGTTTTTTCACAAGAAATACGTAGGGGTCTGAGAGACCCTCGTCATGCAGTAATGTAATAAATGTAATTTTTTTTAATACTAGAAATTGCTTTGTTTCGAGATTTTATAGTCAAAAAGTTCAGCCCAAAAAAAAATAAAAGTCAGAAAATCTGGGGTTAATCGAGTAAAAACTGTAGGAGCTAGGCAAGGCGAAACACCGTAAAGAGTCTCACAGACCCCTTCATGCACTCTAGGGTTAAAAGTGGCAATGATAAACCAAAACATCAAAAAACGCACCTTCACTTGGACCAGAATTGGCTTGGACGCAGATATTTGGGCGGATAGCAGTTTCCAGTCATTTCGTAAAAATATGTCCTTTGCAAGTGAGTCAGGCAGAGGCACATCTACTACTTGTAATAATTCGTCAATGCATTTCGAGCCCTTGCGATACATTTCCTTCGTCATAGCGAATAAGATAGCTTTGCCAGCTTGATGCATCAATACACCTGCAAAAATTTAACTTGTAGACACAAGAGTTCGGTGGGTCTGTGGTCAAATCGGACACAGTGCCGCATACAGCTCATCACCGCTGCGACGTATCTACGGAATTGGGCTGCCCAGACTATGAACAGCTCAGATGGCCGAGTGGTATGGAGCGTCTGTCTCTTGAGCTGTAGACTTCGGTTTGATTCCGAGTCGGGTCAAACCAATGGCTTTAAAATTGGTATTTACAGCTTCCCTGCTTGACGCTCAGCATTGAAGGGACAGTGAGGAGAACAAGCCGGCAAGTTTACTTGTTGTGCCGTTGGGAAAAGCACTTAGAGGGATTCCCTCATCTTGGTGTGGTAGACAGATGGCCGGCAACTCCTAAGCGAGCTCGTATAGCGCATTGATCGCTCTCTCGTGATAGGAGGATAAATATGCAACTAACTAACTAACGCTAAGCCGCAAAGATGAGCCCCATCACTTGTTACACGCTTGGGCGTAATACCGCGAGTATAATGAAGATTTGATTTGGAAATTAACTCCATAGATACGAGCACCCTCCGATAAACTTGGCATGGTCTAGCGGTACCGCGCTCAGGTGACAGATCCTACGTGACGGGTTCGATTCACGGCAGGAGCCGATCGCATTTGACATATATACCGGGTGGCTGTTGACTCGAAGAACGCAAGCTCACTTCGCAGTCTCCCTCAATTACTGTTGAATATTCAGTTCAAAAGTTTGAAAATAACTTCAGTTGCTGATATTTATCACACAAAATTGCTTATCTTCCCCAAAACTTTAGTGATCTGCTACAGCTCAATGGCACTCTTCGGCGAGTCTGAACTTGTTCTTATGCAACACTTTCTTCGCTACTTTATGAAACGAAGATAAATATAAAAATCAGCCACTAATTTTACACCCGTAAAAATAGTAGAAAAAATAAAAATACGGGCGAAAAATTAATTCAAGTCTCAAACACAGCTTTTAAAACCAAATCAAATCTTCATTATGCTCGCGGTATTACGACAAAGCGTGTAACGAGTGGCGGAATCCATCTCCGCTACTTAGTGCCTGGACAACACAGATTCGAAGAAATATCGCAGCCGTGCCGTTGGCGACATTGTGTACGGTTTGACCGGCCCGGAAATTGAACCCAAAACCTTCTGCGCTGCTAGCGCTGTCTTTAACGCAACACCAACTAACCGTTGAAACGAAGAAAAAATACATAAATAAATACCTTCAACATTGGCGAAAAATTATGTCAAATTTTAACAAAATTTCTATAATCTTACATTTAATTCTTTTTTCAGCAAATTTCTTTTCGATGAAGTCTTCATTCGCTTGTCGATTTTTCTGTGTTAAAAATTTTTCCAGAGCTTTCATTTTTTCCTCCGTTAGTTGAGGTGGCTCTTCTTCCAAATGACCCTAAGTAATCGAATCATCTTTACAAGAACATGATCATAGAGCAGGGTTTTTAGCAGGGGCTCTCGCACTCCATAGGGGTATAATGCAGAATTTCAGGGGGTGCGAAGGGCTTTTTAGTTTTTTGTTTTGCAAATTAAGAGGGCTTTCATTTTCAGTTGATTTATTGTCAATTGTTTCAGCGCTGTCTTATTGCATGTATTGTAAGGAGTGCGAGAATATCTTAAAATATTTTGAGGTTAAGGTACATTAAAAAGATTGAGAACTACTGCCACACAATGTCGTTTTATGCAAAAAAAAGTCTGCGCAATATAATTCAATATGCCGGCTTTGCCACCTCCTAATCTCTTTAATACTGTGCGTCAAGCAGGAAAGCTATAAATATCCTCCAAATTAAAAGCTTTTTCAAATCAATTTAATTCTGTTAAGTAAACACAAACTCAAAGAGATTACTGGAAAAACGTTTCGCCACTACGTCGAAGCATCATCAGTACCTTATTCAAACAGCTTTTTAAATAAAGTCACAAACACCAATTACCACTTTTCCCAAAGTCTGCTTCGCGTGATCCAGGTAGCATTTTTTGCCAGTGCACAGAACAGAGCCACCATCAATCGAGCAAGACGCCTTCCCACCAAGCTGACGATTTGTTTCAGCCAACACCCCACATATTGACATGATTCTGAAAAACACAAGAGCATCGGAAGAAAAATCTTCTTTTTGCTTTAAAAACTGAGTGATAGGACTTACCGACAAATCTCCGGGGTGAATGGCAGTTTTAGTGCATCTTCTTCGATCCAACTTTTAATCGCTGCTTCGCATTTAGCTACGTCATCTTTGAAACCTTTAATTTCAACGCTTTTTTCTTGCCAACTGCAAAATAAGTAACAACGTAAAACACAATAAAACAATCACAGCTGGGGGAGAGGTAGGACATCGCTATCGGCGCAGAAGGTTTTGAGTTCGATTCCCGGGTTGGTCGAATCGGACGCAGTGTCGCCAAAGGCTCGCCACCACTGCGATGTTTCTTCAGAGCTGTGTAGCCCAGGGTTTAAACCGCTGTGTAGCCCAGCCGTTTTAAGCCGTTTAAGCCACTGGTTACACGCTTCGGCGTAATGCGAGTGTAATGAAGATTTGATTTTCATTTGGCTAAAAAATGAGCAAGTTAGCAGCGAGCGCGATTAGAAGTCACTTTACTACTGAAACAATCATAACGTATCGGTTCGATTCCTTCAACAGAAATTAATTGAAACAGAAAGAAACAAAAATCAAATCTTCATCATACTCGCGGTATTACGCCGAAGCGTTTAACCAGGGGCGGGATCCATCTTCGCTGCTAAGCGCTTGTGCAATACAGCTCCGAAAAACACATCGCAATGGTGGCGAGCTGTAGACGACACACTGTTCGATTTGACCGGCCCTGGAACCGAAGCCACGACCTCCCACCCCGGTCCCTTGAACGACTACCCCAAATGGATGATATTACAGAAATGAACCTTGTAACACTCAATTATTGCGCCATAACTAAAATACAATGCAGGGTCATAAAATACGACCATACGTCAATCGTGCACTGACCTTTACAACCAATTAAACAACAACGCACTAATGAGGCTATCCTCTTTATTAACCGAACATTCCAACGTATTACACATTTCCTTTCATTGTACTGGGATATGCACAGCACACAACAAATTGTTATAATAGTTTGAACAACAACTGCCCAATATAATTCAATTAGTCTTAGCTTCTTTGTTGGGATTTCATTATGCTAATAAAAATAACACTATAGTATGGTGCCCTTTCACACAAAAATTCAGACCAAAAACCGTAACAGTAGAATTACCATAGACAAAATATAATTAATATCTAAAGATTGCGATACTATAGCGCAAACGTTAAAATACAGTATGTCTAAACAGCTCGTCACCGCTGCGATGTTTCTTCAGAGCTGTGTTGGCCAGGCACTAAACCGAGGAGATGGGCCACACCACTCGTCACACACTTGGCGCAATATCGCGAGTATAATAATAATGACATATTTATATTCGGCCTTAACACTTGCGTTGGTGCAAGCACTCTAGCTAGGTTATCCAGGCGGATAAACAATATAATATAATAAAGATCATAATTTTTTTATCAAAATAATGCCAGTGAAGATTATAAAAGGCAGTTCTGCGCAGACTCTTACCTTAAAACAACCCAGTCATCGGCAGAATGAAATTGACTGCACCAATGCTCTTTGTTTTCAAGAAAGAACTGCACTACTTCAGTACCAAGTTCAAGGTTGACGATAGTTATTAAATTCAAATAATTTTCCATTTGCTCAACAACTTTTTTAGAAAACAAAGGATCGTTCTGAAAAGAAATTTCCTCTATTAAGGAAAACTGTCTATTAGCGAAAATCAAGTTCACGAAAAATTTCCCCACCGAGTTCAAATTGTTCATTTTAACTTAGCCAGTTCAAGTACGAAGATTTTTACCGAGTTTATCCTAAGTTTAAGTAGTTTTTATCGAGTTTAGGTCAAGTTCAAGCAATTTTTGTCCCGATTTGAATGAATTCAAAACGCAATCAAACTTTTTTGAAGCTCTGCGAGTTCGAAGCCCCCCTATCAACACGGCCTGTTAATTTCTTTGTGGTAGAGGGGTCAAGATCACCGGCTCGGGAACACACAATTTGGGTTCAAAACCATTCAAAGCTGAATTAATAACGATACAAATTGCAATGTTAAGCCTGAGGCTGCTGCTCGCATATGCAACATCCTAAGAGGTAAGCCATGCTGCATGACGTTATAAAAGAACAAACATAGGTCACCTTAACTCGGCCGTTCGTGAAAATCAGGGGTGAGGAACCTAAGCCCACTTAAGTTTTGAATGTGGCCCGTGTCGAAACTTTGTTAAGTGCACAACACACCAAAAAAATAAAGCACATGTCAATAAAAACTGCTTCAGATTCAGTTACATGCTATATCGGTGATATAAAAACCGTGTAAAAGTCCCTGATTTAATGGTAAAAAATAACCAACCATGAATGTTTAATAAATTTGCGACACAAAAATATGTATTTCTAAAGCAAATATTAAAGGTAACCGCGGCCTGCTCTGCTTTACCGGTTCGCATACTTACGTAATGCACTCAACACAGCGGAAACTTAAATTCCTATTCTATTTGCCTATCTTCACGAACCTGATTGCTAACCACATGTCACAAGCGAAGTCGCGACGAGAATCGAACCCAAAACTAGTGCTGCGCTTCCCCGTGAACGCTGCGCTCTAATTCATCGAGCTATGGAAAAGTCGCATTTATCTCGCAAATGAGCTTTTTAAACCCACGCTTTGTCACAAAAAAGCAAGGTTCTGCTGGTGTTGGGTACATTACATAAAAATGCTTCCGGTTCCCATCCCTGATGTACCCAAAACTGTTTTCATTATTGAAAAGTTTAATCAAGTTGTCTCAAAATTCACTCACTTCTTTGTCTTTCGGAGCAATTTTCACTTGGTCAACAACTCCAACCGTCTCCGTTATAATGCACAGATCGATCAAACGTGATTTCAGCTCGTTATAAAACCTTTCCTCATGAAGTACAAATTTAAACAGAGGAGTGAAAGTTTTTTCAGGATTATACACAAAAGAAGGCTTTTCTGCCGTTTTTTTTGGTGTAGCAGGTTTGGGGGTGGTGGACCGTCTACGTGAACGTGGTTTCGGCGTATCACCACTAGCAGTAGATGAATTCGAATTTCGCCGGGACTTGGTCTGAGGGACAGGTATTTTTCGAAGTTGTATACTGCAAAAAATTAATTTGTGTCATCGAGTATGGTATGTAAAAAATTTTAATGTCAACTAAAATGACATGCCAATTGTTAAGATATTGCTATTGATGCGGGGGGTATGGGGTGAATTATTGGACTAGTGAAATCCAACACAGCGTCGCTAGCGACTCGCCACCGCTGCGATGTTTCTTCGGAGCTGTGTCGCCCAGACGCTCAGCGGCGGAGATAGATTCCGCCGCTCATTGCATGCTTTGGCGCATTACGCCAGCATCATGAAGCTTTGATTTTTTGATGTAAGACGGTTGCAGAGACACGAATGCGCGGCTACTCGGCATTGGGATACCTGAACCAGCCCAACCAAAACACTAAAATCCTGTCTAAACATCTAGCCGATCAAGCGAAGTTGTACCACGCCCAAATGCCCTTTTTCGACACACATTGACCCTGTCCAGTGTCCACAAGTCCAATTTTCGTGGGCTTTAGACCCGCAGTTCTTGGTTCTAGTTTCTGCGTCATAATTAATTCGGTGATGTCATAATCACTTTTTCTAACTATGACATCAGAAAATTGATTATCATGCAGAGAGTAGAACCAAACAAAGCGGGTCTAAACTTCACGAAACTTGGACATTGGACAAGTTAATTGACTTACTTTAATTCACCATCGCAATTAATTCCATTAATACAACGTGAAATCTCCATTGTGAGAAGCTTTGGCCCGGCAATATTAAGGAAATCTCCCTCCCGATGAAGTGACATCATTCTTTCGCCCACACCACGTCTCAGTCCTATTTCATAGACAGCATCGACCACTTGTTTAGCATCTCGCTCCGAGGAGCATTTTTTTCTCGACACAGAAAACCTGGTGAAAAATCCCTTTATTCTTGCTGGCACTTCGTGGTCGTAATAACCAGGATCAAGCATTGCTCCTGTCTGAAAGACAAAATACTTCCATATTATCTACAGGGTCGTATTAAGAAAGGCACCGGGGATAATTTTGGGGGACCCGATGCTTCTACAGACCTGACTGTGACGTCAGCTACAGATCTTTTTCTAGAGGTTTACCGGAGGCGTATTTCCGAATGGTTACACAGAGAATTTCCACTTCGCTCTCCGGCGATCTGATTGGCTAGGGCTAGCATAAGCGAGAAGAGGATGCAATTCTCGCCACTCGAGGTCAATGAAGCAGAACTTTTCAGCATATTGTTGATTACTCTCAGCATACTCGCGTAATAGCTCCAGCCAATCACAACGCTGAAGAGCAAAGCAGATATTTTCCATTCATTCCTTGGAGCTGTTCGCACACTCAAATTAAATTCGCAGACCGATCAAATGACAAATTCAATAGAACATATGACTTCTGGAGCTGTAGATTTGGGTTTGACTCCGAGTCGGGTCAAACCAATGTCTTTAAAATTGCTATTCGCAGTTTCCCTGCTTGACGCTCAGCATCAAAGGGACAGTGTGAAGAACAAGCTGGCAACTTTACCAGCTATGTCGCTGGGACAGACACTTAACGGAATTCCCCATCGTAGAGTGGTAGACAAATGGCTGGCAACTCCTAAGCGAGCTCGCTATTACGCTTTCATCGCTTTCTCGCGATAAGAGAATAAATACACAACTACAATTCGACTTTTCTACCATGCAAGCAATGAGCACCAAAATTGCCAAAAATAACAAACAACCCAAATATATACTATACTTACTGCTGGGTAGAACTTGATCCCTTTTGGCTCGCCAGAACTTGGAAAGAACTCGAAATTTATAAACACTCCAAGCAAATTATGCAACTCTCGTACATCTTCTGGACTTTGAAATACGTGTTTTATTATTGTTTGGTTTGCTTTAGCATTTGGTTGATAAATGTAAGGTTGAAATACATCAGGTAGAGCGTTCAAAGGTTCGGGCTGACTTGCTGCATCGTGTTGTGGTGACGGTTTCCAACTAAAAATTACATTTCCACTGAACACGAAAAACTTGCAGCAGTGATTCTCAACCTTTCATGGTGGGTTTAGTGGCCCAGTAGCCCATCAACACCAGTAAACAGTAGCCCCTTCCAAAAAACTCCCATCACCAGTAGCCCCTTCTAGAGACTTCCAACACCAGCAGCCCCCTTCTAAAGACTCTCAACACCAGTAGCCCCCTTCTAGAGACTTTCAACAACAGTATTCCTCTTCTAGACGACTTTCAACACCAGTAGCCCTCTTCTAAAGACTTACAACATTAATAACCCCCTTCCAGAAACTGTAAAAAACCAGTAACCCCTTCTAGAGACTTTCAATATCAGTAGCCCTCTTCTTAAGACTTCAAACACCAACACCAGTAGCCTTCTTCTAGAGACTCCCAACACCAGTAGCCCCCTTTTATAGACTTTCAATGTCAGTACCGAAGTTTTCCACTTAATATACCCCCCCAGTTAATGTACCATGGGTATATTAACTGGAAACAGGCGCATATTAATGTACCGCGCCAAAGTTTTGTTTAGTTTGAATGTCAATTAATAGGTTTTTGTTACAAAAGCCATTGTGACAAAACAATTTTGGTCCCTGCATGATTAGCGCATGTAAAGTTTGTGATAAAAACATGCGTATGAGGTGTTTAAAGGGGCCATTATTCCAACATTGTGACGTGATAAAATTTAGAGCAAACTTTTATTCCGCAAAATTTTTACCTTAATTTCAAGCTTTTTGAATTATGTTGTCAATGAAAGTGTTTAAAAAAATTGTCGGAATAAGCACATATTGTGTGTTTCCACATAATGTACCATGGTACATTAACCTGAACTAAACTTATTTTGAAATTTTGTTAATTTCCAGTTAATACACCCGATACATTAAGTGGAAAACTCCGGTAGGCCTCTTACAGACTTCCAACACCAGCAACCCTTTTTCTACAGACTCTTCATACCATTAGCCCCTTCTACAGACTCTCAACACCACTAGCCCTAATCTAGAGACTTCTAACACCAGTAGCCCTCTTCTAGAGGCTCCCAACACCATTAGCCCCCTTCTAGAGACTTCCAAGACCAGTAGCCCCCTTCTAGAGACTCTCAACACAATTAGCCTACTTCTACAGACTTCAACACCAGTAGCCCCCTTTTAGAGACTCCCAACACCATTAGCCCCCTTCTAGAGACTTTCAAGACCAGTAGCCCCCTTATACAGACTTCCAACACCAGTATCCCACTTCTAGGGACTTCCAAGACCAGTGGCCCCCTTCCAGAGGCTTCAACACCAGTGGCCCCTTTTCCAGAGACTCCCAACACCTGTGGCCCCCTTCTCGAGACTCTCAGCACCAATAGCCCCCTCCACCAGCAACCCCCTTTTAAGAGACTCTCAACACCAGTAGCCCCTTTTAGAGACTTTAAACACCAGTAGCCCCTTTTAAAGACTCTCAACACCAGTAGAGCTGGCCCTAACCCAAACAGTAAAATCCTGTCTGAACGTTTCGCCTTTCACGTCAAGTTGTACCACGCCCAAATGTACTTTTTCAATACACTATTACCCTATCCACAAGTCCAATTTTCGTGGGCTTTAGACCCGCAGTCCTTGGTTCTAGTTTCTGCGTCATAATTAATTCGGTGATGTCATAATCACTTTTTCTAACTGTGACATCAGAAAATTGATTATCATGCAGAGTAGAACCAAACAAAGCGGGTCTAAACTTCACGAAACTTGGACATTGGACAAGTTAATTGACTTACTTTAATTCACCATCGCAATTAATTCCATTAATACAACGTGAAATCTCCATTGTGAGAGGCTTTGGCCCGGCAATATTAAGGAAATCTCCCTCCCGATGAAGTGACATCATTCTTTCGCCCACACCACGTCTCAGTCCTATTTCATAGACAGCATCGACCACTTGTTTAGCATCTCGCTCCGAGGAGCATTTTTTTCTCGACACAGAAAACCTGGTGAAAAATTCCTTGATTTTTTCTGGTATTTCGTAGTTGTAATAACCAGGATCAAGCATTGCTCCTGTCTGAAAGACAAAATACTTCCATATTATCTACAGGGTCGTACATGTATCAAGAAAGGCTCCAGGGATAATTTGGGGGGACCCGATGCTTTTACAGACCTGATTGGTGACGTCAGCTACAGATCTTTTTCTAGAGGTTTACCGGAGGCGTATTTCCGAATGGTTACACAGAGAATTTCCACTTTGCTCTCCGGTGATCTGATTGGCTAGGGCTAGCATAAGCGAGAAGAGGATGCAATTCTCGCCACTCGAGGTCAATGAAGCAGAACTTTTTAGCATATTGTTGATTACTCTCAGCATACTCGCGTAATAGCTCCAGCCAATCACAACGCTGAAGAGCAAAGTGGATATTTTCTATGCAACCATTCCAAAATACACTTACCGAACGTCCCCGGACTAATATCCCCCACTTGATCCGACCCGTGATTACATGCACGTAATTAAATTCGCAGACCAATCAAATGACAAATTCAATAGAACGCACGACTTTTAGAGCCGTAAATTTGGGTTTGATTTTGAGTCGGGTCAAACTAATGACTTTAAAATTTACATTCACAGCTTCAGGGTTTCCCTTTTTCCCCAGATTTTCAACCGGGAAATCCCGGGATCCCAAAAATCCTCGGAATTCGGGAAATTCTCGGGAAAAGTTCCCGGGAATCTTTCCCGAGGGCTTGATTGTTTTGCCTTTTTTTCTGGTTTTCAGCATTTCAGATCTTATTTTTAGCATTTTGTTACGTTGTTTTGACAAATATAATTTCAGTTTTTCAATTTTTTCGACAAATTGAGGAAAAATTTTTGATCTCACAAGCATTTGTCTTCAAAAATTTTGCGAATTTTGAAAAATAATTTTTAGTAAGTACAAAAAAATTTTTAATTTGCAGTAACGCATTTTTTATGTCGGAATGGTAGATATCAGTACCACTGAAATTCTTGCTAATGTAAAAAAATTTCCCGGGATCCCGATATAAATTTCCCGGGAGGAAACACTACTGAGCATCAAAGGGACAGTGTGAAGAACAAGCTGGCAACTTTACCAGCTATGTCGCTGGGACAGACACTTAACGGAATTCCCCATCGTAGAGTGGTAAACAGATGGCTGGCAACTCCTAAGCGAGCTCGTTATTACGCTTCGATCGCTTTCTCGCGATAAGAGAATAAATACACAACTACAATTCGACTTTTCTACCATGCAAGCAATAAGCACCAAAATTGCCAAAAATAACAAACAACCCAAATATATATACTATACTTACTGCTGGGTAGAACTTGATCCCTTTTGGCTCGCCAGAACTTGGAAAGAACTCGAAATTTATAAACACTCCAAGCAAATTACGCAACACTGATAAATCCTCCGGACTTTGAAATACGTGTTTTATTATTGTTTGGTTTGCTTTAGCATTTGGTTGATAAATGTAAGGTTGAAATACATCAGGTAGAGCGTTCGAAGGCCCGGGTTCATGAAGTTGAGGTGACGGTTTCTTGCTAAAAATTACATTTTCGCTGAACATGAGAAACTTGCAGCAGCGATTTTCAACCTTTTATGGTTGGTTTATTGGTCCAGTAGCCCATTAACACCAGTAGCCCTTTCCAGAGACTCCGCGCACAAGCAGTTCCCTTCTAGAGACTCGCAACACCAGTAGTCCCCTTCTAGAGACTCCCAACACCAGTAGCCCCACTCACTGGTTGCTCACGCACCGGCTTTGCTATTTTCGTCATCTGGACCTGGGCTGGGTTTGATCCAACATGTGTATCTCCTGTTAATTGGTTTGAAACTGTTATGCCGCTAGTCACCGCTTTTGGCTAGCAGACAATCGTTTTGTGTCTCCACAGTTTGAAATTTTTATTGCAATTCTAAGAAACGCCCTAACAATGTGTTGCGCAACTGTTCACGTGATTTGTTTTCTTATAGCACCTTTAATCCTCAGATTCCTTATTGTTCAGTTGTGGTTCGGACCAATTTTAACTTATTATTTTAAGTCGCTATTTTATCGAGAGAAGAAATCTCAGTTTTATCACAGGCAAAGCCTGCAGTAGGCAAGTAATTTTATCCAATGTTATTGACCCTTTGTTTCCGTGAAACTGCTTTTGTTTTGGATTCAAGTTTGGCCTTGTCAGAAAGATTTAAGAATAAATTCAAGATATTTTAAGTTTGGTTGAAACGTCAGATGCTTTGCCAGTGAGGCCTTGGAATTCCTCCGGGCTCTTATTTTGCAGTCGGTTACGCAACACTGGTGTTGAGAGTCTTTAGAAGGGAGCTACTGGTGTTTGAGCTGTTATTTTTCAAAGTTTGTTTCGGTCATTTGACCGATTTTAGCTAAATTTGCCCAATTTTCTCGGTCAACTCGATAATATTTCGGTCAAATTTCTAGGCCTCGTGTAGTGATTTCCAAAAAAAGAAAAAAAAGGTCTCCATCTTGCATACGGCAACTATGCAGCCTTCGTCTGCAACATTTTTTTAAAATTCAAGTTTTTTCGGTCTTGCCAAAAACTTTCGGTCAATGACCGACAGATGACCGAAAATAAAAAAACAACCTACGTTGGAAGTGTTTAGAAGGGGGCTACTGGTGTTGGAAGTTTTTATAAGGGGGTTACTGGTGTTGGGAATCTCTGGAAGGGGCTACTGTCTACTGGTGTTAATGGGTTACTGGGCCACCAAACCAACCATAAAAGGTTGAGAATCACTGTCGTAAGATTCTCGTGTTTAGTGGAAACCTTCACCACAAAGCAAGAAACCTCCACCACAACACCATGAAACCAACCAACCCGGGCCTTCGAACGATCAACCTGAGGTATTTCAATCTTATATATTTTAACCTGATGTATCTAACCTTATACTCAACTTCTCAAAAACAGTAATAAAACACGTAGTTTAAAGTTCGGAGGATTTACGAGTGTTGCATAATTTGCTTGGGAGTGTTTATGTATTTCGAGTTCTTTCCAAGTTCTGGCGAGCCAAAAGGAATCAAGTTCTACCAAGCAGTAAGGATAGTATATATTTGGGTTGTTTGTTATTTTTGGCAATTTTGGTGCTTATTGCTTGCATGGTAGAAAAGTCGAATTCTAGTTGCATATTCATCCTATCACGAGAAAGCGACAAAAGCGCTATAACTAGCTCGCTTAGGAGTTGCCAGTCATCTGTCTACCACTCTACGATGGGAAATTCCCTTAGTGTCTGTCCCAGCGACATAGCTAGCACAGTTGCCAGCTTCTTCTTCACACTGTCGCTTTAGTGCTATGCGTCAAAGCAGGGCTGCTGTGAATAGCAATTTTTTAAAGTCATTGGTTTGACCCTACTCCGCATTAAACTCCAAACCTACTGCTCCAAAAGTCATGTGTTCTATTGAATTTGTCATTTGATCGGTCTACGAATTTAACTATGTGCATGTAATCAGAGGTCGGATCAAGTGAAGAGTATCACTCCGGGAACGTCCGGTAAACCTCTAAAAAAGAAAGGTGTGCTGCTGACGTCACAATCAGGTCTGTAAAAAGCATCGGGTCCCCCCCAAAATTATTCCCGGTGCCTTTCTTAATACGACTCTGTAGAAATATGGAAGTATTTTGTCTTTCAGACAGGAGCAATGCTTGATCCTGGTTATTACGACTACGAAGTGCCAGCAAGAATAAAGGGATTTTTCACCAGGTTTTCTGTGTCGAGAAAAAAATGCTCCTCGGGGCGAGATGCTAAGCAAGTCGTCGATGCTGTCTATGGGATAGGACGGAGCAATAATGTGGGCGAAAGAATGATGTCACTTCATTGGGAGGGAGATTTCCTTAGTGTTGCCGGGCCTAAACCTCTTGCAATGGAGATTTCACGTTGCATTAATGGAATTAATTGCGATGGTGAATTAAAGTAAGTCAATTACCTGGTCCACATGTTTAAGATTCGAGAGGTTTCTAATTTCTGCATCAGAATCAATTTTTTGATGTTTTCGTTACATAGTGATTATGACATCAACGAATTGATTATGATGCAGAAGCTAAAACCAAGAACTATGGGCCCAAACCTCACCAAAAATTGGACATGTGGACAGTGTAAATGTTTCGAAAAAAGGCGTGGTACAACTTGGCGTAAAGGGCTTGACGTTCAGACAGGGTTTTAGTGCTTGCATCAGGGCTAGCTCTACTGGCGTTGAGAGTCTCTAAAAGGGAGCTACTGGTGCTGGAAGTCTTAAGAAGAAAGCTACTGGTGTTGACTGTACCCCTTTCTAGAGACTTCCAACACTAGTAGCCCCCTTCTGGTGACTTCTAACACCAGTAACCTCCTTCTACAGACTTCCAACACCAGTAGCCCCCTTCTAGAGACTTATATACAACACCAGTAGCTTCCTTTTAAAGACTTCCAAAACAGTAGCCCCCCTCTAGAAATTTCCAACATCAGCAGCCCCCTTTCAAAGACTTCCAACACTAAAAAACCTTTTCTAGAAATTTCCAACACCAGTAGCCCCCTTTTCTCCGACAAAAAACAGCCATGCTACAACGCTTCAACAACAATATGTTACAATCATATGCCTAGCGGAGTCATCGTAACAACTTCAACATGCATTAAATCAACAAAATTTTCATCATACTCGCAGTATCACGCCGAAGCATGTAACGAGTGACGGGTCCATCTCCGCGACTTAGCGCCTGGGCAACACAGCTCCGAAAAAACGTCGCAGCGGTGGCGAGTCGTTTTCAACAAGCATTAAGTTAAGCAAAACAAAAAAATAAAATCCCAACTGTTGGGCAACCGCTTTGTGGTATGAAGGACAAGGCTTAATCCTGGGTCTAGTCACTTTAAATACCTTTAATACAGAGGCACGCCATCGCTTCACCAAGATGTTTTAAAATTATTAAACTGAAAATTCAACACTAATTGAGGGATGCTGCGAAGCGAGCTTGCGCTCTTCGAGTCAGCAGCCATTCGAAGTATCATATAATGTAAAATGTGATCGGCTCCAACTGCGCATCAAACCCGTCAGGAAGAACCGTGCGTACCAGCAGATCATGTCCGTGACATCGTAAACTGCGAAAGTGTTTTGGGTTCTTTGTTAACTTTTATGTTAACTTCGAGCGCACTATGCGTTCGAAGTTAACATAAAAATTAGCAAATTTTTACTTCATTGAGATTAAGCAATAAAGACTTGTATCAAAGTTTACAGAGTCTAGTAATTAAGCTAAGAGAGTGATGCAACATACAAGCTCATAAATCAATGTAAAGAGCTTCAATCAATGAATAAATTGAACTTGAATCTAACCCACCTAGATTTATGGCTAAATCATATGTAATCAGAAAATCTGATTAGTAGTGGGATTCGAACCCATGTCTGCACCGACCAGTGACGTGTGACCAGTCCAATAGTTGCATTCTAATCGCAATCAGATTCTTCTTGTTGCGTTAAATTTGACGAAAAATTTTGGTGGATTAGATTCAAGTTCAATTTATCACCTGAAATTCTTTGAACAAAGTCTTACTTTTGAGATTTTATTTCATTACTTATTTTCTTTATCGCTGCAATTAGTTCAGTTCGTTTTTTAGCGAACACGGGTTTGATTCCAACCAGAGTAACGTCATTGCCACTTCGAATTTCCACTTTCCAATCCACATCTCCACTTATCCACTCTGAGTGTGAAGTTTTAAAACGCTCTATGACAGCTTTCGACTGTGTTTGATGCCAGGTGTCATATTTTTTGAAGAAAGCGACAGCAGCAGTTTTACAGTCGTTCTCGAATTTTGGTATGTCAATTTGCGAAAGCTGAAATGCGAGAAATAAACATTTTGCGAGTGAATAACATTACGGCCAGCTAACTCATTTAATAAGTACATCACTATTGCTGCCGGTGGGGTGAGGTTTGATTCCTGGGCGGTAAAATCGAACACAGTGTCGCCGACGGTTGCATTCGTCGTGACGTTTCTTTGGAGCTGTGTTTCCCAGGCGCTTATTTAAGTAGATGAACCCCGCCACACGTAACACGATTGGGTGCAATACCGCTAGTATAATGAAGGCTTGATATTGAACAAAACCATTTTCAACACATTGCACTAAAAATTCAAGCATGATGGAGGGAGACTGCAAAGTGAGCTTGTGTAAAACAAAACCAGCTCAAGCCGAGAATTGAACCCGTCACAAAGGATCTGCAGCACAATAGGCTATGACTCTGACAAATAAAGCAACGCAAAGACCAGAAAAATAAATTCGCCTAATATCCTGATAGTAATGCAAGTTTTACATTGACATAACAGGAAGTCTTGATCTTCTTGTAGATAAAAAGCTGCTATTGGTAGTAGTAGTATGGGTCTTTTATTTCCACACCGTCAACACAATAAAGAATACCAGATGAAGGAAATATAACGCGGTATAAGAAAAGGGAAGAGGCAACAAAACGATTAACGTTATGGCATGCAGGTAGAAGAGTTTAAAAAACAAGAGTAGGCATGATTGCAATACCCAGCCATTACCAGTTTGTGTTCGTGGAGATTGGCCTTAAGAGAAAAAAGCTTACCTCAACAATAGCTTTAAAATGAATTGCACGTTCGCCGGGAGTAATCCATACTTTAGCGTCGCTAACTGCTTCTTTCAAGGCGTCGTTATGTTTCTCGTTTTGCTTTACGAATTTAGCAATAAGTGGATTAGGAACAGGCATGTCAAATTCGTATGCATTCCGCAAAGTTCTAAGAATAAAAATAGCAAAGTTCTAATTTAAAAATAGCAAAGTTCTAAGAATAAAATATAGCAAAGTTCTAAGAATAAAAATAGAGACGAAAATAGCATAAGAAAAAATAAAGCCGCAGTAATTCTAAAAACTGGACGTTCCGACAACTACATGAAGCTATCATCATCATCATCAGTACTTTTAGTTGTCTATTGCCTTGCTGATACTGCTGATGATGACAGCTGAATCTATGTTGTCAAAACGTCCTTTTTCAAGAATTACTATGGTTTTGTTTCCTCCTTAAGCTATTTAAGACATTCTAGCGACAATAAGATATGCGTCAACTTGTAACGCACCTCACACGTACGGTGCAATTGTAAGTCTGGATAGAATAAGCGAAGGTTCTTCGCATACCCATTTACACCAAAGCCTGCAGGATTTTCAGTAACACAATTCACTCATAATAATCTTACGAGGACAACAACCGCAAAGCTACGCACTATTAAATCTTCTCGGATAAAATACTTCCCAAGGATCTACTCTGTTCGGCTGAGTTTAACAAGCGAGTATACGAAAAAAAAAATCAAATCTTCATTATACTCGCGGCACTACGACGAAACGTGTAACGAGTGGTGGGATCCATCTCCGCGGCACAGCGTCTGGCAACACAGCACTGAAGAAACATCACAGCGGTGGCGAACTGTTGGCGACACAAAGCGCGATTTAACCAGTCCGGGAAACAAACCTAGAACCTCCAACGCTGTAAGCGATGTCTTTTACCACTACGCCAACCGGTTGGAATTCTACAGAGAAGCAAAACTTAAAAAGCTGGGAAATAACTATCCCCAAAGCGTGCTTACCTTAACTGGCGTTATTTCCCAGCGACAGAATTACGAAGAACTTCGAACGAACAAACAGCGAGGACGGTAGTGGGTTAAAGACATCGCCATCAGCGCGGACACTCTGGGTTCGATTTCCGAGTAGGTAATATCAGATACCGCGGCCAATACCTCGTCATCGCTGCGACGCTTCTCATACGCGACTATTCGGCGTCACCGACTCGCCGTCAGGACGACTCGACGTTGGGACGTCTCGGCGTTTGGACGATTTAAATGGTTAAGTTTGTGAGCGTAAAGGTTAATCAAGTATTAAGCTACCCTAACCCTAATATCACCCTAACCTAACCCTAACGTCGAGTTGGTTGCGCCGAGTCGTCTCACGTCGAATAGCCTTGCCCCGACATTTCTTCGAAGCTGTGTTGCCCAGGTGCTAAATCGCGGAGACGGATCCCACCACTCGCTACACGCTTCGGTGTAATACCGCGAGTATAATAAAACTTTTCAAAACCATGGATTAACAAAATATTAAAAATTATACGTACCGTGGTACTGCAGTGTTTAAATACTCATCAATTTCTTGAACTTTGGCTTCCAGGTCTTTTTTTGGTCCAGTAATCCTTACTTTATTTTGATCCAACTGCCACAGGACATATAGAGCTTCATTTTCTTGGGAGGTTCGTTGTTTGAAAAAATCAGGGTTTTTCAAAGCAGCTTTCATCAACAGTTCATGATTGAAATATTTCTTTGTTGTTGCATAATCTTGCAAAAATTTCATGAGAATGTCTTTGCATGTTTTGTTGTATTCATCATGGCTTAACTCAACACCCTGCATGAAAAATTGCGTTGCATGCGAAATCATTCAAAATATACTTGCTTTTGCAATTATTCTAGGGTAAAAATATTAGAAGCAGTAACTGACAGCTCAGATGGCCGAGTGGATAGAGCATCTGCCTCTGGAACAGTAGACTCGGGTTTGATTCCGACTCGGGTCAACCAGTGACTCTCGAATTGGTATTCACAGCTTCCGTGCTTGACGTTCAGCATTAAAAAAACAGTGTGGAGAACAAGCTGGCAAGTTTACTTGTTGTGCCTTTGGGAAGGTTTGGAAAGGCACTTAGCGGGATTCACCCATCTTGGAATGGTAGACCGATGGCCGGCAACTTTTAAGCAAGCTCGTCATAGCGCTTTGATCGTTTTTTCGTGTTAGGACGATAAATATGCAACTGAACACAAAACTACTGATCGACTTCAACATTTTCCAACACTTGCGTATTTCTTGTCACGAATGCCGGTGTTCGCTATCACATGCACTGATTTGCTTGTGACAGACTGACCCCAAACCATAGTTTTTGGTTAAAAAATTTCAATATCCGCCAATGATACCCACTTTAAATGGTAATGGGGCAACTCTAAGGGATTGAAATAAACGTTTGTTCCCGAGAAGGTCCATGAACATGAACAGCGCAGAAATTTATTGGTATTGTTGGTTGTTTAGCTCAGAAAAAGGTGGGTAAATATCATCACAAAGGTGTTGGCTTCATAAACACTGAATTAGCCTGTTTCCACGGCCACAATTAGGTAAAATTGCTAGCTATTAGAGTCTTTGCTAGAGTCAGGTAAAATATTGTTTTTCGTTAGCTTTTTAGGCCGTACCTAAAAAAGTGATCTGCAAAAGTAAGCTTTCAAAAAGTAGTCCTTAGCTTCACCCACGTTGAGTAATATTTTTTGTGGACATGGAAACAGGTTAAATGTTGACCACTAACTTAAACGTGTATCAATCAACAAACTCACGGGCACGGGTTTCAACTGATACTCAGTGTCTTGATTTTTGCCTTTTTCGTGCGAGATCCAGACTCTCACAGTTGCAATCCCGCTTAAAAGACCTTCAAGTTTAGATAAATGGCTGGTTGATTGCTTTAAGAATCGAGCTACAGAAAGATCTTGAGTTTTCCATTTGAAAATATATTTCGGGGCTACAAATCTGCGAAAATAATAATGGCAAGTCTTAAAATCATTTTTCATGCACAGGCAGTGCTGAGTCTTCTAAAATCAAATCTTCACTATACTCGCGGTATTACACCGAAGCGCATTTCCACGACTTAGGACCTGGACAACACAGCTTCGAAGAAACATTGAAGCGGAGGGGGCACACGACACAGTGTCCGATTTGACTGGCCAGGAAATCGAACCCCTGAAATCCGTACCGATAGCGAGTCTTCTGCCACCTCAACGGTCCAGTTACACTATGGTAAATACAAATCGTTATAAACAATTAGCAGACGACGCTTACCTTTTTTTAGGTACAGCTTCATCCAAATAGCGAATGATATTTTGCAGTTTGGCATCAACCTCAACTTTCAAACCTGCTATTCTCAATTTATTCTCGTCCAAATGCCATTCCAAGAACAGAACCTGGTTTTCTTGCGCAGATCGTTTCTTAAAGAATTCCGGTTCTATAGCGACCACTTTCATCAAATGATCGCGGTTAAAATATTTTTTCTCAGAAGAATAATTTTCCAAAAATTTTGAAATTTCAGAACGACATTTTGACCTGAATTTAGCCTCTGTCATCTCCAAGCCCTAAAAAATCGGTGTCATCAAAAATAATATTTTGTGTTTGTAGCATGTTATCCTCCTATCACGAGAAAGCAATCAAAACGCTATAACGAGCTCGCTTAGAAGTTGTCGGCCATCTGTCTGCCACTCTAAGATGGGGGAATGCCGCTTTCACAACGGCACAAGCAAACCTGCCGGCGTGTCCTCCACACTGCTCCTTTAATTCTGAGCGTTAATCAGGAAACTGTGAATAGCAATTTTAAAGTCATTGGTTTGACCCAAATCGGAATCAAACCACAGTCTACAGCTTTAGAGGCTGAAGGACTCATTTAGTGCAAGCAACGCCACTGCATTTATCATTCGGGCTAACTTTACCAAAACAACACTTGAACGCTTTAGGTACTATCAAATTTCTCACTTTATAAAAATCACCTCTCTATACCAGCGTCATGGCCAAGCTGTAACGCTCGCAGGTTACAGATCCTAAGTGACGGGTTCAACTCCACGCTGGAGCCCATCGCTTTTGACAGATATACCAGGTAGATGCTGACTTGAAGAGCGCAAGCTCACTCCGCATTCTCCTCAATTACCGTTCCATTTTTTGTTCATATGATTTGAAAATAAACTCATTTATTCATGATTCGATTTCAGAAAAAAAACATGTCGCCTGGAAACTCTGGCCCCTTAAGAAACAAGAACGCAAAATATGGAAGTCGGCCTTGACTCAGGACGTTAACTCAAAAATACCGATCGTAACTTTACGAACTTTTATGGAAAAATCAATAATACTTTGTCCACGCAGGTATCGTTGATTTGAAACGGCTAGAGGATCGATAAAAAAAATCAAATCTTCATTATACTCGCGGTATCGCGTTGAAGCGTGTAACGAGTGACGAGACCCATCCACGCGGCTAATCGTTTGGCAATACAGCTCTGAAAAAACACTGCAGCGGTGGCCAGACGTTGGCGACACTGTTGTCGATTTGACCAGCCCGGGAATCGAACCCACCACCTACGCGCCGATAGCAATATCTCCAACCGCTACGTCATAAGGTCGGTATGAAAAAGAAAATAATTTACTTACTGGTAACGGACGGCATTGATATTCAATTAGTTTTTCACCGTCGCCTTTGTCATTGCGGATCCACACTTTAACCGAACTTGCGAAATCACTCAGTGAGTTCTCAAACTTCGACATGTGTAGTGGAGATTCTTTCAAAAACCGAGCTACTGAGTAATCGAAAGCTTTTTGTTTGAACAGAAAATTTGAATCCACGTATCTGTAGCAAAAATATAATATTATGAGCGGATATTGTAAAATAATTAAAACAGCAATTTGAAAATTATTAATTATGCACGTTTTTACAAGGTCCAATCCAACGAAATACATACTGACACGCCTATTTCAGCATATTTTTAATGAAATTACACGTAAAAAATATCAACATATGAAGAGATATTCTGGTAGGTCTTGGAAGACTTACTGCGTCTACCATAACATCTCTTTAGATGTTCATATGTATTACATCGGCTCTCCATATCTCAGCATAACGAGCGGCGGGATCCATATTCGCGTCTTCGCGCAAGGGCAACACAGCTCCGAAGAAACGTCGCAGCGGTGGCGAGCCAATGGCGATACTGTGTTGGATTTTACCCGTCCGGGAATCGAACCCCCAACCTCCCGCACCGCCAGCAGTATCTTTAACCACCACGCCAACCGGCCGATAAGGCTGTAGGAAATTTTCCGACAGCATGACTTACTTCCAGAGTTCAGTAAAGCAAACATTAAACTTTGTTCACAGCAACATGCTAATCCAAAGAATTATTGTTGCATGCGAACCAATCCTCAGCTTATTTATTACACATTTTGCGGACTTAAACGCCAGAAATAAATGCATAAGCCACAAGAACTTGCTTAGAACAAAACTTAACAAAAAACTGCAACAGAATCAGGAGTAAAATAAAGTCACGATAATTTTTTGAACTGGACGTTTCGACAACACAGATTCAGCTGACATCATCAGCAATGTATATAAAACAATGCAAAACTGTATACTGTATGTACACAGTCAAGAATTACTAGGCAGGATTCGAGTTTGGGCTCAAGTTAGCTTTAAAGTGAGTGTTCAGATTAGATGTCTCCCGAATAGTTGCGCGGCCTTTATACTTTTCTTCACAAGACCACTTATTTTTTGACCCTATCTATTCGTCGAACTTTTGTGGGTTTCATACTTGTGGTTCTCGGTTCTGGTTCTGCATCACAACCAATTTCGTGACGTCATAATCACTTCGTTTAATTATGACATCAAAAAATTGATTATGATGTAGAAGCTAGAGCCAAGAACCCGGGGCCTGGGCCTAAAGCTCAATAAACTTGGACATGTGGACAAGGTAAGTGAGCCAAAGAAGTGAATAAGTTTTGCCTCTTTAAATTTAAAAGGACGCATTTTAAACTGGCAAATAATGAAATTTTCCCACATCCTAACCTAAGCAAACAAAATCGGTTTTACATCAATTTACATTTTATTTGAAGTAAAAGGTTTGGCTTACATTTAACTTCGTGAGTAAACATAAGGTGTTGAATTTAGAAACTCATAACATCTCAATATAACAGCTCTATACTTTGTTGAGTGCATGAGTACACAGTTACCATGTCTTCATGTCCAGTTTAAAAGGTCCAAAAACTCACCGGTTTTCTGCATGACATTTAAATTTATGATGTTGCCATTAAAAACTTAATTGCGTTGCAGAGAGCTAGAGGGCTTTCAATACGATTCAAACTGGAAATATGGGCAGGCTAACTGATGCGTGATGTACTTTGTAAAGTAACAACAGGCAGCACAAGTGAATGCACATACAAATGTACAAATGGTACAGACGAAATTGGTTAATTGCATTCCGTTTCATCGCACAGCAATCTACAATCCCAAACCAAATTGTATTGCCTAAATGACTACATCGGATAATCGCATAGAAATTTTGGCAAATTGACTTTGCAAATTAAACTCATCTTCATTTAGGGCCGGATTTACCAATATGTTTTGCATACTAAAACCTTGGGGCCTCGCCATGAACGAAATGGCTTAACACGATTACGAAAAGATCTTTTTTTGGATATCGACCATAAAAACCCTTATTGAATAAGTTAAATAACAGACGAGTCCGATTGCGAATCACAAGCGGCAAACGTGAAATCTAGCCTAGGGCCTCTCATCGTCGGCCCTGTCTGTATCAAAAACAAATACCTGGGTACTGTTTTATGGAGAAAATCCGTAATTTCTTTTTCTTTTTTTTCAACTTCGTCTTTCAATCCTGCCAGTATTAGAAGACTATTATCCACGTGCCATAACACGAATACACCGTCGCTTTCCTCCACAGATTTTTTCCGAAAAAAATCCGGTACTTTTTCATTAACTTTTTGAATGTGTTCACTGTTGAAATGCCTCTTTCTTGAAGCATAACCTTTCAAAAATTCCGATAAAGTTTCCTTACAGGAATCCTGGAAAGTTTCTTCAGTGATTCGCAAATCCTACAAAGATCTTTATTATAATCGCGGTATTACGCCGAAGCGTGTAACGATTGGCGGAGTCCATCTCCGCGGCTTAGCGCCTGGACAACACAGTGCCGTCGGCAACTAAATATCGCAGCCGTGCCGTTGGCGGCACTGTGCCCGACGATTTGAAATTGGTATGAGGCATTGGTTAGGGCTACAGTTGAGGGTTAACGTTAGGACTAAAGACAGGACTAGGCATCTCAATGCTGAGTTGACCCTGCACTTATAACATACTTACTGATGCAGGTCGAAAGTGATATTCAACTTTTTTTTCGCCGCGGACTTGATTAAGTATAGTGACTTCGGCCAGCTGTTGAAACGCAGAATCTAACTTGGAACTGTGCTCACTGGAATTTTTAATGAAACGAGCGACTGCCCAATCGTCAGCCGGGTGTTGAAAGACAATGAAGTGAGACAAAGGCCTAAAAAAACAGATTTTTCTTTCTTTACACGCGTTTAAAGCAAAATCTAAAATTCTACACTCTGTTCTAACCCGTAGTATCTTCAGGAGGGATCTCATTCAATTCTATGATCCTGAGATTTCACTTGAGGCAATCTGAGAGCACAGTTCACTATTCTTGTTTTACAGCGATTATTATTAATAATGAAATCTTTGATTTATGCGATCGAGCTTTGTAGTTACTGGTAAAAAAGTTCTCTAACATCAAATCTTCATTATACTCGCAGTATTACGCCGAAGCGTGTAACGAGTGGCGGGGCATTTCGGCGGCTTAGCGCCTGGACAACAAAATACGAAGAACGTCGCATCGTTGGAGGCACTGTGTTCGATTTGGCCGGCCCGGGAATCAAACCAACTACCTTCCGCACCGATAGCGATGTCTTAAACCACTACGCTAACTGGCCAATCTAATTTTTTTCATTTGGAAATGAATAAAAATCACACAGAGACGCGTAAACTACTTAAATCATGGATTTTGTAAAGAAGCCACGCTGAAATTACTGACTAAATCAGGTTGTGGTTTCTTACAGAGGTGTCTGATGGTAGGCGTGATACTTTAAAAGACTCCTTAAAGAACATAAAATTGGGCATATTTAGGTTTTTGGATGCACGTAGATATTTTACTTCGTTGGGTGCATTCCAATGAAAATGTTTCTGGTCAATTATCAAGAACCCGTAAATGACGTACCGGTAACATATATACTCATTAAAGTTACGCTTTAAAATGAAACTTACGGTAAAAATAGTTCATTTTTCGGTAGTACAGGTAAAGCTGCAGGCGGCGCTATACTTCTCGAAGCTGCAACGCGGCTACAAAAAAGTTGGAACAACTCATTAAACTTCTCCATATACAATTGCATTATAGTTTATTACACTAGAAATTATTACAGTTATTACTTATACTCTTTATCTTTGTGACTTTAAAATCGGTATTCACCAATATTTTAGTCAAACCAATGATTTCAAAATCGGTAAAATCGGTATAAAGCGAGGAAGGCCAAAAATGACCTCACATCCAAGTGGAAGAGAGTGTGAAGAAACTGGGGTTGAAGATCGAGGAAGTTGCAGATCGAGCGAGATGGAGGGAAGGTGTGAGAGCGATTGCGGAAGGGGTGAGGTGTATCAGGCCACCTTCGGTAACGAGGAAAAAACCGCATTGAAACTGGATATGATGATGATGACTTTCACAGCTTCCTTGATTAACGCGCACCATTAAAGGGACAGTGTGGAGAACAAGCTGGCAAGTTTTTGGAAAGGCACTTAACAGGATTCCCTATCTGACAGTGGTAACCAAACGGCCAGCAACTCCTGAGCAAGCTCATTACAGCGCTTCGATCCTTACTAGTGATAGGAGGATAATTATTTAATAGGATACGCAACTAAATTTCACTTAGGGGTCGTACATTAAAAGGCTACAAAGGACGTTTGAAGCCTCCAGCCTACAAAATTGCATTATTTAGTTGTTTCGTTGACACGTTTTTTACTTATGGAACATAGTTTTGGGAGACTTCAAATGAAAAAGTTGAATAGAATGTACTGCAATAGCACAGTGTTAGTAAAACGTAGCGAACACTATACCAAGTACAAAAAAATTACAAATATATCCCTCAATTAAAACAATTTTGAATAGCTCATTCTCAGCGTTGAAATCATTTTTTCTGCAAGTATGAATTTTACTAGTACTTAGTCGACAATTAAGAACAGCTTCAGGGCGAAAAATCAATGCCAAAAAACGTCAATTATTTTTCGACTTCTTCGCAAATTAAACAGAAGACTTAGACGCTATACATAAACGAAAAACATACAAAAGTCGGATACATGATACTTATTGACAAACCTGCGAGAGCTTGACGTTGAACTACCGGGACTAGCTGACGGAGTTGATGATCTTGAGGAGCGAGGGAGTAAATTAGTGGTAACAGCTAACCCAGACATAGCGGTATGCAATGGTCTAGTGGTCGCACCTGTTGAAAGTTGACTGGGTGGTGACGAATAAAGATCATAACTGCCATTTGATGATGCAGAAGGAGGAGACACAGGTGGTGGTCGACTGAAACAAAAAATATAACGTATTTCCGAAGTGTTGCAATTGCAAAGAATTGATCTTGCCATATTTTAACACGTTGTAAGCAATCATAGCATAGCTATTAATGATTTAAAAAGAGATAAAAAGTCACGGACATGTATTTCCACTGCTAGTTTTTCGCAATCTAAAAAAACAAAATCAAAATCCCAATACACCTGCACTATGACGCCGAAGCGTATAACGAGAGGCGCGACCCATCTCCGTAGATTACCGCCGGAACAATGCATCTGCGAAGAACCGCAGCAGCGGTGACGAGCTGTTGGCGACACTGCATCTGCTTTGACCAGCCCAGAATCGAACCCAGATCTCTCTCAACGTTAACAGTGACTGTAACCACCATGTCAACCGGCCGGCTTCCACAACTCAATACGTTAGATATTTGTAATCACAATAGTTCCGCCTAATGTAACGGTCGGTCAGCTAAGCTATATTTCGTGAAAGCCTACAAAATTTCTTATTTAAGTGCTTGGTTTTTAAACAGAATTTTAACAATTTTTATCGGAACCGAGTGAATCTATTAAGTGCTACTCGCTTTCCTTAACGAAATTGTAATAATTGGAAAAATCAAGTAGACTGTGGTTTGATTCCAAGCTGGATCAAACCAATAACTTCAAAAGTGGAATTCGCAGCTTCCGGGCTTGACGCTCAGCATTACAGAGACAGTGTGGAGAACAAGCCAGCAAGTTTACTTGTTGTGCAATTGGAAAAGACACTAATCGGGACTCTTCCATTTTAGAGAAGTAGACAGATGGCCGGTAACTGTTAGGCGAGCTCGTTACAGCGCTTTAATCGCTACAGGAGGATAAGGATGCGACAAAATGCAAAAAAAAATTATGGACGATTGGTCCAGACAAAGCGCTGGATGATGATTTGGATACAATACCTTGAAGGTTTAGAAGCTGGAGTACTTCGAGGTTTTGCTACAGGGCTTGGAGGATCGGATGGTGGAGGATTTTGCACATCTCGTAACATATTCACCATTTTTCTCACATCCGAACTTTTCCCAGTAATCCTTATAGAGTTTTTAGATGGATTTTCTCTAGTCACACATTTTGATCCTTGCGAGTTTAAGATGTGATCTAACGTTTGTCTAGGAATAATTTTTTCCAATGTTTCTTCAAATGTTTTGAATTTTTCAAAAAAATCATCCAGTTTCTGTTTACATGTGCTGATGTCTGATGGTGAAGTATTCTTAAAAAAAAAAAACCTTCATTATATTATACTTGCGGTATTACACCAAAGCATGTAACAAGTGGCGGGGCCTATCTCCACAGCTTAGCGCCTGAGAAACACAGCTCCGAAGAGGCGTTGCAGCGAAGGCGGCATTATGTCTGATTTGACTGCTTTTTGCTCATAGTTAAGATTTGAATTCAGGTTTAGTACAGAAATTTGACGTTTTGGGCCATGATTCAAAACTGGATCAGAACATTGCTGATTTATCTGATCATTACGTTACAAAACACACGCTTAATCCTACACCCACAAGCAACAGCTTGGCCAGGAGAAATTCATAGAGGGGGCAAACCACAACAGGCCAAAGATTATGATATTGCATGAGAATGTTTCAAGCATATCTTAGATTAGGCTTAGTCACAAAAAAGGACAACGCCACCGCCTTTAAGCTTGAAGATGCAATGACATTTGCAAATTCGTTATCCTGCGGCAAAACTTCCATTTGACAAAGCTGTGGATGACATTTTGAAAACAATTATAAATATCTTTTTTATAAAACCTAAACAATGACAAGATCAGAGGATTATTTGAGGTCGAAAGTCAAGAACTACAACACAAGAATAATCTTAACCAGTGGCGACTCTAGCTTTTTATGGCTACTCGGGCTCGACATAAACAGTGTCAAAAAACGGTAAAAAAAGCAATAAAATAGCAATTTACACAACAGTTAAATTGTTGCAAAATACTTTCATTCATACATAAAGTTTAATCTTCTTAATTTGATGGCAAACTCATACTGAGTTTGTTGTGTAGCTCTTTGTTATCAGCTATCCATTGTGAGCCACAGAGGAACACACATTTATGACCAAACAAAAAGCCTGCATTTACTACATGGCAGCATGATGGCAGGCGTCTTACGAAATCTTTTTTCTATTCCTCTCTCCAATTGTAGCTCGGGCTATTCCTCGAGGGCCCGAGTTCCACAAACAAGTTAAGGAAAGAATTGTGCGAAACAACGTAACAAACGTTTGCATTGTCTCACTCAGGCAAATGCGATCGAGCCCGAGTAAGATGTAATAAGGAAAAAGGCTTTTGTCTCGTTTGTCTCTTTCTTTTCTCCGCAATGCGGCTCGGGCTATTTTCCTCTAGCCAGAGCTTATGGCTAGACAAATCGTTGAGTGAAAAACGCAACTGCCACCGCACACTTTGTTGTTTTTTACGATGACTGTTTCTTTCAACGAACTTGATACGAATTAAGTTAAAAAAAGCTTTAAGCTTACTTTTTAAAATTTAAATAATAACAAGCCTTCCATCATTTCGTAACTTAGGCTCAGCCCGAGTGCCGGAGTCGCCTCTGCATCATTTTGTAACTCGGGCTCAGTCCGAGTAGCCCGAGTGCCGGAATCGCCACTGATCTTAACTGATATCACTAGGTGGTAGGACTTAGAAGACCGCATGGTCTTTTCCTATATGATATACTTCCTTGTGTACAGTATATGACAGTGCGTAATTTATATCGTGTAATTTGATGCACTAAATAAATAAATAAACTGAAACTAAACCACCATAACCTAAATTCCAGAAAAAAGCTTCAGCATTTATCCCCTTTGCGTTGCAACCATGCCTACTCTTGTTGTTTCAACTATTCTTCGCCTACCTGCATGCCATAGCGTTAATCGTTTTGTTGCCTCTTCCCTTTTCTTGTACCATGGTTATATTTCCTTCATCTTATAATATTCTTTATTGTGCTGACGATGCAATAAAAGACACTACTACTACTACTACAACAGTTCAAGGTTTTTACCAGTACAAGTGCAAACAACAAAATTTCAGTGCTAATAAGTACTTTCATGAAAAAAATTACCAGTAACAGCAGCAGTGGTGTCTTTCATTTCTGCGCCATCACCATGATAAAGAATACAATAAGATGAAAAAAATATAACAATGCAATAAGAAAGTGCCTACCAAAACGATTAATATCATAGCATGCAGGTAGAAGAAGAGGAGTTAAAAAAGCACAAGTAGACATGGTTGCAACACCTAGACCAGTCAGGAGCAAAAATTTGCTTTAAAAAAAAACTGATGGTTAAGACATAGGCCTATCACATAAAATGTCATTAAAAAAAGTAAACCTTTTTCACTGCACTATGTGGGCTACATTTCCACGAAAGCAAACCAGACTCTTACCAGTTTGGCTTTAAGACTAACATCTCCTTTTGCACCATTTGAAGAAATGTGACGGACATCTGCATAATTTCCAACCAGAGTAACCAGTTCTTGGTAATATGTTGGATTGCTGTTAAGAAAATCAGCAACTTCAGCACTGCAGTCATAGGAAAATACTGTCTGATTGCTAACATAACTGCTAGTGCTAGATGCAGTACTTTGACTACCACCCATTTTGTACAAACCAGTAGCCCGGCAGTTCTGTTTTACTGTCAAACGCCAATACGATACTCAGAAGTTACCCAACAGCCTGTCAAACTAGCCTATACACAATTTCTTGATACCACATTCTTTGCTGCTTAAACAATAAAAAAATGAATGGTATAATGCAGGGGTTCCCAAACTGGGGTATATTTTGACTTTTCAAGGGATACATTAGGCTATATCTTTTATTACCTGATGTTAACAATTAAGGCCAAGAGTACGGCTGCACTGATTGGAAGAGCAACAAAAAAAAGTCCACACGTCTTCAGATGTCCTGTATACCCAGGGTTACCATTTCATGCTTCCGTGCTTATTTTTAAATTTGTAGCGGAAAAAACAGGACTCCGTAGACGTGAAGACCTTTTTGGTTGGTCTTCACCAATTTTGGGTTACACAAGCAAATTCATAAATTGTCCGAGGGTACCGATGGACAGAAAGTTTGGGAAACCCTGGTATAATGTAAAAACCTTACAACAAAATACAACCTAATAAGGATACCGGTAATACACTGACACCCCAGTGCTTGGACAAGGATAAGACTGATAGAAGATATTGGCAGACAAATTCTGAATTATCAGGCAAATGTCAAACAGGCCAACTATGACCTGGAATGGAGTGAGACAAGGCGGTCCTAAGTTGTACAAGAAATTGGATTGCTATCAGCAGATACACTGGTAGGCAGGACCAGTGGTGGCTAGGGAACGACCAGGGTAACAATTTTGGTTGGGGCTGGAGCTCTGGCCAGGCCTGGGGATTTTCGCCTGTCCCGGCTGGGGCCAGGGCCAAGGTTTATACAATGCCTTATATTGTGTCTAGAATACATAGCTAAGTGCTTTTTTGATGTCACACAAATGCTCTTTCGTAATAGTATTCGCTTTTCATTGGTGCATGACAAACCTCCAAATCGCTTTAAGCATGCGCGTTCTTTATTTTTGCACACCAATGCCTTTTTCATACAAAATAAAAAAAATCTTTGTGTGAAAATTAAAATAATGATTTTCTATTGGTTGGATAAAACAACCCCAATTTTTAAGGGTGGGTTTTTACATTTTGAGGGTCATCTTATGCGCCAGAATATACGGCAAATTAATTTGAAAGTCAACCCCAGCCCTGGCCAATTTTTATGACCCCCCTGGCTGGGGCCGGACCTGGGCAAAAAGTGGCATCCCCGGGGCCAGGGCTGGAGCCGGAGCCCCAGTTGATCTGTAGTGGTGGCTTGTGCAGGCCAAAAGGAGCTGCGGAGCTGCAGCACCAATAAAACAAACCCACCAAAAAAAGCTGGTGTTGATTTGTTTAATTAAATGCAATTTTAAAATTATTCACTCTATTTCTATTTCATATTGATATTGAAGAGTTTATCCCCAACCCCATTTACATCTACAACTTCTCGAAGTAAAATACAGAATAGCAGGAATTTTGTTAGCCCAAGATTTTTTTGCAACACAGAACAAAGGCTCACAATTGTAGATCTTTGGCAACACTGTTGGTGCTGCAGTGACGCAATTGATTCCAACAGCAGCAATCGATGTTGCCAGTCAGAAAACAATGAAACACATGTTGCATTTATTTGTAAATTTGCCGAAAAAAGCTAAAGTCAATCACAAAAATTGCCTTGAAGAAAGACAATATTAGTAATAGCCTAGTTTTTGAGTAAATTAGCCAAGCGCCTATTTTAACTGATATTTTTGAACTGTGAAATGCGCTCTTTCCAAAAATTAATGAGGAAACTCTACATAATCCCATTCAGCTTGTGCATTGAAATAGTGTGGAGCAGCGAACCTTTTAGCCAAGCATGCAGCACCAAGGTTCAATTTTTTATGAATTCTCTATTTTTGGTGTTTACGAATGCTTGACAAAACAAGACAGATATCACAATGTCTATTGCCTATTTTTAAAAGAATGATGAGGCTGAAGAACCTGAAAATGCAGGAAGTTGAATTACAAGCTTAAGCAGCCTTAGAATTTGGCAGTGTCCACGGCATTCAAATCTGGGTTATTTCTTAATTGGAATTGAAATACAGAATAAATAACAATACACAAAAAGGATAGTTAATAGGTTAAGCTACCAATACCATATGCTGAACTGTGAAGTACTGGTAGATGGTTGCCAGAACTTTCGTCACTTGGAACTTTCGTAATGGAACTTTCGTAATGAAACTTTCGTCACACTATACATCGACGAGTCGCCTGCGATGTATCCCAGTAGTTTGCTTTCACATTCTGGTCATATTTTTGGGTCAATTCCAATCATCACGCAGAACCTTTGTCACACTATGATTGCATACATTTACGATCGATTAGGGTTAGGTTCGGACTGTTTGATTGGGTTAGGGTTAAGTTCGGTTAGGGTTAGGTGTGGTAAGGTTAGGTTAGGGTTAGGTGTGGTTAGGGTTAAATTCCGACGTTTGGTTAAGGTTTGGCAAGGGTTTGGTTTGATTAGGGTTAGGTTTGACTAGCGTTTGGTTTGGGTTATCTTAGGTAAAGGGTTAAGTGACAAAGTGGCAACATCAAAATTGATCAAAAAAAATATTTCAAATTATATTGAACAGAAAATTCAACGGTAATTGAGGGAGACTGCGAAGTGAGCTTGCGCTCTTCGAGTCAGCAGCCACCCATTAAATATGTCAATTGCGATCGGCTCCAGCCGCGAATCGAACCCGTCACGTAGGATCTGTCACCTGCGCGCGGTACCGCTAGATCATAAAGTATGCCCGAGATAACACAAGAAACACCCGGGAATCCTGTTGGGTTTGTCGAACTATGGTGTGACGAAAGTTCTGGCAACCCTGGTAGATACCCACTTATGAAATTAGCAGCTCGGAAGCTTCCAGTGATGCAAGTCACAGGCCTACTCTAGGCTAAAAGTTCCCGAATTCAAAGCCAAGTAAAATCATAATTTTAAGTCAACTGCCACCGGAGCATATTCTACTAGGCAGCAGAAGTTTTAGTAGACTAGTAAGCATAAGTCTAAATGTAAAGCTAAACAAACGTACCATATCCTACCAGTACATTCAATTATTGGTACAGTAGAACAGAAGTCCTATGTTACCAGTAACTGGTTAATATAAATATTACAGAAATAGGTCCATGTTAGTTAATGAAATACTTAGATTGGATGCTGTTACCAACATGCAACGAGTGGCAAACGTTATGCAATTCTCATGCCAGTGGCAGCAGCACGATTGATAAGCAGCAAAAAAAGTTACCGGTACCATTGGTCAGTAGTCTAGGTGGTGGAAAAGGCAGAGGTTATTTGTCAGTTTGTACGAGCCTGCACAAATAATCTCTTTTTTTCTTTTACTATCCCTTTGCGTTCTTCCTGATCGTATGAGCTGATGAGAGGGTGACGAAGTAATAAAATAAACCGAAGACAGAGGAAACAAATGTTACAGGCCCGTATAGGCCTACATAGCCACTTTCGGTCGAAAAATAAGTGTCTAGCTTGCTTTGCAGCTCCCTAAAAATATTCTTCACCAGTCACCACTGGGCATGCCTACACAGTCTAGATTACAATGCACAGTCCCTGGTTCACTGCTAAGACTCTAGTGGACGCACTACCATAGCCTACATGCCGAGCTGTTTACCAGTAGGCCTAGTTGAGTACCATATGAACTGAGTGAGTTAAGAGTTACAACTCATAATTTGAATGTCATATGTTGTGTGATTAGTCTGTTCACCACAGCAAATATTTCTTCAATTTGTCAATGCTCATTGATTCTTGATGTAATGCTCCTTGCCAATGTTCCTTGATGTAATATAAAAGCGCTAGCACCTAAGTCATCTTTTCATTTATCATTATACCAGTATCCTACAAATCTAGGTTTGTAGGTATCTGGGTATGTGCTAACACTTCAAATAACCTACCGAATAATGACCCCAAAACGCTGCTAGACTGAACTATCGGTAGGCTGGACGCTGGGACTTACCGGTACCAGTGCCGGACTGCCGGTCATGCAAATTAGAAAAACTTTGCATGTTGCAGACTTGCAGAATGCAGACCAGCATTCACCCATAGACTGTAGAATCTATGATTCACCACAGAGGTCTCCGGAGTCCAAAAATTTCAATTCGAAACCTATTCCGAAGCGCTAAAATCCGACTCCGCCTCCGACTCCTAAAAATTCAGGAAACAGAATCCGACTCCGAATCTAAATCCTGTATTTGCATTATATACAAATTACATATATACCGGTACTCAATAGACCATTAGTAGCTTATTAAAATCATACCGGTAGGTGATCATCCATAATTGAATCCAGATCCGGATTCTGATCCTGATCCGAAAAAAGCAAAAAATCACATCCTGATCCGGATAGAATCCAAAGCAACAACCGGATTATCCGGTTTTTAAAATCCGGCTCCGGCTCCGTTGTATCCTGCTCCTTTGATTCACAAGTCGCAACTCGCAAGTCTCAGATGGCCTATTGGTATAGAGCAGGGGTGGCCAACCCGCGGCTCTTTGCCCAGTTTCATGCGGCTCTTTTTCACATACTGTGTTTCTTTTATCAGCAGCCTCGTTCTGTAATCATGTAGCGTTTGCCAACGCATAAGTTGCATTATCACGTAATAATCGCTTTGTTAGAGAATTACGACGAGGCGTTAACGAGTGTCGGGGGCCATCTATTTGTATTTGGTGGCACGTTTATCCTCCTATCACGAGAAAGCGATCAAAAAGCTATAACGAGCTCGCTTGGGAGTTGCCGGCCATCTGTCTACCTCACCAAGATGGGGGAATCCCACTAATTGCTTTTCCCAACGGCACAACAAGTAAACTTGCCGGCTTGTTCTTCACACTGTCCCTTTAATGCTGAGCGTCAAGCAGGAAAGCTGTGAATACCAACTTTAAAGTCATTGATTTGACTCAACTCAGAATCAAACCCGAGTCTGTATCTCCAGAGGCAGACGCTCTTACCACTCAACCATTTGAGTTATTATCTCCGCAGCTTTGCGTCTGGGCAACACTAAAGTCCGAATAACTTAAAGGACTTTGGGCAACACAGCCTCAAATTTGAAGAAATATCGCAGCGGTGGCGACACTTTGTCCACTTTGACCCAGATCGCCCAGGCAACGAATCCCAGACCGTCCGCACCGATAGCGATGTCGTCACAAACTGAGCTAACTGGCCGGTATACTACTAATCCAGCTAAGCAAAGCATGTCTAATTGTCTATCAATAAGAGGTATGGTGATGCGATCATTATCCCTTGCGTGTATGACATGGCTCTTTACTGAAACAACAACAAGAAATGCGGCTCTTGGCATCTGACTGGTTGGCCACCCCTGGTATAGAGCGTCTGTCTCTTAAGCTGTAGACTCGGGTTTGATTCCGAGTCGGGTCAAACCAATGACTTTAACATTGGTATTCACAGCTTCCCTGCTTGACGCTCAGCATTAAAGGGATAGTGTGGAGAACAAACCGGCAAGTTTACTTGCTGTGCCGTTGGGAAAGGCACTTAGCGGGATTCCCCCATCGTGGTGTGGTAGACAGATGGCTGGCAACTCCTAAGCGAGCTCGTATAGCGCATTGATCGCTTTCTCGTGATAGGAGGATAAATATGCAACCAACTAACTATAAGTCGCTACAGATGGGCGGAGTCACAAAAAAATGACTTCGAATCCGCGTCGGTTCCAAAGACTTGGACTCCGAATCCACTTCAGAATCCTGTTTGTCAACAAATTTCAGAATCCGAATCTGCTCCGATTCCGGATTTTAGACAGAACCTGAAACCAAAATATATTACGTTTCTCTATTATGCTTAAAGTACCGGTAATAGAAAAACGTAATATTTTGGTTTCAGGTTCAAGCTAAAATTCGGATCTGGCTCCGAATCCGGCTTTAATTCAAAAACCCAAATCCGGCTCCGAATCCAAAAAATGCAACCAAACTCCGGATCCGCTCTGCTTCGGATCCGGCTCCGTGCCTATCTGTGCTAGTCGCAACTCGCAATGTAGCCTATGCAAATCAGAGATGAGCGGACAGTAATATTTTTTTAGACTCCATTCCAGTCCGGCTTTTTCGAATAAAAATCCGTTCCAAGTCCAGTTGAGTCACTTTATACACCCAAAACGTAGCAAAAAGACGACGTTCAGGCAGTGGCGTAGCAACGCAATATGCCGCTCTTGGATTTTTGCACGAAATGCCGCCCTAAACACCATCATAGAGCTGAGTAAAGTTCCACACAACAGAAGAATTGGAGTAGTGTTTGTTTAATTCTTATCGAAAGTTCAAAATTGAATACGTCGAGCTTTCATTGAAGCAAACTTAGAAATTATATCGTCAAAAGATAATGACTCAACTAAATCACTTGCAATTGACGGTATTGCTGGCGCATAGAGCCTGTTTCTCCCATCGTCGATATCAAATAAGATTTTATTTACCTAAAGCTTTGAAAAACTTCTTTCGCAGCTTGCGATGGAAACAGCTTCAGTGAGGTAAAGTTTAAGACTCATACATAAACTTATGGTGTTGATTCACATGAGCGATGTTTGCTTAAACACTGCAGCAGGTCCAGCGCTGTGGCGTCATTTTTAAATATAAAACCACTGGATTGCACTAATTATCAGCGTACATATTTTCAAATTTACTTATGTGCTCAAATGTTCAGATTTTGTTCATTTGCCCCCATCACAGAGACCACATAGCGAGTCATACTCAAAAAGTTGCTGACTAATTAGAGACGTAGCCTACCGGTAGCTTGTTAATAGTCAATTATTGTGCGATTTTTTGGCTTCACTTAAATAAGTTTTGACTTAGTTCGTTCAAAGTCTGTTTATACCAAATGCCATTTTAGTCCGATTTGTTGTACGAAATTTCATGAGATTTTTGACGTAAACACTTGACAAAAATATCTTCCACACAATTCGAAGCCAAACAATTTTGCTTTCTTCCAGTTATTTTGCGAAGCATCCTTCGATTGTTTTCCAAAATGCCGCCACTTTTTGAAAGTTCTAAATGCCGGTTTTTGAAAGTTACGATCCGATCTTTGTAAAACTGTAAAGTTTCGATCCGATCAACTCCGAAACAACGACCTAAAGTGAGAGTCCAGACTCCGACACAGTGCGAAACAAAATGAAAAGAGCACGCGATAATTGCATACAGCAAAAAAGTTGCAGCAGTGAAAAGCGACTTTTGGTAAAGAAACTCCATGACATGAATGAAATTTGCGTAGAAAAGAGTCAAATTAACACAAAAATGACTACAAAAACAATATTTTTTTGTGAAACATCGATCCAGTACCACCTCCAATCCGGTCCAGCCCGTTAGCTCAGTCCGAATCCGATCCTAAACATAAACGGTTCAGTCCGGATCTGGTTCATGATCATCTCTGACGCAAATGTCCGGATTTACCGATTGAAAATGCCGTAATTCTAATGAGAAAGAAATCAGAGACATTAAATCTGAATTCGAAGTATTATCAAAATCAAACCCAAATTCTAAGTAGTCCGGTGAACAATTTGCATTTTTCCTATAGAGTTCGAGTAATGATTAGGCCTAGGCTAGGGTTACCATATTTTCAAACGCAAATGAAGGACAGGCTCTTGAAGGTCATTATGTCCGCAGATGTCCAATTTTCCGCCCAAAATCAGGTAAAGACCAAAACGTTCGCAGGCAGAGCTGGCGGAGCCGCTCCCCGAACCTCCCGGCCGGAGGGAGGGGGCAGGCCTGGTCAGGGGCCCCGCCCTGAACACCGTGGCGTTTTTTTACTTGGAAATGATTTTAATACGTGTTACGATGCAACATTAATCTGTTTGTGTGCGTGTGTGTAGAAAGATGCGGACAGAGGGAAGGGGGATGAAAAATGTTGGACTCCAATTGCGCCGCTCTTGTTTGAAATGTAGGCTACTGCAGGCAAAATCGTTTGTATGCAAACGATTTTTTTGATTTGTTGAATGAACAAAAGCATAAGTTTCTTCTGTCAAAAATACACATTTTATGAAATAGCCTATGAATTATAGCAACAACATTAACTTCCTATTTCATGCACCTTGCTTTGAATGAGGTCGTACATGGTAGGTATTCAGAAGATTGTAGGCTTACTATGGTTTTTGCACAAAAGCATTAGGAGTGTGCGACTACGCAAGCAAAATGGATCAAAATTGATTAGTCAAACGGATGGCTAAAAGTTCAAATTTATGACATATTATGAGTTTAAGTAAGGCCTACTTTAAACTTCAATTGTTCTTTTAAGTTCCGGTCACTGCCAAATGGATTGATGATTTTCTTGAATACTTTTCTCCAGCTTTTTCCCGTGTCATGTCACACTGTGCTGGGCGGTTTGTCATTTTAATTTGTTATTGTGACGCTTAATAGCGCACAAAAAGCAGCCAGTTGTTCAAGTGTAAAAAGGATTGTGGGTAAAACATTTGCCGGTAGTCCGGTAAACGCTTGCTATGTGGAACCAGAGAGTGTTCTTGAGAATTAGAATTTAATAAAAATGAGTATTCTTCACGCACCAGTTATACGCAGAGAATCCATTCCGTTCTTATTTCAAAGATTTGTCCTTATTTTGAGAGTCTACATCTTGGAAAATATTATTGTCCTTATTTGTGGCTTGCGTCCTTTTTTGTTTTATTAGGACTTCATGAACCAAGCTTAGTGTCATTTGTCTTGCATTATTTTTTGTCTTACCGTCAAAGCTATGATCAAAGCGTTATTGTGACATCATAAAAGCAACACAATCTTATTTGGAACGCAACGAAGTAGGGCTGCCTTAGATAGGCATGAAGGATTGTTAGCACTTCAGGCTGTCAATGTTTTTAGATGGGAAGGTGTTGTGTCTTTAGCTCAATAATACCCAGGCAGTTGAATTATTTTTCCAGGCGTCCTTATTTTGGGTTCCAGATCGATGGAATCCTTGGTTATACGTCAGACGGTCAGCTAGTTTTAGAAGCCAACTTACATACGTTTTTATGAGTTATGGTGCTGCCGCTACAACTTAGTAACACACTAGCCCAGGAGTGGGCTAACTTTTCACACGAAGAGCCACATTGGAAAAAATTTTGATGCCGAGGGCTGCACTGATTTGAAGAGCAAAATAAAAAAGATCATCCCGACCGCAGATGTCCTATTTTCCTCTCAAAATTTAGTGAAAAAAGAAGGCCATCACGTCCGCAAATGTTCTATCTTCCACTCAATATCAGTAAGGACTAGGAGCAAGGGTATGTTTTTGTAAATGCCCGCGGGCCGCATGCGGCCCCCATGGCACCGTGCTCCCCCCTGCGTGCGCTTATGGCAGTGCGTGCCCCTGCATAGGCTAGTACAGTTTATCTCCCAAAGACATCAACAAAGGTTAGTTAGATATTTCAATAAATTTAACAGTGAAAATTTTAATGATGATTTGTTTTCTAAAATAAAAAATTTTGTCCCTAAATTCAATACTGTTACTGGCAAAAATATTAGTGATCTATTTGAACAATTCTATTCTTTGATAACTAAAACTATTGATACGCACGCCCCACTTAAAAAGCTCTCTAGAAAACAACGACGATTAAAATCTAAACCCTGGATTACTAAAGGCCTTTTGATATCAATAAAAAGAAAACAAAAGTTGCATAAGTTACATTTTATGGATCTCCGATAGCAAAAAAACTAGTACAAGGTTTATTCGAATACTTTAACTAAAATTAAAAATCTTGCGAAGAAATTGTATTACTATCACAAGTTAGACGAGTATGCAAAATAGCCCAAAAAAAAAACTTGGGAAATCTTGCGCACTCTGTTACCGTCTAAGAACAATTCCTTAACTCCTAATCTTATAACTGTAAACAATTCACCAACTTCGGATTTGAATGAAATCGCAGAAGAATTTAACAACTATTTTTCCAGTGTTGGCAAGTCTGTGGCAGCCAGTCTAAAACAAACTAATGACATGAATATAGATGAAATGCTTTATTTGAAAAATCCCTGTCTTAATTCTATCTATTTGCAATCAATAACACCGCACGAAATTATGCAGCAAATCAATGCTTTAAAGTTAGACTTACCATACGTCCCGGTTTAGCCGGGACAGGGTTTTAACGTCATGTCCCGGCGTCCCGACCGGTCGGTCAAAACGTCCCGGTTACTTAGACCATAATTCGTCCGATGTATATATGGCACCGTTTGAAAAAAAAAACTATCCGTTTTGTGAACCATGCTTTTGGAGTTTAAAGCCCAAAACACATGGTTCACAAAACGTGCAGTTTTTTTTGCAACGGCGAATTTGTACGATGCAGTACATAAGTTGGAAATATCCGACTTATTTTGCGTGTGTTTTTTTGGTCCGACTTAAGAGTACAATTTGTCCGATATATCAGCTGGATATTTTTGATATATATTGAACAAGCTATGGTCTAAATAAGCTCATAAGCTCAAAAAACATGGTTCACAAAACGAATAGTTATTTTTCAAACAGCGCCTTATAGAATAGGCCGAATAAAGCATAAGAAACACGGCAAAGGTTACCTTTCTGGATCGCTTTCGTGGATTTCAGTTTGATTGCAAGCTTTTTTAATAGTTATAACTTTGGTAGAGAGATCTTTAATATTCGTATGGTAGCAACAGCTAATAATCGCCGAACATTTAACATTATTTATTTACATTATTTACAAAATAACATACGGAAAACAAAATAAGCTGAACGCTTTCAGAAAAATAGATTATCCTTCATTAGAGGTTGATCAAAAATTAGAAGTCATCGCAGGGCAAACTAATATGAATGAAAAGCAAAACAGCAGGGGTTATGACATATCAGGGCCGCCGCCAAGGAAATCCAGTGGGGCCTGCTCCTCCCCAGTCAAAATGCTTGGCCCCCTTAATCAACAAGCTTACTCTTTTGAAGACAGCGGTTTTTGTGCCTAATTTTAAACTTTGCCCCCCCTGATAAATGCTCGGCCCCCCTAAGTGGACTGCTCTGCCGCCGGCTCTGTGACATCATGGATTACTTCTATGGTGACACTTCTAAGGCTTCACAAAAGTAATGAAGTATGAACGATCAAACGTACCACGGCAGACGAAATTTTACACGTGATTTAAATCAGGGTAGCTATTATTTTTACGAAGCAACAGCAATTCAGAAACGCATTTTTATGTAAAAAATTAAAATAAAATGAAACGAAATTGTTGAAACTGTTAACATACTTTTAGTACAAAAAAACACCCAATGGCATATTGCTGCTTTTCCAAATTGAACAAACAAACTGCCTGTGGCGCATCCACGATTTGGCAAAGGGAAGAGGCGGCACTACCTGGGTCTGGGGGAAACCCTCAGCCGCTGGAAGCTAAAGGGGTGTGGGGGCGTAGCCCCTAGTCGCCAACAATTTTTTACGGTTTTCACATAAAAAAAAAACATTAATTTTAACGCACTTTATTTTTATTTTAGATTTTCACATAAAAAAGGGCATGCAGTAAGGGTAGTGTCTATGAACAACGCAAAAATCTATTCGCAGCTCATGTCTGAAACCAGAAGCTTGGCTAAAATAAATAAAAGAAGGTTGCAACCATTATTAGTTCGAAAAATTATGGACTGAAAGTTACAGGACCAAGGGGGGAGCATGGCACCGTGCCCCCCCTGCGTGCGCCTATGCAAACAGCTGTATGTTAATCATTAGCACTTTGTTTGTTCGAAATCGTCCCGGTTTGTAATTGCAAATATATGGTAAGCCTATTTAAAGTTGAATAAAGCTAGGGGCCATGATGACATTGATGTACAGTTTCTAAAAGTTGCCGCTCCTAATCTTGCTCATCCTTTGTCAATTATGCTAAATCATTGCTTAACCTGGGAGTATTTCCGAACGAACTAAAACTTGCGAAGGTTGTTCCTGTTTTTAAAAAAGGATCCACAGATCAACTAAATAATTGTAGACCAATTTCGCTATTAACTTCCCTATCAAAACTTTTTGAGCTTATTGTTTATAATAGGCTTTTATCTTTTTTTGAACGCAGTAAAACCATTGCATCGACTCAGTACGGCTTTAGCATCATCGCTCTACATTACATCCCATATTGGACTTTATCACATCTTGCTTTGACAACAGTGGCGTACGCACGGGGGGGGTTCGGGGGTCAAACCCCCCCATTGACGATTGGAAAAATTTAAAAACCGCTCTTTTTGGACCGATTAGCCTTCTTTCATACAGAGATTGTGTTTTTCTGTGCTGTATCAATTTGCCTATATAATCTCGAGAAAGTTTCATAGCGATGCAATAATACCGGTAGTCAAACTTTTCTGGTGGGTAACGCTTGACCCAATTTCTGGCTTAAAATGCAAGCCTGGACAAGGTCAATGGGCACTAAAGCTGGAGTCGTGTTGTGATGTCATAAAGACATTGTTCTCAATGGCTATGGCTGTACAAGACAACGTTTCAGCGCAGAAGGCATTCTTGGAAGAGAACGGTTGCAACGCATGCAGATATTCCGCTTGCGATGTCATAATTTTGAGTCAAACCGGCCCGTTGGCGTAGAGGTTAAACACATCGCTATCGGCGCGGGAGGTTTTGGGTTCGATTTTTGGGCCGGTACCGGCCGTTAGCTCAGTTGTTATGCGCACAGGTTATCGATGCGGAAGGTCTGGGGTTCAATTCCCGGGATGGTCAAATCGGCACAGTGTCGCCAACGGCTCGCCACCGTTGCGACGTTTCTGTGTTACCCAAGTGCTAAAAGATGGGCCCCAGTGACGTTCGCAGAAGTCGGGAGTCAGCACTCCCCTTGACAATTGCAGAAAAAATGAAACCTTTTTTAAAACGAACCGACTTTTCTTCATGCGGAGCTTGCCAAAATTGCTATCATGTTTTCATCCCAAACAACACCATCCCCCACAAAACATTTTAGCGTAAACCAATTTCTTACAAGTACAATGATCATCCCTCCTTACGTCTGCGTGAAAAGTTGTACCATCCCCCCATGAGTTAGTTGCATATTTATCCTCCTATCACGAGAAAGCGATCAATGCGCTATACGAGCTCGCTTAGGAGTTGCCAGTCATCTGTCTACCACACCAAGATGGGGGAATCCCGCTAAGTGCCTTTCCCAACGGCACAACAAGTAAACTTGCCGGTTTGTTCTCCACACTGTCCCCTTAATGCTGAGCGTCAAGCAGGGAAGCTGTGAATACCGATTTTAAAGTCATTGGTTTGACCCGACTCGGAATCAAACCCGAGTCTACAGCTCAAGAGACAGACGCTCTATACCACTCGGCCATCTGAAGTGTTTTTACAACTCGAGCACTGATTACGATGGAATGCAACAATACCGGTACCCGGTAGTCCAACTTTTCTGTTGTGTTTTGCTTGAAGTGCATTTTTGTCATTGATGCTGCTGTGAAACAATTAAGAAGTAGGAGTATCCTTAGATGCGGTGTATCTGCAGTAACTATGGCTGCACACAATTTTTTTTTTTTAAATCAAATCAAATCTTGATTATACTCGTTTCATTAAATTCGTTGTTGCACCGAAACGTGGTAGCGAGTGGCAGGGCCCGACCCCGCGGCTTAGCGCCTGGGTAACGCAGCTCCAAAGAAACGTCGTTGCGGTTGCGAGCCGTTGGCTACACTGTGTCCGACTTGACCGGCCTGGGAATTGAGTCCCAAACCTTTCGCATCGATAGCGAAATTTTTTAACAGTACGCTACAATTGCCCAGTTTTTTGAAAAATTTTATTAAAATATAAAAAACTAAATTGACACTGCTCTAAGTGCCAAAAGCAAGATAAAAATACTGCCAAAGACGACTATAGACCAACGAAAGATTTGAAGAGGCCTAGGGGCGGAACGAGGGGAGAGACAACATTGTTTTTTCGTACCGTAAGCTGACTATCTCAGGAGCTAGAGTTCTTTGTTTCCCATAGACACCCCGATTACGTGTTTGAAAGCATCTGATATCGACGCCGTGATTTGACAGAAAAATGCTTAGATAATATTGACGCTGTTTTTGACTTTAATCGGATGATTAGGGATTCCTCTCGCGCATAATTTATTTTAGTTTAAAAACGTTTTGGTAGGGAGGGCAGTTTTTTCTTAAGCTCCAATATCTTCACTTTTCAAATTTCAAGCGCGAAACTGCCCCCTTCATAATGAGTGTACTGTACTGTATATTGACTGTTTATATGAAGGTTTAGCCTTTTAGCCTATATGCGTTGTTTATATTAAATTTGGGTCTTGGAAAAAGCTTTTTTGGAGAGAAGGAGTTGCTTGTTTTACCCCCTGGGTGCACCCTGTTTGTGACATTGCGACAGTTAGCCAGCCTAAACTTTAGTCAATTAACCTTCCTATGGCCCCAAAATGATTTCGACTAAAATTTTTTCAGAACATTTTTAACCACGGCTTGACAGCTTGAGTTTCTGTGAAACTCTTTTCTCTCCTTAAATGAAACACAAAGCATTAAGCAAAAGTGTGAATGAAATATCTTTGTTATTTCCTTAGTTATGGCATTATATAGCTTAGTCATGGTTTACTGCAATTTAAGCTGGAAACATTACAATACGATGCACTTTAATACCTCTAAACTACTGTAATTGTAATGTAGTATCTTTACGTCATCACGATGTGACGTCACTGAAACCCCCCTCATTGAAAAATCCTGCGTACGCCACTGTTTGACAATATTAACGATAAACAATATTCTTCCTTAGTTTTTTTAGATATTAGAAAGGCGTTTGATTCAGTATCACATGTTAAGTTAATCAAAAAACTGGAACACTATCAATGGTATCCGACGCGTGGCCAAATCTTTGTTTGAATCATATTTGCATGATAGAAAGCAATTTGTTTCTATTACCAATACCAATTCATCTGATAAAATAATTGAATATGGAGTTTCTCAAGGATCTATTTTAGGTCCATTATTATTTTTAGCATACATTAACGACCTTCCCTCATGCTTGCAAACTACTCCTAGATTTTTTGCTGATGACACTGCCCTTTTAATCACGGGAAAAACAACTTATAATGTCGCGAATCTGGCTAATATTGAGCTAACTAATTCCTCGCAATGGATGAGAGCAAATGGTCTGCTGATCAACACTACTAAAACCGAAGCACTGCTTATAACGCCCGTTGTTCGTAAAACGAGTCTGCCTTTTACCCTCATGTTCAATAGTCAGACTATCATTCGTACAGAGTCGGCCAATTATTTAGGAATCACCATTGATGATCAACTTTCATTCAAAAAACACTTGGCCTTACTTGAAAACAAAATTGCTCGATCTGTTGGCGTTATTGCAAAATTAAGTTATTATCTTCCGTCAGTTAGCCTCGTTAACATTATACTATTCTCTTGTACATTCACATTTTATTGTATGCTTTACCTGTGTGGGCCTCAACCTACTTAACATATCTTACCAAGTTAAAGCGACTACAAAATAAAGCTTTAAGAATCATTTCAAAAACGTCAATTCGAGATAGAATTACGCCTTAATTCCATCAGTTTGAAATATTAAAGCTTGAAGATTAAATACACTTATGAAATTGCTAAATTCATGTGCCAATTTAATCGGAATAAACTTCCTGATAATTCCAACCATTATTTCAGCTACTCATCCAATGTATCACACTACGCTACTCGTCAAAGTGAACAACGAACGACCATGTTCTTACCTCGTTTCATGACTACTCGTACTCAGCGTTCTATTAAATTCATTGGAACTAAAATACGGAACAATATTCCGCATGTCATCAAAAAATTAACATACTCTAAGTTTAAGCCTTGTTATAAAAAAATTTTGTTAAATACATACAATCCAAATCCACGCTTGAGTCATTTGTAGAATTTCACGCAAGCTTTAAACACTCTTGGATTTTTTTGGCAAATGCATTTGCAATTATCACTAAAATATGACCAATTATGAGTAACGAAGTGTTAAAAAACCTTCTGTTCACACATATATTTCCTATAATCAATTTGCAGGATCTATGTAGTCCTACAGATGATTGTTTTGAAATTACACTGTAAGACAAAAGTTAGGCTAGATCTTAAAAACATGTTTCAATTGGGCTGCTGCTTGAGTCGAAGACCTTTGGTCCCTTCGCAGCTGCCTGTTGCCAATATTGTATTTATTGCCAATCCCTTACATGTGTTTGTGTATTTTGCGCAACGAAATAAACCTGTTCTGTTATGGCGCGAAGAAATTTTTCCACTTCAAGATACGATTTTTCTAGCAGTATCTGGGCGACACAGGCTTTTAACATTTATCGAAGAAGACCTGAGGGGGGCGCACGCATAGAAGCCCCCCTGTGTACGCTACTGGCTTATAGCATATGAAGTTGAATAGGAATGACAAAGGCTGCTAAGGTCTCAGAAAAGCCCAGTCTTAATAGTGTAAAGAAAGCCAAAGAGATAAGGTATAATTACGCACGAAAGTGTATCAAAATACGTGCGTAAGTTTTAAACTAGGGTACGTAGATACAAAATCGGATGCAATCGCATTTTGTGTAAAGACGTATCCGTCAGATTCGTTCATCAGAAGTCGCACAAACATGCATGAAATGCAAAATCGGTTGAAAAGCGCATTCTGTGTAAAACCACCTTTACCTTCCATTTTGCTTGCGCATAAAAGGGGCCCCCACATGAAGTTTTCGGGGGGGGGGCCTCAGTTGGCCTCGCGCCGGCACTGTCCGCAGGTGTCCAATTATTCGCCCAAAATCAAGTGAAGACCAAAAAAAGGTCATCACGTCCGCAGATGTCCAATATTTTTCCCAAAATCAAGTGAAGATCCGTTGACAACGACGGGAATATTCAGAACGTCCACTGAGAGCCAGTAGACCTTCATCGCCTGGCAGTATGTCTGACTTCTTCTTACAAGCACTCGACTTTTCAGACAAGACTTTATGTTAAAATCAGAATAACAACTGAAGACTCAACCAGAATGGCGAGGCAATAAAACGGTAAGGCGGTAAAAAATACCTGAATTTTTCCGAACTATAACTATGAACTGAAAATAACCAAAGCGATTTTGCGTCTCGCTTCGGCGTTGCTCCATTTAAGCCAGTCAGACTAGAAAACATTAAAAAAAGTGAAAACTGCTTCAAGCAGCCGTGAAAAAATGGTGAAATACAGAGCAATCATCAAAACCACGGAAAGAACCTGGAGTGCAGTATGAAGCGCTCTGTGATTAATTGAAGAAGCTAGATGCTTACGCAATATTATACGGACGTGAGAGCCGTTTTAGGTCCTCAGATTCGATACCTCGTGAACACAAAGTTGGTGCTGTAACAAGACAAAAAACAAATCATCACGTCTGCACGCCGCAGTTTGTACTGAAACTTCCCAAAATTTTTCGTGAAAAAATGATTTGACATATTTCCACTGTTCATAATGCCAAAAAAGAGGACATTTGGGCATTTCTGGCGTCCTCGGAGGACAAATTACTTTTTTGGTTAAAAAGGAAGACATGTCCTCCTCAAGGAGGTCGTATGGTAAGCCTAGCCTAATCCTACAGCATCTAAAAATCTAAACCAAGTTCATTCTCTCTCACGTTAGGTACCGGTATACTAATTGCACCTTTTTTACGCAAAAAGAATTTAGCTGCATTGCATGTGATAGCCTACAGGTGGCCAGGGGCGTCGCTAGCCAAATTTTGGAAGGAGGGGGAGGGATGGGCAAAATTTCATCAAGAAAATAGCTTTTTCCATGGTCGGTCTCTAAAAAGGGTTCCCTGGACAGTCCACGGGGAAAAAGTCTTTCGTGGACGTTGAGTAGAAAACTGTCCCCTGGTACAATTAAACGCTAATCGTTCAAATTTTAGCAATTGCCTTCTTTGACGGTAGCCTGCTAAATGTGCATCTCCATTTTTTATCTTATGGGAGCTGTTGACCGGCAGTGCTACTTCTAATTTTTTTTACCTGCAAGCCAACTACCGATATCGTTATAGTCACGTCGTACTCTTCACTTCACGTAATCGCTTTGTCGCTGTTTCCATATCTTTTGCCTCGCTGTGGTTTGTGTAATCGACATTAAGAAGCTGATGGCATAATTTTTGTTTGTTTGATATAGCGTGTAGCCTATGCTCCTTTCTTCACTTTACATTTCTTGTCTTCAAAAAATACAGCACTCTATATGGGAGCTGTTGACCGGTAATGCTACTTCTACATTTTATCACCGGTTGACCTACTACCGATATCGTTATAGTCTCGTCTTATTCTTCACGAAATCGCTTTATCGCTGTTTCCATATGTTTTGCCTCGCTGTGGTTTGTGCTTTCGATATTAAGAAGTTGTTGGCATAATCTTTGTTTGTTTGATATAGCGTGTAAGCTATGCTCTTTTTTTTCACTTTACATTTCTTGTCTTCAAAAAATGCAGCACTCTTCCATGTAAGGTGCAGCGGCCATGTATTTTATTGAGTAATGTTTTGTTAACTGAAGCATGTTTTAACTGTTAACATACATCGTTTTGTTCTAGTAACCAATTTTTCAACCATTGCTTTCGTTTCCTCTTTTTGCTTGCGTTAGTTTGGTCGTTGAATGAAATAAACCATATATACTAGGGTAGAGTGGGGCAAGATGCCCATGTGGGGTAAAACGCCCATAGCCGTTTTCTTCATTGTTACGATGGCTGATATCACAGAAGTAATTCTAGGTATTCGCCATTTTCAAATGAATAAATGTCTCCAAATGGCTGTTAGTTAGAGCGAAGGTGACAGGTTTTGTGAAACAATTTTTAAAAACTGACAGTTTCTTTTTATTTTTCCAGTTTTTTCAACTGTGACACGTTCCATAAGAGAGCTATAGTAGAAGAACCAAACCCGAATGCCTGGTTAGGTTGTTTCGTCTATTTTAATTTGAGGTACAAAGCAAATTCAGAATATGTTAGAGAAAGCACAGGCAACTGAACGAGGCTGTATTTGAAGGATGAGGCAAAACGCCCACCAACGGATTGGGGTAAAACGCCCAGGTGGGCGTTTTGCCCCACTTTATAATAATTTTTAGTACCGTACTGTATCACAGAAAAATATATTTACGCTAGCTACTGTAATAGTATTGAAATGATCCGAAATTATCCGCGAAAAACTACTCGGGGCGATTATGGGAATGAGTGGCTCCGTTCTGCGCTTAATGCAGTGCAAAGCGGAATGCCTCTTTCAAGAGCTTCGAGAGAATTTGGGGTGCCACGCCGCACTATTCGGAGACATAAGGAAAATAAAGTTTCAAAACCAGGAACCTCCTCACTCGGCAGGCAGAAAGTAGTTCTTCCTGAAGCTGTCGAAAGCGAATTAGTGCAGCATATTCAAATAATGGAAAAATCTTTATTTGGTTTATCTAGCCTTGACATCAGACGTCTGGGATATGAAATAGCTGAGAAGATGGAAGTAACCCACCCTTCCAATAAAGAAAAAAAGACGGCTGGCAAAGATTGGTTTCACGGATTTATGCGCCGACATCCTCAGCTAACTGTTAGACTGTCTCAAGGGACCAGCATTTCTAGGGCTTTGGGATTTAATGCCTCAAGTGTTGGAGCATTTTTTTTTCTACTTACAGAGAATTGCTTGAGTCCAACCAAACATGCGAGTTTAGGCCATCACAAATCTGGAACATGGATGAAACAGGCTTCAAAAACGTATGCCTAGGCCCATGTGAAGATTCATCAACGAGGAGTGAATCCATTGAACTGTTTATTTTCAGACAAAGCTGCACCAGTTTGTTTGTGTTAGTTCGTTGTGTTCACGTACCATTGTTAGTAAATTTAATTCTAACTTTCGGTTACTATAAATAAAGAAAATTGAGCATTGAAACTCAAAAAAATTTTACGCGTGATGAACTGTTTATTTTCAGACAAAGCTGCACCAATTTTTTTGTGTTTGTTCGTTGTGTTCACGTACCATTGTTAGTAAATTTAATTCTAACTTTCGGTTACTATAAATAAAGAAAATTGAGCAATGAAACTCAAAAAAATTTTACGCGTGATATCAATTATAGATCGTCAGTAACAGTAGTCTTTTAACTAAACAGTTTTGTCTATTCGATTACAAAATTTCATCGAAAAGGCCTCATCGTTTGACACCTCTCAGCATTAACATTTGTACAAACTACTTAATAAGCCGTTTCAATGCCCGAATTAAGTGTAAACCTATTAAGCAAAAAGAGTTCTAATGTTACTTTGTCAAAATGGGGTAAAACGCCCACTATGGGCGTTATGCCCCGGCTAATGGGCGTTTTGCCTCATAGGGTGAGGTAAAACGCCCGTTTTTAATCACTTCTTTTTTGGCGTGGTTTCTCAATGCTTCAAGATATTTTGTACAAGTGACGAATGCTATTGATAGACATATGCTAGAGGTAAACACCACCCAAATTGTAGTTTTTTACGTTCAAAGGTTTTTGAAATATTTGCACAAATTGCTTAGATTGGGCATCTTGCCCCACTCTACCCTACTATACCCGTCAAGTGGGGCTATTCTGAACATTTTGTTTGAAAAAAAATTTCTACGAACTACCCAAAAAGTCATTTTCTCACGAGTTCGTGATATTATTATGAGCTGCATCTTGTTGAAATGGCAGACAAAGTTTTGGTTTGCTGCAAGCATTTTTTCAGAGTCTAATCCGCTATTTTCTGGTTGTTTAATTATAATAACCCCACTGCCGGGGCTATTATGAACAGCAAAAAAATGTAGGCTCTCAAGCGTTGATTTCGTGCTTCTGTTCCAAATGGCACCGCGATTGGGGTTATTCTGATCATGTAAATGATTAACAGAGCGATAGCATGGGTGTTTTTTTGATATTACCAGCAGGTAGGCTCAACTAACTTTTGCTCCATAATGCACAAAAAGTTATTAGAGAGAAATCTAGCTGTGTCTTTACAACTGGCGCTTTTTCCATTAATCTTCTTTAACTGGCATTTTTCCATTACAACAAGACAATAAAAGAATAATTTTTCCAGATCAAGTACAATCTATGGGGTTATTGTGAATAGTGTTCAATCCCAAATTTTTGCAGTTTGACCTTAATGCACTTCAAAAAATCAAATTTTCATTATACTCGCGGTATTACGCCGAAGCATGTAACGAGTGGCGGGGCCCATTACCGCTGCTTAGCGCCTGGGTAGCGCAGCTTCGAAGAAACGTCGCAATGGTGGCGAGCCGTTGGCGACACTGTGCCGATTTGAATAACGGTCCGGGAATCGAACCCCAGACCTCCCGAACCGATAGCGTGCGCTTAACGACTTAGCTAATCGGCCGGTCACACCGTTTCAATTATAATAAAACTATTACATTTAATACAATTCTTCAAAACAGATTATAACAGTGTTCACAATAACCCCTAGCCACCTCCAAATCTAGGGTTTCAAAATTTTCGCAGATATATTTTTCAATGTGTAACCACACCAAATTAAATCAACTTGCTACGTCATCACCAGCGATTGTGTCACCATATAAAATATTTTTTTTATCATGAAATCAAACTTATCTTCTTGATACACCAAAGTTAACGCTGTGATGTTTTTAAGGGTTTTCAGACCAAGTTTTCAAGGCAAAAAGATAGCTCAACAAACACTCCCAAAAATATACTTTACGATCTGCTGTGTTTTAGCCTACGCGTTATATACTTAACACTCCTAAAAATAACAAAAAAACGAAAAACTTCTCCACAAAATTAAAAACCATTTTTTTTCTCGAAAGTGTTCATAATAGCCCCGCTCGACTGCTGTAGTAGCCAAAAAGTAGGATTTAGTCCTTCGGACTTACGTTTCCATAAATGATGCATGTGAAAGGCTGGAAATAAATCACCCATAAATTCCCAATGTTTATCTGAAATCGATTCACTTGATTTGCCTCAGTACCACTTACTATACCGGTATCGTAAAAAATAGCTTATTAATTCCATTGCATAAAAATTCAATTGAGCTACATGCTTTGCAGAGAACACACCAGCAAAATCAGTTGATCGCCACGTCTCATTGCGTCACTTCCGCAGGTATCACACCATAAAATTTCATGAGCTTAACGAAACTTCCGCAAATAAAAACAACACGGTACATGAACTAAAAGCCTTTTAAGTGCATTGATGCGAATAATTGTCAGTGGCTGAAAACACAGAGTTGTTTTCTGCATTTTAGGTCTACTTAGTCAGATAGACGCATTTGTTGGACAAAGTAAATCAAATTAAATTTTCATTATGCTCGCGCTATTACGCGAAGCGTGTAACGAGTGGCGGGGCCAATCTCCGCGGCTTAGCGCCTGGGCTACACAGCTCCGAAGGAACGTCGCAGCGGTGGCGAATCTTTCGCGACCCTGTGCCGATTTCACCCGTCAGAAAATCGAACCCTACACCTCCCGCACCGATAGCTTGCTAACTGGCCGGTTTGGTTTGGACAAATAATTAGACTAATAATGGCGAAAATTTTGATTTCACCCAATCTACTGCAAATTTTACTAACTTACTAAAATTTGATAATGTGAAGTGTAAGATTTTCGAGAGTTCTAACCAATCACAGAAAAGCTCAGGATCACGTGACTCGTTTTCTCGGAGCAGGTGTTGGGAACCTATGGCTCAAAAGCAAGATGTAGCTCCAGATGGCATTAGGCTTTTAGATAAACCCATAAATTATAAATTTCTTATCTAACTAAAGTATGTGAAACCGCAGATTACTTTCAAGAGCGATTTTAGCGAATACTTACCAAGCCAGCGGGGTAGCGAAAAATTTAAAAAAGGAAGGGGGGGGAGTAGGCTTCAACTACAAAAACCATCAAAACGTTTTTTTTAATGAAAAGCAAAATTACAGAGGGGGAGGGGTCGTGGCACAATGCCTTTCCTAAACACACCACTGAACCAAGCGCAGTTTAAAAGTTCACCAAAGCTATAATTAGTTAACTCAGATATTAATAAGTAATGACATATCCACAATTGCAAATCAATTTATCTAGTTACACGAAAGTAAAAAAAAGCTAAAACGCAGTTTCTGAAATTACGATGAAATATCAACAAAAAATTCCAGCAATCTAACCACGAATAAAAACATGATTGCTTAGATATATCAAGCACAGAATACATTGCATAGATTCATGAATTGTATAGAGCACTAAAACTTGAAAAAAAATTAGATAAAATTCAATGGCAAGCTAAAACGACATCGGCCCACACAGAAATTAAAACGGTCATTGAGATTAAAAAAAAGCATTGCCCATTACTACAAGAAATGTTTTAGCAGCTAACGAGCAGTACACCCCAGCGGATTCAAAAAATCCTGGTATCTTTTTGAACTTCACAAAATAGCCTACCTTCAAAGCTAATAAAAAATATAGCAATTAATCCCCAAGTTTCAACATTTTTTTCTACTGCCTTTAAGGTTGAATGCTTAGCAGTCTCATAACATTCAAAATTGTTCTTTTCTTTGTGAAAGCTTCAAGATACTGCAGCTACTGAGTGTAGTGAAATTTGAGCGGGATACCGAATCAAATCTTCATTATACTCACTGCAATACGCCGAAGCATGTAACGAGTGGCGGGACCCATCTCCGAGGGTTAGCGCCAGGGCAAAGACAAAAACGTCGCAACGATGGCGACAGTGTCTGATTTGACAGGCCCGCGAATCGAACACAAGACCTCCCGCGCTGATAGCGATGTCTTAAACCACTATAAGCTAACCGGTGAGATATATCGGTAAAAGTTTTGAAAGATATTATTCAGAGATTCCGAATATGCCCAGTGTTTACCTAATCTCATACGTGCTGTATAACCAGCGTTTTCAGAAGATGCGGCTGACATACCAGCGCAACTAAGAAGCCTTTACAGCACTTAAAATAGCAAAATGCGAGCGCCGATCAGAACTTTTGCACAGTTTAGTTGCCTTTTACAATAACAGGAATTTGCATAAATATAAAACACTCGAATGATAATATAATTTCCACTAATTGTTACATTCTTTAAGTTGCTAAAAAATGTTAAACGCAACTGCTTGAAAGTTCAGTAAGAAATATGCCATTAAGCGAAAAAAAAATTGCTTATTTTTAGTTATGAAAAAGCAACCCTTTTTCAACGAAATCAAATTCATGGAAAACAATAATTGGCAACCATTAAACGTCGCCGCTTCCCAGCGCTTTCTGACTTTCTCGTGAGTTCCAGTGCAGACAGGTACTAAGGGAATCAAACCAATCGTCAAAAGGGTTGTTTCTGCATACGCACGGAGTCGGGTGAATAGAGGTGCGAATAGATACGTAATCCCCTTGTTTAATTTCCACCGAATCTCCTCCATCGAATGAAACCCATGCGGAACCCCGGGCAGTTTTCGATACCGTAACCTTCAACTCGACTCCAGCAGGGACAATAATAGGCCGGAAGGATAACGAATGGGGACAAATTGGAGCAATGAGAATGGAAGGGACGTCAGGATGCACCATGGACGCCCCAGCCGCAACTGCATAAGCAGTGCTACCAGTCGGCGTCGAAATAATCAAACCGTCTCCTTGCACAGAAGTGATTCGTCGCTTTTCAAGATAAATATCTAAATTGCATAGATATTGACTGGTTCCCCGGTTCACAACAACTTCGTTCAACACCAAGTAAGAATTTTTCATCTCCTCACTTTCCAAATCACACAAACTCAACTGCGAACTTCGAAACAAACCAGCATCCGAGCTTCCGTTGCTCTCACCATCAATCGAAGTTTGCCTAAACAACGAAAAATCATCAGACTGTGAGGTAAGTTTAAATAACCCAAGGCCCGTTTAGCGTAGTAATTAACGACATCGCCATTTGGGTTGGGAGTCTTGGGTTTGATTCCCGGACCAGACACAGTCGCGAACAGTTAGCCACCGTAGCGATGTTCTTTCGGAGCTGCAGGCGTTAGGCCGCGGAGATGGGCCCCGCCGCCAGCAACACGCATCGGCACAATAACTGCAAGCATAACAAAGATTTGATTTTAAACAACTCAAGCCAGGCGTGGTCACTGGTCAATGCGCCAATCGCAATCTGCAATCGACCTGAAGGGTAATAATAGCAAAGCACATACAAAAAAAAACGAAACTGTTTCTATCATGTTTTAGTAGTAGTAGTAGTAGTGTCTTTTTTTTCTGCACCGTCTAAATAAATAGAACACAGCAATATAGGAGTTAAACTACAAATAGACACAGAAAAAGGAAGAAGCAACAAAACGATTAACGTTTCGCATTTTCGTAAGAGGCAGATCATTTTTACTTGATCATTCAAAAGCACTTAACCATTTTAATAAGGTATTTGTAAAAACTGCTGTGTTCAACACCGGTTGGTCCAAAGCCTAGAGGTCGTACCAGAACACAATGGCGAGAATGAGATTACGTTGAACATCTTAGTTGGTTTCGCCTTGGCATTTCGCCAGAGCATCTACCCTTCGTCGCTGAGGATCGAGATGCTTGGAGGCTCGAACTCGATCTGCTGCCCCAGCGACCCCCAAGGATAAACGGGTCTTGACAAGTTAGTTAGTTACCCGTGACATAAAAAAACTGGAAACTCCCAAAATTCGAATATTATGCTCAGCCAAAAGCACTTTAAACCAGACCCAAAATACACATTATTTCAAGTGCTACAGTTTTTTATCGATTTATGTGGTCCATATGTTGCTGTTGCATTGTAGCTTTAGGGCTATATTGGGCAGTAAATTTTCGTGACTAATGACTCGTGTCTAACATTATTGTTTTTAAACTCGCAAAATAATCTTTTTTCGTTTATTCGTCTAATGCATTTTATGTTAGAAATTTAAAACTGTAATTCTTATCTGTAGCCATATAGTAATTGCTGCAAAATTCCCGTACTAGTATCACAAAAATAGAATCTAAACTATTACAAATGCTTAAAGTATTGGCCGGTTGGTATAATGGTTTAAACATCCCTATCGGTGCGGAAGGTGTGGGGTTCGATTCCCAGTGCGGTAAAATTGGACACAGTGTCGCCAACGGCTCGCAAACGCTGGAACGTTTCTTCGGAGCTGTGTTGCCCACGCGCTAAGACGCGGTGATGAACCCCGCCGCTTGTTACACGCTTCGGCGTAACACTGCGAGTATAATAATGATCTGATTCTGACGGCTGTTTTAGGAAGAAAGATGCCATTATTACATAACAAACGAGATTATTACATCATTAAGCAGTCAATTTCCGCCAACCGTTTTTAAAACCACAAACGACAAACATAATGTGAGAGCGAAACAAAAAATTTCGCAGCAATATAAAAACGTGGTGGGAGGTTCCCAATAACCAGAAAAATCGAAACAGCATCACTAAAACGTCCGCTGTTTTATCTTCACGTCCTACCACCATTTTTGCTTATTGAAACACACGCTTAATTAAATACTTGATAGGTAAGTACACTTAAAAAACACAAGTGAAAAACGATTAGATATAAAGCTTTAATTCTTTCATAATTGTAACCAATCAACAGCTGCAAGCATATGCTTAGGTTTAATTAACTGTCTATAGAGCAGGGAACTTTGAGGTCCATATTACCGACTCTTTTACAATAAGAACGTAGAATAACGCCCAAGACGTTCAGGCCAGTTGGCGTAGTGGTTAACGACAGCGCTATCGGTGCGAGAGGTCATGGACTCGATTTTCAGGACGGTCAAATCGGACGCAGAATTACCATCGGATCTTAGGAGCTAAGTTGCGCGAGCGTTAAACAGCACATAAGAACTCCGGCGCTCGTTTTACGCTTCAGCGTAACATCGCGATAAGGCTACACTGAAGACTTAATTTTCTTTTGATTTGTCGCTTAAAATCAGACCGACAGGAGAGCATTTTTTGGTTAAACCATCTAAATTTTCTAGCTTATAATAAACAAAATCGTTAATTAAGCTTTAAAGCCACAAACTTTGATTATGCACATCCAAAAAAGCCAAGACCATGTCTCACCTTTCAACTCTGCATCTCATACGACTTCTCAGCATCAGAAGTGCGTTGCCATCCAAAACCGTGTTGATGGTTTTCTTATAATTGCTTATAGGGTGAGCAGTAAGGAAGCCCAATGAGCCCATATTGAAGGCAATCAAAGGAGGCATGCTGCATTGAAACATGCTCGCTGCATAGAGTAAAGTGCCGTCTCCTCCAATGGTGATAATCAAGTCTACAGCATTACTGCTTGTCTTGCAGTCATACGACTTCAGTTTTGAAAAAACAGGCTTGAAATCTTCATCATTTGACATTTTTTCACTTGTGAGTATTTTTGGTTCCACGTAAATTTGTAATTTTTTCTCTTTGGAAAGCCAAGAAGACAGAGATATGAAAGCAGAGTTGGTTTCAGCACCAGTTCTTTTGATAATCAGGACACTCTCTGGGGGCCGTGTCCACGTCAAATTATGATTATCGGGATCAAAAGCATAATCTCGTGTGAAATCTGGACGAGTTACTGCTTTGGGGCCAAAAGAATAGTCGGGAACAGGGCCCAAAAGGGATTTCCCCCGTCGGAAAGGTCTCCTCTTGTTATTTCCATTGGTTTTAACAGGACTTTCAGCAAATGACACCACCTTTGAAGACATTATCTATTTGCACCTTGAAACAACAACAAAAAAAATTAAAATTTCCAAAAAAAGTTTTAGAAACAACATCATGGCATCAATGTAACAATTCAAAAATATCACAAAACAATGGCAAAAAAGCAGAACTTATGATAAGCTACACACAACAAGCTGTTCTACCGAAAAAAAAAAAAAAAAAATAGCCGACTTGAACTAAATCTCAAGCAGTAACCATTTATCTTTCTAATTCAAGGAAAAAGTTTCAACGACTACAAACATCATAGTCACGAAACAGCTACAATACTTAGGCAGACGTTTTTGCTTACTCATGGTGTCATTGTCAACGCTATAATCCTACACTGCGCTGGGTTTGATGTTATGGTGCAAAAGATAAATAGTTATGTGAAGTATATTATAGTTTTTATGCATTTTATCAGAAAGTGATATTTTTACTGATTTATCCTTCTGACGACGTCATCGAGCACTATTGATAAAGGTAATTTCATCCACTATTAGTTTTGTGATATTTATTCATATCAATAATATCGCTAATTAACTCTCAGGTCTTGCATTTGGTTTTAAAACTTAAAACATCAAACTTCAAGTTTTGTGGATTAAATTTTTAAAATGTGGCCAACTTGAAAGAGAAACTCAGCTAGATTTTACAGCGAACATGCAAGCTCAAATTCTGTTTCTAAATGTCGGAAGTAAAACAATACAAAACGAAGTAGATAATAGCATGCACAGTGCCATGTTGACTGAAAACCAGTCCAGCAAAGTAAACTGGCTGGAAATCACCCGTTATTTTACTACCTTATTTAATACACTGCATTTAACAAAATCAAACACCACATGTCGGTAAATTTAGACTACTCATTCAATGCATTACAATTTTCCAGCAACAGATGTAGCTTTCTATGCGCTTAAAAAGGAACTGAAGTACAAAATTCTTATTTCACGAAAAGTATTAAAAAATACGACGAATTCAAAAATGACTTTAAAAGTTTTTAAATGCTATTAGGTAACGAAAAATCAGCGTTTAAAATTTTGTACTTCAGTTCCCCTTTAAATGTAAAACCTTTCAAGCCGTTCCACTGTTTTAGACTATTTAAACTGACTTCAATTATTTGAATCAGCAGTTACACAGTTTATGACGTATTATGTACCTAACAACCGTGAGTTAACTCCTGATAACCGTGATTTAACTATAAGTTCCGAACAAGAGTAATTTAATTGCAAATAATAATTGGATAGCTAGTTATCGTCGAAACATTCTCGAAAATGACGCTGTAAGTTACATAAAAACAGGCTAATAACCTCAATTAGTAGAAACTAAGCCCTACAGCTGTTTCTTTAACTTTTGAAACCAGTGAGATAATTCTGCTTCTTTACTCTTTTGTATAGTTCCGTGGTCAATCTGTTCAGTTGAGTTTTAATTATAAATCACAACAGCCTGTTTCTCGCCAAGCGCGGTCTTCAAAAAGTATGTTATGATTTTATTTTAATAAAATAACTCTTGAAGACCGCGATAAGCGAGAAACAGACTGTCGAAATTTAAAACAAAATTGATCTGAGCTAATTGATTGTTAGCTCCAGCTAAGTCGTCGAGCTCTGTGCTGTTCGTACTACAAATTGCCGATACAGCGTACGGTCAAACCAAAACCAAATCTTCGTTATACTCGGGGTATTACGCCGAAGCGTGTAACGAGCGGCGGGGCTCAACTCCGCGGCGCAGCGCCTGGGCAACACAGCTCCGAAGAAATGTCGTAGCGGTGGCGAGCCGTTGGCGACACTGTGCCGATTTGACCGGCCATGGAATCGAACCCTGACCTCCCGCACCGATAACGTGTGCTTAACAACTAAGCTAGCGGGTCCGCAGTTAAATCAAAAGCAGCACAGAAATACCGAACCGATTTCCTCGTAAAACTTCAACTTATTTCTTTGCTTTAGATAAAGATTTTTGCTATCAATGATTGAAAGAAGCAGAAGGGAAATGAAAGTGACACTATGCAAACAATAAAGGAGGGTTTTTAAACATTCATTTTCGCTTTCTCACTTTTCTGAAAACAAATCACGATTCACACCACGTTAACTACGAGGAACAGTCCATAATTCTTCGTAACTAAAATTCGAGTAATACCTCCAAATAACGCAAGCGGGCAAAAACCCGTTGGACGCTTTTTTACGAAATTAATTTTCAAAAGATACAACGCTGTTTTTACAAAACAAGTTGATTTTAGTTCAATCCGTTCAAATCAAAAAAATCTTTTTTATGCTCGCAGTATTACGCCGAAACGTGTAACGAGTGGCGGGGTCCATCTCTGCGGCTTAGCGCCTGGGCAACACAGCTCCGAAGAAATGTCGTAGCGGTGACGATACTGTGCTCGATTTGACCGGCCCTGGAATCGAACTCATGACTTCCCGCGCCGAGAGCGATGTCTTAAAAATAAGAGAAACCAACCAGACCGACTGTATTAACTTTAAAATAAAAATAATATTTATCCACAAGTCCCACAATTTAACAATTGAAGCTTTATTTGTTTCCCTTTCAACAAAAAAACCGTACGCCTTAAACCGTACGATGTTCTTTGCTGTTTGTAACGTATTTTTACGGATATTCAGGAAAAAACACAAAAATTCTTAAAATTGGGCGTTTCGACAGCATGGATTTAGATGTCATCATCAGCAGTGTCAAGCAGCACAAAACTGAAATTTACTGCCCGTCTTTATCTTTCAGTTATATACTGCCTTGCACACACTGCTGCTCTATGCTGTCAAAAAGTCTAGTTTTACGAATAACTGCGGCTTTATTTTTTCTCCTTAAGCTATTTTTGTCCCATATTTATTGCATTCTGAAACATATGATTTCACATTTTCAATAATTGAACTCGCAGCTGGCTTCACAGTCGGTAGATCTAGCACTGACAAAGAAACCAAATCTCTCCATCGAAGCGCGTCATTTCTTTTAGCAAGCGTCAGCTAGACAACTGCGAACGAAATCACAGCTCACTGCAGCACCGCACCGTGCTATGCAGCGCTCTTATATGGCAATGCAGCGGTCTGACTTCTTTTTTTCCTATCTAAGTTTGTGGCGCTGCTTTTCTATGACGGTAAGTGTCGTAACAAAGATACAGCAGGTCACAATATTAAAGCCAATTATACCGACAGAAAACTGTAATGCTGAGCAGGGGGCCACTGGTGTTGGAGTCTATAAAAAGGGCAACAAACCATTAAAGATTGACAACCACTGACAATATATTAATACAACTCAAAATTTAGGGGAAGGCTAGAACCCCCTAGCCCTCCCTGAATTCAACAATGCATCTGTAAAACGTAACTCAAACCCCACATAATTGATGCATCTCATCAAACACCGACTCATAATAATCTAACCAAATAACTTTCTTGTACGATTTCATACTTTATTTTAAACTGCTTGGGCCCAAGCTATAAAAAAGTTTTCTTAATGAAAATGAACGATTTAATAAAATCAGTTCTATTACTTTCCACAGCTTTACTTCAGCAGAAACTTTTCAACTGCCAGCTTTCACAAGCCGATATTAAGTAGGCTTTGAGAGCTTCTGAAAACAGAGCATTGTCCTAACAATATACAACTTATAAATGCCGTATTTTCGCAATAAAAAGACTGGCACTAACAGAACAGCCAAATAAAGGAGGTAGAAAAATATCAAGAAATAACGCATTATACAATATTACTCATCTTTTAAGCACTATATCATATCCGGTAAAAATTCCATCAGTTGATACTTGGCATGGTAGAAAGTTAGTGACATGGCCTAGTAGTATCATGTCACAGATCCCTTTTGACGGGTTCGATTCACGGCTAGAGCCGATCGCTTTCGACATGCATGAGCTGCTGACTCGAAGAGCTCAAGCTCACTTGGCAGGCCACTCAATTACAGTTGATTTTTGACCAGGTCATTTCAATTACTGCAATTATATTTGATCTATTACGCACTGCAGCAAAAAAAATTATTGAATTATAAGACCTCACTCATGAAATCGTAAACTTGATTGCAAATTTTACGACAGAAATTGTTTTAATGGTAATTTTTATAACAAAATGGAAAATTTCAATTTTTGATTCGAAGGCCTACGTAATTTCCCATTTTGTAGCGAAAATTACCATCAAATTGATGATGTGCGATGACAACATCGACACTATATCAAGGGCTGAAGAAAATTCGATAAAAAAAGCAACTCTGTACCGACTTTGACCAAATCTTAAAAGATGTGAGCGCGAAAAAATGAAGGCAATTTGAATATCCAAAAAGATCTATTTACGCATTTACAAGAGCAGCAAGAAGACAATTTGCCTAACGTCGTATTTTACCCAAAGTTTAGATATTTGTTAAGGCATCGTTATCGGTTCGGGACGCTTGGGGTTCGATTCCCGGGCCGGTCAAACCGGACTCAAAGTCACTCACGACTCGCCACCGCTGCGACATTTCTCCGGAGCTGTGTTGCCGAGGCGCTATGCCGAGGAGATGGACCCTGCCACTCGCTACACGCTTCGGCGTAATACCGCAAGTATAACGAAGATTTTGCCTAAAATCGCATTCTCTTTGGCAAAACATTTTAACCGAATGCAGTTACGAGCTGGAGCAAAAATCAGCAGAGCAGAAAGTTATTTCAAGATTCAAAACCTCTATTCCCAGCAAAATTTAACATTAAAAATACTGAGCAGAAAACCAAATAAGAACAAGAGTGTATAAAGTAGACGCGACTTTTTTCTCCCATATCAAATCATTTCCTTGTACAACGCTAACTCATTTCACATTTAACACGGCATCTGGCGAAAATATGTCACTACGCTAACAAGCCCAACACCCACTAGAAACCAGAACTAGTCATTTGTCTATATGACTTTCCCATTTGTAACCAATGAAACAGAAGACGACAAAGCCTACACACTACTGAACCAGCAAAGAATGAAAGCTTACCTGCTTTAATCTGATAAGATGCCTGGAAAAGTTCTATTGCAAAAGCCATGTTCCAAGCATTTTATGAGCTAGTGTACACATACAGTTACGCCTGAAAAACGAAAAGCAATAAAGTACCGGACTACAAACTCCTGTGAAAAAAGACTACCACAAAAATCGATCACCCAACATCTCAAAAGAAGAATTCAATAAATCCACGATTAATAAGGTTATGTGTAGCTAATCCTGATTGCACCTTCCTTTTGAATTTTGAAAACTGATGACTATTTTAACACGAGTAGCCTTTGCTTGATACGTGACTGGCGAGCAGTCAAGCTATCGTCATATTACTTCAGTGCCAATGGTTTGCATTGCTTCCCGATGTTTTTTCACTCTGCCTTCTATTTTGTGGGAGAGCCAGAAGGGCCGGACTAAGAAGGGGGACTGTAGCCCCTGCGCCCCAAGGTCAATGGCGTGCCAAATGGCGTACTCCAAAAAGTCTGCAAAAAAGCATGGTGCCTCCTAAAAATGTGGCCCTAGGGTCCCCAAAGTTTTGATACGGCCCCAGGCGCCAGCACATCCAACAGGAAGCTGTGCAGCAGTGCTTCATCAGGCGATCAGAGTGACTCAATAATTTGATGTTTCGAAATCATTGTTACATCACAAACGAATCTCTAATAATGAACACAAGCAATCAAGAATGCAACATTGCTAAAATTACGCAACATCAAAGCAGGAAGTTCACTCTGAATTAAGATAACCTACCGGTATAATGAACTGAAAATTCAACAGTAATTGAGGGAGACTGCGAAGTGAGCTTACGCTCTTCAAGTCAGCAGCCACCCGGTATATATGTCAAATGCGATCGGCTCCACCCGTGAATCGAACCCGTCACGTAGGATCTGTAACCTGCGCGCGGTACCGCTAGACCATGTCGGTGACAATGACTTCATCGTACAGGCATGACAGCGAAGTGGTTCAAGACACTGCTATCGGTGCGACAGGTCTTGGGTTAGATTCCAGGGCCGGTCATACCAGACACAATCGCCAACAGCTCGCTACCGCTGCGTTGTTTCTTCGGAGCTGTGTTGTCCAGGCGCTAAGCCGCGGAGATCGCTTCGGCGTAGTACCGCGGTAAAAGCAAGATTTGATTTTTTTTTTGATAGCTTCACCGCTCGAGGCTGCAACACAAAAACCAAGGATCAATCCCTTCATCGGTCAAACTTTGCATTGTTACATGTAACTCCTTTCACTGCAGCAGCAGTTGCGCTATTTCAATACCTAAGCTGCCTGGGAGTCAAGTTACGGAGGTCGACACGGCTAAATTCAGGCATGGCCAGTATAAAAAAAATCAAATCTTCATTGTACTCGCGGTATTACGCCGAGACGCGTAACGAACGGCGGGGCCCATCTCCGTAGCTTAGGGTATGGGCGACACAACTTTAATGGAAGTGCGAAGGTGAGCCATTGGCGTCACAGTGTCCGATTTGACCGACCGGGGAATCGTACAACAGCCTCTCGCACGAACATCAGTGTCTTAATCCACTGCACCAACTGGCTGGTATGCGAAAACGACCTATCAAGCTACGTAAAGTAATTAGACTACATACAATAATTACACCAGTGTCGCAAACTTTCAGATCAAAATTGCACTAAATAATTCGGGTTCATGCGGTTTTACGCACTGATAAAACACGAAACCTATTACGCAGCAAAAACAGCATTTCGTCGTAGCCACGACATCAAGGCAAAAGCAGCTTAACGCAGTATTATTGGACAGCTTAATTAAGCTTTTTGAAATCAATCAATCAATGAAAGTTACAATCTGGGGTACATTGCCTCATCAGGAAATGCGGTAGCTCTGATTCTTCGCTTTTTGTCGTCATATTCAAATATGTGCGCGCGTGGTTAAATGGCAATTTTACAATTAAAAAAAAAATCAAATCTTTATCATACTCGCGGTATTACGCCGAAACGTGTAACAAGTGACGGGCCCCATCTCCACGGCTTAGCGCCTGGGCAACACAGCTCCGAAGAAACACCGCAGCGGAGGCGAGACGTTGGCAAAGCCGTATCCGATTCGACCGGCTAGGGTATGAAACCCCAGACCTCCCGCACCGAGAGCGATATATTTAACACCAGAGCCAGCTGACCGGTTGCAACAATACAATGGAATATCAATGACATTTTCGCTGTTGCAAAATATCGAAACTTATGTGTAGTCTGTTTCACGCTCATTGAAACCATCAGGAAAAGAAACGACTACATCACGCTGCTTGGTAACACAAAACGGAGTTACTCCAGCCAACAATCAAACCCGGTGTACAAATCTTTACATATTCACCCGCAACAAAAACAGCCATATCAATTGGCTGACTGGCCAAACATAACCAGTTGGCTGGCATAGTGATTAAAGATATCGCTGACGGTGCGGTAGGTAATAGGTTCCATCCCCGGGCCAGCGAAATTGGACGTATAGGGTCGCCAACGGCTCACCATCGCCGCGATGATGCTTCTTCGGATCTATGTTGTCCAGGCGCTAAGTCGCGGAGACGAATCCCGCCACTCGTTACACGCTTCGGCGTAATGCGGCGAGTATAATAAAGATAAAGACTGGCCAAACATGAACAACGAAAGCGCAATAGAGTTACTTCTTAAGCTAACTAATTGTTATACATAACGTCTTTAAATTAAGCCATTTGTGATTACACTGCAGCGCCGTTGAATGCCATCATTGATCCGCAAGTTTCTGCAAGACTGATGTTGCTCTTTAAATGACATGTTCGCGTTTAAATGACAAAAATTACAATAAAAAACTTCTCTCGTGAAAAGCGTTTTGACGCTTGATTAAGCATTTGACCTCTAAATACCTGCATTCAACTGCTTTTTTGTAATATTTTTAAATTGCATTTTTGAACAGTCAATAATTCACAGTCAAAAATAGGATGTAAATGCAAACTTTACCAATTGAAAATATTCAACACGAATATATCATCAGTGGCAAATATTGCAAGCAGCTGGTTAAGAACGCAATTTAACCTCGAGTAAGGTTTGGTTAAGTAAAGGAGCCATTCATGATTCATGTAAACAATAATCAATAATTAAAAAAAGAAACTATGTCAATGCAGCTTTTACACCATGTAATTAGTGGAAAGCTTTTACATTTAACAGCTCAAATGGCCGAGTGGTAAGAGCGTCTGCCTCTGGAGCTATAGACTCGGGTTTGATTCCGAATCGGGTCAAACCATTGACTTTAAAATTGGCAGCATTCACTCTTCACAGCTTCTCTGCTTGACGCTCAGCACAAAAGGGGACAGTGTGGAGAACAAGCCGGCAAGTTTACCTAAGCCGTTGGGAAAGGCACTCAGCGAAATTCCCCATCTGTAAGTGAGGTACAGATGGCCGGCAACTCCTAAGCGAGCTCTTTATTGTGCTTTGATCACTTTCTCGTAACAGGATAAATACGCAACTAAATACAATACAAAAAAAAGTTAACGATAACATAAGCTCTATCACCAGCCATTGCAAATAAACAACTCTAAACCCAATCTCGAGGCTCTTTTAACACATCCAAAAGTTCTTGTTCTCTTGAGCCTACTTTAGGCACGTTCATATACTCCCATCTAGCGGTTAGAGGAAGTGACATTAAAATGCTTTCGATTCGAGCGCCTGGAGTTTGAAAACCAAACTTAGTTCCGCGGTCGTACACTAAGTTAAACTCAACGTATCTTCCCCGCCTTAACTGCTGCCATTGTTTTTCGTCCGCTGTGAATGCTTTGTGCTTATTTTTTACTATAACCGGCATGTAACTGGGCACTACAGCATGAGCACAGGATGCTACAAACGCAAGCACTTCTTCTGCATCAGGGTCTTCCAAATCATCAAAAAATATTCCACCTACGCCACGACGCTCTCCTCTCATGATTATGTTAAAGTAATCATCACACCATTTTTTGAATTTGGGGTACAATTCTGTGTTGTGCTTATCACAAGCCTTTTTCAGTTCCGAGTGGAAATGTTTAACATCATTTACATCTAAATACATAGGAGTCAGATCAGTACCACCTCCAAACCACCATGTCTTTTTTCCGTCAGCGCTTGTCACTTCAAAATAGCGATAATTGAAATGAATTGTAGGACAATGTGGATTAGTGGGGTGAATAACAGAACTTACCCCCATAGCAACAAACGGCAAACTCCCGTCTGGATGACGCGTAAAGTTTTTGCCCCTGCTTCTCATTTGTTTTTCGGCCCCTTCGGGTAAATTTCCGTGAACGACGGACACGTTGACCCCAGCTTTTTCAAACACTTTACCATCTTGTAATACGCACGTTATGCCTCCTCCAGTATTGTTCGCCTTACTCCATTTATCCACAAAGAATTTCTTGTCTCCATCTTCAAGCGACTCAACAGCTCTGCAAACTTCGGCTTGTATTTCCATAATCAACAATTCCATTCTCGTAGCAATACTGTCGGAATTATAAACCAATTTCTTAGCGTCCGTCACAGGGGGAGCCATGAAATCAGCGAATTTAACGTCCAGTTTATCAGGTTTGTTTGTAGAAGTAAAATTTTCAACACCAACACAAGTAGCTCGCTGGATAGGCTTAAACAAAAGTCTTTTATGGTTAACAAAGCTGTCATGGCTGGCATGTAGCACACCACCTCCCACCACTGTACAAGCTAACACTCTGGCAGCGTTGCTTTTAAACAGGTAAGTAGCAAGATTAAATAAATTCATTACGGTTTTACTCTTAATCTATCCAATGTTACCTAAAAAATAAAACACTACTTATACAATACACCGTCACAGTTTTAGGCAAAATAATAACACAGTGCAATTAGGTGATAAGACAGTGTTAAAATTTCATTCAAAAACATGTTATCTTTTTGCTAAGTGCCCTTGTCAACAACTCAAAAACTACCAAGCTCAAGGTTAAAGCACAGCAAAGCCAATTCATATGCACACTAGCACCATTTTTACGCTGTTTTTTTTGTTGTTGTTAAAAAAACAACACGAAACGAAAGCAACATACTATAAAATCATTAAGAACAGGTCCGTTCGTTTGAAATTCAAGAGAACTCAATCGGGCAGTTTAAAACAAAGTCAAAAAACTCTAATCTACATTATACTCGCGATATTACGCCGAAGCGAGTAACGAGTGGTGGGGTCCATCTCCGCGGCTTGGCGCCTGGGTCACACAGCTCCAAAAAAACGACGCAGCGGTGGCGAGCCCTTGGTGACGCTGTGTCCGATATGACAGACCCGGGAATCGAACCCCAGACCTCTGGCACCGATAGCAGTATCTTAACTGAGCTAACGGCCGGTAAAAGCATCCTTACAAAATCTTTTTTAAGTACAATACAAATCTATTTCTATGGCATTGGGGCGGTAAAACAACAATACCATTACACACTATATATAGTAAAAATTATGTATAAACAATGGGCTAGCTACTAATGCATTTCATTTGCTACTGACAAAATTTACCTCACACAAAAACAACAATACCATTACAACTATATATAGTAAAATTATGTATAAACAATGGGCTAGCTACTAATGCATTTCATTCGCTACTCACAAAATCTACCTCACACAAAAACTACAATTACATCTTGCAGTACATAGTCCAAAAATGCACTACCGTTACGTAGAAAGTGTCACAATCACCCTGTCCACATGTACAATTTCAGCAGGCTTCAAGCCCGCCGTTCTTGGCTCTGGTTTCTGCATCATAATCAATTTTTTAATGATGTTTTAAAAAATGATTGTGGCGTCACGGAATTGATTATGACGCAGAAAAAAGAATCAAGAACTACGAGCTTGAAGCCCACGAACCTTGGACATGTGAACAGCGTGATACAGAATACAATAATGCATTACAGCTGCATGCGCAGAGTCATGTAAAGTACATAGTTCGAAAAATTAATGTTGGATGGAGTTAAACAAAATGACAAGTTAAATTAAAAATACTAACAATTAATCAACTGGATGATGAGTATAGTACACGGAATAAAAAGTGCATTACAGTTACAAGTACAGTACATAGTTCGAAAAATTAAAGTTGAATGAGGTTGAACAAAAAGACAAGTCAAACTAAAAAAACTAGCAATGGATAAAATTAACCAACTGGACGATGTGGGCCGTAGATCACTTTCAGCGACTTGTACAAAACTTTGAAAAAAACACTAACAATAACGTATTCACAAGCATTAAAACAAACATACGATACCACTTCAATTCTACGGGCCATATTTTATGCTTCCTAAGCAAATTCCGGTACCAATCACATTTTGCGGTTTAATAAGCCAAAATCATTTTTGTCAAAATCTAACCGGGATAAGAAAACCTCTGCTTCACTGCACAAGACCCAATTACGAATGATCAATAGCGCGTAGTTTTAGTTAAATCGAGTTTTTTTTTTTCCATTTGCGATCAAATAAAGAACGTAGTTTTAATAAAAAACAGTAAAACAGCAGTCAAACAAGAAATGAAATAATAACTAGCGTAAAAACTATTTCAACAAGTTTTAGATGAATAACAATTTAGAAAAGAAAACCATAACTTACGACATATGTTACGCTTTATATGACCTTCTTTCAAGATAAACTTGCAACAGTTTGTCGTGAAGACAGAGACGACCGTCTTTGTTGGAAAACATACCTTAAGTCCTTACTTGAGCTTCAATATACCTGGTCTTTTCTCTTGCAGTTGGTCGGGCGATACATAACTCAAAACGTCATTCACCATCTGACTTCTTCTGGAGTTAAGACTGTCAGCATCTTTGATGTAGTTTGACATGCTACTTTGCTGCATAGACATGTTTGATTTTGACACATCAATGGAGCTCTTGTAGTCCATTTCCCAAGCCACCCTACGAGATCCATTTCGTTTATGGCTGGGTTGTTCAGTTAAAGACGCACACTGTGAATTTGATTGGCTAATTTCATGATCACGTGAGTTCAAAATACTTTGACGATCGTTAATATTTGAAAGAGTTTCTTCACCAGAAGTTTCAGGTGAAATAGCAGCTATTGAGTAAAGCAGCTTGGTCGCATAACCAAGGTCTTTTCGACGACGTCTTACTGGCTCTTCTTCTTCAACAACAGGAGTTTCATTTTTTCCTTTTTTCTTTCCTTTGCCTTTTTTCGAACCTGTTTTCTCTCCAGCTTTTGCCGCTTTTCCTTTTTTCCCTTTGCCTTTTGTGCCAGTTTCCTCCAATTTATCCGTAGAATGAGTTTTTTCTTGGATTATGGTCAGAGCTCCCATCTCATCAAATACAGCAGCAGACCCATCTTCATAAGACACTTTAGACCACTGTATTGCTTTCGCAACAGCATCAGAAGTTGTTCCAGCCACCAAGCTAAGGTCATTTTGCTTCAAACCAACGTTTTTTGTTGATAAGGCTGAATCTAATCTCACTTTGTCACTAGTTTTTCTTAATATTCCTTTTGGAGAAACTGGAAAGACAGATTGACTTATTTTTGCAGTAGGTTTTTCTTGTAAATCAGCTGCATTTTTGACATCAGGCCCAAAATCAACTTTTCTTGATATTTTTGCTTGCTCAAAATTTTTGTCCAAATAATTTTGGCTTACTCCATTGGGAGCCAGTGTTTCGACTCGGCCATTATTTTCTGAAAAAGACTGTCCGAATATGTTGGAACCAGCATCCCTGCTTGTTCTTTTTACACCTGTCAATACAGTTCCGATGGTAGTATGGACAGGTTCTTGTTTTTTTAAAGCCACAATTTTAGCAGAGAACTTTTGTGGCTGCGTTTCTACAATTTGGTTGTCAGCAACTCTTTGAAATTTTGCAGATTTACATCGTTTTCTTTTCCCTTTTTGAAGATTTGCAGCTTTCTGTTTTGGAATTGGAGCACTGTGAGGTCGACTCTGTCTCAAGTAATACTTCAAGGGCAATTGAGCATTTGTGAGCTCTTTGAAAGACTCAGAGCTTTGAGAATCAAAAAGAGGTTCAGAATGCTTCGGTAGGCCTATTGTAGAAGTCATTTCAAAATTTTGTTTATTTTGTGATTCGATCTCTTTTTGAGACGCAAGAGCATTTTGTTCTAGTAAAGCAAACAAACTAAGATTTCCGCCGTTATTTTGAACAGCATAATTACCAAGACTTTTCTTCACATCAGTCACAGCGTCAACACGGTTATTGCATATCCCAGGCATATGCTGTAGCCCAGGAACAAACTGACAACCAACCACTTCATTTGGGTGTGTTAAATTATGCCCAGAAAGTGATAAAATAGTGTCATATTTTTTACTTCTAAGTGCACTATCATCAACTGCATTTTGCTGCTTGATCGGAATAATTTGAATATGTTTAAACACACCATTCTGGTATTCCCTCATCGATTTTTCATGCTCTTTTTTCAATTTTTCTTCAAATCGTGATTGACTGTATTTCACAAGCTGGTTTGAAGTGCGAGAAGTTTCAAAATAATCATGAATTTGAGCATTTTTGTCATAAGATTTCCAATTTTGAAGTCGACTATTTTTATTCATGTCTGACAAATTAGGCTGAGTATAATCACTAAACCATTAGTGAAAAATATAGCCTACCACCACAGCAGCTCTGCAATTAAAGTACAGTTTTTATAACCAGTAATTCAAGTATATAACAAAAAAGCAAAATGTTGTTTTTTATCAAAGATATAATAATCTAATTACGCACAGTTCCCTCTGAGTTTTTAGCAAGTGCAAATTTGCCCAAATATAAATTCAAAGAAAAAGTTTGCCCAGAGATTGAGTAGCAGTAGTAGTATGTTTTATTTAGGGAGTTCCACGAAAGTTTGATCCAATTTTGGCCTCAAAGTTAAGTTACCACAGAATGAAATTTCTGTTTGCACCAAAATATTGAATACTTCTATTCAAATGGGAGTAGGTCAAAAATCACCATTCCAGTCGGCAACCTTACAGAAAAATTGGAAAATTTTGCATAAAATTTCTCATTTTTCTTAAATTCAATACCTTAGAGGAAACAGTGAAGCTACCAGTGCCAATACTATTCACACACAGGCTGGGAAGCCAGATCGTATAGGCTAGTGGTTCAAGACATCACTATCAGCGTTGGAAGTTTAGGTTTGATTCTAGGCCAGGTTAAATTGGACACAATCTGCAATATCGCCCACAGTTTGCCATTGCTGTGATGTTTCTATGAAGTTGTGTTAAGTGTTGCTTAAGTGCTAAGCGACGAAGATGGCCCCAGCTACCTTACTCATTACATGCTTCTACGTAATATCACGGGCATAGAAAAAGATTTGATTTGCTATACACAGTACAGCTACACCATACCGGTACTGGGTAGTCATTATTATACTGACCAACCTTTCCAACTCAGGACTAGTGCCTCTACTACCATGTCATGCAGACCAGCAATGGTGACTAGAACAGTAGCCTACTGCCTACTGACACTGCTGCAGCAGAACCAGTGGTGGGATACAGCTGATTTGCACCGGTTCTATAGAACCGTCTCAGGGAATTTTATTAGAACAGCAAACCGGTTAGCATTGCTGCTTATACTTGTACCATTAGTTGAAACAGAACTGACTGATAATATATAACTTCTGTCTGTTTGTAACAGTGTAATAGAACCGGCTGACGAAAAATTTGAATCCCACCATTGAGCAGAATCAATAACTGATGAAAGCATAAACCACAAATTTTTTTAGAGAACACTTCTGAGAGACACATTCTTACAGATGTCTCAGTTTATGCTAAAGAAATTAGGCTATGGCACCGCAGCTCCGATAAAGGTAAAGGACAGTGGATGCTAAGCACACACTGTGTACGTCATTCTCAATTGCAGATTGATGGCCCATTACAAATATCAATCATGAATGGTTGAACGCTGCTAGAGAACATACAAGTTGAACAACACACATATGCTTTTAACCCTTTGCACTAGCCACTACCAGTACCAGTTGAGCCGAGAGCCTGACAGGAGGCTGCAAATACCACCAGTACTGTACTTTTAAACTCTTTAGCTGTTTAGTATGACCCGACCAGGAATAAAACCCCAGTCTCCTGGCTACCAAGTGGACACTCTTAAACAATACACCAAGCACCGGTTATGGTACCGGTAAGCATCCATGAACAGATGAATACCGGTATTATACTGCTTTTGGTACTGGTAGCACTGTAGCAGTCACAATTAGCCTAGCTAAATGCATAAAAACCAGTACTTTCCGCAACTTACCTACTAACCAATCAGAATCATTATTTTGCTGTTAACGGCAAAATAAACACTGCCTAAAATAAAAGTTTGAGCTGACATTAAGGAAAAGTTAGACCCAGATGGCTGGCTGTAGCCTTACCCTGTACGGGTACCGGTACCTGTAGGTATAGTCGTCATGGTACTGGTGGCCGTCGGCGGTTACTCTCTCACTAAAAGAAGAGAAAAAATTTCTAAACATTTTCTTAAAGAAATGATAGAAAACGCAGTTTTCTCATTGGAAAGGGGACATTGTCATCCCCCAAACTCCAGCAGTCTACCCGTAGCCTCATCACGATTCTCAAATAAATCAATTTCGCCATGGATTTGGATTATGGCTCTCTACCGGCAACTAGCGATTGAAAATTAAGCACAAAAAAGATGACAATCTCCGGCCGGTTAGCGCAGTGTAGTGAAAGGCATCGATCGCTATTGGTGCGAGACGATTGGTGTTCGATTCCTGAGCCGATCAAATCGAACACAGTGTCACCAACGGCTCATCACCCTGAGACGTTTATTCGGAGCTGTGTTGCCCTGGCGTTAAGCCGCGGAGATGGACCCCGCCATCCGCTTCTGCGTAATAACGTGATATAGGCTATACAATTTGAGTTTGAAAAGACTACACCATTGTAGGCTATCAAAAGATCACAGAAAGAAGCTGTTTTCTTGTCCTGTTTCTTATTGCTTAGTGTCTAAGTACGGTACTTTTACTCTGACAATGGCGTAAGTTTTTGCCGAAAAGTTTATAAATTCATTACACAGGTACCAGCTCTAGTTGATCTTTTAATTAAAGTTAGGTTGCAAATAGGCTAATTTTTTTTCTTTAACCTTTAGCGTTGTGGCTTAAGGCATCGTTATCGGCGCGGAAGATCTGGGGTTTGATTCCAGACCGATCAAACCGGACACAGTGTGGCAGGAGCGGATCCAGAAAATTTTGGTGGGGGGGATGTGATTTTAAATTAGGTTGAATGTTAACTAAATACAAGGATGTTTAGACCCGGAAACGGGCGTAAATAAGCCGTTTCAAAATGCATCATGTCAGGGGCGTATTTAGAATTTTTTTCAGGAAGGGTACACCAAATTTCGTCACTTTTTCAAGCTCAGTCTTTCCCGGCAGTTAATTTCAAGCAACTTGAGTAAGAAAAACGACTCTAGGGGGGTTCGGGGGCATGCTCCCTCGGAAAATTTTTGAAAATTTGCTTACTGTAATGGTCATTTTATCACTTTTCGAACAATTTTCAGGCACAGTTTGTTCATATTTTTGGCCCCTAACTTTGAGAGCTTCATCAAATATGATGCATTTTGTAAGCACAGTTTCGATTATGCGTACTTAAGACGACTAAGGTTTATTGTTATGAACAGGGGTGCAAATCTATGTTGAGCATTGGGGGAGATGATTTAGCAAAATCAACCATTTTTCGATATTGGGGGATGATTTAGCAAAATTGACATGTTTGCAGATGCCCAATTTTTTGCCCAAAATGAAGTGAAGACCAAAATAAAAAGGTCATAACGTTCCTAGATGCCCGATTTTTTGCCCAAAATGGAGTGAAGACCAAAAAAAAGGTCATCACGTTCGCTGATGCCCAGTTTTGGGACATGAAAATATTGGGGGGGATGCTGCCGGATTATTGGGGGGGATGCATCCCTCCATGGATTTGCACCCATGGTTATGAGGAGGTTCGAAATTATAGAAAAATTTTATTTATCCAAAGCATTGTTGAAAATGGCTGGTGGGGGGGTTGCATCCCCCACATCCCTACCCCTGGATCCGCCCCTGCAGTGTGGCCAACTGCTCGCCATCGCTGTCTTGTTTCTTCAAAGCTGTGTTGCCCCGGCGCTGAGCCCCGCCCACCTCTCGATACACTTGGTGTAATTCCGCAAGCACAATGAAGATTTGATTTTCGTTTTTAATGTCCACCTTCTATAAGGTTGCTTATTTTGTTCCACTGCATAGTGTACAAAAAGACCAACAAACTCGCTTTTAATAAGTTTTAACACATCAATGAGTCATTGAATTTATTAAAAATATCGCAAATATGCAGCAACGTAGAAAAATACAAAGCATATGTAAAAAAGACAAATAAAATACATGTAGCCTATATAATAACGTCTGACATAAAAACTCAAGAACAGACATCTTTTTACACAAAAACTTAGGAACACCATTTCGCCACGTAATTTGCAATTGCCATTTTTCTTTAGCAGACTGTAAACAGTACACCTACTTCCATCAGAGGAAAACATGTCGACTTTGAAAAAATAACGTTCTGGCAACAAAAAAGCGCTAAAAAATTATTGGCAACCATGCAAAGTACTGCACAAAAGCAGCAAACTTCACTTTTCAGCAGTTTAATTCACAGCTAGAAAAGTAAGTAAGATATTCTTAATTTGTTTCTGGCGTCTGAAACCGCATGATTTATATATTCATTTATTATGATCATTGTAAGTTATAAATATTTGCTTAGAGTGCGGTTTACGAGCGACCACGGTGTTAAAAAACAACTCGGAACACTTTTGCGTCATTAGATTTTCTGAAGAGCTTCGAAGCACCACGAAATCTCAACTCGGAACATTTTTTCGTCATTAGATTTTCTGAAGAGCTTCGAAGCACCACGAAACCTCAACTCGGAACATTTTTTCGTCATTAGGTTTTCTGAAGAGCTTCGAAGCACCACGAAACCTCAGTGTAGCATCCAGTTAGAGATTGGTTTTCAGTTTTTTCCAGATTTTCGGATGTTTCGGAAGAAGATAGGCTTGAATGAGAAGAAGAGGAGTCGATCAGCCATTTTGGATAATCATCATTAACTTCGTAAGACACTTGTGTGGAAAAGTTCGATTTTTCAGGAACAAAAATTCCATCTAAATCCGTACTGTGGTCAAAATTGTTGTTGAAAAAATCAACGAATTCCGCATCACCGTGTGGCTTTAACATTTCCAAACTTGAAGTTGAGCCTGAATGTGAAATTGTGTCCTCGCTCACGCTTGCCTCTGACGAAGATCGAAGCAGCAATCGGTCGGAACGTTTGCTTGACGTTTCGAGTTTCTCAGAGGATCTTTGTTGGGATTCACACAAAGCAATCGCTCTAGCGAGAGAATTCATTGAACCGCGACGTTTTAATTCCAGACTTAGCTTATCCATTTCTTCTTTGTGGAGTTCTGTTTGGAGAAAAAGGTGCAAAGGCGTACTGGACACAAAAAATGTATTCTTTACGACCCTAAAAAATCAAAAAGTCACCAATCAAATCAAAGCCTTGTTAAGCTGTGATCTAAAATGAATTAAATTTCCGAAAAAACTTGCGTAGGCTATTATTGTCACCAAAGTTCAAAATAATAATCGAAAAGCGATTGTCGATTTTTAATTGCTCAATTAGAATTAAAAATTTTTGAATTGTTTTTCGTCTACAGGAAATGACATTCATTTGCCAACATAATTTAAACTCATTGCTGAGTTGCTGCTGGTTATTCCCCACCCAAACGCCACCGCTCTACAGTTTTCGCAAATCTCTATGGTTCCAGGTTTTGGCGCTGTTTTGCAGTAACACAAAACTCTACGAGTCATCTTCGATGCATGAAGATTAATTATTCATGCGCAAAGCAATTACAGTAACAAAAATTTTTAATTGAATTAAGTGGAGTCGATGTAAGTTTATGTACATATGCATAAACAACAGATTTTGTGGTAGGCCTTAGAAGACTTAATAAGTAAACGCTGCAAAAACCAATTCTGCGACAAGTTTAGCGGTTTGACCCCATTAAGTTAGGTAGAGTTACAGGGGTAAAGCCTGCAGTTGCAGGGACTTGGGCATCTACAGCTAAAATTGCATTCCACACCCAGTGAGCGCGGTGGCCGAGTGGTTAGAGACCTTAGACAGCTTGACTTGCAATCATGGGGTTCGAACCTGAATCTACCAAATGAGCGGTAAACCGCGAAACCAGTCGTAGAACTGTTTTTTACAGCAGTAAGTCTTCTAAGTCTACGGCCTACCATAAGATTTCTTGTTCAAAAAATTTTAAGGTGTTTTTAAAAAATTTGACGATTTAATTGAAAACAGGAAAAGATAATCGGTTTAATTGCTCTTTCTTTTAGCTCAGATGGCCGAGTGAAATCGAGCGTTTGCCTTTGGAGCTGTAGACTCGGCTTGGATACCGAATCAGGTCAAACTAATGACTTTAAAATTGGTATTCACAGCTTCCCTGCTTGACGCTTAACGTTTAACGGACAGTGTGGAGAAGAAGTCGGCAAGTTTACCAGTTGTGCCGCCGGTAAAGGCACTGGGCGGGGTTTCCTCACCTGAGAGTAATGAACACATGGGTGGCAAATCCTAAGCGAGCTCGTTATAGTGCTTTACAGGAGGATAAATAACCTATGATAATGTCTGTTTAAACGTTAATTCTTTAAAATGTTAACCAGCTTCGCTGTTTGCAAAATGCAATGATAAATAAAAGCAACAATGAATGTAGCACTTACTGCTGCATGAAATCTGTTAAGATTTCTTCGTTTCGTTTTAAATATTCCAGGCTGAATCTTCGGAAAATTCTTTCGCTTGGCAGTGATGGTGGAGTCCTGAAACAAAAAAACACAGTTTTTAATATGTTTCAAGATATCCTCATTTGCGAAATGGCCAGGGCCGGCCCGTATTAACACTGTGGAGGAGGCCTGGGGCTAATATTTCGGCGGGGGATGCTTGTTCGCAGACCTGATTTTGACGTCAGTAACTAAGCTTTTAGAGGATGTGATTTAAAAACATTTTCATGAGGCATGCCCCCGACCGGAAGTCCCCGGCTCTATAGTTCCCTCCCTTAATTCCACCCTGTCCATGGGTCCAAGGGGAGTCAGAACCCATTTAACTTAGACATAATAATGCTTCGGTATTTTAATACTTCCAAGCGTACAAAACTAAAAAATACGCAATCTTTAACCTTAGCCCCTCCTCCCCAAACAAAGAAATTCTAGATCCGCCCCCGCAGTCTACACAGATTTGACCGACACAGGAATCGACCTTTGTTTGTCGCTCAAAGTCCAGATATTAAATTTTGCTTATAAAAAGCTGAATTTCATTAAGCCAGTCACATGATTTTTTGTATCTAATGCAAGTTTGTACCAGTAGCGAGCAAACAACATTGTTTACTTTTGCTTTATTACAACGAACTTTATTGTTATGTTCCAAAACAGAGGCGAACTCGTCAATTACTGAGGCAAACTAGAAAGCAATGTGCAACAAGCTCAGCTTCCAAACCCAAGTGAAAAATTAAATGCTTAATATTCAATAAAAAAATCAAACATTTATTATGCTCGCGGTATTACGCCGAAGCGTGAAACCAGTGGCCTGGTCCATCTCCGCGGCTTAGCGCCTGGGTCACACAGCTCCGAAGAAACATCGCAGCGGTGGCGAGCCCTTGGCGCCACTGTGTCCGATTTGACCGGCCCGGGAATCGAACCCCAGACCTCCCTCACCGATAGCGATATCTTAACCACTATACCAACTGGCCTGCAAGGCAGCATAGCAATCTTAACTAGACGCCATCAGACCAGACGCTTTATTTGCGTAAAACAAAGTCCAAAAATTTCTAGCAGTACTTTGATGCAAAGGCTTGGAAACTGGAAAAATATTGGACAGGAAAACGCCACTTCGGGTATTTTAAATTTTCGCTACGTTTGTTTACAAATTTTCAAACTTATTTATGGCCATATTTGTCAACATGATTATGGTGCAAGAGATAAATTTAAACGCATATTCTTGGAAAGCGAATTATGCTGATCGACACATTCTTTGGGCATTGAAAGAGGATTATGTCGTCATAGAATGTGAGGAACTAAATTATGAGTCATTCGATTGTTTTAAAAAAAGTTGCAACTTTGAAACGTTGAATTTTTCTCGGTCTTCGTGGTTAAACACATTGCTAGCGTCAGAGGAGGTCCAGGATCGATTCGCGGGCCGGTCGAATCGGATATTGTCACCAACGCCTCGCCACCGCTGCGATGTTTTTTTGGAGCTATGTTGCCCAGGCGCTAAGCTGCGGAATGGACCTCGCCACTTGTTACACACTGCGGCGTAAAACCGCGAGTATAATCAAGGCAGCATAAGAATATATCGGTCCACCATACCAATGTAGGGTAAATCTGTATTTGTTTAAGTCATTAAACCAGAGTATAATTCTAAACTAAGCTCAATATGTTTGAATTTGAAACGTGGCAAACTTCATGAATCGGTACACATATTTGCTATTTAAAATATTTTAGCGTAGTGGTCAAAAACTTCGCGATCAGCGTGGGAACTCCATGGTTCGATTCCCGGGCCGGCCAAATCGGATGTTGTTGCCAACGGCTCGCCACCGCCGCAACGTTCTTTGGAGCTGTGTTGCCCAGGAGCTAAGTCGCGGAGATGGACCCGCCACTCGTAACATGCTTCGGCGTAATATCGCGAATATAATGAAAATTTGATCTTTTTAAAATTAACCAATAACCAGCGCTTGTTCCCTCTAAGATTTTAGCAAGTACAAATCTGCCCAAACATTTAGGAAATCAAAGAAAGTTTGATCTAATTTTTGCATCAAAGTTGAGTTTCCAGAGTATGAGATTTTTGCTTTGCTACAAAATACTGAACACTTCCATTTAAATTTGACCAAAAATCACCATTCCAGTCAGCAAATTGGAAAATTTCACCCAGAATTTCTCATTTTTATTTTTCAAATTTCGCAACTTAAAGGGAACAGTGGTAAGCGGTCTAGAATTCAAGGCGCTGCAAAAACGTAATTTATAAAATTCAGAAACTTTTTGGAACCACCGCGCACGCTAGTTACAGCTATTACGGTAACGAGAGAGCCCGGATAGTCAGGGCCGGACTAAGAGGGGTATTAGAGCCCGGGGCACACGATCAGAGGCGGGTTACACTTAAAAAAAGTCGTTAAATTATATCCTCTGAAAAAGTCTGCGGCTGACGTCACAATCAGGTCTGCATAATAGCATGCGGCTCCCCGAAAAGTTAACCCCCGTACGCATATTTTGAAATGGCTCTACAGAATATTTTTTGTTTATTCTATTGCCACCACTGTACCCCATCCCGAATTACACATACATATAAAGTACGTTGAGAATAAAATCAAAACCTGGACCAGCATCTAACCCAGACCCTATGAGTAGCAGTACAGCATACTGGCCACTACACCACGTCGCCATTGCCAGCATTGTTACAATTTTTCTACCTATAGTTATCTCGATCGAGCCCTGTCTGTTTCTGTAAAGCCATTCCGAAATGTGTTCCCCGGACACCCCCCAAAGTGTTAATACGGCTATGCATGCCACTGAATAAGAGGTGCAAGTTCGATCATCAAACCAAATTAAGTGGTTAAAACCGCTATTGGCGCGGGAAGCCTGTTGTTAGGTCGGTTGTTATGGGTCAGCCAAATTAAGTACAGAGCTGGCCAGCAATTCATCTTCCTTTAACAATGTCTTTGCTTGAAGCTGTGTTGTCGCAAGTCGCGGAAGTTGAGCCGGAAATCACGCGACAATCATATGACAAGCGCTAATTATATGATAAAGTTCTGACGCGGTGTTATGTCATAAAACTTTTTAATCCGAAAACAAGCTGTGTAATGGTAAAACACACCGCTAACTGTGCAGTGGATTTCGGGTTTGATTCCAACGCCGGTCAAATTGGAAACAATGGCGTCAAGAGCTCGCCACCGCTGCGATGTTTCTTCGGAGCTAAGTAGCCCAGGCGCTAAGTCGCGAAATGACCCCGTCTCTCGTTATAAGCATACGCGTAATACCGCAAATATAATGAAGAGCTGACTTGTTAATTTTGACAAACTTCCATCCAGTCTGTTTACGTACCTGGCTGTTGTTTTGATTAAGGCTTTACGAAGCCATTGGAATTCTGAATACGAACGTTGCACAATCGAGTGTTTCTTCGAGAAAGACAAACTGTTTGTCTATAAAAATACAAATCGATAGTATTTAAATAAATTGCGATGCAAGCTAGCCGTACTATGACTTTGCGGGGGCCAAGGGGTTACTTTTTCAGGGGGAGGGGGCATGCTTTTTTGCAGACCTGATTTTGACGTCAACAGAAACTTTTTGCTTAAAGACGCGGTTGTGGCACGCCCCTGACCAGGGGGGCCATATTATGGAGGGCCCCACCGCCCCCCTCAATCCGTCCCTAGGGGAAAACAATCGCTGTTTTTATAACGAACCCGATCAGAGATATTCACCACCTGGGCCACGAGGCATAAATGTACCCTAAAAAACTTGCTGCTGATTTTTTTATCATTTTTTGAGAAAGTTGCGCGTAAGGCCCGGATTTATTTCCATGTAGTAATCAGCAGAATAAAAACACATTGATCTGACTTATCCGATAATACGATAGACAAGCTTTACATGTAAAAAGTTTCAACTTTGAGTTCTTACATAAGCCTTGTCCAAAAGCAAGTTTTTGTCGCAGCAACGCCTAAAGTCTCTGACATGAATGTATCAGAGCAGTGCGCAAACGCCAAGACGACAAATTGGCTTTTCGGGCATCATGTGAACCATAATTCCACACCAGCAATTATACATCCTTATAAACATGAAAAGTTGTCATTTTTGTGTGACGTTGGATGCCCTTTACGTTTTACAGTTTTCTTATTAAAATTTATGCTAGGCTAATCTCCATTAAAATGAAAAAAATCGAATCTTCATTGCACTCGCGGTATTACACTGAAACGTGTAACGATCAGCGGCGCCCATTTCCGATGCTTAGACCTGGGTAATACAATTTGGAAGAAACGCCGCAGCAGTGCCAAACCGTCAGCGTCACTGCATTGATTTCACTGGCCGGGAAATCGAATCCCAGACCTCCCGCACCGATAGCGTGTGCTTAGGAACTGCGCGAACGGCACGTATGACATTACAATTGTTATTCACTGCTTTCCTGTTCGACGCTCAGCAAGGGACAGTGTGGAGAAGAAGCTTACCGTAACCGGCCGCTCCAATCTCTATTATTCAAACGCAAATTGATATTTTGATATTATTTTTTCACTACTTAACACTTTTAAAGAATTGACTAATATTATTTCACTGCAAAAGTCTCGTCAGCCACCACTATTATCATCAACCCACCTTCAATTCAATGTCGTACGTTGCATACTTCCCGCCTTTATAATTGTGAATTGTGGGGGTGTGGACATGAACCCAGACGAATTCCTAAAAATGTATATTTTTGCAAGTTGTCAAAACTTTGTCTCAATCAAAAGCCTTAGACAAAAGCTGCGGTAGGTTGGATTCAGCTGGTAAAAAAATGCTCTTACTTTTCATTAAAACTTCAAACAAAATCAAATCTTCAATATACTCGCGGTATTAGGTCGAAGCGTGTAACGAGTGGCGGGGTCCATCTCCGCTGCTTAGTGCTTGGGCAACACAGCTCCGAAAAAACGTCGCAGCGGTGGCTTGCCGTTGGTGACTCGGCGTACGATTTGAACGGCATGGGAATAAAACCCCCGACTTCCAGCATCGACAGCGATGTCGTTAACCATCACGCTAACTAGCGGGTAAACAAATCCGTACGGTAACCACAATACATCGAAATAAAGCTTAACGAAACTGGTTTTAAACTATTTAAAACGGTGAAAAGATGAATATACGATTGCATTGTGGATATATTTTTGTACAGAACGAAAATAGCTGTATTTATTCACAATCAATTAAGCATCTATAAATAATTTGCTGACTTTCTACATTCGCTTATATTTACATAATAAGAATAAAAATCCACTTCAGACAAGCTATATTTATTTCAAGCAAAACAAAGCGCTTCGTTGAAAGAACCAAACCTAAATCAAATCTTCATTATATTCGCGGTATTACGCCGAAGGGTGTAACGAGTGGCGAGGTCCACCTCCGTGGTTTAGCGCCTGGACAACAAAGAAACGTCGCAACGGTGGTGAGCCATTGGCAACACTGTGTCCGATTTGACCGGCCGGGAAATTGAACCCAAGACCTCCCGCACCGATAACGATGTCTTTTAACTACGATGCAAAACGAAAATTAAATTGCAACGCTCTGAAGCAGTTCCAATCTGCACTATGTCGCCAATGACTCATTCGCCACCGCTGCCACGTTTCTTCGGAGCTGTGTTGTCCAGGCGCTAGCAGCGGAAATGGACCCCCCACTCGTTACGCGCTTCGGCGTAGTGAGTATAATGAAGATTTTTTAAAACTTTATCATTGTGACTTTCAAAAATAAAGTTTTCTTACGGGTTTAAGGTCTGACGTTGACATGTCGATTTCTTGGCAAATTTTCAGTTCAAATCAGACGATATTAACGGAAAATTAAAACTATAAACAAACTAACTTAGCGTGACATGATTGTAAACAACATTCTGTAAAGCATTTGGGATTACAATATCACAATAATCTGTAAGTTGGCTTCTTTCGTGCAATGATCAGAAAAGCTTATCGTTTTTTAAACATGAAATCGATCACAGAACTAAGTAATTGTCAACAAATTCTCTCTTCTAGGGGATTTTGGTCGGCCTATCGGGTAAAAAACTTTCTGTCTCACTTGTGGTACGAAAATTGGTGGTCAAATAAATTTTCCTGCCATGCAAGTTGCAGCTGGTTCAGGGGGTAACATCCAGGGGAGATTAAGGGAGGCATAGCCCCGGTATTACCCGGTCAAGAGGCGTGCCGAACTGCCACACTTAATGACAGGTCGTTAAAACGCGTAAATAAACAATCAAAAGAGTGCGAAGAAGCATAGCCCTCCCACGAAAAATTACTTTCAGGCTGCCCTAAGGGCTACGGACCTGGCAATATCGGCAATTGTTACCACAATACTACAACGAAGATGGTTTTAATAATATTACCTCTCAAACTAACCAGTACTGTAACAAACCTACAGTTTTCAGCAATATGGAATCAGAGGATAAAGTATTGAATACAATCTTCAGTATGAATAAATACTGGGCGACATAGCCGCATAAAGCAGCGGGACGGCCGAAACCCAACTCTATTCCATTAGGCAATATTCGGTTTTGCCCGGTCACCCGAAGAAACATTTTTGAGTTCAAAAAAATACACTAAGAATTTTGATTTCAAAAAAATACAGCTCTCCTCAGAGGTAATGTTAAGGTGCAGCGACCATGCATTTTTTTGTACGTTATTAAGTAGCCTAATGTTTTGTTATCTAAAGCATGTTTCAACGTAGGCTCTTTCGCTTTGTCGCTATTGTCTATTTTTTCGACCATTGCTTCTGTTTATTGTTTTTGTTTGCGATAGTTTGGTCGCTAAATGAAATAAACTACTCCTACTACTAACCCCACTTTTCTGCCGAAGCTCACTTATTAAGTCAGTTTTACAAAATGAAGGTAAATTATACTAGGCCTATATGATATCAGCAGCTGGAAGGAAATTGCAAATTTTACACTCTTCGCTGTGCTGATGATATCTTATTTAACAGAAACAGTTTGTCTGGCTATACGCTTCAAATTTTCACCTACATTTGAATTCGTGTTGTTTTATAAGCCTGAATGCCGGATGTAGATGTCGGCAATGCGTTCTTTCTTGCCAAGCTAGCGTCGGAAATCACGTGACCACTACGCAGGGGCATATTCAGCAGAATTCATTCAAGGCTACCGTCAAAATTTCCAAACTCTCACATGACCTAGAAATTGCTTTTGGCGATGCCATCACAGCTAGGCACGCTTAGCGCTCGTTTTCTTTGTTCTAATTTTTATTACCAAACAACAACTACAGCTATTATGCGTCACAAGTTAGCTATTGTATTATTTTTTGCATTGTTTCAAAACAAATGCAGAGCTTCTGGTCCAGTTAGCAATATCGCTTACAGTTGCTGAATTGAAGCGAAGTTTAATAAGCCTAATTCGTGTAACTGCTCCACACACAGCTTATTTGATTTCTTACTTAATTCAGCAAATATGACTGAAAACCGCGCAAAATTGAAACAAATTCTGCCAAACTGCAAATGTGCTATTTTTACACTGATGATGGTATCAGTTTTTACTGACACGTTTGTGAAATGATTGCAAATCTATTGGCTATTATTTTTTTATTGAAGTTGAGTTCCGAAACCCAGCTTAATGCCGCTAGTTCGCAGTTTGATTATAAGGATCATAAAATCTGCTGCATTGTAGGCTAATTCACAACTCTTTTGCTTACATTACAACCATAGCCGTAGGAGGCGGGGGGGCTGGGGGGGCGGTCGCCCCCCCCATTTTGGTCAAAACATCGAAAATTCCGGCAAATAGTTTTTTTTATTCGGGCACACACTTTGAGATAAAACAGATCAAACCGAATGACTAGTTAACCCGCAACTTATGATTTTGTTTTGCTTAAAAAATATAGTGACATTTTGCCACCAGCGGATAAATAGGTCTAAACACGATTTACCCGTTTGCGGCAAAATAGGCCTATTTGCCACTAGGGTCGCGCTCACCTTCACATGACATATTGGTATGTTCAAAATTTACTTACAAAACTGCAATGCGCTGTGAACAACGCTTGCTACTGTTATTGTTAGTCCAGTGGTATGACCGGTATGACATAATACCGCAGCTCCGGTTAAAGGCCATGTCAGATTAGCGTAGGCGAAGTGGGTTCTAGGCCTTGTCAGATTAGCGTAGGCCAAGTGGGTTCTAGGCCTAGTCAGATATTTGCAGTTTTAGTTGGAATATTACACTGAACTCACGTGATAATGTTGACTAATTACTGTACGTTGCACACTGTATAAATTAAGAGTTGTAACTTGGATTACTAAACAGCCAAGCTTGTTGGTGAGTAACTGAGCATTGTTGCTGTCATGTTTTTATCTATTATTAGCAAATTAATGATCAGTCGATACCAGTAGCCAAACCAGACTCTTCATTAGATTGGTGTACGAGTGCTCATTACTTGACATTGCAATTTAGGTTGGTAGGATAACTCTAGCTATCTGGCTACAATATAACTCTTAATTTGTATTTCTGGTTAAAAATTAGTCATTATCTGAATATTCTTTCATATCTAGCAGTTTTTTTGTGCGGTACCAACTGCATTTACCACAGTTTTGTTTAACAAGCACTGATATAATTTATTTAATACCATTATTGATTCGCTAAAAATTGAATCAAAACACTTTATTTTGTCGAATTTCACAAAAAGGGTTGACTCGCAAAAAAGGATCCATTACTAAATTGGTTCCAATAAACTCACTTACTTCGCATAATATTTGGGCAAGCAAACAAATATTCGGGCAATTTTGTGTTCGCCCCCCCAAAATGTTTTAGTCTCCTACGGCTATGATTACAACATAATATCGAGTAGGTGGTTGATCCATAAGTTTGTGACGACATAACCAATTGTTTGTAATTTTGTATCCATGTTTGTGTTCACCTGATTACTATCAAAACTTAGATATGACGCAGAAGCGATTGTTCAATCGCAATAGTTGCAACATGGCTGCAATCGACGCAAATTCACGTCACAATGTAATAAGCGCGAACAAATGCTCATTTAAGCGATATTGCATAAAAATCTGTCGATTTCATGATGATTTTTTTGAGTCTATTTTGAAAAGATAATGACCACAAAACCATGTAAGTAAATAATCATAACGGCAGTTGCGTACCCACGAATGTTGAAAAAGCAAGGGATAAACTTTGCGGTACAGATCAACCTCAAGCTGCTGCGTTCTTCATGACAGAAAACTAACGGAGAATAAAGATTAAAATTTCAGAAAAATGAGTCTGACCATGGTCTGACAACAACAATGTTTTGGTACTGCTAGCTAGCAATAAACCTTGATCTCAATCACAAATATCACGGCCATTCGGCTGAAATTACTTGCTCGTACGCTTAATTCGGCCCTTCTCCTGCCACACCGAAGGTGAGCCAAAATGTACGCCCAAAGAACCAAGTTAGCTGTTTTTTCGCTGTTGATATTTGTAATTAAGTTGCTAACTACCTTTTCGTTTTAAAGAAATGGTAACTTTTTGTTCCGTTACTACAACAGTTTTCACTTGCACTTGAGTTGTTTTTTGCCCTGTCCAGCGTTCACCTTTAGACCACTTTTAAAGAATGGTCGAAATTCTAGGTTTATTACTTAGTTATAAATTTCACTCTTCGCATCGATCATAATGTGGGCGCTGACAGCTTTGTTGCTTAGTGACAATTTGTCTGTTTATTTCGTTTGTTTGCTTTCGTTTTTTTTTTATTTTTCCAAGTGTCATGGCCTTGCGTAGTTGCTGTCTCTTTTTCTGTCTTTTTTTTCTTTTCACATGTTTTAACGGTCTTTTCCGTTGTGTCGTGTCTTCCTTTTCTCGAATTTTTATTTCTCTGAAACGCTGTCGCTCTGTGATATATTCACATCGTCAAGAATGAAAGAATTGATTGATTGAACTAACTCCCAAATGCACCGTTTACCAATCTTTATCTTACTCCTTTCTCAGTGCTGCCCTTTACTGTAATTCCGTACTGCGATTACTTGAACCAGTATACGGCAAAGCAACTAGCTACATTCGCACAAACTAGCAGCCTATCAGCTAGCATGGCTCCTGTGTTCGCGCCAACTTTTTAAGAAACTAGTTACGTAATGCTGATTACTGATCGACTTTAAATTTAAACTAGCTATTAATTATGACGTCACAGTTTCGTCAACATGTCCCCCACAATCTTGTAACTTCAGTTGTTGTTGCTTTCTAAAGTGGGCCTAGTTTTTGCCCTAACTTTTGTATGGCCTAGTTTTTGGCCTTCTTGCTAATTCAGGTAACGACAGAACATAAAGTCGCTACCTGCCAAACTTATTGCTTTGTAACGCTTATCTTAATAATTGCTTCATGTTATGTAAGATAAGCGTGACAAAGCAATAAGTTTGGCAGGTAGCGACTTTTGTCTCTATTTTGAGACTGTCCTTTATTTTGTAATGCAAACGTCATGATTGGACTTTTCACGCGTAATTTACGCCGTGTAAAAAATTAATTACCGAAAAGGAACGGAAAAGATAAAAAATTTTTAGCATTAAAAATGCAACAAACTCAAAACTATTGTTAATGCATTTTTAAGATGCGTTTTTAAGCACATGATGACGAAACAGGTGCTTTTTGCTCACTCAAGCATAAACGCCTCAGATATCTGGTAACACTGGCATTGGCTATTTTGGCTAAGCAAATGAACTTCTAATTTTTTTTAAATCGCAAAGCTTTTGAAAAGGTTTAGTATCTCAGTTTTGAATTCAAATAATATGATGGTAGAGATCGCAACTGCACTCTGAAATCGGTCAAAAATATCAATGCAATGCTTACACTCAGTGCTCGAGTTGATGCGGGGGGGGGGGGTGCCATCCCCCCGGAAAACAACACCATCCCCCCATACAAAATTTTGGCGCAAACCATCCCCTATAAATAATGACCATCCTTTCTTTACTTCTGTGTGAAAAACTTTTTTTTTTAATTTGCGCCGAAAATCGGACATCAGTGGAGGCGATGATTCTTTTTTTTGGCTCTTTACTTTGTTTTCGGCGGAAAATTATGGCAATCCTAGCACCATCCCCTCATAAGTGTTTTCACAACTCGAGCACTGCTTACACTTTATGTAATTTAAATCAAATTCAGCTTACGCTATCTTCAGTAAATTCTTATTCAAACTTTGCAATGAATTTCAGTCTTGAGAATTCACTTGTTTTTAGTTACAACACACCTTTTTATGCAGTTTTTACAACCACGGTAAAGTCAAACCCGAATGCACTGAAATGACGCTAATACGTATAGCCTAATACCCGTTCTCTGCTGTATAGTTCCTTCTCGCAAAATAATCAATAAAATTGATACCGTTGTGTTTGAGAGTGTTTCGTTTAGCGTAGACAGTGGACACACTACGCATTTGGAACAATTTTTCTAAGAAGGTCTTTTATGGATTATTTAAACGCTACATCGCCTATCGCCTAATAAAAAACGTACGAAAAGTCCCGCAATCGAATACAAAGTTACGACACTCCAACCTAAAAGAGGAACTTTGTTTTATTACCGCTTACTGTGCTTCTGCATTGAATTTAACTATTTCCTCTTTTTGGCTGAAATATATTTCCATTAGGGCTGCAAACTCAAAGTCGATCTTTCTCGCCGAACTCGAACTTTACTCGAAAAACAAAAATTCTTCAAGGTGGGTTTACCGATGAGCGGCACGCGGCAATGAGATTATCTAATTTTTTTGTTTATTTCATTTTGACGTTGAACTTTGGTGCGACAACGCGATAAAAACCATGCGATATCAAGGAATTGTACATGTACAATTTTTACCGCTTTATCGCCCGGTATCAAAAAAATGTTTGAAATAACCTCGACGACGGGAGTGAGACAATGTACGACGGCTTGTTACGACATCAGTGAACAATCATCTGGCCTGACGCAGGCAAGCAAATTTTATATCGCGTTAATCGCACGCCAGAACTGTTTGTAATGGTAATCGCATTGCCGCGTGCCGCGTATGCCGCGTGCCATTCTTTCACCTATTAATTAAATATTTGAAATTATCTTGCATAAGCATTTAATTAACTTTTGGGGAAAATACCACCTATTTGCGGATAAACAGTTTGGTTTTCGTAAAAATCATTCCACCCATCTCGCTTTCACATTTCTGCATGAAGCAATTTTAAAACAGCGGGATTTGGATAACTCGGTTTGTGCAGTGTTTATGGATCTTCCCAAGGCATTTGACACCGTCAATCATCACATTTTAATCGGAAAACTTGACCATTACGGCGTAAGAGAAATTGCAAGTAGCTTGATCGCATCATATTTAACCAACAGGACGCAGAATACCGTGAACAATGAGCAAGCCCCAGACATGTTACCCATCACCGTAGGAGTACCGCAAGGTAGCGTACTAGGGAATTTTCTTGTTTATATTAATGATCTGCCCAACTCGTGCGGTTCAAATGTTTTGATGTATGCTGATGATGCTGTCTTATTATCAGTGGCGATTCTAAGAGGGAGGGGGGCCAGAGGGGGCCATGGCTCCTCCAAATTTTTGCTTGGCTCCCCCGGTTTTAACAAGCTCATGTAGCCTGCGACAAGGTATGAAAATATACTAATCGATTGCCCAACCTCAGAGTTAGACATTTGTTGTCTTTGCTTTTCAGTTTGCTTAGCTATGTGAAACTTGCATGTTGCATAGTTTGCTTCGATCTTTGTCTTCGCTTTTCAGTAAAGTAGTGCTTTCATTGCATTACACAGTTCCGTCTAAATCGTGAAATCGCTTTCACAAGCGGTTAAGTCGTAAAGCAGCCAGGGCAGATCGAAGAAGCTGTCAGTAATGGGTGAAGAGGAATAAAGAACTAAATAGATCAAAATCTTACGTATCGTGTCTTTGGTAGTGGCTAATCGAAATAAAAGTGACATTTCGAATTTTTTGTAGCCTGGTTAGTCATGTACGGTTCTTTTTTATATTTTTTTGTTGAAGCCTCATCAGCAAGCACTAAAAAGGAAAGACAGCAATGTGCATTGTGGCTGCATTGGCAGGCGTAACAATGGTATTATTAGAAAGTTATAGAAACAACAGCAGCCAGTGCTTAGTAAACTTGGCTTTAATGCGTCATTCGTTGATGGCTGTGGAGTTTGGAGCGGGAGACGTTAGTTGAGTGTGGACTGGATCTATAGGCAACACAGTGCTGCCTTGTTTTATCATCGCTTTTGAAATTACAAAATCATTAAGTTATAAAGCAGTCGACCTTCCTTGCCTGACCATTATTCAGCCTGCGGTTGTTGGGCAATCGATTAAAGAGCGAAAATTGCAATATGTTTATCATGAAGCATGATGGCCGAGTGAGCTAAGACGCTACTGAAATCTTATCGAGTGCCAATGCTAGCCCATCGTAGCCCCTCATCCTCCTTCCTGGAACTTAACGCGAGGTCCCACAGGCAAAAGTTTTTGTGCATAAAGAATACAGAACTGAAGACCAAAAAAAGGGCTTCAGGTAACGAAAGTGGGCCCCCAAGCACCGGAATGGGACCCCAGAAACGCGTACCCCCCCCCCCCGGTCGGAGGGCACGGGAGACGGTTGCGCCGGCCCTGGCACTGCCACCAGCCAAGTGGAGTTCAAAGTTTTTACGGAGAACATAATTATTTTCACTCGCGAGAACATATTTTTACAATAGGTAGAATGTAGGGGTTCATTAACTGTTTGCACCTAAAGATGGAGGAATTACATTAAGTGCCGTGGTGGGATTCAAATTTTTTATCAGCCGGTTCTGTCATAAAAATTTTTTTTTTCACCCGGTTCTGTTTCAACTAATGGTACAAGTTCAAGCGGCAATGCTGGCCCCACCACTGGTTAAGTGCCTTTTCCAAGGGTGTTATAACTAGCGAACTTGCCGGCTTGTTGTCGGTACTATTCCTTTAATGTCGAAGTCGAACGTATAGCAGGAAAACTGTGAATACTAATTTTTAGGATTGGCAATCAGTTTGACTCGTCTCGGAGTCAGACCTTGAGTCTACCGCTCCAAAAACAAACGCTCTAACCATTTTGCCATGTTATGTTATGGTGAATGTCAATAAATGTATATGGTGTGTCATAATGCCATATGCTTACTTTTTAAGTTCGGTTGCAAATTTCTTTGAACTTACTCTTTTCCTTCCAAACACAGTTTTCAGTGGCCCTACCTAAATATATCTTGGCCCCAATGTGGCCCCCCCACTTTTTGGGTGCTAGAATCGCCACTGCTTACTATCTAACGATAAGACCTGTAATGGACTAAAAATCATAAGTGAAGTAGAAATGCACCAAATTGAAAGTTGGGTCACTGCCAATAAATTGACAATTAACTATTCCAAAAGTAATTTCGTCTTATTTTCGAACCAAACTTATACCGAAGAAAAAGAAAAATTATGCATTTGAGCTCGGAATGGAATTATTATTACTCAACAAAAAAGTGTTAAATATTTAGGGGTGTTTCTCGACAATAGCCTAAACTGTCATGGGACCAATACACGAAGAGTGTAGTAAAAAAATTGATCATTGCAAATTTGCAACTGGCATCATCAGCAAACTAAGACACTTTGCACCTCTGTCTGCGTTGCGAAACGTGTATTTCAGTTTTGTGTATTCGCGCTAGCAATATGGTGTATCTACATGGGGACCTGCCGCTGTTAAGTAAGCATATATCAACAAAATTCAAGTTCAGCAAAATTATATTGTAAAGATTATCACATAATCATCATTTTTCAAAACGAAACTCACTCCTTTATATCAAAAACTAAACTTGCTGAATTTAGGCAACATCTATAAATTAGAAATTTTAAAATGATTGAGTAAATATCAAAACAATTCTCTACCAAACTGTTTTAATGTTTTTTTTTGCATTGCCTTCCAAGCTGCACTCCTATGCAACTAGATTTGCTAGTGGTGATAATTATTCCATAGCACAATTCAACAAATCAAATTCGAAACGCTCGGTCCGTTATAAAGGACCAGTAATTTGGAATGAACGGCCAGCTGGAATTAAAAATTCTGCCCGTAAAAATACGAACAATTTCATAAAATAAGTAAAGGAATATCTTCATTTAAACCAGAGATAAAACTTAGTCCGTATATGCGTACAGTACTTAAAATTTTAGTGACACTATATTCCCATTTCCCTGTGATATTAGCGCTATTATTACCTCTGCTTGTGATAATTACTGTTTGCGTGAGTGATAGTTTTCTCATGCTGTAAGAAAACTGTGAGAGACTGCAGACTCGACGACCGTGCCAATTTCTCTCGGAATAGGATCAAGGTCATTTCGGAGCCTCTCACAGGATGGACGACACTGCTTTTAATGGAAAATTACACCATTGGTATTTTTTCTCTCTGTTGTTGCGTCTTTCTTATTAAAAATAAATGCACTTTCTCGCGTATTGGTGAACGCACCTTTAAACCAGGGAGTTGAACCGTTTAATTTTTCCGGTTCAGGTTTGGTTTGGGTTCAACAGCGGTTTCAAATTTCAGTTCAGTTTCGGTTAAGGTTCGGAGTAATTGAAACGCTTCGGTTTGGGTTGGCTCCAGTAAAAAATATTTCAAAATCGGTTTATAAAGTTCCGGTTCAGGTTCGCAGTAAAAAATGGTATAACTCTAGTCACACCATTTAAAAAATGAAAAACGTACAAAGCAATTTTTCTTCGCATTGACGGGCCAAGATAATGCTTAAAATACTTGTAGTAAAGCCAATTTCCGGATAATTAAATTGTGACTCTGACACCGGCGGCCTATTCAATTCACAGGTAGCTTGAAATTAATTTTGAAGCGCTTTATTTGGTCTGCTACGCGTGCATTATGGGACCGGGTATATCACACGTAAAAGACTTCTTCACCATGCATAAAATACTTGCATAAGTGACTATTATTTTTAATTCGAACTAGCTTCAAAGTGACGCGAGAGGCTTCACGGAGCGAACCGCTTTTTCAATCGGTTCGGGTTCGGTTAAAGTTCGCAAGTACTCACATTATTTGGTTCAGTTTCAGTTCGCTCTTTGCGATTTTGAAAAATACGGCTCGGGTTCGGTTAAGGTTCGACAAAAATAGCAAAAAACCGGTTTATAAAATTCCGGTTCGGGTGCGGTTCGACTCCCTTCTAACAACTCGAATAACGTAGTTGAGTTTTGGACTCATCCTAAACTTGACACAATTTGCTTGAAATTTACCCAAACTCAATAAAAATCTCTGAGCCCGAACTTGAACCCAAAATCGGCGAGCAGCTTAAACTCGATATAAATTATAAAATGCTTGCAAGTTCGCAGCCTGATTTTATGAAGCAATATATTTCGTATTTTTTCACGCTCTTTTCAGTTGTCAATCATTTGGCTTGCATTGCGTATCCAAAGAAATGGATTCGATTCACTGTAGGGATTAATCGCACTGGTAGGCCTATATTTAACGAATTGTTGGAGCGGTTGCCAACTCAAGGAGCGCTAGCTCACTTCTCAAATATTTTTCAAAGCATTTTCAATTTTTTCGTCAAATTGTCATTGGTCAAATACATAATAGATTAAAAAACACTCTTGAAAAAAGCAGCAAAAAATACCCATCGACTGGTAAAAAATAGACCCTCTCGAGCATAACAAGCTTATATTTGAAAAAGCCGCCAATCCCATTATTTTGTTTTTTGAAAAGACTTTGATGCAATAAATTTGTATTTCCACTTGTCTAAAGTGACAGTAATTCCACAGCAGCAAAATGATACCATTTCCATGTGCCTATATTTTTTCTGAAAAAAACTTATATCGACGAAGGAGAAAACCCTATTAATTGCTTGAAGTTGCTCATGGTTATCTCGGTGCTGAGATCACTTGCTAGCAGTCATGATAATGATATGTAGTGAAAGTCGAAACGTTTTATCAATTGAATAGATTGATTGTATTTTTTGTTCTGAGCTTTTCAGTTTTACTTGGTTACGACCATCGCTCTAGCTGCTCGCATTTACGGTTGAGACGTTAACAATATAAAGTTAATTGTCTTTGTGTAAATGGTAACATAGTACGGTAAGGAATGATATAAAAAGAAGTCAGTAAGTTTGGTAGTCTAGCTGTCGTAAGGTTTTGAATTTCGGGGACAAAAGTACAGTTTGTGAGACAGACGACCAGGGCCGGAATAAGGATAGGTGAGATCTATAGCCCGGGCCTACGCGTAATAGGGGCTTCCTAATAGGGGGCGAGTCACATTAAAAAAGGTCTGTTGTTAACTTTAAAATCAGATCTACGAAAAAGCAATAGGCTCCACAAAATCCAAAGGCGATTCCCTCATTTTGGTGTGGTAGACAAATGGCTGGCAGCTCCTGAACGAGCTCGTTATAGCGCATTAATCGCTTTCTCGTGATAGGAGGATAAGTATGCTACTAAATACAAATAATTTGCAGCAGCAAAGCGCGACCTTACGACAACGATGTAGTGACAAGGAGCCATACCAATTTTGCCTCGTATTTTCTGTAACCCAAAAGTGTTTGGTTTTAAAAGTTTCTACTGCTAATCAATTCCATCAGGGTTAGAGTTTATTGCCCCTTTAATAAAAGTATTTTTTTCTTTGATTCTCACCCATGTTCTCAAGCAACTGTCCGAAAATAATAAGAAACGGAACATCTGAGAAAAAGTTGAAACGCTCAAAATTGGGTGAAAATACGGGACTGTCCCGTTTAAAACGGTACGTCTGGTCGCCCTATGTTACAAGCAAGTAATTTCCATCCTGCGATTGCTTTACGCGAGGAGAATGACGAAAGTTTTCGTCTGCTGTATGCGGGTTAGATTTACCCGGTTAACCCGCTTAAATTGTGCATGCAAATTGACTTTTTATAATGTCCCATGCTGCCCTCTATGGAACATTTGTCGAATGGGGTTTCCGCATAAGTTGAGGTGCTCGGTATCATTTTTGCGTTTTCACCTTCAGATTTCATTTTAGGCAGAGGCTAAGGTTACGTGACCGTAACATTTGTCTCTTTGGTTTATTTTATTATCCCTTCACGCTTCCCCGATTGTACGAGAGCGTGATGAAGTAATAAAATAAACTAAAGAGGCAAACGTTACGGTCACGTAACTTTAGCCACTTCCTTCATTTTAATCGAGTTAGGATTAAGAGTTTAGTTTTTAGATATGTGAAGCTTCAGTTGACCTGAAATAAAGTTTTGATTGATGGGATAATCATCTGATCGCTTACGTGACCACGCGACATGATTTAGTTTCCGAATCAGACAAAGCTTTTGTAAGGCTTGTTGGATTTCAGCGGCAGTATTTCAGCTTACAGCAAATTTATTAGTTTTTTTGACAAGATCTGTTTGTTAAAAGAATAATATGAAACCAGGTTGCTTAAATCGAGAGACATGATTAGAAATGAAAGATTAATTTCTGAACTTAGTCGTTTCTAGGCAATCAGGCCGGTGATTGGTGGCGTAGACAGAAGAGGGGCATAAGGACACTGCCTCCTTTTGACGAGACAAAACATAATTTTTGTTTCTACACATAAATCACTAAAAGAACACGACAAAAAAGCCTCTCATTGTTTAAATCCAGCCCTACCCCCCCCCCACCCTAAATTTTTCGGTGATTTGCATTTTACCCGCAGCAACATTTTTGCTGCTGATTTGCAATATGGTGATTGTAATGGTGAATACAGTTAAGTCACTCACTTAATTTCTAGCTTGAAAAAATATACCAGCGTTGAACACAGGAAATATAGTCGATGGGGATGGTTTGACCTTTACATGACCCATATGTCGGAGGTAAAGTCGTGAAGGTAAACGCTACTCAAGCATATTACTGCAGCCAGACATTTCCGTGCAAGCAAACAGTGAATACGCCAAATTTAACCGGAAAAGTCATAAATATGTCTTGGAAATATTTTATCGTCTTTCTGTGTTCAACCGAAAAGTAAACAAAGTTGTAACTTTTGCAAATAACAAACTTCAAGCGCTTCAAGCGCGTTAATTCGAGTTCGCTATAAATTTGCCAGCCTAGCTCAAGTTCTTCATTTCTAATTTGCGATTTCACGTTTTAGTTCAGTAATTTTTACCACGTTTATCTATGCCAAGTGGCCGAATGGTAAGAGCGTCCGCTTCTAGAACTGTAGACTCGGGTTTGATTCTGAATCGGGTCAAACCAATGATTTTAAAATCGGCATTCACAGCTTCCCTGCTTGACGCTCAGCACTAAAGAAACAATGTGAAGAACAAGCCGGTAAGTTTACTTGTTGTGCCGTTGGAAAAACACTTAGCGGAATTCCCCCCATCTTGGTGAGGTAGACAGATGGCCGGCAACTCCTAAGCGAGCTCGTATAGCGCATTGATTGCTTTCTCGTGATAGGAGGATAAATATGCAAAAAAATTTTCACTACATTCAGCGCGGAGCTAAGAAAAATAAAATGTCTTCGACCTGATTCACGGTAGGAGTTTATATTTCTTTAAGTGCCCGCGGGCCGCATAAAATAGTCTCGCGGGCCGCACTTTGTACACCCCTGGTTTACACGAACAGTCAACAAAAGCTTTGTTTGTTCTTTCATCATGCAGCTCGGCTTGCAAATTGAGCAAAGAGGAGCGAGCCTAGCTGCACAGAGGTGCTGTATAGTCAACAATTTTTTTTGCATTTTGTTGCATATTTATCCTCCTATCCCAAGAAATCGATGAAAGCGCTATAACGAGCTCACTTAGGAGTTGTCATCCATCTGTGTGCCACTTCAAGATGGGAAAATTCTGCTAAGGGCCTTTCTTAACTACGCAACAAGTAAACTCGTCGGCTTCTTTTCCACACTGTTTGTTTAATGCTGAGCATCGAGCAGGGAAGCTGTGCATAACAATTTTAAAGTCATACCCGCCGTTAGCTCAGTTGTTAAGCGCACTCGCTATCGGTACGGGAGGTCTGAGCTCGTTTCCCGGGCCGGTCAAATCGGCGCAGTTCCGCCAACGGCTCGCTATGCGCGACGTTTCTTCGGGACTGTGCAGCCCATGCGCTAAGCTACGGAGATAGGCCCCGCCACTCGTTACACGCTTCGGCGTAATACCGAGAGTATAATGAAGATTTTTTTTTTTGGTTTAACCGGACTCGTTTAGAAACTCGAGTCTACAGTTCTAGTGACGGACGCTATTACCACTCGGCCATCTGAGCTGTAAACAAAATATGTTTTGGGGCGAGGGTCGAATGTAGACAATAAAAGACCCCGTTTTCATTGTCTCTAAAAAACGGTGTTCATACGTCAAGAAGAAACTCCAGCTGTGAATTGAACCCGTCACGCAGGATCTGTAGGCCTACCACTAAGCCATGTCGCTGACGAAGTAAGGTGTGTTTATACAGAATTGCCGTGATATGGAAAAACCTAACAACTGCACTTTTCAAGTTTTCGAGATATCGACTTTTTGTGATCTTTTGTTATATTTTTAAATATCGAGAAGAAAACTGTGGGTAATCATCATTTTTGCATCGAAATGATTCAGTTTGAAGTAAACAAGTCATATGAAACAATCGGATGAATTTTTGTTTGTTTGTTTATTTAAATAACTGTGTTTATGTAGTTGTTAGGTTTTTCCATATCACAAGCACATCAATGAAGTGAGTTGTGATATGGAAAAACCTAACAACTTCAAATCACTTGGCATGTTGCTGCGTTACTATTTCGATGTCTTTCGTTTGAAGCAGGGGAAGGATGGGTCAAATTGGAAATCATCAACAAAGAGAACCTATCAGATAAAGAGGGCCCAAATTTCTATGGCGCCACCTAGTGGTGAACTATAAATAAAAAAATTTTCAATTATATTGACTTAATTTAAACTTTTTTAGAATGGGTTCTGATTTAAGAACCATAAATTGTATGTCGGGGGTCCAGTTAGGCTTGTGGGGAGTGACGAAACTCACTTCAGCGCCTCTAGTGGTAAAAATTTTGGAACAAACTTTATGATAAAGATTTTGTTATACTGCCAAAGATTTAGTCGACGGTGTTTGATAAGTGGGGGCATATTCTTCTGGTTGATTTAGGGCCTTGGGCCAAATATTCTCTGGCACCTCTAGTAGTGAAAACAAAAAACAATGATACTGGCAAAATTTGTTATTATTTCAAAGATTTAATGGTGCTTTGTAAATTATTAGGGCATTATCTTTAGGAACAACTTGGGGGCCAAGGACCGTAAATGAACACGCAGTCAACACCTGGTAAGATTGATCTTGCTAGCACCTCTAGTGGTAAAATGTAAAAGAATAATATTGGCGAAATTTGTTATTGTCTCCAAGATTTAATGGTGTTTTATAAGTTATGGGGGCATTATCTTGAAGAACGATTTGGGACCAAGGACAAAATACACTCTAGCACCTCTAGTGGTAAAAATATGGAACAATAATATATTGGCAAAATTTGTTATTATCTCAAAGAATTAATGGTATTTTATATGCAATCGGGCATTGTTATCAGAAACGACTTGGGGTTCAAGGACTAAATCACTTTGGTAACTCCAGTGGTCAAAATATTAAAGTAATGCTATTGAAAAAAGTTTTGTTGTCATTTTAAAGATTTAGTGACGTTTTATTAATAATCGGGGGCATATTCTCAAGCGAAGTCATGGGCCAAAAACACTTTTAGCATATTCAGTGGTTAAAAACTACAAAACGCTTTTAATGCTAGTATCCTATTTCAAAGACTTTTAAAAATGACTGGAATCTATTCGTAAGAGATCATGTCTTTAGCTGGACACACGCCATTGTTTCTATTGTGGTGATAAGTAATTTTGACGTTCTTGCAGTAAGAAAAATGAAGACGGGTGAGCTCAAAAAATTTGATTCAATTTCAGAACACACCGCCTAACCTAACGGCGTGTTTATATATTGATTTGAGCAAAGTAAGGTTCCAATAAAAAGCAGTTCAAGCAAGAAATACACTGAACTCAAATTACAAATAGCAGCAATGCTTAAACAGACCTACACGGAAACTAAAATTAAAAGTAGCTACTGTTGTTACACATTGTATAAAACTTATCCGACTTGATTGCACTTCGACTTGCGCCCACTCATTTTAACTTCCTCTTTAATCGCTGTAACTTCAGAGTGCTTCTGATGCTTTAACTCAACACCACTTCTCACAGTACTAATGTAACGAAAATTTGAAAGGGAAGCAAGCTGAAGTAAGCGGAAATGTTTGGTTTCTATATTTTAAAACTCCGTTATACTAGTATAAACTGTTTAGTTATATTCTACTCGCTCGTCTTGAAGTTAGTTTTGAGAAAATCAACTAAAGCTTCGGACACTTTCTTATAATGAAAGATAAAGATGAAAAATCAAAATATTATCACGCTGATTTCAGTTGAGTTGCAGCAGCAAGATTAGCGACTTGAGCAGATGTCCTGAACCTTTTATGGTTTGTGGCCCCCTTCTAGAAACTCTCAACACCAGTGATCCCCTGCTCAGCTATAAAATTTTTGTAGGTATTTCATTTGTGGTAGCAACGGCCGTCCGCTAGCTATTAAATGGTTAATTTCCATTATAAATCTTGCGCTTGTAGCCCCTGGTAACTTCTGGACTAGAGCCACCGCATTAATTCGAGAACTTCGTTACAATATAATTTGGATACTACATAGCTTTGTGTAATAAACAATCAAGTTTTCACTATATTTTATTTTTCTGTAAATCAAGACAAATATCACAATTGTGTATCACAAAGTCCATCGATTGTTCAAACAAAGATTGTCAAAATATTGCAATAAAACTAGTTCTCATTTCGGGATTTTTGCCTAATCTCGTTTAGATGCACAAACACCAAGTATTGCTAATACAGGAAGACAAATTTCTTCACCAGAATTTTGAGCAATATGTCGGATCAATAGATGCAAAATTACAAAGGTTAGATTAGCTAACTAAATTTTGTCAAGCGCATTTAAACTTTTTTCTTGCATTGCGTAAAATTTAACACACTAGGGGACTAAATCTCTCATGAATTTAACCGAAAATTTTTGATTTCAAGGATATTTGCAATAGCCATGACTTGAAATCAGATTCCACAAGAGGGGGTGCAACCGATGCGCCGCACCGGGGCTCGTGTAAGTGCAAAGGGCCCGTGAATTCATCAGAATTAAATTTTGGAATATAATGCTTGAAATTTTTGTTATTCTGAAACTCGATTAAGCATGTTTTTGTGCATCGCCGATACAAGTATCTCGATACTGTTTTTGAGCAAGATCCATCTTACCAGGTGTTGACTGCGTGTTCATTTACGGTTTCTGAAGAATGTGAAATGAAGCTAAATTTCCTCATTGATTCAGAGAGACGTATTGTCCGCAAATTTCTGTTATCACTAGCCTATTTGCAATTGTTTCGTAACTCCATTGAACGACGTTAATCGTGAAATTACAACATGTCCAAATTAACAGCTCAGATGGCCGCGTGGTAACAGCGTCCGCCTCGAGAGCTGTAGATTATGTTTTGATTCCGAGTCGGGTCAAACCAATGACTTTGAAATTGATATTCACAGCTTCCCTGCTTGACGCTCAGCATTAAAGGGACAGTGTGGAGAACAAGCCGGCAAGTTCACTTGTTGTACCATTGGGAAAGGCACGTAGCAGGATTCCCCCATCTTGGTGTGGTGGACAGATGGCTGGCAGCTCCTAAGCGAACTCGTATAGCGGATTGATCGCTTTCTCGTGATAGGAGGATAAATACGCAACAAAACAAAAAAATACGTGACATTTTTACGTTTTGCAGTTGTCCGCAGATTGCAAACTTGTAGCAGTTTTTTTAATTCATTTGTAAACTAATTTTTTTAATTGATTTTTTTCCTGATATTGTATCGAGATACTTGTATCGGCGATACGAGTATCGATTTAACTCCTCTTCAAAGTATCGTGTATCGGTATCGATTAACTCTATTTTCAAGTATCGTGCATCGATATCGATTAACTCAAAAATTGAGTATCGCGCCCATCTCTGTGCGGTGTTTAATAGATCAATTTAAGGTCCTTTGTAGTTCTTTGCGGAGTTTAGTAGCCTACATCAATTTGAGGTCCTTTGTCGTCCTTTGCAGTGTTTCAGTCCTTTGCGGTGTTTAGTAGGACCGTTACGGTAAGATCTTGAAAGCCGTGCTAAAAATTACTTCATTGCGAATAAGATTTTTCCAAAATATGAAATCCATTCGATTCCTCAGCACAAATGAATCTAAAATGTGCTTGCAAAAATGTACGTATCTTATTTAATGAAGAATTCAGAATTAGGGGCAAAAATTCGAACAAGCGACAAACTTTTTCATTTTTGGCCCCTACCGAAAAAAACTGAGTGCGTTGATTGATCGATTTCTTCATTTTTATTCTCTTTTCTGAGAAAACTACTCTCCGGAGGCGTTGTACATAGGTCGAATCCAGACTTGTTAAGAAGTTTCCTTTGCGAGTTTACCGGTTAAGTTTGCTTCTAACTTCCTTACGTTGTTGCTTGCTACTAGATTCATGTAACAGGGAGTGCTATCCAGAACCATCTTCTTCAAGAAAACAGCAAAGAGGCTTAAGTTCACGAGCGAATCCAGGGGGGATAAGAGGAATGCATCCCCCTCCCCCGACAAGCCATTTTCAACAATGTTTTTGTTGAAAGTAGGCATAATACAAAATTAGTCAATAATGTTGCTTACAAATCATTTATTATTAAATCGATTTCGGTTAATGAACCATCTTCAGTACCTACACAGTATAAACGCGCAATATATTTTTATATAAATAATAAGTAGTGGAAAAATTGGAATAATTAAATGGACTGCTAAGAACTGAAATTGAAGAAAGCAAAGAGTCCAAAAAGTCTTTGATGCGGTCTTGCGTGAAAAAGGAGAAATAAGAAAAGAAGATACCCATAGATTAAATAGACAGCGTAGTGAAACAAATAAATGAATGAATAAAAATTATACATAAATGGCGGAAAAAAAATAGTGAATCTTATTAAATCCTTAGAAAAATATATAATAAATCCGTAGTAACCACTAATTGTAACGTCATGAAGCTCCCCAAAACAAGGACGGGGTGAAGGTAAGAACAAAGTTTCTAAGAAAATAAAATAGTACGGTATTTAATAACTCTGATAGGGCTAAAAACTACTTTTAAGGTTGCAAAAAAATAAAAAATTTGAAAAATTACAATAATATGAAGCATGGAAAAGGTTAAGGGCGAAAAGGAATCCTCCGATTTAAGTAAGACTTACCTTGAATCTAACGAAAGAGATAACTACCAGAAAGAAACTCTAAATCTAATCGGTTTGAACTAGAAGCTGACTAACTATCTCATCTACTGTAACAATCTAAAATTGCAGAACTACTGTTTAGTCTGACTAAACTAAAAAAACAAACTATTGTAAAAAAATCTCGAAGAAAATCTAAAACTACCTGAAACTGAGCGAGAGAAATTTTGAAAGCTCCTAATCAAACGAATAAATACTGCAAAGTAAAAGGAGGTGTAGGCCTACGTATGAACATGAAATAAAAGGATAATTATGAAATCATAAACGTCTAAACGCAATAAAAATTACGTGGAAAAATGTTGGCAAATAGGATAAGTAATATCTAGTGCATACATGAAAACTCTCGTAAATAAAAAAATTTTTCACAAAAATAAATACGGGCCTAGAAAATCAGCGGTAAATAGGTAAAATAGTCTGGTTAATATTAATTTCTGCCTTGAGTTTGTGTATGCAACGACTCTCACAGATGTCTAACCTGTTTGTGTTTTGTGGTTCTTCAAAAAAAATTACATTGTAACAATCTGAAATTTTGGGTTTATTGGCGTGTGTCGAGTAATGGTAGTTATGATAGTGTTTGAGTAGGGCTGCCTGATCCGTGTTGTTGTATTCTGAAAACTTATTGTTCCAAAAAGATCCGTGTGCCGTCCATCTGACAGAAAATTTGTTTTTGGTCTGGCCAATGTAGAACTGGTTGCAAAATGTGCATTGGGCTGCGTAAATGCCAAAGTTAAAACAATTCAAATTTTGAAAAAGATGTATGCTTACACCATCTTTGTTGGTGACTGCATTAACTGTTTGGACCATAGAGCTATGTTGACCATGATTCCCACACAAAGCACATTTGTTGCAAGGGGATGAACTTCCATTTCTTGTCTTACTTGATGTTTGAATGTTGAGGGCAATTCTCCTATAGTTTGTTAACATGGATTGGATTGTAGCCGGTTTTTTGTATATGATGCACGCATTGGGAATAAGTTTTTTCTCCTTTTGGCTTAAAGTAAGCAAAGTAGAAAACGGTGTGGCCCAGATTAATCGTTTAGTTTTATTTTCCCTGTCTTGGCTATTTTTGTTTTTCGGACCAAAACGTTCTTCCCAGGTTTTAGCTAAATCAATTATTTTGTTCGAAATGCTTTTCCTGAAATTAGATTTGGCACATTTGAGGCGAAGCCGTTGCAGACTATCTATATTCTATATAATCCTGTTGTAATTCATTAAGACGTCTCATGCGTATTGCCTCACCGAAGACAATAGATCTAAATACGTGCGTCGGGTGAAAGGAGCCACCATTAAGAAATACACGTCCACGAGCTGTGGGCTTGATGTAGTCAGTTGTAACAAAATCTCCCGGCGCACAATCGTCAATTCCGGTGGTTAACATCTAAAAATTCAACACATGAGCCTGCTGGTTCGTTCGTTGATATCTCTCGAAAAATGAGTTCCAGGCCACCTTCTTGAAATGTGCTCGTAAGTTTCTCTTTTACGGAATTGGTTAGTTTTTCTCCTTGTGATATCCAGATAATATCATCGATGAATCGTTTGAATATAATGGTTTGCTGTAAAAACTGAGCAATAGGCCAAATGACATAATGTAATGTAATGTTAGCTAGAGAGACCGAATGGTTATCGCCAGTGATGATACCTTCTGTTTGTTTGAAAAATTTATTCTTATGTTGTATGACCACATTGTTGAGACAGAACATAGTGAGTTCGATTAAATTCGTGATAGCTGTAGGATGAAAATCAGAAAATCCAGTGAAAGCAAACTGCAAAGCGTTTCTGACTAAAGATCTTTTAAAGCTAGGGTAAAGAGCTTTGACATCACCTGCCACTATATACAGTGGAATTCGGTTAATAAATCCACCTCGGGACAGCCGGTTTTGGATTTAATACGCGGCGGCTTTAATAAACGGCTTTTCCTAAAAATGCATCTCACCATTGTGGATGCACCCCTGCAGCGGTAAAAATGCACAAAATGTAGTAGGCCTACTTTTTCAATATTTATTCGACACAGAAAAATCTGCGCAATGAAGTTTGCTTCGGTGGAAATGTTTTCCTCAGATGGCCATCCGCTTCTTCTTTCATACCACAAAGCATGTCCATCTTCTTAAACCCAATACGCTCTAGCCCCTGGACTGGTGTTCAATTAGTCTGCTTGATTAGGCCTACCAGTACACTAGGACATGTGCGTACTTGTCCATACGAAACTGATAATCCAATATTGTACGTACTTATTAGCACATAATGAAGAAAAATTTGACTGCATAAAGCACATAAACTGGATGTATTAAGCGGCGCTTGGATTTATTGACCGAAGTTTTTATAACGGGAAAGGATTGGGACGATTCCGTTCCAAGCAAATTGGATGTAATAAGCGGCTGGATTTATTAACCGTGGATTCATTAACCGAATTCCACTGTATAATGTGTCAGATTTACTGTCGTAGGGTGAAGTGTTTTTCCGTTTAACAAGGTTTTGGAGATATTGCTTGCTGTCTCAGCAATATTTGTTGATACCCCATTCGCAGAATTTGATGCTAAAAGGCTTATAAATATGATCTAAAAACGCAGTAATTTTAGATGTAGTAATATTGCCAGCTGATTGCAAAATACGTGTGGGTAAATCAAAAATTGAAATGTTGTTAAAAGAATCAGGAGTAACTTTATGCGTTTTGAAAAGTGGATAAGCATAACCAGGTGTATTACAAAAAAAATGTTGAGCCATGTTTGCCGGAATTTTTCGATATCACTTCCTGTGTAATTTTTTCCCCAATTGTGTGTTCAAGCATATCATCATCCAGAATCCCAAGTTTGTGAAGTTCAATAACAAAATTGTCAGCAGTACGTGATATTAAGTTTAGGTGGTTGCTAATGTTTCCAGGGTTAAGCTGAGTGATATTCTCAAAGATTTTAAGTTCTTTTTCCATTATAGTATTGTAATCCCTAAAATTCACAATAGTAATTTTTCCATCTTTGTCAGATTTGCAAATGACAATTTTACATTTTTTAACTAAATTTTGTAAATAATCAAGAGCCATACGTTGATTAAAATTCAAATTATTGTTATTTCGGTAAGACTTTTTACTTGACACTTTGATGGTTTTTAGTTTAGAATGTACCGAATTAACGTCATCTCTAGTTTTAGCATCAACCAAGTCTTTGTCTGGACGATTGAATTTTTTGATCTGAAACTTGGAAGGTACTGTATTTTATCAGTTTGAAATTGATCTTCATTTTCAGTTATTACACTGTCCCATTCAACTCTTCGAATATGTGCGAGGAAATTCAGGTATTCTTCATCTTCTGTCCTTCCTGACCAATTAGGTGTGGGGACAAAGTTCAGTCCTTTCAATAGTAAAAGCTTGTGTTCTAGTTTAATGTCATAATCCGACTTGTTCAATATCATGTCTTCAGCCATTCTTTGATTCTTGTTCAGATTTTTGTCTCTCTTTCGTCGTTTGTATCTGATAGTGTCTTTCTCGTTTTTAATTTTCTTTCTGGTTGTTAGTTTTTTTTTCAAAATGAAATGAACTTGTTTCATGAATCCAGTTGAATTTTTTAATATATTCATATCTGTAAGATCTTTCAATTTTCTTCAAACTTTTCTTTTCAATGTTACTGAGGTACTGGGTAATTTTGCTTTGATTTACAGAAATGAATTTATTTAATTCTTTCAGTGAGTTGGAAATATTGCGTGCTTGTTGAGTAAGCAACAGATCGTAATCAACGCCTTTCTTTAGTTGTGAGCGTAATAAAGCATTTTGTTTGACGCAACGATTAAGAAATATGCTTTTTTGTTGGAATTTTACGACCTTCATGCAGATGTTAAAAAGCGGCATACCACTGGTGGATTGAGGGATTACTTCCTTTATCTCTTCTTTATTCGGAGTGTGAACCATTGTGGTGGTGAGGAGAATCGCCAGCAGTCCAGAGATATGTAATCAACGATTTTGCGTCAAAATTCTAATATTATTTGCGAAATAGTAGGTATAATACAAAATTAGTCAATAATGCTGCTTACAAATCATTTATTATTAAATCGATTTCAGTTAATGAACCATCTTCAGTACCTATACAGTACAAACACGCAACATATTTTTATATAAATAACAGTGGCGTAGAAACGCAATATGCCGCTCTTGGATTTTTGCACGAAATGCCGCCCTCAGCACCATCATAGAGCTGATTAAAGCTCCACACAACAAAAGAATTAAAATAGCGTTTGTTTAATTCTTATCGAAAGCTCAAAATTGAGCACGTCGAGCTTTCGTTACAGCAAACTCAGAAATCATATTGTCAAAAGATAATGACTCGATTTAATCACTTTCAATGGACACTTTGGACAGTATTGCTTGCGCAGACAGCCTGTTTTCTCCCATAGTCGATCTCAAGTATGATTTTATTAACTTAAGGTGCGTTTACACGCGCGTAGTAATGTTGTGATCGGGAAGTTTGTTTGTTTTATTATGGTTAGATCGTGATCGGCGATTTCTACTACGCGCAACTTTGTGCAAAGTTGTGCGTGTGCGCGCGTGCGCTTCGATCTGCGCTACGCAGAAATCGCTCTAGGAGCGATTTGCGATTTCAACTAAGCTCCAATGCAGATTGAAATGTATGAGGCTGGCTATTAACGTTCAATCAAGCGTAACGAAGCGGTTTTACCAAGACGTTACCTTCAGAGATAAGCAGTCAATCTGGCGATTTGCGTTTCGCTGCGCTGCGGCTCAAAAATTGCGATCTGTGTGTAAACGCGCCTTTAAGCTTTGAAAAACTGCTTTCGCAGCTTGCGATGGAAACAGCAACAGTGAGGAAAAAGACTCCTTATTAAACTTAAGGTGTTGGTTTACATAAGCGATGTTAAGCGATGTATATAAGCGATGTTGCTTAACCACTGCAGCACGTCCAGCGCTGTAGCGTCATTTTTAAACGTACAAGCGCTGGATTGCACTAACCGATTGTACCCAGCGATTTCTAGATTTAACTCGGTAAAATCAACATCGTCAGCATACATATTTTCAAATTTGCCCATGTGCTCAAGTTTTGCTCATTTGCTCAAATTTGCCCCCGTCACAGACACCACATAGCGAGTCATGTTGTGAAAAGTTGCTAACCAATTAGATAGTGGCGTAGTTTGTCAATAGTCAATTGTGCATTTTTTAGCTTCACTTAGATCAGTTTTGGCTTAGTTCGTTTAAGCCTGAGAGTAAATTAATGTGACTGACTTAGTTCGTGTAAAATGTTATCACAATTTGCCGCTCCCAGCCACTTGCCGCCCCTGGATTTATCCATAAGATCCAATGGGTAGCTACGCCACTGATAAATAATAAAATGTTTTTGTTGAATAAGTAATTTTGAACCTCTTTAATGACAATAATCCTTAGGCCTCCAGCAAACATAAGTAAAAGTGTGCAAACAAAATGCATCATTATTTTGCACCAGACGGGATACGTTTCGACTATTAAATTAAGTCTCTTCAATGGTGCTATGAGCTTCAAATCCATGAAGTACATCCATCAACCTACAATGCATTCTTCCAAATAACCTTTATTCTACCTAATACCTATAAAGGTTAATTCGCGTTTCTTGTTTCTCGATTTCATTGGGAGACATGATGTTAATGGTCCTGCATGGCAATGACGGTGTGCATACACACAACAGAGGTAGCAAAGACATATTAGGTGCTACTACACACTACACCCCCGTGATGACTATAAAGTATGGGACTGCTCTCAAGTCTAGGACTGACTATAAGCTTGATCTGATGGCTAGGACTGACTATGAGTCTAAAGTCTAGGACTAAAGTCTAAAGTCTAGGACTGACTATAAGCTTGATCTGATGGCCTATGGTCAAACTTAGAAAATGAAATTACTCCGCGGGGAAATAGCAACTCCACACCATGTCTATAGATTGGGAAATAGCTACTCCACACCATGGCTATAGGTTGGGTCAAAAGGGTTTTCATGGTGTGGAGTTGCTATTTTTCCGCGGAGTAATTTCATTTTCTAAGTTTGACCATAGGCCATCAGATCAAGCTTATAGTCAGTCCTAGACTTTAGACTTTAGTCCTAGACTTTAGACTCATAGTCAGTCCTAGCCATCAGATCAAGCTTATAGTCAGTCCTAGACTTGAGAGCAGTCCCATACTTTATAGTCATCACGGGGGTGTAGTGTGTAGTAGCACCTAATATGTCTTTGCTACCTCTGTTGTGTGTATGCACACCGTCATTGCCATGCAGGACCATTAACATCATGTCTCCCAATGAAATCGAGAAACAAGAAACGCGAATTAACCTTTATAGGTATTAGGTAGAATAAAGGTTATCTGGAAGAATGCATTGTAGGTTGATGGATGTACTTCATGGATTTGAAGCTCATAGCACCATTGAAGAGACTTAATTTAATAGTCGAAAATGCATCATATTCATATATGGTGAAGGACTAAGAATAAAAAATTTAAACAAAACTTGCCTTAAAATTGTTCAAAAAGCATTAAAATGGATATAACAGTATATATGTAAATTTTCGAAAAAATTTTTAAGAGAAGTATGCTCCCGGACCCCCCTGGAGCCGTTTTTGTTCCTCAGCATGCATCAAAGAAACTCTGCCGGAAAAACTACGCATTAAAAAGGTCAAAATTTGGTGCTCTCCCCCCTAAAGAATCTTTAACATGTCCCTGACATGAAACGTTTTCAAAGGGCGTATTTACGTCCTTTCCCGGGTCTAAGCATCTAACGTATTAAGGGCGAACCCAGCCCGATGTACGTAGGTCTAATTGTTAAATGTCCAGCCAGAATGCCAGCATTACTCCGGCATTAAAAGTATGTCAAAGCTAGTTCTGAAGGAGGGAGTTCAATTTCGTTTTTCGCTAGTCTTGAAGTTTCAATGCGATATGCAACAAAAAACTTTATTCATGAGCGTAATCCAGGTCCGTTAGTAATGGTAGCTGAAGATTTAAATCAGGTTTAAGCATGGGTTTAAGGCTTTCTAGCCTGATGTGTGACTAAGACGTAACAAACAAAATTTCTTCTCCTCATTTTTAAACTCCTTAGTTAACATTTAACTTAATTTGCAACTGCATCCCCTCCAGCAAAATTTTCTGGATCCGCTCCTGCTTGTGTGGCAATTGAATCGTCAATGTTGCGATCATGGTGTCATAAAAACGACGCACCGATCTACCTAGCATACGTCACGTTGCCGTCTAAAATTTTTTTCAAAAAACTTTAATCCCACTTAGAGATAATTTCTAGATAAGCCCCAGGGAGGGAGCCCGGAAGCATATTTCGGAATGGTTCTACTGAAAAAGATAAGGCTCGATCGAAATGAATGTAAATAGAAAAACTACACTGATTTCGGCAACAGCGGCGTGGTGTATCGGTCAGTATGCTGGACCGCGACGCAAAGGGTCGGGATGCGATGCTGCTCTAGGTTTTGATTTTATGCACTTTCTTATGTCTATTTCGAGATCGGGTAGAGTGGTGGTGATAGAATATACAAACAATTTTCTGTGGAGAGTAGAACCAAATAGAAATACGCGTTCTGTAAAGGTCTCGTACCGGAAGAAGATTTTTCTGCTCTCAACGACCTTGATTGAATCGCTCTTGTAATGATGGCTCAAATTTCTAAAGCTAGTCGAAACCAAAACAGTGCACTTTTCCTCGTTTTTGTGAAAAGTATCCCGTAATGATAAGAAAAATATAAAAAGAGCTCCAAACTTAACAACTCCAATGTTTTACTAAAGCTTATTCATGCTTACTTATCTGCGTTTTTGATGTGCTAAAAGTCCTTTAAATGTTTCATATCTTTTAAATGTTCCGAAATTCAACATCATATGTAAAAAAACTACCATAACACAAATGATAAGCTTAGGCATTTTCGTGTGGAGAATTTCAAATAATGAATTAAACTTGAATCTAACCCGATAAGTAAGTTATTGATTATGAGCTGCAATCAGTAATGGTTACGCATTGTAATTGAAATTTTGTTTCCATTATGGCGATTGTAATTTTCATTGTCGCAAAACAATAGCCATTCAGATCGTGAAGTTGTTAGGTTTTTCCATATCACAGTGGACTTGTTTGGTTTTTCCATCCACTCAATAAACAGCGATATCTCCGCAATTACACTACTTTCACGGCTAATTTTTACACACACGATGGAAAATAACTTTTTTAGTTCAAAAATGCAAAAAAACGAATTTCGCCAAAAATGCGCTTGCTAGGTTTTTCCATATCACGGCAGATGAATACCATGAAATTTTTCGTACGTACAGTGACGTAGGCTAAGAAACAGTTAGAGGTTATGACGTAAAGCTACGTCACTTTGCGCGGCATTCTAGAATACAATCGTTAGAGGCTTTGCAAAACAACCGGTAGGAAGCAAAACTGTTTGGGTTTGAATTGTGTGGAAGATAGTTTCGTCAACTGCTTGCGTCAAAAATCTTGAGAAATTTCGTACGACAGCAAATCGGACTGAAATCGCATTTAGTGTAAACAGACCTTTAGACATCAGATCTGCCTTTGCTTCCTTATAATGCGACGCATGTAAACGATAAACCACTGAAGTTATTGCCTTGACTTTTATTATGTCACAAGTACTTTGTTTTATGACAATTACTCTGATCAAAAATACAGAAACTGATCAAAAATATGAGGTCAAAAATAAAGGTCTGATCAAAAATGTAGGACAAAAGTAAACGGTGATATATGCACCTATTGCTGGTAAATGCAGGTCCTTGATTAAAAATATGGTTGTGTAACACCATGGCTATTTTTTTGAACTCCTTTGAAATCTTAAATCAACAGTTTTTTATTTCTGTATTGATCTAGCAAAGTTTATTTTTATACGTTACAAACACATATGTAACATTTTGCTTCGTTCTTCAATTAGTGGTGATTGGAATAATTAATGGAATCCGCGGATACAATAAAAGCGTTGTTAAAAGAAGCGGTGGCAGCGAAAGAGCTTTCCTATTCCCCATACAGTAAGTTTCGCGTTGGAGCAGCTCTTTTAACGGATTCAGGAAAGATATTTCGTGGATGCAACGTCGAAAACGCATGTTATCCGTGTGGGGTCTGTGCGGAAGTAACGGTGATAAGTAAAGCTGTTTCCGAAGGATTTAAGAACTTTGAAGCTTTGGCTGTAGCCAGGTAGGTTAAGCGTGATTTAGTCTGTAAAAAATCATCTTTAATGAGTTTAAACAGGTACAAATTGCTGGTAGTATGCACGCCCCTGCGGGTCTGAGCAGGTTTTATCACCACGGTTAAGGGGTTATCTCAATCTTCATTAAAGATGTGATTTTTCAAAAAAAAAAGTCTAGTTCACGGATAGTTTTTCGCAGGGACGTCCGACGTAGTCACCCAAAATTTTGGGGAGAAAGCCAAATTACAAGATGACGTTATAAAGATTACGATATTTTATCAAGAACGGAAGGAGCAGTAGCCTTCAGGCTACGCCGCAGCTTTTTAGTTCTCCCAAAAACTACGTGCCAAGATAAACATTTGTGGATGCCATATTTTCAGTTTTCGGAAACAATTCTCATGTTAGTAGCATTAAAATTACAGTTTAAATAGAAAACACAACAGTGTGTTTCGTCTGTAGCGACTCATCAGGTATCATGGATTCTTATTCAAATAGAATTCAATAGGTCTATTGAAATCATTTCGATAAATTTATGACATCTGCTTATGAGTCGTTACCCACGAAACAAACTGTTGTGTTTTTGATTTTCACTGTGATTTTAATGCTTCTATTCTGCTCTGGTTTTAATCATCGAGCACTCTGAGCAGGAAATTTACATCAGAACTACTACAATTTGCTAAACTGTCAAAACTATTTAGTGACAGCTCCGAATACATCAGACCATGTGGGATTTGCAGACAAGTTATAAGAGAGGTGAGTATGGTATGCACTTCTTTAGTACGCATGTGTTCGCTTACTGAATACGAGGTAGGTCAAATCTATCGCAACGTTGTTCGGCGGTGCTTTATTTTACGTTTACCAGAGCCACACGCACATGGAGCTCAAGTTTTATGGTGGATAATACGCACATGCTGGATGAGATCTTTTGTGGCAAAAGTATCCGAATTACCAGAAATTTCACGGCCCATTTTCAATTTAAGTATAAACTTAATGTATACGAAAAAATTAAGCTGTAGCCTAAGCAGCGCTAGTTTATTTATTATGGATGCCGCTATTGGCGCTTGAGATCTTGGGTTCGATTTCCGGGCAGGTCAAATCGGACACAGTGTCGCCATCGTTGCGATGTTTCTTTAGAGCTGTTTCGCCCAAGGCGCTAAGCCGCGGAGATGAACCCCGCCACTCGTTACACGCTTCGGCATAGTAGCGCTAGAATAATGAAGATTTAATTTTTTTAGTTTTCTCAAAAAATTCCAATCTACTGTTCGAAAAAAGATGGTTCATACGAAATGTTTCGTATAAGTGACTTGCTGCCAGAATCGTTTGGTCCGGAGTTTACAGGGGGAAAAAATGAATCCGTTAAAAGACATTAGAAGAGCTGCTGGACAATGCACTTAATTGCGTGATCGATTGTGACATAGCATATTTTTATAACGTTATAAGCAGTTATTTTGATTGTTTGATACCTATACGCTATTTTTGAAATGCACATATATTTTTGTGGTTTTGCGTTAGCATTTTTGCGTCCACACCTTTCTTTCACCAGTGGCAAAGCCAGGGGTAGTGGCACTGGTCCTCTTTTTGCCGTTTCGGTATGAAATCCTTGTTTTAGAGATCAACTCTAAAAACGAACAAAATTAATAAAGACCCGTACATTGTCTAACTCCGGCCCCGTCTTTCCTAAATTTTTGCCGGTTACACGACTGTTTTAAACTGTAAAGTTTAATAAAGTCATTTGAAACTTTGTGAATTATCGATCATTGTAGCTAATTGGGAAGCAAAAAGTTAGCACAAAAATTTATTTTACTAAGCAAATCTTTAGCCATGGTTTGTTTTTTATATTTAGTTGCGTATTTATCCTATGACAAAAAAGCGATCAAAGCGCTAAAACGGGCTCACGCAGGAGTTGCCGGTCACCTGTTTAGGCTACCACTTTAAGATGGGGAAATCCCGCCAAATACCTTTCCCAATGGCACAACAAGTAAACCTCCCAGCTTGTTCTCCATGCTGTTCCTTTAATGCTGAGCGTCAAGCAGGCAAGCTGTGGATACCAATTTTAAAAGTTATTAATTGGTTTGACTCAACTCAGAATGAAACCAGAGTATAGGCCTACAGCTCCAGAGCCGGACCCTCTAACCACGTGGCCATCTACTGAGGTGTCAAAGTATAAGAACCTAGTAGGCTGCTAGCAGAGCGCGGAAATTTTGCTTACTTATCGACCTTTCTCGTGATAGGTAGATGAATATGCTACTAAATACAGTACAGTACAATATAACCTAAGCCTCTCGCTGGCGAATAAGCACATCAAGTATTTCGATATAATGTTAAATTTCGAAGCCGCATCGATATATACAATGTACTTACGATTACGAACAGTGACATGTATTGTGACGTCATAATAACAAAAACAAAAAATCGGAACCATGATCTTAAGCACCACAAAAACAATGACGTCTTTTAGATAGACAAGTGCACCTTAATGAAAAATTGAGCACTTTGATTGCAAATATAAGGGAAATCCCCTCTCATTACACCATCAATTTCTTTGGATATTTAAAGGAAGGAAAAATATCTCCCCCAAAATATTCACCCGTCCACATGTCCAATTAAAGTGGTTTCTAATAAGGCCCACGGCCTTTCCACATCATAATCAATTTTTAACGTCATAATCACAAGATTATGACATCAAAACTTTAATTGTGATGCAGAAAGGCAGCGAGGTTTGCCCGCTTGAACGGTGCTCGTGGACAGGGCAATTAAATAACATAAAAAACTCGCTTGAAGAGGCCAGAAATTAATTGCCCCTCAACTTTGGCGAAAAAATAATAAAAATATGGGGAAGCGAAGACTTGTGAAATAACAGACAGCCTACCACTTTGTGAAGGTATTCAAAATTATCTGTCACATGGCCCACATGTACCTTGCCCAATTGTCCATATGACCAGTTCAAGTGCGCTAAAAGACTACCGGCTTTCTTCATCCTACAGTAATTAAATTTTTGATGTCACGCACGAAAATGATTATGGCATTAAAATTTAACTCAGATGGCCGAGTGGTAAGACCGTTCGCCTCTGGAGCTGTAGACTCCTGTAGCCGGGTTAAACCAATGACTTTAAAATTGGTATTTACAACTTCCCTGCTGGACGCTCAGCATTAACGGGACAGTGTCGAAAACAAGCCGGCAAGTTTACTTGTTGTGCCGGTGGGAAAGACACTTGGCGGGATTCCCTTATACCTTGATGTGGTAGACAGATGGCTGGCAGCGCCTAAGCGAGCTCGTTATAGCGCTTTGATTGCTTTCTCGTGATAGGAAGATAAATATGCAACTAAATTTAACTGTGATGCAGAATATTCGTGTGTTTTTGACCCATTTAAACTGGACATGTGGACAGAGGGTACTGGAGTGTAAAGCCAAAAACAAAAAGCGTTCTCCGGGGCAGAAAAAACTCTCATTTTAAAAACCTCTTAACTTGAATTTTAAATTTGCTCATAGAAATACTGGCAGGTAACACAAGGCTATGATTTAGCTCTGTCAATTTTATAGCAATAAAAAGATCTAGCACTAAGTACCACAAGTATAAAATATTGTAAGCACCAACAGAATTTAGTGCCAAGTACCCCAAACAAAAAATATATGCGTTAATGAAAGTCACGTACCACAAGCGTTAAACTTATGGTAAAAAATTGGTTTTGGTCGCAAGCGCTAAATCCATCAACAAACAACCTTTCAACTATTTGATCACAATGGCAATTGATAATACATATTTCAAAAATACGATCGCTGGCGCAGTGGTTAAAGACAGCGCTATCAGCGCGAAAGGCCTCGAGTTCGATTTTCGGTCCGGTTAATCGGACGCAGTTTCGTCACCGCTGCGACCTTACCTCGGAGCTGTGTTGCCCAGGAAGTCGCGGGATGGACCTCGCCGCTCGTTACTCGCTTTCGCGTGATAACGCGAGTATAATGAAGACTTGAGGACACGTTTGAAGATAGTCAAATGCTAGCAAAGTTTTTAATACGGTGAAAGGAAATTAAAAACTTCCGAGGAAAATTTAATGTCTATTACAGTTTCGCTGAAAAAGTTTTGAAGAATTGTTGTACAAAAATATTGAAGATCTCAGAATGAAGGTTTCGGAGAAATGATGGTTTAAGACACCAAAAAAAAAAAAACTGTCTCACAGCTAACGCAACGTGAAGCTGCACAATGCAAATAGATTTTCAATGCATCAAAATGAGCCCAAAGATTTAAAATCGTTTGAAGTAAATTTTTATTCACTGACAAAATTGCAAATTATGCAGTTTCATCACAAAATGATTATCCTTGCGTGCAGTTTTGGGAAAAAGTGAGCGACCTCAAGTCACGACTTGAGTGAGCAAATCAAGTTTTCACAGCAAAAGCAACACAGCACAAACGCTTTTTGCGTGTTGCAACAAAAGCAGTTTAAAAACAAAAACTTAACTTTGAACATTTTTCAACCAAATTTTTTTGTAGTTTGTAAACTGGCAGTTGGCTAATGGGATTGAGTTGACGGGGTTTTCATATCTGCGACAATAGAGGGCTACAGGACACCACTATTTGGGAAATGACAACTTTTGGTGAACTTTAGCAACTTTTATTCGCTACTCCATTGAGGATGATACCTATCAAGAACCCCTCATTGGTAAAAAAGGCGCAAGGGGTGACACCATCAAACAAATTGGAAACACTAACTTTAGAGCCAGAAACTGCAGTACTTGTGAAGCGGGAATCAAATTTTTTTAGAATTTCAGTCACAATTAACATTTAAGAAAGTGTAAAGAAAAAACGTTGTAAATCAATTGAACAAAGAAAAATGTAATAATTAGAACTTTGCAACAACAACAACAAAAAGTAAAATCACCATAGCCTTCACAGTCAACATCATAAAGTGAGCACCTTTGGCAAAAAAAACGAAGAATATCAGAACACGAGAGAGCGCCAGAGCGCACGGTTAGGAAAAGTCATCAACATATTGAATCCCAGTCAAATGTATCCACTATTTCTTCGTTAGCTTGACTTGTATGTGGGGCATCATACCTAGAAAAAATGTACAAGATAAGACCTGAGCGATCCTGTTTTACGATTACGTTCCTCATCAGGAATAACAATTAGGAAGGACTATATCGAAAACCACATAACAAAATTACTGTCTGGGGTTTGGGCATTCAATGCAGTCAAAAAAAAGCAGACGCAGAAGACCAAAAGTAAAGAACAGACAAATGAAGTTAGTTGGATTAATTCAAAGAAAAACAAAGGCAACATCATTAACAATGTTGCTGCGGATAGTCATAGCAATCATGAAGGATGGTAGAGCGGAACAAGATGGATCATAACCTAGAATTCCAAAACACATTTGGAATGTTTTGTCATTGAAATTGTTTTTTTTTCTCTAGTTATAGACTTACCGAAACATCATGATTGTCAGAGAAAACAATTATCTACGGAAGCATATGATACTACATTGCAGCAAACTTGGAAAACGATAACAGTAACTAAGGCTATTTTAAAGCAATCAACTTAAAATTAAGGGGTAACTGATGGAGCCTGCGAGGTGAGCTTGCGTTCTTTGAGTCAGCAGCTACCTGGTATTTATGTCAAATACGATCGGTTCCAGTGGTGAACCGAACCCGTCACAAGGCATCTTTCATCGCTGAGCGGCACCGGCAGGCAGCGTCGCTAATACAGCAACATGAATTATAGGAACACGGATTAAACTGGGAACAAACATAGCTTAGGTCATTCTCATCACAGGACGTTTCGACAACATAGATTCAGCTGTCATCATCAGCAGTGCACGAACGGCAGTCTTGTGCAGTACAAAAACGAAGTGCATTGAATGAATGCTAGTTTTTGATAATATATTTAAAAGTTTCTTTTCAAGGCAAAATTCTAATGCACCTACCTGGGTGGAGGAGGCATTACGTTCATCTGTCTCATATGTTGATTTGTGATTGCGTTGCCGCTGGAAGCGTTTTGCATTTGTGCTAAAAAGAATTCAGGTTTATTGTGACATCATAAATGTCATAAACGTGGTGCATCGACAGTTGAAAAATTTATGAATGGTTAGCGGTAACAGACATCGCTATCGGCTCGGGAGGTTTGGGTTCGATTCCGGGGTCGGTCAAATCGGACACACTGTTGCCAGCAGCTCGCCACTACTGCGATGTTTCTTCGGAGCTGTATTGCCCATGCGCAAAGGCACGGAAGTGGATCCGCTACTCGTAACACGCTTCGGCGTAATACCGCGAGTATGATGAAAATATTTTTGAATTTCTGTTTTGAAATGTTTTGAATTTGCTACAAACAAAATTGTATCGTTTTCAGAATTGTTTTTACGCAACGAAAAGTTTGTTTACGGTATTTTCGAAATAGTTAGGACGGAAATACAAGCGAACGCTGTATCAGGTTGCTAATGAGATGTTTCTGGTGAAACACGATACACGGGAAGTACAGGATCAATACAACAAGATTTTGAAAGTGAAACAAGTAATTATTCCACGCCCCATTCGATGTACTCATAATATTATTAACTGTATCTACAGCTTTGCTGCTATTACGTAATGGTAATTAATAAATTGGCTACGTCAAAACAGGTATTTTAAAATTTTCAAAAATACAGTAAACGAAACACACGTTTTATACTACAGCTCTGAACAATGGCGGCACAGCGATGGACTAGTTTGGGATGAGAAAGCTATGGAAAAACTATCGTCGAAAAGGCGCGAAGCAACAAGTTATAACTACCGGGTATTTTCAAATGTTCAAGCACCTAACACAAAATTTTCAGAGAATGATTGCACTCCATTTCCATTTTTAACCTACTGTCGTGAGTAAGCACCAAAATCTTTTTCAGGTTGATTACGGTGGGGGAGGAAAAGTTGCGGCTCGCGGGTCACATGCGACCCAGTTAATTCTTTAATGTAGCCCACGTTAGAATAGTAGAGTATAAAACATAGCATCGAAAACGTTAATTTTTCTCAAAAATAATAACAAATTCAACTACTTTCTACATTTGTGTCATAAAACTCTTCAAACTCTTCGGTTTTAATAATTTTGCCATTAATATCTCATGAATTTGCAGCTTAACTGGGGGTGTCTAACGTGAAATTGCAACTTTAAAAATGTTTTGGTCCGCTCGGAATACTATGCAATTAATGTGGCCCGCATTACCAGGCCAGTTCCCTACCCCTGGGCTACGGTCTACAGTTGTCTCTAATTGAAATTTGCTGCTCGAAGGGAAGCTTGGGTAAGAGTTAAACCACTGGCCTTGCGATCATGGTGGTTTCAAAGCAACGCTCAAAACCGCTTTGCCATATCGTCGGCAAAAAGTACCAAACTAACAAATATATTCATCACCACAGTTAACTTTTTACATTGAAGTAAGCATTGTAGCCAAGACTCAAAATATGGCCATAAATTATGCATGCAAAAATTAGGCGTTATATAAATAATTAATATCGTTTAGCACAACAATACAAATTAATAATACAATTTAACACGTCTTGTTATTTCAAAGAAAATTTCGTAGTTCAAGTCATGCGTATATCTCGCTGATTATTAATCAAAAAGTTTAAAAAAATAAAAAATCAACCAGTTTGTTTACAATAATGACACAACTTCTGAAATTACGGCGCAGCAGCTTAACACACCGGTATCGCTGCGGTAGGTCACGGGTTTGATTTCCAGGTCGGTTAAATCGAACACAGTGGCGCCAAAGGCTCGCCACCGCTGCGATGCTTCTTGGGAGCTGTGTTGCCCAGGAGCTAAGCCGCGGAGATGGACCCAGCAACTCGTTACACTCTTTGGGGAATACCGCGAGTAAGATTTGATCGGATCAATTAAATGTAGCCACCACGGGGAGGCTTCAGAATCTTGGGAAAGACGTAAGAATGAAAAAAATGTTTCTCTAGCGGTTTTGTGAGTAAAGGAGTATCAAAGCACCAGATGACTAAAATTTAAGAGAGGTTTCCTTGGCCACTTTATGGACCCGCCAAAGCTGAAGCAGTTGAAGCAACAAACTGTGGTTCGATACTTCGTGAAGGCTAGCTTAAAATTACCACAGCAACAGCGATTTACTACAGTTGAAGTTTGGGCGTTAAACCACAAAAAAGATGAAGCGCAATCGCGAAAATGATCAAATTAAAGCAGGCAGCAGGCATTTAAATTAAAAACCATTTCCCACACCAGCATTAACCACCCATGCTTAATTGGTCAAAACCTTAACCAGCGTTGGTTATCAAACTGACCATTTCGTGTTGTTGTACAATTAGATTGGTTGTAATGGTGTCTGGAATTGGTGTTTTGCTGATACCCGCAAGGTAAACTGCCGCCAAATGGTATACTAGCTCCAGAACAAGTTTCTATAATGTAAGTCTATAGACAAATAGTGATCCTGTCCACAAGGCCAGTTTGGGATGTCCCAAAGGCCACCAGCTAGCTGCACCTTATTTCTTGACGTCATAATTAAAAGGTGATTATGACATCAAAAATTTGATTTTGATACAGAAAGCTCGAGGGCCTCTGAAACCATTTAAACTGGTTATGTGGACAGGGTGCAATAGTAACGTGATTTTTGCAAGTTAAAAACCTGGGTTTACTCCAGCTCAAGTTAAGCAGAACTATTAAAAAACTGCCCTTCATAACAGAACGAAAAATAACAAAAAAACAAATATATAACCAAGCTTTTCAACAAAACACTCCGATAAACAAATCAAGTAGTAGCAGAGGTGTCTTTTATTTCCGCAACGTCAGCACGATAAAAATTGCGATAAGATGAAGAAAATGTAACAACGGTACAAGAGCCAACGAAACGAGTAACGTTATGGCATGCAGGTAGGAGGAGTTAAAAAAAAAAACATGAGTAGGCATGGTTGCAAGACCCAGTAAGTTTATCAGATGGAAAAATTCAATAAAATAATAACCTTACCTTGAGAGCTATGTTGTAAAGGTTGGTTTCCTACTGACAGACCGTGGGACTGGTTAGGTAGGCAACCGGTCTGCCGGAAAAAGCTGTTCAGGCTGCCGCACAAATCAACCATGGATTGTGGGTCAAGTTGCCAGTTTTTCTGATCTGCTTGGTGCATGTTATCAATTAAATCTAAACAAATGCGTTATTCAAAGCGGTTAGCGTAGCTAAAGACATCGCTATCAGCGAGGGAAGTTTGAGTTCGATTCCCAGGCCGGTCAAATCGAACGCAGTGTCACCAACGGCTCGCCACCGTTGCAACGTTTTTTGGAGCTGCGTTGCCCAGGTTCTAAGCAGGGGAGATGGACCTCACCACTCGTAATACGCTTCGTCTTGATACTGCAAGCATAACGAAAATTTGATCTTTTCTCTTCACGATAAATCGGAAAATCAAATGAACACATTTAAAAGAAATGAACTGCAATCGAGCTAGCATTTTTTAAAATCTCGCTGAGCAGCCACAGAAAGATGAACGCTCCAATGTTATTTGCACTAAAACTTCCATACAAATTTACCTTGATACTGCGAAAAATCAACATCAGACCAATCGTAACTCTGCGCCATTCTGCAGCTTTGACGTAGCGATTCAAGATTATTGTTGGCCAAATCAAAATTAAGTCCTACAAAATAGTACCGGTATCAACATTAAACAGAGCTAGGCTGACGATGTCCGCTCAGTCCCATACAAAAAGTAAAACTGTAGAATAAAACTTCATTGCGCTATGCCATAGCAAAACGCTAGTCAAAACTGCTAGTACCTTCATAAAAAAAATGAATGAGAAACTGAGATTACTTTCGAATTATCGAACAGAAAATTCAGCAGTAATTGAGGGAGATTGCGAAAAGAGCTTGCGCTCTTCGAGTCAGCAGCCTACCGGTATGTACAGGTACGTCAAATACGATCGGCTCCTGCTGCGAATCGATCCGTCACGTATAACCTGCGCGCGATACCTCTAGTCGTAAGCTTCTTTTGACTTTATATAAGATTACTGTATAGAAATACAAATTTTTACCAACAAAATGCTTGTTCGAGCCTACTACCCTGCCCTAATCTAAACAAATTGTGAAACCAACTTAAAAATAACATTATTACGAAAAACAACTTTTTGAAAAATAAATAACTTCAAAAGAACAACAAACACAACTCACCAGAGGCACTGGCGGAGGAGGCTTTGTTAATTTGATTTAATGTGGCAGTGTGGCCCCCTATGAGGGGTCTTTCTAAATGACGATAAGGCCCTGTTGTACCATCCGATAAGTGGAGATATCCGGACCTTTGTATACTGGAATTATGGGGACTTGGATATGGTTTATTGTGCGACATATTGTGGTAATTGTTAAAGGATCCACTTGCAGTAGAACTGAAAAAAATCAAATCGTCATCATAGTCGCGGTATTACGACGAAGCGTGTAACGAGTGGCGGGGCCCATCTCTACGACTTAGCGCCTGGACAACACAGCTCCGAAGAAACATCGCAACGGTGGCAACACTGTCTCCGATTTGACCGGCCTGGTAATCAAACCCAAGACTTCCCTCGCCAATGGCGATGTTGTTAGCACTTTGCCAATCGGCCGGTTGAGACTAATGTAAGTATTGTTTAAAGATACTCTTCCATATTGGAGCATAAGAGTCTAGGCTAGGAGATCTGTTTCATCAGGAGCAAAGAAGACAGCAAAAACTGCACTTGGACTTGAAGTTCAAGCATTTATACTAATCATATTAACGATATAAATAAGTGATAATATGAGACTTGTTGTTGCATTCTTACTGTGAATAATTATGCAAAGATTGACTAGATTCCGAACATCCTACGTCGCTTCCGGTACGGGACGATGAAAACGCGCATGAACTTCCTCTGGATTCATTCATGACGTTTCGAGGTTTGTCTGATACAAATAACAAGTGATATCAACAGTGTCAGCGGCATGGCCTAGCAATACTGCGCTCAGGTTACAGATCCAACGTGACGGGTTCGATTCACGGCTGGAGCTGATCGTATTTGACACACATACCGGTGGCTGCTGACTCGAAGAGCGCAAACTCACTTCGCAGTCTCCTCAATTACTGTTGAATTTTTTACTCAAAAGCGCCATTTCAATTAAATTAAATCAATTATTTTCAAAACAATGTCTATGATTAGAATCACTTTGGCAGATGATTCAAGATTATGGGTTCGACTCCCTTCCGAGGGTGGTTGTTCACTGAGGAAAAGACGCTCACTCTACGCAATATCTCTCCTAGACGGCAAATTCTAAGCTTATAATACAAGCTTATATGCGTTCTAAGTAAACTAAAATAACTTTCGCAACGAGCTATAAATGGAAAATATGTAGTAACACACTTTGAGCACAGTTGAACTACTCAGCAACGAGCTAAGCCAGCCTAGGTTCATCTACGCTTAGCCCTACGTTCACTTCGGTTGAAGGTAAAAACAATAATCAAACTCATTTGGTCAACGTACTTCCGAGAGAAGGTTGGAATACACTTTTGTATATGCTGCAGAATGAAGCGCTTAAGTCTTCCAAACCAGCACCTTCAAGACTTCCAGAAAAACTCTGGTTTTGAGGATTCTAAAACGACAAGTGATGCTAAATGACGCTAATGAAGGCAATTGCAGTAAATTTGCCAAAACGTCAGAATTGTTCATACATTTTTGTTTGTAAAATATGGCCTAAAAAAAAGTTCATAAAAGGCACAGACTGGCGTTCAGCTAGACACTTTTCAAAACGATGCGAGATAACTGATACCAAAAATCTCACTCTCCACAGTCACATATCCTCAGCGACAGGTTTGATGCACGGCTAGAGCCGAGGGCATTTGACAAACACACCGTGTGGCTGCTGACTGGAAGAACTCACTTTGCAGTCTCCCTCAACGAACAATAAACATAATCTCGACCATTCGTTTGAATTATCAAAGGATTACTACAATCAAAAATTCAATTAAAAAAAAGGGAGAAAGTTCTTCCAAGAGGTCTGGAAAAAAAACAAGCGAGCAGCATCTACTCCAGGTTATGATGATGAAAGTCAAGGTCACAGTGCCAACGTCATTTTAATACCATTAAATTGTTTAACGAAGAAAACCGCGAATAAGAATTTACGCATGTATAACTGCGTTTCTTTGGCGCAGCGATCAAAGACATCGCTATCGGTGCGACAGGTCTTGGGTTCGATTCCTGGGCCGGTCAAATCGGACGCAGTGTTGCAAGGAACTCGCCGCCGCTGCAACGTATTATCGGAACTGCGTCACACAGGCGCTAAGTCGCGAAAATGGACCCCGCCACTTGTTACACTATTAGGTCGAAAACCACGAGTATAATCAAAACTTGGATTTTTTGATTGCAACGTTCTAAAGTTGTTTTTTACAAAATGAAAAGTTCCTACCTGGTCGGGATGAACTAAGGAAGTGTTGAGGGGTGTTGATGCATGGGAGGGTAAAGGGGGACCAGGATGGTGGGGGGAACTCTAAAGCACAAAATTAAGGGCTGGTTAATATAATATTTACGTCAGTTTTAAATTACTGAATAGCTTAATTTGAAAAGTAAAGCAAATTCAAAATTTTCATAACAACATGAAAAAACTTCCTATATTCTGATTTTTACAATTGGAAACACTGAATAATTTTGCTTTAAATAAACGTCCTAGCCAGAGGCGGAGCCAGAAACAAGTTTGGGGGGCAGGGCCGGGTTTAGAAAATGAGAGGCTCCTTTTTCATTCGCCCATAAAGCTCGATCTCCCTGCAACAAGGTCTTTATAAGTCAAAAAAAGGGGAAGCATCACGGTGTCAACCCCTCCAAACCACACCTCTAGTGTTAGCTGTCGATGTATAATTAGATGTGTGAATTCAGTAACACAGGTTGCGTGCATGGCATGTAAGATGTTCGCAACATCGCACAACATAAAACAGAATAAACTTGACGGAGTCATCAAAACACTTACTATGACGGAATAATCCCTTTGTGGATGCATTGTCCGCAACGATATCGGTGACTCTTCGTACGAAGAATCATCGTAAGGTGTCTGTAAAATGACATTGTTAAACAACTTTTCGATGTTGTAACGTGCAGTTGGCCAAATTATAACGAAGAAAAACTAAAAATCGAATCTTGATTATGCTCGCGGTATTACGCCGAAGCGTGTAACGAGTGGCGGGGCCATTTCCGCGGCTTAACGCCTGGACAACAAAGCTTTGAAGAAACATAGCAGCGGTGACGAGCCGTTGACCACACTTCGTACCATTTGACCGGCCCGGGAATCGAACCAATGAATTACCGCACCAAAAGCGATGTTGCTTACCAGCCAGCCGGTAATTACAAATACAAGTCAAATACTAAGGCTTAAAATAAATGGAAAGAGGAATTATGTTTTAATACGTATGTAAACATTATAGGCAAAATATGTAGATAATAAAATAAACAAAAAAGGGGATTTTCATCCATTCCAATTACCCGATGTATTTCAGGTAAAAATAGCATTTTTGTTCGATCGTAAATCAACTAAAACTAGAACAGCAAAAAAATTAAACTCTAGGAAAAACGAAGCAGATGGCCGAGTGGCAAAAGCGTCTGCCGCTAGAGCTGCCGACTCCGGTTTCACTCCGAGTCGGGTCAAAACAATGACCGCAAAATTAGTATTCACAGCTTCCCTGCTTGACGTTTAGCTCTAAAGGGACAGTGTGGAAAAAAGCCGGCAAGTTTACTTATTGTGCCGTTGGGAATGGCATTTATCGGGATTCCCCCATCTTGGTGTGGCAGACAGACGGCCGGCAACTCCTAAGCGAGCTCGTTATAGCGCTTTGATCGTTTTCTTGTGATAGGACAAATACTGCGTGCAACTAGATAAATGAAGTCATAGAAAGAGGTTAAGTTTAAAAATAAAGATCAAATCAAATCTTCATTATACTCGCGGTATTACGCCGAAGCGTGTAACGAATGGTGGGGTCCATCTCCGCGGTATAGTGTCTGGGCATCACAGAAACTCCTCAGGGTGGCGAGCCGTCGACTGTGGCGTAGACAGCAGTGGCGTGGCCAGCGGTGGCAAGAATAGAAACCCAGACCCCCGCGGGGGCAGCGATGTTGGTAACCACCACGCCTACAGCTACAGGCTGCTCCACTGGATTTTATACTTTTACGAAACTCGTGTATTCAAATTCTACTCTTTTGAACTTTCGTTAAATTTTTTGCAATACTTGCATCATTATACACGAAGCGTAAGTAAAAAGAAAGTATCGACAACACAAGTCGCAATTATCAGCAAAACTGGTAGTTTTATGAAGCAACTGATGATGAATGCGTACTGGTAGCCGAAACGTCCATTTGCGATCAAGAAAATTACCTTTAATGTCAGTTAATAGTCAATTTTTACATGTCTGCGGTTTCTAACTTCATTCATATAATTGAAATTTACAAAACACTCTTCTGACGTCACCATTTGTTCAATACAATGAGAGCGAAGTAACAGCGTCGATTAAAAAAAAACATCAAAGAATAGAATAATAGCAGGCCATGTACCTCGGCCGTGTACGAAAGATAGAAGACTTTGAATTTGTGCCACTCGAATATAGTTGAAGAGTGGTTCTGTACAAGCGGTGTGTAAACAATGGCGTTCAACGCAGATGTTGGAAAGCGCGACACTTTTATGACGTCAATGACAAACAAACAAAGGAGAGAAAAAAAGCAATTTGTCAGCTTGCTTTATTTACAAACAGCAATGCCAAAAGATCGAATAAAAGTACTAGTTACAGCGAATAAAAAATTAAAGCATTTCTTACTGTATTTCCGCCAAAACCCACTAAAATAGCCAGTAAAAATCACAGCCTAAAGAGGATAAAAAGCCGCAGTAAAGGTAAAGGTACGGGACAGCAGGTGCAAGCACACATTGTTTAGGCCATTTTCAATTGTCGGCCCATTACAATTTTCAATCACGAACGATTGAACGCTGTTAAGGGACATAACATGACGAACAACACATACACAAAACCCTTCGCACTTCCGCTTGTGCCGAGCGCCTGGCGCGAAAGCTGCGAATACTATTTTTAAAGTCTTTAGTATGACCCGACTGGGAATAAAACCCCAGTCTACCGGCTACCAAGTGGACGCTCTTAACCGATACACCAAGCGCCGGTCAAAGCCGCAGTAGTTCTTAAAATTGAACATTTCGACAACATACATTCACCTGTCATCATCAGCAGTGTTTTTACATACACTGCTGATGATGACAGCTAAATTTATGTGGTCGAAATGTTCAATTTTAAGAATTAAGAAATTTTCGTCCCATATATAATTTATTGCATTCTTAAGACTACACTCTTGTCATCCTCCCTACTCACTTCGCGCAGTCCGTCTTGAAACCCTTTTCACAAACAATCACATACATGGGAAAACAGCTGAAAACACCGACGCAAAATATGTACGAACTTTCCTATATATTATATAAGACAAATTATTGCTCAAATTCCCAAAAAATGCAGCGCAAAACATATAAGAAATTTTTTGTTGTTATATAAGACAAATTATTGCTCAAATTAGCCAAAAAACGCAGCGCAAAACATAAAGGAAATATCTTATATAATATATAAGACAAATTAATGCTCAAATTAGCCAAAAAACGCAGCGCAAAACATATAGGAAATTTGCTATACAATATATAAGACAAACTATTGCATAAATCTAACAAAACAAGCAGCGCAAAACATGCAGAAAATTTACTATAATAATATACAAGATAAATTATTGCATAAATTTGCCAAAAAAAGCAGCGCAAAACGTATAGGATGCTTTCCACTGCTTTTTTTGGCAAACTTATGCAATAATTTGTCTTACATATTATATAAGAAATTTCCTAAATTATTTTATCCAAACGGCGACTCAAAAATTTCCTATATATTTTGTGTCAGTTTTTCAGCTTTTTTAAGCCACATATTTGTCTTATATATGAATAGAAAATATCCTGTAAAATACATCGGACAAAATGTAACTTAAATTGACGGAAAAGACATGTGGAAAAGCCTATATTATTTTTCTCCAAACGGCGCCTCATACTATTATATAAGACAAATTATTGCTCAAATTCGCCAAAAAATGCAGCGCAAAACATATAAATTTCCTATAAAGGAGATTGAGTAGGAAATTTTCAATATATATTTCCTATACATACTTGTAAAAATCGCAGCATAAGTAGCGAGCTACTGACAAGCTTAACAGAGCCCAAGCCTCTTCACATTGCAGGCGACAAGCGAAAAATTTGAAACATTTTTAATTACTATAATTTTTTTTGTTTTAACATGACTCGGAGTTTCACGAAGCTTTCAAAACCGCGGACGCCACATGAACAAAGCACTAGGATACATTATCGCTTCACAAGTCCCTAAACAGTCTAGCCGATAGTGCATTATGCAGCAGGGTTTTAAACCTGGGCAAGACACAAGAGTAATAGCTTCTCAGCACAGCGTTTAGTATTTTAGTGAAGAGGTTTACTTGTTCCGGCACTGCAAAACCTCAGGAAAAACAAGTGCTTTAAACACACTATATTTCAACTGTTTCCTTAGAACCTATTTTACAAGAAAAGCCAGTAAAATGGCAATAAATCATGTAATAGCTCCTCAAATCAGCCTGTTTATCAATGAGTCGATCTGTTGATAATATTTTTCATAAAGTATTAACTGTTTGTCCAACTGTTTACACGGTAATAACCGTGAGTTTGCCAGTCGTCTTTAAGTCTGACCTTGATACACATCAAAGCGTATTTGACTGAAGTACAAGTTACAAAAATGTAAACATGATTTTAGGTAAGTACCGTACGCCGATAGCTGACGCACTTGACGTAGTCAAAATAGGCGCAATGCGATTCTTGGTTCTACATCCTCAGACAAAAGTTTAAGACCACTTGGCAAAAAGGACAAAATATATATTCTAATTCTCTTTAGTCATAAATAGTGCCTTCTGAGTCATCACATTGCTTAAGGACCTTTGTCAGGCTTCTGTGTATTCTCTGCAATAGCTTTCGTGCCCTAAGTTACTGATATCTACTGTAATACTAACCGGCATTGTTGAATTGATTGAAAAAGAGGAGGAAAATTTAAAGGGAAATATGGGTAAAAAAGCACCTCTCAGGGTAACACAAAGAGCTCAGGTTGTTGCACTCAGCAAGATGAAGCTATCTGAGCGTCATATTGTTAAAACGTGCAAAGAAAATTAGACTGCTGCGCATAATGCCATAAATAAATTAAAAAAAAGGAACTTTTGCGGATAAGAAAAGAACAGGACAACTCAGGATTTTCAGCAGCAGAGAGAAGCGCCAAATGAGGGAGGTAGTTACTCGCTCTTCCATGACTTCCGCATATGTATTTCCTTTTTAACATGTTGTAAATAAACTTGATTATAAAAAAAAATCTGAGCAGCTTCTTACGAATGTTGATGAAATTAAGTGGCTCACATGACAAAATCAATGAAAATTGGGAAGTGGTCTTAAACTTTTGTCTGAGGGTGTATTTTCTGCATCATAACCAATTTCTTGATGTCATAATCACTATTTTTAATTATGACGTCATCAAGAAATTGATTATGATGCAGAAACTAGAACCAAAAACCGTGGGTCTAAAGCCCACTAACATGGGACATGTGGACAGAATAAATAAATTTTTAGGGGGCTAAAAATGCTTGTCTGGCATTTTTTTACGTTTGGAAGAGTCGTAGCAACAATGCATTAACTGTATAGCCAAAAATTATGGGGCTTGACCGCTTCTTCGTCCTTTGAATTCGCCGATGCACAAAATAATGCGTTAAGATTCGAATTTACAATGAGCGGTGTACCTGGTTACACTAAGTACATCAAATTTTCATAATACTCGCGGTATTACGCCGATGCGTGTAACTAGTGATGGAGTCCATCTCTGCGGCTCATCGCCTGGGAAACACAGCTCGGAAGAAACATCGCAGCGGTGGCGAGCCGTTGGCGACACTGTATCCGATTTAACCGGCCCGGGAATCGAACCCCAGACCTTCTGCATTCACAGCGGTGCCGCTAACCACTAACTGGCTGCTGTAGCATGTAAAAGTAAAAAACAGGTTTCTCGTTAAAGTGAAAAACTCCAAGTGTTCGCATGTGTTGCCAAAACAAAAGGCAGAAAATGCAAACTTTACGATACAAAAATCAAGCTCAAATACGATTATGACGTTGAAGAGTTGAGAGCGAAACCGGTGATGACGTAATTGAGACAACGATGACGTAGATAAAGTGGCGCGCAAACTCTTACTGGAATTTGCTCATTATATTCTATTCTATCGACAGCCTCGTAAATAAAACAAGACAGAGCCAAACCCAAACCACACGAGAACATGGCAGGCCGCAACGCAAAAGGTTGTAAGTTGTAAAGTTATAATAGTGACGGTCTTACACTTCAATCTACTCTTCTATACCAAATTGACCTTTTTTAGCTTCGCTTGAATTTGGTGCTATGGTCAACATGCTGAATAAGAACGTAAATCAGACTAAGCTATTTGCACCAAACAATAATGTTGGCAAAGTCAACACTCGAGCCGAAGATAATTTAAAGAGACAATGAGCGAAGCCATTTGAGCAAATACAAAAAATCAATGTGAACTGACAAGACTACTATACTAATTCAGTACATTGGTCAAAAATAAAGACGGCTACCATCTTATTTTCAACATATGAAAGCCTTTGCTGTACTTGTGGACGTGAATGGCACTTGAACAGGTCCAATAATCACATATCAACTCTTACACAAGCTAATTAGCCCGTAACACCGTCTTTGCTTTTTTGCTACACTGAACAAGTACGCTGAACAATAGACTCGCGCAATTCAAACACAAGACCATTTTACATTGACCTTCATCGTTAAAAACCGCTAGAACAGGCTCAAATTCAAAATAAAATCATCGCTGATGCTACAGTATGTGAAATATGTCAGCAAAATGAAATAACTACAAGTTAGCCGTCGCGAAAACTGACAATATCCCTTCAGAGACCCTGGGCTTGTAACAAAAATCCTGGTTACTAGATCTATTCTGGAACTAGGAGCTACTTTTCGAAATATACAATAAACCTAAGCTATTGCAGCTGCCAAACACGAATAACGCCAAGCAAATGCAAGCTACGAATATGCAAATAAGAGATGGCATTACATCTTATTGTTACAAAATCAAATCTTCCATTATAATCTTCGCGACTTAGCACCAGGGCAATACAGCTCCGAAGAAACATCGCAGCGGTGGCAAGCCATTGGCCAGACCATCCAATCTGACCAGCCCGGGAAACGAACCCCCCACTTCCCGCGCCAATAGCGATGTTTTTAACAAGTACGCAAACCGACCGTTGCTCAGCACAATACAGATTAGTACACAATGTAATTTTCCAATCCCATAAAAAATGACTATACAGAATTCTACTTTCGGGCTTTCAAAATAGTCTCAGACGTAACATAGGTGCTTCTACACAGACAAGTCGCTTTAAATGATGTCTTCATATATACAAAGCCCCTTAATAAAATTGTGAAGTTACCACTTACCCCGCTCTCGTTCGATCTACGCTGTCGTTTCATTGGAATAGAATCTTCCGCCGGATTGTTGTCAATTGCCCAGTAAGATCCCTAAATTATAAATATTGTAGTTCAAGAACTAGCAGTTGTCTTTTAAGGAGGAAAAATAAAGCCACGGTAATTCTAAAAACGGAACGTTTCGACAACATAGATTCAGCTATCATCATCAGCAGTGTCAGCAAGGTGGTAAAAACCTGAAAGTACAAAATTCGCTTACACTGCTAATGATGACAGCTGAATCTATGTTGTCTAAACGTCTTGTTATAAGAATCACTGAGGTTTTATTTTTCCTCCTTGAGTTACTTCTGTCCCATATTTATTGTATTCCGTAGTCGGCTTTTGTTTGGCCACATTTATAGTATTGCCGGCCATCACGATTTAAGCGAGTTAATTAAGATAAAAAACTGCTTAGCTGCTGTCATAATTTAAAATAACTCAAAAACAGACAAATATTGCAAAAAGCAACACTGTGGTGACAGAGTGGATTGACAATACAGCAGCATTACAATCAAATTTTTGATGACATACTTGAAAAAAGTGATTATGACATATAATATTTGATTATGATGCAGTAAGCCCGTGAGCTTAGGCCTACATAAATTGGACATGTAGACTGATCATATTATGTACCAAGGACAGAGCTTCGCAAACCCGAGTCGCACAACAAAATTAGAGGGTTACAACACGCAGCTTCGACGAACTTGTCGCATGATAGATACACATTTACGTTGTCGACAAGTCCACTTTAAGTGGTCCCAAAAGCCATGGGGTTTTCTGCATCACAATTAAATTTTTGATGTCATTTCACTTATTTTAATTGTGACATCAAAATTTGATTATGATGCAGAAAGCAGTAGGTTTTTGGTCCACTTACACTAGAAATGCGGACAGGGTAATTATTTCGCTCAAATACAGAATTTAGTACAACAAAAAGTCGGTGAATTCATGGATTAACCTGCTGTAACAGCTATACACAACTTTGCGCTAGGCTTGTTTTTTAAGAAACATGACAGCACTAGCTGATACAAGCTTAATTAAAACCACAAGAGAAAAGGAAAAGTTGTGTTTCTCAAGAGAAAGCCAACGCTAACCAGACAGTGCAAGAACCAGGTCACGAAGACTTGAAGATTGTAACCACTGCTACAGATGTCGCCATTAGTTAAAGTTAGGGTTACCGTATTTTATGGAGCATAAGACACTCCGGATTATAAAGTGCACTGAACTATAAGACGCAATGGTTTTTGAGAAGTATCAAATTACCGTAAACAGCTCATTAAACAAAAAACTCAATATTTTAATGGCCATAAAGCACTACCTGATCCATACAATAGGCGCATCGGCTCATAAGGCGCTCGATTAATTTTTGAGAAAGGATTTTAAAATGTGCCTTACGGTCCGTAAAGTACGTTATACTGTATTACATACCTTTCCAGGGTCGTCTTTTGATCTTGGGACTTTCATAAAGCATTTGTTTAACGACAGATTATGACGAATTGAGTTCTAAAACGAAATGCAGCTTAACGTAGGAAGCTCAATTTATACCCCCTCAAAATGATTTTAAAAGGCCTATGCAGATTTACCTTCCAGCCACTGCTAGCTTCCTTGTAGTAGGGAAATTTCTCGCATATCCACGCATAAATTTCACTCAAAGTCATTTTCTTTTTTCCGGATGAGTTGATTGCCAGTGTTATCAGATTCGCATAACTGCAAAAAATAAGATCATGACTGCGGAGTTGAAAAATTATTATTTGTCAAGTCGCATTCAACAGCTCAGACGGCAAAGTGGTAGAGCGTCAGCCTCTGGAGCTGTAGACTCAGGTTTGATTCCGACTCGGGTTACACTAATTACTTTATAACTGCTATTCGCTGCTTGACGCTCAGCATCAGAGGGACAGTGTAGAGAAATAGGCTAGTTTGCTTGTTGTGCCTTTGGGAAGGGCACTTCGCGGGATTCCCCCATCTTAGTGGTAAACAGGTGGCCGGCAACTCCAAAGTGAGCTCGTTATAGCGCTTTGATCGCTTTCTCGTGATAGAATAAATATGCAACTAAAATACCAAAAAAATATTTAGTTTAGCTTTTGCTAACTGCACACCGAGACTTTTTGCAACTATTCTCAAATTTTCGTGAAAAAGTATCAACATGGGATATGCTGATATAATTTAGGATAAAGTTGTAGCAGGTGGGTACAGAAAATACGCAACTAGAGATACAATACATTTGGTAACTTGTGCATGCCTCCAACTTGCCAATATGCAACGTAGCAAAAGTATACTTATTGTGCGTTGCACAATTTCAAAAGCGGCAGCTAGTACAAAGAAACAGTGAATACTACCGATGTACAGCAAACTAAAAGAAAATAGCTCAAAATGTTGGGAGAAACGACGAGAAATAAAAAGATAAACATACACCAACAAAACAATGGAATAAAACAACAATAAAGAAAATATGCTTTGTTGTAATGAAGTTTTGATGATATCAATACAATTCAAAGCTAATAAAAAACGCATCGCGACACTAAATCAAAACTTCTTAAGAAAAGCTTCAAAAGATACTAATTTTTACCCAAAACTTGAATGGGAATTTTCTTCTACGCAAACCAGTGTGACACTTTAAAATTTGTGCCTAGAATAAAGGAGTTATCTTAGAGCAGAGATTTACAACCTTTTTTGTGGAGCGGAACCCTAGTGCAGCATTTAATTGTCTTAGCCAAAAGAACATCATTTGATTGATAAAATGAAAAAATTCACGTTCAGATTTACTTACAGCAAAACTGCATACTGAGGGTATGCGTAATGGTGCACTACTACGCATTTTATGTACAGAAAAATAGAGTGTGCATATAAAGTAATATAGACTCTAAGATTTGAATGCAAGCTTGCGGAAAATCACCGTCTCACAGATACTTTAAATGTTATAACATAATTGCAAGGCCACACACAACCAACCAGCAATGAGTCAGACATCTAAGCAGGTTGTGTTTACCAAAATAAAAGCTAACCATGCAAACTTAAACAAACTTTTTACAATGACTAATTCGTGATAACCACTAATTTTAACACTCACAATCACAGATACCACCAAAACGCTCGCAAGATTTGTTCTGATACAAATCGTTTGCAACATACGCAATACAGGTGCAGAAACGCAATTTCAAAAGTTTACTTGCCAATTAACAAATTACGCAGACATAACAAATATTTCTACAGCCTTTATTTTACAAACTCAAAATATATATTTAATATCTGTTGTCAAAATTTGTCCTGTAACTGAACGAAATTAAGTTATTTCCAAATGCATGATACTTGATACTGAATTATTTTTGCGCAAAAAAAACACCACTCACAAGGCAGTATTTGATTAAAACTGACGAAAAACATCATTAAAACGGCCTAGTGAGCAATACTGCACTCAGGTTAAAAATCCTACTTGACGAGTTTGATTTATGGCTCGAGCCGATCACATTTGAAATATATACTGGGAAGCTGATGATTCGAAGAACGCAAGCTCACTTCGCAATCTCCCTTAATCCCTTGAATTTTCGGTTTAATTTAATTTGGATATAACCTCAGTTATTTATTTATTTCTTAATCTCAAACTCACCTGTAAGGAGGTTTTCCATCTTTTTGGTTGGTGGATGACTCGTCTCGATTATTTTTTTGAGAGTCCTTATCATCTTTTCCACCCTTCCCATCTCCTGCCATGTCTCTCACATTGAGTCTATGTAATGATAAAAAAAAAAAAAAACAGGTACAGTGAATATAAAATTTGCTTATTCTGCTTTCTGTTTTTTTTTTCTCTTCATTTCAATCTAAGAGCCTTTAACTTCAACTACAAAAAAATAAAATCTTCCTTATACTTGCAGTACTACTCTGTAGCGTATAACAAGTGGCGGTGTCCATCTTTGCAACTTTGCGCCTGGGCAAAACAGCTCTGAAAAAACACCGTTACGATGGCAAGCCATTGGCGGCACTGTATCGAATTTGATTAGGCAATAGAACCACATACTTCTCGCTCCAATAACAATGTCACTAACAATTACGCCAAGCTGCGGGTTCAGGAACTCATTAAGTTTTTTTGTTACATTAACGGGGTGAAGTTCAAACAATTGGTCGTTAATGTACAATCGACCGTCCTTGACTTTTCTCGTTTTACGTTCTTCTAAAGGTCTTAGTAGCTCGACGTCAGAAGAACGTGAAACGAGAAAAGTTATGGATGGCCGATTATACACTGACGACCAATTGTTCGCTACACCCCATTTATAAACTATCACTGAATAAGAAATTTTGATATTTGCTATTGTGGTTGATGCAGTGTCAGAACATGCAAGAGAGGGACTATTGAATGAAATTTTGTACGCGGATGATCTTGTGCTGATGAGCGAAAATTTGGAGGATCTAAGGGAGAGGTTCCAAAGGTGGAGAGATGCATTGGAAAGCAAGGGATTGAGAATAAATATTAGAAAGACTAAGATGATGGTGAGTGGTGCAGAAGGGGAGGTCGTGCGTAGCAGGGTGGATCCGTGTGGAATATGTGGGAAAAGAGTTATGTCTAACGCAGTGTGGTGCACGTTCTGTAAGAACTGGATTTATGCGAGATGCACCAAACTGAAAAAAGTATCTTGCAGTTTTGCACAACAGTTTGTATGTAGAAGATGTGAAGATATTGGAGACGGAAAGGAAGAACCAGTGGAGGTGTTGTGTGATGAAGTGGAGACTGTGAAGGGTTTTTGTTGTCTTGGAGATAGGCTGAATGCTAGTGGTGGGTGTGAAACTGCAGTGACTGCAAGAGTAAGGATCGGATGGATGAAATTTAGAGAATGTGGAGAGTTGTTACTTGGGAGGTTTTCTTTGAAAATGAAAGGGATGGTGTATCGTAGTTGCGTAAGATCAGCAATGTTACATGGAAGTGAGACATGGTGTTTGAGGGAAAATGAGACGGTAATTTTGAGAAGAACTGAAAGAGCTATGGTGAGATCAATGTGTGGAGTAAAACTAGTGGATAAAAAAGAATACTGAGGAGCTGATGAAACTGCTGGGTCTGAAGTAAACTTTAGATAAAATGGCTAAAGCGAATGGAGTAAGATGGTATGGACATGTGGTTAGGAGGGATGATGAGAGCATTTTGAAGAAGGCAATGATGTTTGAAGTGAATGGACCACGAAAGCGAGGACGGCCGAAGCAAACATGGAAGAAACAAGTCCAAGAGAATATAAAGAAGATTGGGTTGAGGGTGAAGGAAGCTGCAGATCGCGCGAGATGGAGAGAGGGAGTGGGAGCGATTGCTGAAGGAATGAGGTGCATCCGGCCATCTTCGGACACGAGGAAAAACCGGATTAAAACTAGATAATGATGATGATGACTGAATAAGAAACATTACAAAGTGACAAATGCAGATCACCTTGTAAGCCAATCCATGGAGGTTAAACTTTGCCCAAGTTCTGGAGGTTTTTTCTCATTATCTCTCATGTTTCCGTTCATGATATTATGAATCACAGTTTTGCAACTTGTCATCGGATATTAATTGCATCAAACAACGTCCAAATAACCAATTACAAAGCCAAAAGTTTATTAGCCAAATAACAGAGTAAGTACTTAGATACTTGCTCTTATCTGCTTTAAAACGGTTAATAGATAAATTTGTAAAACAAAGTTAACAAAAAAGCTGTGACTAAGGTTATATAATTGTAAAAATAACGACTTTGTTTATTTCATTATCCTTTCACGCTCGCCCCAGTTGTGCGAGAACGTAACGATGTAATAAAATAAACTCAAGTGACAAATGTTACAAGCCCAGAAGAATAGGCTAGCCACTTCATAATAAAAAAGCACTATTTTAGAAGTGATAGTAGCATCTTTCATTTCTGCGCTATCAACACAATAAGAATAAAATTATGCAAAGCACAAGATTCAAATGAAATACAAAATTTCAAGAACTTTTCAACATACACAACCCTAATAAGCTATCACAGCATCATAGGAATATCTTAGTTGTGAATGTGACTTATGCATGTCCCACCTTATTTTCTTTACCTAACCCGTATTAACCAAAAGGGGGCAGAATCACTCTTCCCCAGGCAAGGATGTAAGAAACCCAAACATTTGATGCATAAACTTACTAAGCACAACCAGTGTAAAATACCAGCAAACAGCAACACAAAATAATGCACGACAAAGCGCAATGTTTCGGTACATGTACTTGACAACCAAAACAAATCACATCAAAGCAAAGTCCTTAAAAAAACATTCCAATCCAAATCCCAAGTCTGGTATAAGCAGTAGTAACCAGTATAACAAGTCAATGAGTTTCTGCTTCACAACATCAAGCTAGGCTAACTTAAGATTTAAAAAGCATCAATTTTAAAAAATGGTTGAAAATTTGGCTCAAAACATCTGCCGAAAAAAACACAGTATATATCATTTTCAAAAGCCAGAAGTGCTTTTCATCGTTCAAAAACTAATTTATGCAAACCATATTTAGGAAAGACTTGTTCTTGATGAAAGCTTTCACAATAGCGGTCTTTCATCAAGAACAACTCTTTCATAAACGTAAAGTTCGGAAGGATTTTACATAACAAAATTATGCAAAGCACAAGATTCAAATGAAATACAAAATTTCAAGAACTTTTTACAGGTTAGGTAAAGAAAATAAGGTGGGACATGCATAAGTCACATTCACAACTAAGATATTCCTATGATGCTGTGATAGCTTATTAGGGTTGTGTATGTTGAAAAGTTCTTGAAACAATAAGAATACCATAAGACGAAGGAAATTTAACACTACAGGAAAAGAGGCATTAAAATGATTGACATTATGGCATGCAGGTAAAAGAAGAGGAGTTAAAAAAAAAGGAAGTGTCTCAAGCACCGGCAGCCATTTACAGAAACAAACAAGCAGTTTGCTGCAGCGCGGAAAGCCGATCCCACGTGACAGCAATGTCATTGTAGAAACAAACAAGCTGCCGGTGCAGCAGCTTTTTGGTTATGGAAACCAGGTCGGTGCTCTAGACCACTGTTCCCTCTAAGGATTTAACTAGTGCGAATTTGCCCAAATGCCGATATGAAAATCACTAAAAATTTGCCCAAACATTTAAAGGGTGTAATTTAGAGCTTGACCGATATATCGGTCAGCTGATATTTATTGGCCGATAATGAGGTTGGCCAATATATCGTATCAGCCGTCTTTTACAGATGAATTATTGGCAATCAACAAAAATGTCTTATTTACAATTTTGCTAATAAACTCAAGGTTTTTTGACGCACTCGATAAAGCACGAAAACGACACTTTAAAAAGAATGTGCACGCACACTCAAATGCCAGCCAGACAGTGTATGTGCGTTGCAATGCAGAAAGCGTGCTAATCAAACAATACGCAATCGCTTGTGCTCTTGGTTTCTTATTTCTTTATCATCTTCCAGAAGAAAAAAGCTGTGGAAGACCAAGCAAGAAAGGTGAAAAAGCATTCACACCAACAGCCCTGGTGGTAGTACGAATATTGTATAACCGTAGATGGAGTTCCAAAATCCTATCCGCTGCAATTAAAACAAACTTTCTGAATGAGAAAAGCAAACTTGCCTAATTAATTTCGTTACTCATGTATTGTGTATTTTTACATCTGAAATTTGTAATGCATGTTTTGGGCATAGTATCACTATGAAATTGTACCAATACACAGGGGTTTGCGAATTTTGTTTGAGCAGTGCTTAGGTGAAAGCGAAGTCTTAAGATATCGGTTATTGGTATCGGCCTTTAAGTTTCAAATATATCAGTATTGGCTAAAAAATTCATGACGATCAAGCTCTACTGTAATTCAAGGTCTGAAATAAATTTTGTTTAAAATAGGAGTGTCCATGATACAACACTTTCATGTGACGCAAAAACACTCGAGCACTTTCAACTAATTTGCTTTTAAATCATTATAGCAATGTGCAAAAATTGAAAAATTTTATCCAAAATTTCTCATTTTTCTCAGATTTCGCACCTTAGGGGTAATACTGCTTTGGACACTGGACACTGCCCAAAAAAAAAAAGAGTAGGCATGATGGTTGAAGTTATTGATTTATCAATCTTTAAGCACTTCAAAATTTTCGTGGATGTCACAGCACTTATAAGTGAAAAATGACAAATAGTAGTAGCATAGTAGCAGTATTTTCTTCAAAAGGCAACACATTGAACAAAGTAAAACAAAATTGAAATTTAACGGATTCAGGCCTACTTGGTAGAAGGCTGCGAGTGACAAATTGTCTTCTAGCAGCAGATCCCCTAAAAATAAAAGAATGCTAACAAAAATCTAAGAGAAAATCATTAAACAAATACAGACTATGTCTAGCTGTTTAGCCTGATTTGATTACATACCGATACCAGCAAGAATAAACAACATACCAAACGTTGATACGATCTACCGGTAGTCTACACTCCAGACAACAGGTGTCATACAATACTGGTTAGACTATCGGTACCAATCTTTTCCCACAATACTACGGTACATGTAGTTGAACTTGAACTTGTTGAATGCCACTAAGGATAACAGGATAATGGTAACAATAGTGATATTTTACCTGACACCCACTTTGCTAGAGTAGTAGGTTATTGATACATATGATATTGGTATGCCACACCACATCAACTGATCAAACAGTCAAAGCTCAGTTTGTCCAAGCTGCCAGATGATCATGTAACTAGACTACCACCTACCATTCAGCCACTCTAGTTTTGTAACCAGTAGTTGGTACCCAGCAAACAAAGACACTAAAAAATACAGGTTCTGGGTTGGAAATACTAAACCTACACCACTGCGTAGAGCGAACTGTTCTAAAGATATCATTCACAAAGTGCCAGTGACGGTAAAGCTGAGCAAAGCTAAAACCTATAGGTAACTAGTTTAAAGCAGCCTGAAAATACTACCTTTTATCGCTTCATCAGCTAAAACTCAGGCATACACTGGTTGTACTGATTCAATTGCCCAAAGTTACAGGTAGACAAATGCTCAGCTCACAGCTTACCAGCGATATCGGTACTTTGTGGTACTGGTACACTATGATCACTTTAACATATGAAAAACTAGACTACCGCCTATAGCATTAGGTTAAAAAATGATACTAAATAGCCTAACTATAATTGTATGCAGCTGAAAATTTTGCAGTTTGCTGACTAGCAATTGCTCTTATTATCAGCTCGACTTGACATCCCCGAAACCTTTGATAACTTTGAAAGAACGAAATTGTTGTTACGTTGTTACGGACTTTCTGAACTCTGTAATACTGATTTTCCGATGGATGATGGAACTTCAATTTTCCGTTTTAACAATACGATCGAAATGATGGGTCGTTATGCTGTAATGCAATAAAGAGATTTATAACAAGTCAACTTTCTGAGCAAACACTGTTACATTTTCAAATTTAAACCCTTTTATATGATTTTTGGTCTACTCAATGCGCTTTTGACACCGCGTATAGTATTGTAGCGCTGCGATCAAAAGAACGCTTGCTGTAGGTAAAGGCCCTTTGTCCTTTCGGTTAGGCTTGTATCTGTAAATTTTCGATTCATGTATGAGCCAAAAAACGTCTGATTATTTCTGTCTTGTGGAAAATTTTTTACTGACGCGATTTACGAAGTGAAGTGCTGCGCGAAGACATGGCTGAGTGAGCAGCGAGTGCAACGAACCGGTACCCTATGTAAACTAGAGAGTGTCTAGACCAGTGCTTCTTAACCTTTTCACTTGCTGGCACCCCATTTGCATCACCAACCAATTCTCGCACCCCCATTTAGAATTGAAAAAAATTGATGAAGACCAAAAAAAATTCATCAAGTCCGCAGATGTCCGATTTTCCACGCGAAACCAAGCATAGAGCAAAAAATCTTCAGATGTCCTATAAAAGACTAGGTCTAATCAACCTCAATGTTCATTTCAACCCCGCACCTCGCACCCCCTAGCAACGTTTCTCGCACCGCCTGGGGGTGCGGGCACCCCTGGTTAAGAACCACTGGTCTAGACGTTGATAAAATGTCCTTAGGTTTGTCGGTTCACTTCAGTTGCCTCTAAAACTTTTGTGGTAATTCGTTTTTTGTTTTCAACATTGTAAAATGTTTGACTCCGACGACCAGGCTATGAATGAAGACGTGATGATGTCTCCGCACATAGATTACTTACAACCAGGCTATGATCATGCAACTAGACTACATGGAATATTATAAGATTATATACATCAGTATCAAATCCACAGCCTTCAACAGGGGTAGAGATTAAATGACTATGTCCCTTCTTATGTCCCTTCTTCTTACCGAAGTAGACTTCATCACACAGACAGTTTCAATGTATGTAAATACTGTAGTAATGTGTCCTTTTTTATGCGCGGTGTTGTGTGATGTGAATAAATGCATCTGTTCTTCTGTACATGAAAAGATCTAACACTAATTGGCGCTGTTATTGTCATACCAACCAGAGGTGTACAACGGAGCCGGATCCGGATTTTAAAAACAGGATAATCCGGCTGTTGCTTCGGATTCGGAGCCGGATCCGGATTGTGATTTTTTGCTTTTTCCGGATCCGGATCAGGATCCGGATTTAATTTTGGATGATAACAAATTCTTTAAAGTTGCTGTTTGCTGGTTTATGGTTGCAGATTTTTCCCTTTCCTGACGTCTTTGCTCCTTTAATCTTTACATTATTTTGTATGCTATTAATCAGCGGAGCGAAACCATTCGTAGTTCGCACTTAAAACGTTCTGAATTTTGTAAACTGAAATCACTGGTCGGTTTGAGATGGTGGGGAACAAAGAACTTGATACTCTACTGAAGAATGAAAAATTGTATGAAAAAGATTGTGTTCGACATAAAAGCAATGTCTGGAAATCTTTTTCCTTGCTCTACTATAAAGATTCCAATAGGTACGCTGAGTATGTTTGGTGCAAAATTTGTTCTTCTTATCTTAAACATCACAAAGCGAATAGTGGGACATCACATTTGCGAATGCATCTAAAAGCTTGTGAAAACCCTAGCAGCTCAAAATCCTCTGATACTGCCAATTCTAAACAAGCAAGTATAACTGAATTTGTTAAACACAAAGCGGACCCTCCCAAACAAGCTGTGAAACAAATGCAAAATGCTGCGGTTAATTTTGTATCCTGGGATATTAGACCTTTAGCCCCTGTTGAAGGAAAAGGCATGGTGGAATTAGTTCAGACTGCCATCGCTATCGGAGCCAAGTATGGCAACATGTCTGCTGAAAAATTACTGCCCAGTAGAAATACTGTTAAAAGGAAATTGGACCAAAAAGCAGCCTTACTAAAAACAAGTATTGTTGGCGATGTGCTAACTGCCATACAGCAAAATGGATTTGTTGCAATTACCACAGATTTGTGGAGTGATCTGAAAATGAGGAACTTCATAAGCTTAACAGTGCATTTTGTTAAAAATCAAAAACTGGAAAAGTTTGTTTTGGCTGTTTACCAATTTGAAGAAGATCAAAAAACTGCCTATAACTTAAAGCAAAGCATTGTCTCAACTTTAACAGATCTTGGCATATCTTCAGATGTGATTCAAAAAAATTTGTATTTTGTGACAGATCAAGGTAGCAACATTAAAGCAGCATTAAGCAACTATCACCGAGAACCATGTGCTTGCCATATGATTGCTACTGTATTGCGACATACATTACAGTTAGACCAATTAAGCTCCCAGATTCTTCCTATGCAAAACGATGATGACCTTATGGAACATTTGAAAGTCTTGAAAAAAAATGTAGTGGCTGCTAAAAGTTTGGCTACATATTTCAAAAAATCTGGTTTAAATAATAAGCTGAGCAGTTCATTAAAACAATCTAATGACACACGATGGAACTCGGTTTTAACTTTGGTGCAATCCATACTTAAGACATACGATGAAATTGAAAAGATCCTCTCTGATATTGGACAAGAAAGAAGGTTGGCAGATATTGATATCACTCTGTTGGGTAACCTTGAACAGTTTTTGCAACCATTTTTTGATGCAACCAAAGCTCTGGAGGGGGATAATTTTCCAACAATACACCATGTTTACCAGTGGTACATTAAGCTTGAAAGGTTTACAACTGTGACATACACTGATTCCTGTTTTGTCAAGTTTTTGAAAAAAAGAGCATCTTGTGCTCTTAATGAAAAGTTTCAAATTACTCCAACCCACAAACTAGCTTTGTTTGTAAACCCAAAATTTAAAAGCATGCGTGCTCTCAAGGAAGATGAAAAAAATGAAATTCTGTGCATTGCCAAACAGTACCTTGTGGAGCTGTTTCCTACTTGTGCAACTGCCTCAGAACAAGGAGCAGTGGATAGTAGCCCTCCTAGTGAAAACTTGTTACTGGATCATGCATATGGTATGCCTGCTGGCCAAAAAAAACGAAAAACAAGCAACATTGATGATGAATTTTTGGATTGGCAAGATAGCTACTGTGACACTGCCAATTGCAAGGTTGATGAAATCACTGAATATGTTGAAGCAGTGTTTGATGATGAGTTGACAAGCAGGTTTTGTGCATCTGATGGAAAATTCAACATTTTAGAGTTTTGGTCATCATCAACAATTAAAGCAAAATTTCCATCACTCAGCAAACTTGCTCTTGGGATTCTCAGTATTCCAGCATCCAGTGCTAGTAGTGAAAGGGTATTTAGTGTTTGTGGGACCACTATTTCAAAACGTAGATCACAACTAAGTGCTTCAACTGTTGACGCACTAATGGTTGTAAATTCTTGCCATGAGTAAATGTTATTAATGCAATGACATGAAACTAGTTTTATGCTCTTTTTTGTTTTTCATGCTATTCAGTGTTTATTCATTTCACATTTTTGTTTTTCACAATTTAGTGAACTAGTGGCTTATCTACTGTTGCAAGTTTGTAAATAGTGTTTCACTGGTTTTTATTTATCACACACTGTTCTTTTTTGTTTTTCATGCTATTCAGTGTTTATTCATTTCACATTTTTTGTTTTTCACAATTTAGTAAACTAGTGGCTTATCTACTGTTGCAAGTTTGTAAATAGTGTTTCACTGATTTCTTATTTATCACAGCTTACCTTTTATATTTTCAGGGTGTTTATTTTCTTTTTTCAGGTTTTATTATTTTTAAAGTTAAATTAATTTAAGAATAAAAATGTAATGATTAAGTTTACTGACAAGTTCTTAAAAGCTTTGCCATTGTAAAAAAAGGTTTGTTTTGACTAACATCTGGTGACTGATTAATGTCTAATGGATTTATGAGATAAGACTGGGGCATGGAAAGGTAATGGTGCAGTACTTCAATTTTCCACAGATCTTGTGATAATTTGTATATAATACCAATTCAGGATTCGGAGCCGGATTCTGTTTCCTGAATTTTTTAGGATTCGGAGTCGGATTCGGATTTTAGCGCTTCGGAGTCGGATTAGGATTCGGATTGAAATTTTTAGACTCCGGACACCTCTGATACCAACTACACTCAAAAAATTACCGAATCCAAGTGGGTAGTCTATACTGCCAACTTTTGTTGCAGTTAACGCAATGCGTTAGCTTTGTTTGTTCATTAAGTTAACGCATTGCGTAAAGTGCACAAAAGTTGAGCAGTATACCGCCCCAAGTCTAGGCTAAGTTTGGTATTGTCAATACCCAGTACCACCGTACCAGTAATTTATTAGCATCTTAGCCAATTTTTGTTGGACATTTACCGGTAGGCCTACCAGCCTACGATCCCAATTACATTAAATTAGAAGGCTGCATTTTATAGTATGTTTTCGGCTAAATTTTACCTTATTTCCACAAAGTAATAGCCAAATGCTTACTTAAACTGACAAACAGCTTAGGCATCGGTAGCCTACAAGACTATCACTAGGTCTTAACGTCTGCTACCCAGTAGGCCTACCCACTACCGGTACCGTACCTACTTGGTGATAGCGCCCTTGTAAATGGCAAACTGTTCGATTCCATATAGTTTAGTTTCAGTGGAGTATTTTAAGATTAGATGCTGTTTTGTTAGCGATGCTATTGTCAGCATAAGCTTATCGACCTGCTGGTACCCACAGCCCAGGACCGGTATGGTATTTCATTGTCAGTTTTTAATATGGTATTGGTACAGTTGTATACTCAAATCTTTGTGCCCAGATATTCTATCGTAACATATTGTAGTGACTAGTGGTGAAGCCTAGTCTAATGCTGTGTTCAAGTAGGCTATGGTAGGCCTTACTGGGTTTACAGGGTTATAGACTAGGTTAGTGTCTTTGGATTGTAGTTTTTGCTCTTGCAGGAGTCTGCCAGTCCACTGATACCTGTAATAGACTGAAGTAGACTTTGTAACCAATATTCCGCCCATGTATGGTGCCGGTAGGCTAGCTACTGGTTATAGATTCACCAGTCAATAACAAGCTCAGTATTGACTATTCAGTATTGGTACAGTATGGTACTGGTAACTTTTTGACGCAGTGATCAGATAGGTTGCTAGTAACTTCGCCACATGGTAAGTTCGCCACAGAAACTTCGTCACATGGTAACTTCGCCACACTTTGAGAAGGTGAAGGGAGATGTAGGGATAGTAGGAAAATGTGTTGGAGTGTGGGGGGAGGAAAGGGAGATGTGGGAAGAGATGTGAGAGGAGGTGTAGGAAAGTGTGATGGGGTGTGGGGGAGGTAAGGGGAAATGTAGGGAAAGGTGAGGGTAGGGAGGAGATGAGGGGAATTAAAAGTGTGTTGGGGCCCCATACCTCAACACATTTCCCTACATCTCCCCCATTCCCCTCCCCACATCCTTTCCCCACACGCCTACACACACACTTCCCCACTCACCCCATACACTCTCCCACACATCTTTCCTTACCCCCCCCCACACCCCAACACATTTCCCTTCAACTCCCCCCACACCCCCCATATTTCTTCTCACAGCTCCCCTGATCTCCTCCTACACCCCAACACACTTCCTTATTCACCCCATGCACTCTCCCACACCTCTCCCCACATCTTACCCCACGTTTCGATTATGTGGCGAAGTTACCATGTGACGATGTTACCTTAATGAAGTTAACTCGAAAAGCCTGATAAAATTTTTTACGGCAACCGGGAATTTACAGTCTTGTTTCATAATAATAATAATAATACAGCCGATCCAGCACAGGGGTGCCACGGAAACAAAGAAAGAAACAGTATGTTGTGATAGCATTAAAGTTACCGTATCATAGAACAAAAAACATCGAAAAGATATCACCATATTACAGCATCCAGTTGGCAGTCGTCCAAAGATGAGGAAAAAAATGAGTGGTCCAAAGGATTTAATAGTATTCCACATGAATCATCAGTTTATCAGATTACATCAGTTTCAAGAGATTATGTAATTTACGTTTAATAAGTTAGCATTAAGATTAACCATTAAATATGAAAAAGAAACCGAGATGATGTTAGCAACATTATTCAGGTTATGAAGTATATACAGCAACACATAAACACTATTATATCCAAGTAGCGAAACAAGAAAGAGAAAAAAAAAATAGTTGTTAAGCATGTTTCGGTGTAGGCAAATAAGCATGTTCGGTAAGTTTCGGTGTAGGCAATGCAAATTTTCGATGTATGAAAGTGTGGCGAAGTTACCATGTGGCGAAGTTACTGGCAACCATCAGATAATGGTCGACTAGTCTATGTTGGAACAATTGCAGCTAGTGAATAGTTTCATTTGGTGTGAAGTAGAGGTGTCCAGGAACCAGATGCCTAGCCAGAGTTAAGCGAGTTCTGCCAGAGCCAGACTGGAGTCAGAGTTTACTGTAACATCAAGACTAGAGTCGGAGCTCAGTTGACTGATTTCTTAGGTCGCTTAAGTTATCATCGAATACTTGTTATGTGAGAAACAGGAGTCAAAGTTCGAGTAGACTAGGAATTTTGATTTCTGACCTTCACATAAGACAGAGTTTGAGTTTGTTCGTTTGGAACAGGTGTCTCAAAAAACAGACTCCGGACACCTCTGCAGTCTGGTTTGAACCCCCATGCCGGTATTTGATAACACATTTTATGTAATCTTTTTATCAATGTTATTAAAACTCGAGGAAAGAAGAGTGTTTTTTGAAATTATACATTGATCAATTCAGGCATAATATTTAATCTAGAATATCGTTATGATGGTATTTTGTTTGCTGATTAAAACCCAACTTGTATTATAACCAAGCCTGAAATTTTGTGATAAACGTAATACTAGAAAACTTAATGAGTATACGATATCACATAGATTCAATTCAAAATAAGATTGCAAACATTTGATGTAGATTTTTGTGTTAACTTGATTAGCGCTTTTGGCTGTGATGCTTTTGGAAGTTGATGGTGCTCCACTAAATGAACGTGTTTTGGGAAATCATAAGCTTGGTGAAACCATTTTCACTCGTTATCGAGAGCATTTGGCAAAAACTGAAGAAAAAAATACCAGAAACAATAATTTGAGTGAACATTCATTGGCTTGTTCTAAAAAAATTGATAATGCGCTTATTTCGTTACCAAGTGCTGTGCCTACTTCTGCTTTTGTGGCTCCTTTTGTCAAATGGAGTAACTACACCAGTTCTGTATCAGCCAAACAAAATCGCAAAGGTTTTCAAACGTCACTCAATGCAGAAAATACTACTTTGCTCAAAGTTACAAAATCAGAGATTTTTCGTTTGCCCAAGAAATTGCATGGGCAGCCAACCACAAATGAAAAAAATAACAGAAGAAAGCAGTTAAATTCTAGTGCAAAAAATGGTCTTCGCAAGAATGGTCAAAATTTTTACGTTAATAACCAAAGCAGAGATTTCAATATCAAGTCCTCAACAAAATCTAAGTATGGAGGAAAGCATTCTCATTCTTCTTGTGGATTTTATAAAAAACAAAGTTATTTTCTCCCATCAGCACCATATGCTAGCAAGCAATATTCTCGTGACATCAAAAAAAGAGAAGACCTTGTCCATACTTCACCAGATAAAACAGACTTTTTTGTTTGTCCTCGTAAGTCTAGATTGAAGTCTTTACTAAAAGAAGACGCTAACGTTACACTCCCACCTTCAATCATCAACTCAATTTCTCCACTAGACGTCTTAAAGACTGAACCAACTGTTGCAAATATAAAAAGGAAAGCATTTACAAGTCACAGCTCAAGAGAAGGTAACAACAATATTTTAAGTTTTTGTTTAGCGTCTTTGGAATATCTTCGTTTTATGCAGTAATGAGCATGTCTTTTGTTTTTATTTGCATATTCATTCTACTATCTCAGGAAAGCGATCAAAGCGCTATAACGAGCTCGCTTAGGAGTTGCCGGCCATCTATCTACCATACCGAGATGGGAGATCCCACTTAGTGCCTTTCGCAACGGCACAACAAATAGGCTTGCTGGCTTGTTTTTCACCCTGCCTCTTTTATGTTGAGTGTCAAGCAGGGAAGCTTTGAATATCGATTTCAAAGTCATTGATTTGATCCGACTTGAAATCAAACCCGAATCTACAGCTCTAGAAACAGACACTCTATCCACTTAGCCGTCTGAGGTGTTAGCATTTACTATAGCAACAAGGCAACATTTGGTGTTGGCATTTGGTAACCCATCACATTCAAGGGCGTCGGCAAAGCATTTTCTACAATCAAGATAATGTAAAAATTGATATCGGTATAGACGTTGTGCACAGAGTAATTTTTTAGCCATAAAAACAGCTTTGCCTTTTCGTTTTTATTTGATTGAGCTTTAATTTAGGCAAAAACAGAAACTTCTGCGAAAAACGTGTTTTCAGCAGCCCTATGGTAAGTAGCTGATGTTGATTAAGAGTGCAGTAAATTACTATCTCACACTTTTTGTGCGTTTGGATCGGGGGATTCTTAACCCGGAGCCATTGGCCTCCTAGGGGTCACGAGACATTAACCAAGGGCCACAAGCACAAAGCTTATTAATCTGTTTACGATAATTAACTACTTAAGACTAGCGGACGGCTGTAGCTACTACGAATGAAATTCGACGGAAAATTTTATTGCTGAGCAGGAGACCACTGGTGTTGAGAGTCTGTGGAAGGGACCACAAACCATGAAAGGTTGAAAACATTGGTTGAGATAGAGACATGAACAAGCAAGTTAATATAAAGCGTTAGCTTTGTCAACCACTATTTGGTCAACAAAATTTGTAGCTCCGTTGAGGTTATCTCCAATAAACGGAAATTAATCTAATCCGTTAAATGCGTTATTTTTGTCTTCAAATGGCATTTATTACATAATAAACTTAAAATTTGGGAATGTTTCTGTCTGCGCAAGCAAATTCTCGCTCCCATACTAGGTTTTTTGCTGCTTTCATCTCACTTTTTAACCTCATTATTAGAATTGTACTTTCTGCATGTTTTTGACATTAGCGTAAGCGATTCGTGGTTGCAAGCATTAACGAAACGTTAACTAAGCGTTCAGTTAATGGACAATTTAACAGAAGTTAATTTACTTCGTTGATTTTAAAAAGCATTTTAACGAATTAATTAAGGAATGAAAAAAAAAGCCTCGTTATTAGCGAATCAACGAAATTGTGCTCACCCATGAAAATAGGATTATCGAAGTTCAAGTGTACTAATATCGAAGTCAAGAATCCAAATCTTCATTATGCTAGCGGTATTACGCCGAAGCGTGTAACGAGTGGCGGGGCCATTTCCGCGGCTTCACGCCTGGGCAATACAGCTCCGCAGAAACATCGCAGCGGTAGCGAGTTGATGGCGGCGCTGTGTCTGCCTTGACCGGCACGGTAATCGAACCCCAGACCTCCCGTGCCGATAGCAGTGTCTTGACCACTGAGCTAACAAACCGGTGTGTATATTTATACCCAAAAATTTAATGAGGACGAACCCCTTAGCTTCTTGGGCCCGCCAATGGTAGAGTTGTAACACAGGTCTCGTGAATTGCAATGCAATTATGTAATGTCCAACACACGGCATAACTTATTTCAAATTTATTACCTCAGACGGCCGAGTGGATTAAGCGTCTGTGTCTGAAGCTGCAAACTCGGGTTTGACTCTGAGTCGGATTAAACCAATGCTTTTAAAACTGTAAACCAATGCTTTAAAAGCGACAATGTGGAGAACAAGCCGGCAAGTTTACTTAACAGCGTTAGGATAGGCGCTTAGCGGGATTCCCCATCTTGGAGTGGTAGACAGGTGGCCGGCAACTCTAATGCAAGCTTGTTGCAGCGCTTTGATCGCTTTCTCGTGACAGGAGGATAAGTATGCAACTAAATATTACGTGAAAGTGGGTAATGGGTGTAACACATTCTAATTTTAGAGTGGTAATCACTTAGGAGATCGGCTGAGTTTAATTCATTTTTATGGAACGGATTATGAAAACAAGGCTCAGCAAAAAATGGAAGAAGAACAGAAAGAAATGGCGTTGCTTCGGAGAGAATTAAAGCGGGTCGAGAAAATGGGAAAAGAGAAGCAAAAACGAGACCAAAGAAAAAGAGTTAGGTTTAACTTTGGTAAAGTTTCGATTGCATTCTTCGTATCATGTATCATTTTTTTATAGTGCTAAACCGTGTCTTCAGTTGGTTCTTGATATTAAGGTTTGATTAATTTTATCTTTTTCTAATCTTTCACCAAGAAACAAAAAAAAACAAAAACGTTCTGCCAAGTTTAATTCGGACTCGCTATGGCCTTATTATGACATTGGGGGAGGGGGGCCTAATTTTTCGGAAGACCCCCATGCTTATTTGTAGCTCTGAACTTTGACGTTAAGAGCAAACTCTTTTTTAAAAGTCGCAATTTATTGGAGAGGCCCGGGGCTACATCCCCTCTTGGCCTTAATCCGGCTTTAGGACCAAGTTTTTCAGTTGAATTTATTATCAAAACCGCTGTCAAAACTCGCCACGCCAATTATAACTAAATCATTGGGAAGTATCTAGCAATAGCACCAAGATATAAAAACAGAGGTAGGGAGGGAATTGAACCAGTAACGTCGCGATCATGCTTCAGTTCTTTTGACAAAAGCAAAGAACTTCATTATTATGCTCCCGTTATTACGCCTAAGCGTGTAACGAACGAGTTGCGGGGGCCATCTCCGTGGCTTTGCGCTTGGGCGACACAGCTCCGAAGAAACATCGCAGCGATTGCGACACTGGGTCCGATATGACCAGTTCGAAAATTGTATCTCAGACCTCCGGCGCCGATAGGAATATAACCTCAACGCCAACCTGTCAGACTTCCCTACCGTAATGAACTACGATCCATGAGATATTACTATCTTTTGTAACTTACTGTCGTGTTTTGCAGATACGTGCCCTCAACCGCTTAATGACTCAGCTAGAACAAGAAAAGTTTGAACGATTTATGACCGATCTTGCCTCTACCAAAGACGATTTATTATGAGCTGCTGAATGTTTTTACCATTTGTAAGCATTTTTCGTAGCAGTAGAACTGCATTGCAGCTGCTCGCAATCGTGGACTCAACGTACTGGTAGTGGTTATTTGACCGTAGCTGCAGGTTGATTTTCTTGCCATTTCTACTGCTGTACAAATATGACACTGCTGAAGCACAATTACATATTGTAGACTAGCTTTTTTTTTTCGCAATTCATATTACACTGTCTGATATTGACGTAGTTTTAACATATACATTGGAAAAGCTTTCTCGAAAGATATTTCATTTAAATACGTTTAGATAAACGACTTGACAAAGGTTCGTATTTTACCTGATGTAGGAATATATCACAAACTTTTTACTGTCTTTTGTGGTCTGACGTAGTGATTCACAGCGTCATTTTACGACCATGATCGCATGGTTGATGGTTCAATTCCCACCCAAGCTTTGTTGTTGCGTCCTTGAATAAGATGCATCACGATAATTATCTTTGCTTGGTGGAATCTAACAAGCAGCAAACAAACGAAGTCGGGAACAGAAATGAGCCTGAAAACTCGGTAACGAAGGCAACTCCTAAGCCATGGGGCGCCGTTTGGAAAAAAACGATTTTGTGACCCCTGTTTTTCGGGCTTATTTTGACTATAATTAGTCCGATATATACATCGGAAATATCCGACTTAAATATCGGTCAAATTGTGCTCGAAGTCGGACCAAAAAACACACGCAAAACAAGTCGGATATTTGATCATATTTCCGACTTATATATCGGACAAAGTATGGTTTAAATAAGCTCAAAAAACATGGTTCACAAAACGTGTAGTTTTTTTCCAAACGGCGAATTTGTCCGACATATAAGTCGGAAATATCCGACTTGTTTTGCGTGTGTTTTTTGGTCCGACTTAGAGCACAATTTGTCCGATATACAAGTCGGATATTTCCGATGTATATATCGGACTAATTATAGTCCAAATAAGCTCGAAAAACAAGGGTCACAAAATCGTTTTTTTCTAAACGGCGTGTGGCGCGCCGTTTGGAAAAAACGATTTTGTCCGACTTATTTTGCGCGTGTATTTTGGTCCGACTTAGGGTACATTTTGTCCGATATATAAGTAGGACATTTCCAATATACATATCGGACAAACTATGGTCTAAATAAGCTCAAAAAAGATGGTTCACAATACGAATAGTTTTTTCCAAACGGCGCCCCATACTAAGCGAGTCTGAATTCGTCCTACTTCCTCATGACAAGAGGATCAACATAAAGAAATCAGCAATCATGATCTGATCAGGCTATAGCTACTCTTCAGTTATAGAATGCTTAGCTGATGCATTACAAGATTTGAAAAATCTCGTGAAAATGCAATTGCAACAAGCCAGCCCAATTCGTCAGCAGCACCTTCATTTACTAGTAACACATTCAGGTTGTAGCAAGATAAAAAAGCGTAAGCAATAAACATGCAAGAAAAGGCAGATACGGCCGCAATATTATAGATAAGCCTACTAATAATATAACATAAAGGCTGAACGTTTGAATAACCACAACGCCGTTACGAAAAAATTAAACTTACGTTAAAAGCATTCAAATAAAATCAGAGACCGCCCTGAAAAAAGCACTAACTTAAATTTTACAGCACATTTACCCCCAGAACTTAAAAATGCGCCTACAAGCAATGCCGCACCCTTAAGATTCTCTTGAGCAGTGACGATAACGATATAGTAGCAGTGACAATTCCACCTTAACAGTTTAATTGCCAGTAATTTTCGATACAATTGCCGTCAATACATCAACAGAATGATCGTCAGTTAATACAATATCCCAAGCATCCATGAATTCTGAAAGTGATTTGGGATTCTGAAAAAATACGTAAACCAGCTATTGAGAAAATAGTGATTTGAAAAACTTTTTTCGGAAGCATTCATTCAGCATTTTGAAGCAGGAAAATTTCGATAAGTTTATTCAAGTATCGGTAAACTTCGAGAAAAACTAGCATGAAGTATTCAAATCTCACATCGGCACGTTAGCGTAGTGAGAGACATTGCTATTGGTGCGGTAACTTGTGTTCAATTCCTAGGCCAATCAGAATGGACACAGTGTCACCAACAGCTCGCCACCGCCGTAACGTTTTTTCAAAGCAGTGTGGCCCAGGCGCTAAGCTGCGGAGATGGGCCCCGCTACACGTTTCGGTGTAATACCGCCAGTATAGTGAAGGTTAGATTTATTTAATTGACATCAACTCACCGCATCGTTTAAATACCCCACTTTTAAAAGCGTGTTGATATTATCCACACCGTCCGCCATGTGTAAATCTCCCATCATATCTCCAACCAATATTATATTATGACGATGACTTATTTCTTCGAAGTAAGCAGAATGCTCCATAGCTCCTTCGTTTTTATTAAAAGTATGGATTAGTTGACCTTGGAATCCATTCATACAACCCTAAACAATAATTAATCGATTATTACTTGGACTTACTTTCCAGTCAACAGCTCAAATGGCCGAGTGATAAGAGCGTTTTCCTCTGGAGCTGTAGACGAGGGTTTGATTCCGAGTCGGGTCAGGTAGAGTGAAAAACAAGCCGGCAAGTTCACTAGTCGTGCTATTGCGAAGGGCACTTAGCGGGATTTCACCCATCTTAAGAGTGGCAGACAGATGACCGGCAACTCATAAGCGAGCTCGTTAAAGTGCTTTGATCGCTTTCTCGTGATACGAAAGGTACTTCAGTTTTACTATCTTATCACGAGAAACCAAAAAGCAAACGCACAAGCCGATTTACGGTAAGCAGCTAGTTATTTTAAATCAACAGATAAATTGCTATCGTTGCTAATTAAAAATTCACGAAGCACTGATAACTATCGTGAAGCATTGTATCCAAACACATAACAAAGCATCGGCGAAAATTAAACCGCAACATTGCAATTGCGGTTGTAAAACGACGCTTCAACTCTTCTAGCTGTCATGAAAACAAGCCAACAGCTGGCTGCTTCAAAAATGAGCGTGACAATTTTTGTACGATCGCAGCCAACGGTGTACTCACTACGAGGCCGAAGATTCAACCTTCGCACGTCGTCACCCAGTCTAGATTATATTTGTATATAGTTGCACATTTATTCCCCTATTACGAGAAAGCGATCAAAGCGCCATAACGAGCTCGCTTAGGAGTTGCCGGCCACCTGTCAACCACGCCAAGATGGGGTAATCTTACTAAGTGCCTTTCCCATCGGCACACTAAATAAACTTGCCAGCTCGTTCTCCACATTGCCCTTTCAATGCTGAGCGTCAAGCGAGGAAGATGTGAATACCGATTTTTGAGTCATTGGTTTGACCGGACTAGGAATCAAACCAAAGTCTACAGTCCAGAGGTGGACAATTTTACCACTAGGCCATCTGAGCTGTTATTAGAAGCGAGCTTCGCTGTTAAAACCACCATCTGATGATGCGGTCATCCAAGAATGTGCAACTCCAGTTAGTTGTACAAAAAGCACACAGAAATAACGCGATTGCGAAAATAACATAAAAACACTCACTGATTCGTCAAACTTCATAAAATTCGAAACAATTTTCATATTTCCGTAAAATTTTGACCGCTGTTGAATTACTTCTTCAATAATATCACCAAGACCAGCCGAAAATATTAATAAAGGTATAGAATGTTGATGGAGAAGGGCGAAAAATGCGTTGCAGCCATCCCTAAATGTTTTTGAATAACAATGAGCATTCTGGCTATGAAATCTGCCGGTTAGAGTAGTGGTTAAAACCGTTAAAAGCATCGCTATCACAGAGGGAGATCGTGAGTTCAACTCCCGGGCCGGTCAAATTGGATATGGTGTCGCCGATAGCTCGCCGCCGCTCCGATGTTTCTGCGTTGTCCAGGCGTTGCACCGCGAAGATGCCGCCCCACCCCCCCACTTGTCACACGCTTCGGCGTAATACTACGAGTATAATGAAGATTCGATTTCTTTTATTTAATTCTGGCTTTGAAACAAGAAACTTAAGTTCGAATACAAGGTCGTTCTATCTAATCATTTAACTGTAATTCCGCTGTTAACAACAATTACAACTTTAGTCTCCATGAAGCTATGCCGTATACACTTGAAGTTGCAGAGTAAGCAAAGCTTCAGAATAACTTTACATCTACCAAGAGTAGACTTCAAACACAGCTAACGGTTAGGGTTTGATTCCCAGCCCGGTAAAATCGACACAGTGTCGCTAGCGACTCGCCACCGTTGCGACGTTGCTTCCGAGCTGTGTTGTCCAGGTGCAAAGCTGAAGAGATGGGCCCCGCCACTCGTTACAAGACTTCAGCGTAATACGTATTGTGAGCATAACGAAGACCTTTTATTGCAACAAAGTTGTTGACTTACTTTAAAGTGACTGGGGCTTTGGAAACAGCATTTTTGATGTCGCTCTTACGAATTTCTGCATTCCCCATTGCTTCATGAGCTTTACCCCACCTAAAATATGATAAACGATTTCATTTTTTTGCCACAAAACGAAGCAAGGGACAAAGACGAAAACTGATAAGATTTGCCTGCCTACTGTTACAGTCTAGAATGAGTCTAGCCTGGATTGGCTGTGCGTAGCAAAGCTGACGAGTCTTTTTTATAGAAGAAACATTAAGCTGACCCTTGCAACGTTTTCATCTAAATCCAAAAAAATTCTGATTACGGAATACTAAAGTTTCCAAAGCTCGAATCAAAACGCGAAACACAACACATAGAACTGATTTCTTTCGCTTATCGATGACATGTTGCTTATGTTCTTTATTATACCCTTCCATTGACGAGCTAGCTAATTTGCAGCATTTTATCAGTGAATGAAAAACTTATGTCTTTGTATTCACTTGCATATTTATCCTCCTATAACGAGAAAGCGATCAAAGCGCTATAACAAGCTTGCTTAGGAGTTACCGGTCATCTGTCTACCACACCAAGACGGGGGAATCCTGCCAAGTGCCTTTCCCAACCTCACAACAAGTAAATTTGCCAACTTATTCTTCACACTATTCCTTTAATGCTGAGCGTTAAGCAGGAAAGTTGTAAATACCAATTTGAAAGTCATTGTTTTGACCCGATCTAGAATCAAACTAGAGTCTACTACTCCTGAGGCAGACGCTCCACTCGGCCATCTAAGCTGCCAAAAGCTTTTCAATGAAGTCACCAAAATGCATTAATAAAAAAAAAATACAACTTCTTACCACTCCAACATGTAAGGTATTTTATCTTCCACAGACATATTCGGATCTATTTCGATGGCACGATATTTCTTCACGATCATTGCATGTTTTACTTTACTTTCCGGAGTCATATGAATATAATCCTCTAAAATTCCTAAAACAAAACATTAGCAACTTGTTTTGTGTACAAACATTTTTGAGTGAATTCACTTCTTTTTGTTATTGACTTTTTTATCGTAAAAAAAGTATGATACATAAAAAAATTATGAATTAGCCATGCAAGACTAGGCTCAACAACACCACAGCACAGTGGAAAGACAGTACCAAAGATGCCTGGATGCAGTCTCTTGGGTAAAACACCGACTATCATATTGTATTGAATAGTATTTTACAACTCAGGATACTTTCAAACTGGCAGTGACCATTTGTTAGGGCAGGTAAAAATAAGCACACTGTATATTTTACTTACCCTTCATGCTCCCCTCGGTTGTACAAGAGCGTAACGAAGTAATAAAATAGGCCAAAGACACAAATTTACAGGCCCATAAGGAGTGTCACTTAGTTTCAAATTATCGCACAAAAAATTTAACAGTGTTCTGAAAGAGACTGCACACAGAGCTGATACTTTTCGAGGCAAAAGCCACCACAATGTGTCAAATGTGATTGGCTCTAGCTGTGAATCAAATCATCACAAAGGACCGGAACCTATATCACTATATATGGTATTAGTGGGCCACATCACTGGCTAATTCAAGAATCATAGCTAGAACAACTTACATCAACGCTTTTAAAATGTATGAATCACCAGAACTTACCATGACTGCTAGGACATTTTTGATTGCCGTGAGAATGCCGGCTTAGAGTCATGTCATAATCGCTAATAATCTAAAAGAAATACATGTTCAAAAGCGGGCCTACTCAATTATCAAACTATTAAAATACAGCACATTTACGAAACTAAGTATGGTAGTCGGCCAATTGATGATTGCAGGCTATGGCAAACCTAAATGAGGAGAAACCAAAAGAAGATAAAGAGAATACGATTTTACATCAAGATGGAATGTACGAAGGATTTACTGTAATTAGGGCAGTGAATCAATCAAAGTTATTCATCGCGCAAAACATATTATACCAACACAGTTACAAACTTGTAGCTAAATATGAGCAATAATAATTATGATTACCTGTAAAATCTAAAATAAAAGTTGCAACATAAGCCAATCAAAAAATCTAATCTTTATCATATTAGTGGCATTATGTGAAACCCACCTCTGCCATTTAGCGCCTGGGCAACACAGCCCCACAGACTGACAGAAACATCACAGCTAAGGTGAGTCATTACAAGCACTGTGCCTGATCCAAGTAGCCCAGAAATTAAACCCATAAGCTCCTGCAATGTTTTTACAGAGCACTTATAACATCTGACACATCTAAGCAGAAACTGTAAAACACTACAACCCCTCTCCAGAAGGAAGGCAATACCAGTCTTTGGCTATAATCTTTGTCAGCAATTCATACAGACAATAAGAGAATAAAACATGTACCGATACCTGCAAAGAAGATGCTCCTCCAGACAATAGCTTTCTCAGTTTTTCTTGAACTTCACTTTTATTTTTAATGTGCACATGGGCTTGATCAAACTCCTCCAACTGAAATATCACAAAATGCATTATAAAATAATAATGATAGAATACACCAGTATCAAACCTTGCTATCAACTAATGAGCAAACAAAACAGTTTGGCTTACCACATTTCCATTTGAAACAGCCATTTTTTTCACAGCTTTTTAGGCAGTCTGCAGATACCGGTAATAATAAGTAACGATACTAGTCTAGACTACAGGCTGACAGATGCAATATTGGTGATTTCTGCAAATAATATGGATTGTCACAATTCACCAGTATACAACCAGTCTTGATAGTCTAACAACAACTTTCAAAGTTCTAAAAGCTTAAAGGTGTAAAATATTGGTAGTCTAGCTCATAAAATAGGCAGTGGCTATTTGTACGGGCCTGTGCAAATAAGCGCTTAGTTGATTCTATTATCGCTTCACGATAACCATGATCCGCAGAGCATGACCAAGTAATAAAATAAACAAAAACCTTATTTGTACAAATCTGTAAGAATAGCCACTTCGCATAAATAATCTGAGCAATGTTCAGTTCACTAGCACAATAACAGACAGACAGATGGCATGCTACAGAGTACTGAGTACCAACTACATACCGGTACTGACTGCAAACCAGTCATACACTGGAGGGGTATGCAAGGCACAAAACTTGCTCGGCTATGTATCGGTAATCAGCATCTTACAGGCAGACAGCCTCTACATCGAGGTTACCAGTACCAATACGGGTACCGCTTCTACTCATCTGCCCATGGTCATGGCAGATAGGTTGACTAGAGGTTGCTGAAGCTGTACAAGCAATTTATTCTAACTGGGCTCGCGAAGTAAACTAACTTACCAATAACAAGTAACAACTAAACTGATCTTCAGAGCTGAAAGTTTTTGTGATTTCGAGTAAACATTGCAGTAGACGACTATTGCTGTCTCTGCCTGCGATCACGCTGCGATTCTAACTGATGCAAGTGCTGCAGCAGCACTCTTCACTTATCATGACTAGTCACCGAAAACCGGTTCTGCAACGGGGTAAAGCCCGCCTCGAATTGGGTTGTTTCGGCTAGAATTCTGACTAAACCAGGGATGTCCTACCTTTTTAATTGAATGGGCCGCATTGCGAACTAAAATTTTACCTGGGATGCAAAACCACCAGAATCTCAGACCTCCTGTTGCAAAATTTCGGTGAAGAACAAAAAAAAAATAAAGCTCTTCACGTCCCCAGATGTCCTGTTTTCTCAGAAAATATTTTAAGTGAAGAGCAAAATATAAAAAAAATCCATGGGCTAAATCATCTGTCATTATTAACGAATTTAGTGTTTTAATTCAGGGTTCGGGATCAAGATTCGACTTGAAAAAGTTTGAAGCTGCAGTTTATTGTCGGCAGCGTCGTGCAGTGGTTTGAAGAGTCGTTTTTACGACAAGCATGATCGCAAGGTTAATGATTCAACTCCGGGACTCCCAACCTAGTCTCGTTGGTGCGTCCTTGGATAAGATGCTTCACGATGATTACCTCTGCTTGGCTGAATCTGGCAAGCAGCAAATTAAAAAAGTCAGAAGAAAAAATTCAACCGGAAATCTTGGAAACAAAAGGCAACTCCTAAGCGAGTCTGGTTTCGTCCAAAGTCCGTATAACTTCGTATAAGTTGCGCGGACAGGAATGGAGCAGAGACAATGGGGCAAAAAATGTGTCCAAAAAGACAATCGCCTGCCTATCGTTTATAATGTAAAAACGTTTGAAAGTGTTAGCCTACAAAAAAGGTCATAACTTTAGTTACGTTCGTTCAATTTTAAAAATTTCAACTGCATCGTAAAGCTCCTGATTTTAGCTATCGTTTAAAACAAATTTCAAGAAAATTGATGGTGTTTTAAGCACTCTAAATGGCTAATAATTTGGACATACTTAAAAATTTTGGAAGCAATTTTTACGCTAGCAGCATTTCTTGCTGTTTTAAATGCATAAATATAGCACAGATTTGCAAAAAGTAAAAGTTATTGTTTGATTTAAGTTAACTAGGTTCAATTACAAAAATTTGAACTTCAATATGAAAGTCGCCTAGCTATTGATCGTAGTTTTCCAAGCTTTCAAAGATTTGTTGCAAGAAAATGATTGCGTAAATTGTTTTAAACCTCATGTAAAAGTAGGTTTCACTATTCGAGCGTAGAACTAGGTTTTGCAACCATGGTAGATTCACCAGATTGGAGTGAGGTTGTTAACTTCTGTCATGATTCACCCTTGGACCATGTGTAAAACGAGCCTCTAGTTAATTTTATTCTGGCCCACAATATTTGATTTTAAAAGCCCGAGGTTTGAAATTCAAGAAGCTGCGGCCGTGAAACGACGTATACCTATGTTAATGGATATGAAACAGTAAAATCGAAAAGTAAAATAGATACCGGTATATTTTTCCCGCTTAAATTTTGCTTATTGAATTTTTCGTTTAACAAATGGTCCAAAGCCCGAGGGTGAAGCACGACAGAAGTTAACAACCACACTACCAACCTAACACGGTTGTAAAAATTTAATTCTATATAGTGAAGCCTTATTTTACATGAGGTTTAAAACAATTTATGCAATCATTTTCTAGCGAAAAAGTTTTAAGGGTTTGAAAAACCACGACCAATAGCTACGCTAATTTCATAGTGAAGTTTAAATTTTTGTGATTGAACCTATTTAATTTGAATCAGATTAACTCTTTGCAAATCTGCCCTACATTTATGTTTTAAAATGACAAGAAATGCTACTAGTCAAAAATCCGCTACAAAAATTTTTATCTCTGTTTAAATTATTTACAATGTAGAGTGCTTAAAACACAACCAATTTTCTTGAAATTTGTTTTAAACGATAGCGTAAGTCAAGAGCTTCATGATGCAGTTAAAATTTTTAAAATTCAACAAGCATAACCGAAGTTATGACCTTTTTTGTAACACTTTCAAGCGTTTTTACATTACGAAAGATAGGCAGGCGATTGTCTTTTTGGACACATTTTTGCTCCATTGTCGCTTAACAATGTAATGAATGATTCGCTCAACTTATACGTGAGTTATACGGACTTTGGTTTCGTCCTACGCATTGCGCTTCCGCCGCTTTCTCGTGATAGGAGAATAAAGATGAAGAAATCAATCAATCAATCTATGCGGGATAGATTAAACACTTAGGCTAGGCCTATAACATATATAGGCAAAATGACGTCCTTTTTTATCGGCTCTATGTAACGACTCCTGTGGTATGAGCTATATGGCTCCCATATTCTATATACGCCAGTGTTATTGAAATAAGACAAACAAAAAATTTATTTAAAGGGCAAAAAACTTTTGCGAGTCGCTTTTAACAAACGTGATACTGCGTTTTTAAAAGTTAAACAATAGGCTTACAGTTGAACGCACAGGTTGAACGTATAGCATTGGCAAACACGTAGCCTACGTCACACTAAAATTACACAGCAGGCCTACTATAATTCACCTGCCTGCAAATAGCTTACTCTCAAACAAGCTTTCTCAAAAACGCGAGAGGCCATCCCAAGCGAAACAAACTACGGCACTCGGAGAAAAAGAGAAAAGTGCAGATTAGTCGGACAACAATCGATCAATCAATCACAACATTCTCAACGTGCTTAGTGCATTCTCCTTCAAGAAAGCTTAAGATTTAATCTGAATTCAGATCTTGTTTCAGTTTGAATAATACGACATTTTGCTCCTGATGATTGCCTTAAGGCGCGTGAAACCATTTGTAGTAGGCTATAGGCCTACATGATACACTGCCTAAAAATAATGGTCCATTTGCAGTCTCTATGATGATCTTTTTCGAATATAGGAATCTTCATATTTTGGATTTGGTTGAATGTCGGATTTTTTACACATATTCAGAATGCGCGTACGATTCACCAGTTGAAGTTGAAACGGATTTTTTGAAGTCTCGTTTTTTCGATCGCGTTTTGTTTTTTCTCTTTTCTGAGGATTTTTGTCTTTCATAAGAATCGAGTCTTGCTTTTAACCTTTCAAATCTCTGCGATTTATAGTTGTCGAGAAGTTTATTTGTTATGTCATCTTTTGAGAGTTTTTTTTCATAAAATTTTGAATTGTAAAAATAAGCGGTCATGCTATCTTCGTCATCATCTTTCTTGCGAGGACCAGGACGACAAACACAGGCAAAAAATGCCAGAATACAGACAAAACTTGTTATGTATCCAAGGTACACACACCCACCGAGTTCCCACTGGATAAAATTGTCTCGAGTTTCCAATTTAAAGAAATCATTGTAAACTATTATTGTGTACCATAACACAGACGCGAAAGTAAGAATACCTGAAATACAAACTTATTGTTAGCACTTAAGGTACGAACTCAAAACTTAAGATTTCTTAAAACCGATCAAAAGCCATTAAGCCATGAAAGCTTTCGCTATGTAGCGTGATAGAATGGATTAAAATTCTGCGAAATTCAGATTTTTTATTTTTGCTTGGCCTAACCGCCTAATAGGTCTTGTAGACCTCCGGGGATCTCTCATTAAAACCCGGGGATCTCTCATTAAAACCCGGGGATTCGCAGGAGAATCACTAAACTGTATTCAATGTAGGCTTACACCTCTTTTCCAGGTTGCACGGAGTAGGGTTTCCCCAAACCAATATCTTTATGCCTAGAGGTATCACGGGTTGAAAAGACTAGGAACTGCTGTCTTTGATCATGTCCAGTTGTTTACAGAGAGTAACTGATTGTTTATTTACATGCGGGCTCAATAAATAAACATTACCGGATAAAAGGAATCCGACTCCGCTTGCGAACATAATTTTACGCTTTACGTCGCGTTTTTCCTCCAGGATTCTCGTGCATTCGCTTCCAAGGAAAATCATAATGCAGGAAAGCGAGGATAGAATAATAGCGGTGATCATGAAACCACGAATGGAGAGGCGGAAAGCTGTACAATAAACAAGTTGTATTGGTAGTCAATTGTCATTATTAAGTTACGTCATTTTGGGTTCAATTGCGTCATCATTCGCTGTCAATTTTCATGTCACTATTTTCCTATCTAGCACCAAAGCCTATTTTAAGTTAGGTTTTAGAGGTCTTCATTACTTCACGTTGATTGATTTAATAACCGCATTTTGATTACAATATCACATCTGAAAAACAGTTGAAAACACTTGGACGGACGTTTCAGCTCACTTCTGTTGTCATCGTCAACGCCAGTGTTTTTTTAAGGTGTTTTGAATAACCGAAATGGCCTCTCAAAATTGTCCGGTGGTCCCTCAAAATCTGCAGATTTTCGTTGAAACCGTTGCTGACTGCAGCTTCATTTACAAATTTAAAAATTGGAAGTCTTTCAAAATTGCTCAGTGCTCCTCAAGCCCAACCTTAAAAAAAATCTGGGCAACGATGCAACGATATTAAGCCAAGCTGCGCTGCGTCTTATGCCATCATGCCATGGTACGAAAGGTATTGTGTCTGCATAATTGATAATTATGATTTAATATTTATGCATAAAATATATTAATTAATAATTATGATTAATAACTATGCATAAAATGTAAAAAAGTGTCACAAGCTTTTACAGTATGAAATGTTACTACACTCAATTTTTTAATTTCGTGAGGTCTAGTGAGTTGGATTTACACTTCGTTAGGTCTGGTAAGCACAGATTTATTACTATGCCTTGTATTCCATTGCAACTTTAAGTGTTAAATGATCTTTGAAATTTATTGAACAATGAATTTAATATTACTAGACCTATAATAGAAAATCGGTCACCAAATGAAATTAAAAACCCCCAACAGGCTGTTTCGCCGTGAGGCTCTTCAGTGGGGACGCTAAAACCTATAAATGGTAAAACCTTATTCAAATAGAATTTCATTTGTTGACCGATTTTCTGTTTATGCTCTGGCGTGTGCCATTGAGCTCTCTGTTTGGTGCAACGGTCAAACCACGTTTAGGCCTATAATAAATAAATGTCAGAATAAAAAAACATAAAAAACTATCTTAAGAAAACATTTGAATAACGATTGATCAAATTAAAGTTTAGACATATGATCTTTCAGATTGTTGAGCGCTTTTTGCTTGTGCAAAAAAATTAAGTAGTCTAGTGTGTATTTTGGCATTTCTTGTAGTAAATTAATGTGCTTCCACAAATTAAAAAAAAAATTCAAAACTAACTGTATGCTAAAAATTGCTTTGAAAAAGAATTTGTAAATCTTTCTCACCTGCCATTAAAAACATTGAATTCATTCCTTGGCACTGCGATTGACCCGATACGTACTGCAAGCACTCCGAAAATAAGCTCCTCCACGCCCAAATAGGGCCCAAAACCAACTTACTGGTGGGGCCACTGATCGACCACTGGTTCCAGAATGTGGTTGTGGCCACCAAGGAAGTGGCAATAACCCCCAATAGTAAAGCTGGCATTTGAGCATACATTTTTAGTCGATTTAAGACAAGCTCATTGGCTACTGCACAACACAAAATTTGAGTCAAAATAAATGAAAAACTTGATGCACCGGCCTAAAAATTTGAGAAAAAAGATGATTTTTTAATTTATTTTGTCGATTGGTTTCGGAAAAACCAACGATCGCGTTAAGATATTTTTCGCCGTCAAAAAAATCCGACTTCGAGGAAAATCAAATATCAAGTCAATGTAGTTTTGTTTCTGTCAATCAATGGATTAAGTTGTCGTAATAACTCAAAACTTGGCATCAATAATTTTAAAGACTTGCCTCTCAATCAAAATGCTGGAAGTTTAATTAGTGAAAGGTTTTTGCTTATGGAACCATGATTATGCATCGAAAATGAAAATTCTTGAGTAATTCGAAGCGTTTGACAAAGGTCATACAAAAAATTTCAGATTTAATCTCGTTTCAAAAAATAAAAATTAAATCTTCATTATATTCGCGATATCACGCCGAAGCGTGCAACGAGTGGTGAGGTCCATCTCCGCGGTTTAGTGCCTGCACAACACATGTCCGAAAAACTTCGCAGTGGTAGCGAACCGTTGTTGACCCTGCATCTGATTTGTCCGACCCGTGAATCGAACTCTAGACCTCCCGCGCTAATGAGGATGTCTTCAACCACTAATATCATTTATACTGTTTTAATACGAATCCCCAATAAGACTTCTAACAGAAATACTAATAATAAGAATGCGAGTACAAGTAAAAATATCGCCAGGTAAAAAATACTCATTCACTGCAATATTGAGCTGTTCGTTTTTGGCTTATCAACTACGCGGAGTCTTTCTTTTCCTAGACTCTTTTGCAAGTCTTACACTTTACCGTGCAGTCTATTGAGTTGTCCAGGCGCTAAGTCGCGGAGATAGACCCCGTCATTCGTTACACGCTTCGACGTAATACCCAGAGGTGGGCATTCCGCAATTTGAAGCGCAAAGCGCTAGTTGCGCAACTTCCGCACGTGCGGAAGTTGCGAAGCGCTTTAACAAATTATTTTTAGCCATTGCGCAAGTTGCGCTGCGCTTCAAGGAAAATAAATCCTTCTTGCGCTTTATTGCGTTGCGAACTGAAAAAATATATAATAGTGTGCGCATTATTGCGCTGCGAACTGAAAAGAATCTGGTTGCGTGCGCTTTGTTACGTTGCACACTTTCGGAAGTTGAAATACCGCGTTGCGCTTTGTCGTATTAATTAAAGCGCAATGTGCTGGAGTAAGCAGTTTTTTGTAACTGTTTTTAATAGAATAGCAGTTTGTTCCTTGATGCGTACAACAGGCCTATAGGTCAATTTATTGTAGCAGAAATGTTCAGCTCATCAGAAATGTGGTACACTAAAGTCTTTTGCTTTTTAAAATAATTGCAAGTGCTTAAAGAGATCATTGAGTGTTGAATAAATCGTATTTACTTGTTGTTGTGAAGAACTTCGCCGCGTATGCAAATTATGATTTACCGCGATGAGGTGCTTTTAACGGCACGCGACAATGCAACGTGGCGCAGTGGTTTGGAGCGCCGTTTTTACGACGACCATGATCGCAAGGTTGATGGTTCAACTCCCAACCTAGTCTCGTTCTTGCGTCCTTGGATAAGATGCTTCACGCTGATTATCTCTGCTTGGTGAAATCTGGCAAGCGGCAAATTAAATGAGACAGAAGCAAAATTCAACCGGAAAACTCGGAAACAAAGGCAACTCCTAAGCGAGTCTGGATTCGTCCCAAGCAGCGCCTCCTTCGTTTTCTCGTGATAAGAGGATGAAGATGAAGAAAGCAATCATCAGCAACGCATCATTTTTCGCTTCTTATTTAATTTTCCTGTTCATTGACCACGCAAAATCCTGTTACAGTCACTTGCATTAAAATCGTTGTCGCGTTGTAGACAATTAACTGCGTGCTGTTAAAAGCACCTATAAAAATAACTCAAGAAAAAATTGCATTGCTTATACATCTACTCGTTGCGCTTTATTAAATTTTTCATTGCGAAAGTTGCGTTGCGCTTTTTCTTTTGTATAAACCTCGTTGTGGAAGTTGCGTTGCGCTTTAATGCAAAAAAATTATTGATTGCGGAAGTTGCGTTGCGCTTTAATGCGAAAAAATAATTGATTGCGAAAGTTGCGTTGCGCTTCAGTCAATTTAAAAATTAGGTTGCGCTAGTTGCGTTGCGTTTCATGACGTAACAGAACTTTTGCGCTTTGTTGCGCTGCGCTTCAACCAATTTTTAAAAAATGCCCACCTCTGGTAATACCAGAGTATAATAAAGATACTTAGATTTTAGAATTTTTTCCTATATCTGTTTTGGTTTTTGAAAACTTCGTCTTTCTTTAATGCTTCCGAACTGTATTTTCAAGAATAAAACATCGATTAATTGATTGATATTAATGGATATATTTTTCTGACTTGCAGTTTGTGAGTCACACTGAATGTGTAAACTTTATTCTTGGTTAAAAGTCATCTTGTGTTTGAAAGTCACCTTTGATTGACAAGAATCCAAGCAGCAAAAGACTATTTGCAAAGACTATTTGCGAAAGAACCTATTTGCAAACCATTCGCCATAATTTGACACAGATTTGCAAAGAATATAACTTATCATTTGTGCCGCTTTCTCATTGCATGAATTAAAGCACAAAGACTAATTTAGGTGATATTACGACGCAGTACTCTTATGTCAGTGGCGTACAGAGACCAATATAAAAAAAAACGTCACTCTCGATGCGGTAAGGAGTCTTGTTTGTTAGTTTACTTGCGTATTCATCCCCCTATCACGAGAAAGCGATTAAAGCGCTATAACGAGCTCGCTTACGAGTTGCCCGCCATCTGTCTACCACACTATATAAGATTGGGGAATCCCGCTAAGTGCTTTTTCAACGCCACAACAAGTGAACTTGCCGGCTTGTTCTCCACACTGTTCCTTCAATGCTGAGCTTCAAGCAGGAAAGCTGTGAATATCAATTCCATAGTCATTCGTTGACCGGACTCGGAATCGAAACCGAGTCTACAGCTCCAGAAGCAGACGCTCGATTCACTTGGTCATCTGAGCAAAGTCTTGAGGCTCGATTCCTAGCCCGGTCAAATTGGGCACAGTGCAGTCAACGGCTCGCCTGGGCAACACAGCTGCGAAAAAACGTCACAGCGATGGCGAGCCGTTGGCGATTCTGTTTGATTTGACCGATCCGGGAATCAAGCCCCACACCTCCCGCGACGATAGCGATGTCGTTAACCACTACACCAGCCGGAATTCCACACAGACTGATCAATTAATTTATAAAATGAGTTTATTTCAAAGAACAAAGGTCACAGATTTTATTGAACCATATTCACAGCTAATATATATGTTTGCACAAAAGTGTATTCCAGTCAAGCCGAATGCAAAACATGCTTACAAATCAACAGGAAATATAAATTTAACGTGTATCTTGCAAAAACGCATGATTATCTTTTATGTGTATTCTCCTGCCACAAGAAAGATTCAACGTAGCAAAATTGTGAGACTCATTTTTTGGTGAAATCAAGCCTTCGTTCTCCAGAAAAAGAAGCGCTTTTAGGCTAGTCAAAAGCAGTATAAACAGAGTAAGCCTACCCATAATCTTTTTTCCAGGATCAAAAATATAGTTCCCATTTTGGGGTTGTATGAAGCAGTAAGATGCATTGACCGACAAGAGACGCGCAGCAACCCAGATGGCCGAGTGGTAAGAGCGTCTGGTTCTGGAGCCGTAGACTCTGGTCATACCAAGGGCTTCAGAATTGGTATTCACAGCTTACCTACTTGACGACCAGCACGAAAAGGACTGTATGTGTGATATTCAAAGTTTTTGACTTGATACTCAAAATGTCAATATTCTTGTTCCACGCTAAGGTCTATCATTGCAGTATCAAACTTGTGTAAGTCAAATTGCATTCACAAAAATTTCACACATATTCAGCGATGGCTGGTTTCGATGCGTAGCTAGTCGCCGGCTTGTACGTCGTGGGCACATAACTGTTTCTTTCTTCCTTCTCTCCAGGCATGCAGAAACAACATAATGCGGCCAAAAGTGATACCAGGAAGCTACCGTAGCCCAAATAAATTGCTCCCCCCAATTCGTAGCGGAATACATTGTCTTGATTTTCGAAGGAAAAGTATTCCGTCACAACCATGGCCGTGTACCAAGCAACCGAGACTAAAACCAAAACCGCTGAAAAAAAAAATAAACAATTAGTTTAAGATATCGCTATCGGTGGGGTAGGTTTAGAGTTCGATTCCCAAACCGGTCAAATCGGGCACAGTGTCGCCAACGGCTCGCCACCGCTGCGACGTTTCTTCGGAGCTGTTTCCTAGGCGCCAAATTGCGGAGACGGGCCCCGCTATTCGTTACACGCTTCAGCGTAATACCGCGTGTACAATAAAGATTTGATTTTGTTAAATTATTATAGCTACCGTATTGTTGATCACCAGCTCATTGTTTCAAAGCAGTAAACTTTTATCTTAGCCTTACAACGTCCAAGTTCAAACGACCACATAAACACTGTGTAGTCTTAACTTTGTTTGACGACGGGCATACGGTGTGGCCTATCACTCGCGTTCTCGCGTGATAGTCTGGAGCTGTAGATTCGAGTTTGATTCCGAGTCGGGTCAAACTAACGACTTTAAAATAGCTTTCGTCCTTGACGCTCATCAATAAAAGGACAGCGTGAAGAACAAGCAGGCAAGTTTTCTTGGTGTGCAGTCGGGAAAACACTCACTTCCGATTTAAACACCAATACGAAAAACTGCGGCGGTACTTCGCGCTAGAACGCGTATTCGATTTCATTGCCTTAATATCATCAATGCTTCTGAAATCTCGACGATGACAGCAGCTGTTTCTTTGTTGTCGAAACGTCAAATAAAGTTAACTCGGTGCAAGCGATTATCAGGCGATTATTAGGTCATAAAACAGATTAAAGTTTATTTTCGTGTAATGTATGTTTATTTTTATGATTATCTTGTTTGAGTTAAGTTTATACCCCAAGGTCAGATTAGGTATTAAATTCAAACAAATTTGCCCATTTTGTAAATTCTCGTCATCTTGAGAACACGTTTTACTTAGCTAGCTTTAAATCTTTTGAAAGCTTTAAATCTTAGCTAGCTTTAAAACACATATTTTCGCCCCCAGCGGCTGGTTGAGGTAAAGGTAACGGCATCGTTATCGGTGGGGGAGGTCTGGGGTTCGATTTCTGGAACGATGAAACCGGACACATTCCAACGGTACAACAAGTAAACTTGCCGGCTTATTTTCCACACGGTCCCTCTGATGCTGAGCATCAAACAGAAAAGCTGAAAACACCAATTTTTAAGTCATTGTTTTGACGCGACTCGGAATGAGACCAGAGTATACAGCTCCAGAGGCAAATTCTCTATCCACTTGGCCGTATGAACAAGTTTAATATTTTTGATTTTCTGTCAGCTACAATTTGATGCTAGCCTACCCTCACCTGCTACGGCATGCATGAAACCGCTGATAAACATAAGTTTCCGCTTTTTATTCAACTGATCCTCAAGAATCCGTGAGCACTCCAATCCCAACAAAGTAATGAGACAGGCGAAAAATGAAAGAAGCATGGCGGTGCACATGAAAAACCTCAGCGCGATGAGATAAGCTGAAAAAATAAATATAAAATCTTCATCATACTGGCGGTATTACGCCGAAGCATGTAACGAGTGGTGGGTACATCTCCTCGGATTAGCTCCTGGGCAACATAGCTCGAAAGAAATGTCGCATCGGTGGCGAGCTATTGGCGACACTATTTCCGATTTGACCGGCCCGGGAATGGATCATGCGACCCCATGCGCCAAATGCGATGTCTTTTACCACAATGATAACTTCGCAGACAATAACTTCTTCGATTTGGTGTTGTCGCTTTTACAATCGCTTGCCCCGCCAGCCGCAAATCATTGTGCAGACAAGCGTTTTTTAGTGATCTGTGTTGACTTTAAATCAATACGAAGCAAGAAATATTAATCAAATATCCGAAATGCGAAAGTTTTCGGCATAAAATTATAAGTTAGCGAGTTATAAACTTGGCAAGGAAAACAATTCAGGGCGCAAAAAATCTGGTGGCAAGGGTAAGATATTTAATGTATGCTTGTTGCTCCAGTATATTTACAAAGAGAATTTGTTTTATTCTATTTGAATAAGATTGACAATGATTACTGTTTGCCAACCAAAACGTCCCTTTTGTTTAATATAGTTGAATTTCTCTCAGCTGTTTCATTCGTAATAAAACTTCCACAAACTTCTATCAATCATGATGCTGAACGTCAAGCAGGAAGGCTAATTTTAAGGTCATTAATTGGCCCGACTTGAAATTGAATCCTTGTTTAAGCTCCTAAAGCAGACGCTACATCCTTTCACCTAGTTGAGTTTGACATTGTAAATTAATTAAAAAGCCGACTTTTTGCTGTTTTTATCGAAAAAAATACACGTTAGAGCATTTTATAGCCTACATCTGTTCTTTACCAGATTTTCGCAACATGTTACAGCTTCGACAAAACAAATAAATTTGATAACAGCTGAAGCAAAAAAACAATGGCCAACTCGATCCTCTACAAGGGTCTGAATCTAATGCGATAGTAACAATCATACTTTTAATTTCAAAGATAGATACTTCCATGGTACAAGTATACTGCTCGCCGGTATTCTGCGAGCATTTTTCCCATAGGCCGATCCATGTTCCAACTGGATCGATAAACGATTCACTATGTGGTCCACTTACGGACCATTGATTCCAAAAAGTAGTAGCGGCTGTACCAGCGGCGGCAAACATCCCCAAAATATAAGCGACTGGTTGAGAAGCCATAGTAATCGAATAATGATCAACTAAGTGTACTATATTGTCAGCCTCACATCCAATTTTCTAATAAAATTGCGAATATTTTTTAAAAACTTGCTTTATAATTGAGAATCACTACAAGACATCCTTGATCATAATTAAAAAACACTTACGCCCTTTTTTGCAGGGCCGCATTATGACTCTGGGAGCTCCGGGGCAAATTTTTCGGGAAGCGCAATGCTCTTTTGCCTACCTGATCTTTAAGTTGGCAGCGAACTTTTAAAAGGACGCTATTTAGCGACTTTTTTTAACGGCTGTGACTGAGGGGCTCTATGATGGGGGGCGGGAATGTAGACCCCATCCTTAATCAGTTCCTGCCTCCGTGGTTAATTTAGGAAGTTTGTAAATGTTAGGCAAGAACGTAACCCTCGATCAGTGAAGCACGCTGAGGAGTTTCCATGACCTCTCTTTTTTTCTATACAACTGAAAGTCATTCTAGTTCATTTTGGGAGAAAGTAATTGCACATTTTTGGGAGAAATCTTCTATATATCTTCCAGTGGTGGGATTCCGCCGGTTTGCACCGTTTTTATAGAACCGTCTCGTGAAATTTTATTAGATCAGCGAACCATCCAGCATTGTTGTTAATGCTTGAACCATTCGTTGAAACAAAACCGGTAAAAAGTAAAACTTTTGTGATAGAACTGGCTGGCAAAAAATTGAACCCCACCCCTGAACCTTTCTTCAGAAAATTTATGAGCTATCACTAGTTTGCTTAGTACGGCCCGTCAAACACCGGCAAATGTGACGTCACCAGGGGTGGCACCGAGGACTAGCCTCCTTTTTTTACGTACGAAAATCGATTTTAGACCTTTTGGGTTTAGAAATCGATCACCAAGAGCGAAAGTAACGGGGCCTCTCGTTGCCTAATCTTGCCCTGCCCCCCATACCCCCCGAAGGTTTCTCGCTGGTTACGCTCTTGACGAGCAACTACAGTACTTCAAAGTTGCAATACCATTATTAAGCATGATGTAGCTTCGACGGAATTAATTTATTCACTGCCACAAAATTTCGCGCAATTTTCACAATCCACTGCTTATTGTAGCTTTGCGCAAATCTAACCCTTCTCTTCATGTTAAGAATTGCATAATGTGTCTCGCGTTTTTGCAATTGCGCTTAAGTTCTTCTCTACAAGGGAAGTTTGCTAAAATAAAAATTGGATTATAAATTTTAATTGATTTACACAGACCCACCCGAGAAGTCAGCTACAGATGTTTAACAGCAAACTTTGAAGAGCATTTTTGAGGGGCAAGGTTAAAAAACAAAGGACCTTATTGTGTGGCTTCGTTCGAACTTTCGTTTTTCAATAGTTTACTAAAACTAGGAAAGTGCAACGACCGGCAATTTGGATCTAAAATTGTTAAAAATACAAGGTTACAATGAAATAGAAAGTCTATTACTTTAAATGACAAAGCAAGCCGGTTTTAAGACGTTTCAAGGACAAACTTTTGCCCTCTGAGCGTCTAACTATAATGCCGAGATGCAGAAAAGTCAAATCTTTTGCAAAATTGCCGAGTCATTCCACAATATACGGGTCTTGGTAAAACTTTCCTTCAAACTGGAGTTCAAAAAAATTTCAAGATTCTACGCTTCACGTTGACGAAGCTGTATCAAAAAAAAAAGACAACTGCAATTTTCAGTTTCCTTCTATTTCTAGGGGTTTTATGTCGATGCCTTACGTGCATGTAATGTAAAGAGTTTGTAGCATTTAATTTCACCGGTCTCAAGCCACAAGTTAAAGAGTCTATCGTTGCTGTTTAGCTTTCTCTGTGATACAAAACTTTAGCGACTTGACTTGATAACCAGCGACTTTTTCTGACTTAAGAGTAAAAGTCTTGACTCGGGCTGAACGTAAATTACTCTTTAATTAAAACTGAAATGTTTGGTAGCAGCCATCAAAGAACTCATCGAAGACCACCTCTGTTCCATTTAATTCGCTAGAAACGTAGGGTTGGATAAGACTCAGCAAAGAATCAAACCAGCACTTTCAACTCGAAAAGTGCTGAAGCATTGGTTTTCTACATTTTTTACTGTGCATTGAACAAAAATTTCTGTTAGTGTTGTTGCAGTTTCTGTTGAAGTTTTTTTTATTTATTTAAGGTGGTAGATTTATTAAAAAATATAATATACAGGCCACTTAATTCAATAATTATATTATTAATTTGAGAACTTTTGACACTTGGGTCTGGAGAAAAGATTAAATAAAACAAGGGAAGGTGAAAATCAATAGGAAGACCAGCTTAAAATTACTTATCAAAGCAAGTAAACAGAAGCTGCGTCTTCAAATCGCTGATTTACAGTTTCAGCAAATATTAGCAAAACTACGCACTAGTCAGCTTGAAGGTAATGAGTTTAAAATGAAACACAACCGAAGAGACAGCATTGTTGAACTGGAAAATAATTGTCATTTTGAAATAGGCCTACTTTGAAAAAGGTTTTGTCGGTGTTACAACAATGCGCATCGCAAAACTTGTATTGTATTTATGTATTTAGTGGCATAATTGTCTCTTTATCACAAGAAAGCGATCAAGCGCTCAGCTCAGATGGCCTAGTGGTATGAGCTTACGTCTCGGGAGCTGTAGACGAGTCGGGTCATACCAATGACTTTAAAATTGGTATTCACAGCTTCCCTGCTTGACGTTCAGCATTAAAGGGACAGTGTGGAGAACATGCCGGCAAGTTTACTTGTTGTGCCGTTGGGAAAGACACTTAGCGGGATTCCCCTATCTTGGATCTGTTGACAGATGGCTGGCAACGCCTAAACGAGCTCGTATAGCGCATTGATCGCTTTCGATTGTAAAAGGATAAATATACAACTAAATGCAACGAGCAAAAATACCGAAATGGAGACTAGAGCCAACGTCGGAGAAAATGTAGATCCACAGCGCACCTAGCGAGTAGTTTTGTGACGTTTTACTGACATTTTTATTACGTCACATGCATAATGCTCAGCTACCCGTGATCCAATATCACTTATTTAATTCTTCGTAAAGCCAAATTCACCTTAAAATCGTTACAATTGTTAACCGCAAGATGGGAGTACAGAGCGGCAACAAAACCACTATTAGACCTTGCATGTGTTGGCTGCAATTTAGACAATAAAAGGCCCATTTTCATTCGTTTTTAATGATTTCCAGGGCCGGCGCCAAGAGGGGGCCAAAGGGGCCTGCCCCCCAACTCGACATGCTTGGCCCCCCCAATTAACAAGCTTACTCTTTTGAAGTCAGCGGCTTTTGTGCTTAATTTGAAACTTTGGCCAGGGGGGGCCAAAGTTTGGATAAACGCTTGGCCCCCCTAAGTCGACTGCTCTGGCGCCGGCTCTGGTGATTACATTTGTATTTAGTTGCATATTTATCCTCCTATCACGAGAAAGTGATCAGCACGCGCTATGCGAACTCGTTTTGGAGTTGCCGGCTCGCTGTCTACCACACCAAGATGGGGAAATCCCGCTAAGTGTCTTTCCTAACCGCACAACACGCAAACTTGCCGGCTCGTTCTTCACACTGTCCCTTTAATGATGAGCTCCAAAAGATAGATTGACGCGTTTTTTATTCAGCATGAGCGATTGTAGCACAACAAACTGCAAAATCAGTTTCACAGAATAGAAATGCACTACACAATCTTCAGCCGTAAAGAGTAGCAAAAGAGCAAAACTCATGGTATCAAAACTGCACCCACATGACTCAAACACCCTTCAACTATGCTAATCTTTACCGGAAGCTTGAAAATTACACTCCGTAGCAGGGCTGCGAACTCGATCGATTTTTAATCGAGTTGAAGTTCGAGTTCAAGATACATTTGCAAATTCGAGTTCAAGTTCGAGTTTATTTTATTTTTCGAGTTCAAGTTCGAGGTCGAGTTCGGCAAAAATGATCGAGTTCGAGTTCACAGCCCTGTTCAAGATATCCCTTAAACAAACATACTCTAACCAGGAGCGGATCCAGAAAATTTTGGTGGGGGGATGCTGTTTTGGTTTAGTTTAAATGTTAGCTAATTACAAAGACGTTTGGATCCGAGAAAGGGCGTTTAAGCTACTTAAAATTAATGTTTTCATACCAGGAACGTAACAAGAATTTTTTTAGGGGGAGGGCACCAAAGTTTGAAATTTTTGAGCGTAGATTTTCCGGCTGAGTTAGTTTGAAGCAAATTGAGGACAGCAACGGTTTTAGGGGGGTTCGGGGGCATGCTCTCCCGGAAAATTTTTGAAAATTTGCATTCTATGATGGTCATTTTAGTGCTTCTTGAACAAGTTTTAAGGCAAATTGTATCTGAACTTTTTGCCCTTAATTTTGAGGTCTTCACCAAATACCGGTATGATGCAATTTTTTCGCACGTTTTCGATTTCTGTGTACCGGTAAAAAGCGTAGGAATTAGCGTAGTATAAAGCGTAGGAATTATATAGAGGTTCGAAATTACGGAAAAATTGTATTCATCAAAAGCATTGTTGAAAAAGGTCCCCCACCCCTGGATCCGCCCCTGACCCACTTAGTAGTAAAGATTACTGCACTGCACAAACAACAGATAACTGTTGCTGCAGCGCAGCTGCGTTTTCATTAAAATCTCTCGGAACACCGCTTATGATGCAATAAATATGTTTCAATGAGACAATGCAAAATGAAATGCCAGTGCAGAGTCGGTATCAAAATTGCAAATTTGCTATCATTCAATCTACAGCAAAGCAAAAAATCAAAAGTAGGCTAAACTTCGTTTTGAGAGATTTGAATCAATAAAATTAAAGCACTCAATTTATTGCGTCGCTTCTATCACAGGCGACGCCTCGTTGGCCTAACGCTGGAGTTCAGAGATGGTATATCGTTGAATGTGAAAAAACTTTCAAGTTTCGCAATCAATTTCACCATTCGACTTATAGGCCTATTCCTGTGATAATATAAATTAAACACAAGGCAACAATGAATAATTCAATTAGCCAACAAACAAAAATAAACACGCAGAAATATCATTTTAACATAAACTGAGTTGAGATGGAAAATACTTCGTATAGCCAAAACGAGCATTATTTCATTGCTTTCACAAAATTCAGCGACGTAATTACAGGTATAGATTTTATAGCAATGTTAGGAGAAACAAACAATTTAAATAAAGTGCGTAAAATGAGTAAACTTACCAAATCTTTGACGGACCTACGATATTTCCAACAAGCATGAACGAAACTACAACTAAGAAATTCGAACCACAAGAAGATGCTTTTCTCAAACTTAAGCATTAAATTTTATACACATACCGGGAAACTGAGCTGCAGAAAAGGACAAAGGTTTACCTGATCCCTGTCTAGCTAACCTCGCCACCCCAAAAAAAAAAAAAAAAAAAAAAAAAAGCCTATACTGCCGTAAAGTTCGGCAAAACTGCGAAAATCTCCTACTTCACTCACACTCATGCACACCATGCTACTCTGTGGACTACCAAATCAGACTGCAATCTACCAATAGCTGACCAAGCTATTGTGCACCAGCAAGTATTCAACAATCAAGCCATCCCACAGGTCAGTGAAGCACAAAAAACACGCAAGTTTCGGAACAGGCAATCACGTTGTTCAGACACAGGTGCAATCAATCAACTCAACAGTCGACTCGAAAACATAAATCCCGGGTACAATTCCTTAGGAGTCCTCAACTTTATAAACCAGACACTACCGAAAATGCAACACAATTAGTGAACTCGAACTCGATTGTTTTTTTTCGAGTTCGAGTTAAAAAATTTTATTGTTTGAGTTCGGCAAAAACGATCGAGTTTAAGCGAGTTCAAGTTCGAGTTCAAGTTCGAGTTCGCAACCCTGCTCCGTACGCACGAACAAAACACAAGGCCGACACACAAAAACTGCTACAATAACTACTGTTGCGCCATTACCGTAGCTACGGTAAAAGCAAAAAGAGTTCATTAGTTATGTCTTCATACGTAAAAGAACAGTGCCCTGGTGCCTCCCACCCCTATAGCTACTGAGCTACGCATACGCTACTGTTTCAATATTCAAATAGTGCATAGGTTCTCAAAGTGCTCCGTACGGAGCCCCAGGGCTCGGCGAGAGCAACCTAGGGGCTCCGCGAGCTATTTGTTTACATATACAATACTGACTTAGCTAATTTTGCTACTGTCCACAGAAGCAATACTGGGATTAATGAAATTTGACTCTACCTTATTAGTATGTTTGTCAAGTGTAAAATTCACAGCCTCTATGATTTACCTGCGAAATGTAGATTTTTTTTAGCTTGTATAAGGTACGCCAAAAAGCCCTGACACATTTGAAAGTTTAATTTTTAAATTTTATGAAATTTCCAAAAATGTCAGGTCTGTATTCACCTTTTGAAGAAAAGTTTAGTATTGTAGCAACAGGCGGTCTTCAGCCAGTGTTTACTTTCCATTCAGCAGGCTAGGAAGGACGACGTCGTTTTATTGAATGGGAAGTCACAACAGCTTTCATATATCCGGAAGAGTGTTTTGGCTAGGTCAAGCATTTTGAAGGATGAGTGTATCTTTTATATGAGTGCGGCTGATGAGGAATACTAGCTCGAAACAGCGCTGTCCCGGTCTATGGTACAATATTATACTTGTTCTACGATTTCCACACTGACCTATTGTTATTGATGAATTTCAATTGTATAAAAAAAAAGTCATAAGTTTGGGCTTTATAGCATGTCTAAGAATGCAAAATTTGCCGTAGGGCTCAAGTCATTTTGCGCCAGCTGTAAGACATGTTGTTAAGACTCCGCACGAAATCTCAAATTGCACCTCAAATAGTTTGAGAACCCCAGAAATAGTGCACAGCCTACCCGTAGAGCCAAATTTACGTTAAAATTGTCATAATCATTTACCGCAAGGTGGGAGTACAGAGCTATAACAAAACCGCTAATAGACGCTTGTTTGTCAGTTGCGATTTATGAATTGCTGAGTAAACAACGTTGGAACTAGGTTAAAAAATAAAAGAATTAACGTTGAAGGTTAAGTTATAGTCTAGAAGCTGAATTGCTGGTCAGCTTGTAGGCTACTAGCAATAGCCTAAGCGGCCAAAAGTTTTGGTTGTACAGTATACATGTATAGCTGGGTAGGGGACAGCCAGACAGCTGTGAAGTCTAGTACCGGTGGTCTCTAGACTACAGTATAGTCCTACCAGAGTACCTGAGTACTGAGCAGACTTAGTACTCTGTCGCTGTTACTGGTATGTATCGGTGTACTGAGCAGTGAGAGCTTCAACTGGCACTAGAAAAAGTGGATTGTGGTTTAGGTCTCAGTGTCTGCATTGTACCAATGTTAATGCTCTGTGCATGGGGTTTAGAAGGACAATGGGATTTTGATAGTCTAACACAGTAACATAAGCAGTTGCGGTTTCTCTCAGGCTAGAGTCAGTCAGGCAAGCTCAAATGTTATGTTTTTTCATACGGCATATCACGCCCATTTTGTACGGTAATTGATAATGACCTAATGTATGACTGTCCCCTCTAGAGCATCTAGTGTGTAGAGCACTGGCCCAATTTCCATAATCAAAATGCTGCTGCACTGAACTGCTTTGTTTGTTTCTATTATATACATGCCTACTAATCCCCTCATCTTCAAGTTTCACTCTCGCTAGCATGTTACAACGTTGATCGTTTTGTCGCTTCTTCCCTTTTCTGTGTCCGTTTGTATTTGAAATCCTGTATTGCTGTGTTAATTTATTTTGACGGTGCAGAAGTAAAAGACACTACTACTACTACATGACGTCACATTGCTGTCACTTGAGACTGGTTTCCATTATCAAAACACTGCTGCACCAAACTGCTTGTTTGTTTCTATAAAAGGTTTGCTGGTGCTCGAGACAATCGTGGTTGCATAACCATTTTTCGGTTCCTGTGGTGCCATTCGGTTAACGTTCCTATCAACCCCCAGGTTTGATTAGGGTTAGGTTTGGTTAGGATTAGGTTACCCTAACCAAACCTAATCCTAACCAAACCTAACCCTAATCAAAGCTGGGGGCTGATACTAGACGTTACCCATGCTATTCTCACAGTAGGAGAACCGTAGGGGAAGTAATCGTTTATGCAACTACGTTATTCAAAGTTTGGTAAGCGAAACTTTTCGGTAAAATAGGGGCTTCCCTTTCTTGAATGAAAGTGTTTAATGTTTTGTGTAAAATGAAAGTATTGTGATATGCACTAGAAACTCCAATTCTAGGCAAAAACTTGAATCAAACTATCCCTAAGCCTTGCAAAACCTTGGGTAAATTTTCATGAAAATTTAAAGTTGGGTCTCGCTTATACTAAAATCTTAGAGGCAACAGTGCTTTGGACCCAAAATGCTAAAATGGGATAAGTTTTAAATAGTCATTTTTTTGTGAACCATCTTTTACTTTGACCATCTTTTACGTGTCTAGTAGGACCTATTAGCTTGTTGCATACCATATGCTGATACATTTAGTCATCTAGATCAGGGGTAGGCAATTATGTTCACACAAAGGGCCGCACTTGAAAAAATTTTGAAGCCAAGGGCTGCATTGATTGAAAAAGCAAAAAAAAAAAGGTATGCACATCTGCAGATGTCCTATTTTTACCACTAAAAATCGGCAAAGAGGAATAAAAAAAGGTCTACACAGCCGCACATGTTCTTTGTTGCACTGACATTCAGTGCGAAGCTATAAAAAAAAGAAAAAAAGATCTTCGGCTTGATTCATGATAGGAATTTATATTTCTGTAAGTGCTCGCAGGTCGCATAAAATGGTGTCGCTAGCCGCACGCAGCCTGCGTTTTGCCCACCCCTGATCTAGACAAAGTTGGTTTAAAATTCTCAATTTAAGTGTCATGGGTACACTGTTCACATGTCCAGCTTAAGTGGTCCCAAAAGCCAATGAGCTTTCTGCATCACAATTAAATTTTTGATGTCATAATCACTTCTTTTAATTATGACATTAAAAACTTGTTTAGGGTGTAGAAAGCTTGTAAGCCTGTAGGACCACTTACACTGAACATGCACACATGGTAAGGGTGAACTGCATCTACAACTGGTACCTATTTTTGTGTATGGGGTTGCCTGCATGGCATTACTTGTAAATGATTTAGCAATGTCGCACCTTACTGCTGCATAGATTCTTATGTACCTTATCAACGTATTTTTGCTTAGATAATACAATAGCTGGGTTGTCAATGTGGTAGAAATTGAAATATATATTTTAAAATGGCGGAAATATCGCAGCAACTGTATCGATCACCACAATCAGGTTTTTCCCAGGGTAATGTAAGATTTGACGCAGACAATGCTAGTGATGATGACTACAGCTCATCAGAAATATCCGATTCTTCAAACGATGAAGAACCTGGATGGCAAGAGGAAGCTATGAAGTCGGGAGAGTTATTTTATGTGGCGGAAAATGAGGATGAAGCTAAACATGCAGAAATAAATAAAGCCGAGGTGGAAAACAATTTAATTTACGAAGCTGCAAAGCCAAAAGTTGATTCAAAATTTGAAAAAACTGTTTTTGTAAATGTTCAATCAGCGACTGCCTACTCTCAAAATTCAAACACTACCTTACTTGCCAGCATGCTTGGAATAATTGTACTTGATCACAATTCAAATAGAGAAGATTTAATTTCAATTGATGCCTTAGTTCCTGGTAGTATTGCTCTTCGTTGCGGACAAATTGGTGTCGGTGATATTTTATTTTCAGTGAATGACGTTGAAGTTACAAAGCAAAATATTGAAGCTTTTTTGAAAAAAATACGAAAACCTGCTTGCCTCAAGTTAACGTTGCATGCGTTTGGAAAGCCTCTAGCCAATCAGGATTTAGACCCCATTGTTCTTCAGCTTGAATCGAATGCAGTCAATTACCAGTGCGTAGCTACCCTTCTAACACCTCACATAAGCCGACAAAATCGAGTTTATTCTTTAACTGAAAACCATTGTGTCTTTTACCTCACACTTAAGATTAATTCTGACACAGCTGCTGAATTTGATGATTTATTATATAGCTTTCCCTCAGTTGAAGCTGCTATTGCTCCATCAAAACTTGCCCAAGTTAGAGGTTTGTTTCTCACCTTATCTGATTTGACGAGGCAATCATTTCACACCAAAGCATTAAGCACAACCTTAAGAGTAGGAGATGAAACAGTGCATTGCGCCCATTATCAGAACAAGACAGAAGTTTTGATAATTTGCTTTCCGGCAGCTTTTTATTCCCTTGCCCAAGTGCATATAGCCGTAGCGAATGCAGTAAGGTTACTATCGATCATGTACGGTGATCTAGAAAATGCTTTTCAACCAGAAAACAAAGAAAGATTAGACCATATGTTTCACTACTTTTTATACCTAAATGCATCCACAGGCTCTACTCCTTTGAAAGGGAATTATTCCCATAAAATTCCTGGTGTTCTGCAGCTTTCTCTGTCCCCAGATTTACAAGATCAAGTCAATTCAGCGTTGGCTGAACTGGAAGCTAGCGATTTTGATGACGGGTCTTCATCTTTGAGTTACAGTCGGCGCCTTTACACTGTGCGTGGGTCTTGTCTTTTTTACGATGGCTCTCTCCTGGCTAGCCATTTGCCGAAAGATGATTTAAAAGACGTGCATTTGTTTTGTCACAATCATAATTTACTAACAATTAGAAGAAAAGAACGTATTGGTTTGTTAGTAATATGGCGAGAATTGTTCAGATGGTACAACAAAACTCTTAACCCTGAAAACGTTTTTCCAGAATCAACAGGCCGTTACTTCTTGTTAGTTGTAGGACTAAAGCGTAGTCTCCTGTGCTGTGTCTTACAGCTGAACGGAAAGTTATTTCCCTCGACTCACACGCCAAGACCTGACATTAAATTCGTTGACAGCGTCAAAGCTATTTTAATTAATCTTGAAGCAGGCCGTTTTTTCGCAAGCGTGGCCTCCCAGCTCAACCAACCTTCACTACCAAAGCTAGTTTGTTCAGAAAATTTTTTGCCACATTCGAAATCCGTGTTTGGCTCCACATCCAAACCTCCACTGAGTGATACTCCGCAAAAGGAAAGATTTAAGCTTCGCATTGGCTCGCCGCTGAAATTTAAGTCTGAAACTGATGATGGTAAAGCTGTCACTCCAAAAAAATCGTCGGAAAAAATGAAGCAAAGCAGTCGTGCAAGTCGTAGTTTGTTTCGAGACCGAACACCTCAAGAAGCTAATGAAAAATTAAAATCACCCAGAACGTCAAAAGAAAACCGACCTAATGTCTCAAATGTGGAAAACCAGCTCGACAGTCTTCAGCTCTGCGATAACGAAAATGTTGTCAACATTACTTCAGGTCCAGGGAACAGTTTGTTTTGTTTCATGAAATTAGACACGCGTCGTGGAATACTGATCATGCCTCCAGAATTTGAGCTCTCTAATGTAGGTGGCGAAGTCCATCATGACATTATAACTAACTTTCGAAAATACTCTCTTGTTTTGCACCAAAGACTGGCATTGAAAGACGAAAGCAGTGATCAATGTTTGGAAGAAGGCATTCTCTTCCAGTATCGTCCTTTAACGGAAAAAGATGAACCGAAAAAAAGCTCTAAATATCTCCAGTACTGGGTGATAGGCAGGCGCATGAACCGCCCTATCCCTCATGAGTTTTACGTCTGTTTTCATAACTCAGCTCCACAATCAGCAGTTGAAATGGCGTTTAAGAGCTCTGTGCATATATAATTTAGTGGTAGCTGTCTGACTCTTCGGTACTGTGGATTGCAGTTGCGTTGAGATGCACAAAACCTATTATGCCTTCGCTAGAGTTGGTGATTTCAATGCCAAGTTACGAATGGAATTGTGCAGTGGTTAGATTTTCAGAGTTTGCTACTATTCGGCGATACCGGCCCGGCGTAAAGACACCTAACACCAGCTCCATCTCGTAACTAACCCGAGCTCTGGGGCGTAGCCGGAGGGCCTTCGGGCACTGTCCTTCCCCATTTTGTTGAGAGTTTAATCACTATGGACGAATAAGAACGGCACCTCTGGTCTGAACCTGGCCGTTCCCCCCCCCCTTAACTTTTCACTGACTACGCACCTGCCGGAGTCCGGAACTCAACGCCGAGTCGGTATGACGATTACGCGAATAGTAGTATGTTTGTAACGCGTTTTCTATCTTTGTAACTATACTATTTGTTGTTGATTTGTGTAGTTTTGCATGTATGGTACTTTTTTCATTTGCATTATTATGCCTGTGCTTAGTGTCTTTCATATGAATTTCGCATGCTGTTATTTTCATTGTGTCTTGATTTTATTTTAGATAGTTTCTGTATTATTTTTGCATTCCGTAATATTTTGCATTTTATTACCATCGTATTTTGAGAGCGTTGTGTTTTTAATGCAGGCAATTGAGCAGTTTTATGCAGTTTTAATTGGGCTAAGTTTTTCTGTTGAATAAATATTGGATTAGTAATGCATCGATAAATAAATAACTGCGGTTATTTTCAAATTATATTGAAGTGAAAATTCAACAGATTGAGGGAGGCTGCGAAGTGAGCTTGCACTCTTCGAATTAGCAGCCACCCGGTATATACATGAGCCAAAAAAAACGGGCCCCGTGTAATTGGAATAATTAGAATTGAGGCCCGTTTTTTTTGGGTCACCCTGTATGTCAAATGCAGTCGGCTCCAACCGTGAATCGAACCCGTCTCGTAGGATCTGTAACCTGCGCGCCGTACCGCTAGACCATGTCCCTGACGACTGCATGTTTGTTCAAGTGTATCAAGAAAAGTGAACGGCGATATACCTTGGACAGATGCAGTTTTGTGAAGCGACATGGTCTAGCGGTACCGCGCGCAGGTGACAGATCCTACGTGACGGGTTCGATTCACGGCTGGAGCCGATCGCATGCAACACATTTGTGCTTTGTAGTGGCTGCTGCCTCGAAGAGCGCAAGCTCACTTCGCAGTCTCCCTCAATTACTGTTCAATTTTTAGCTGTTGTCGATATGTGCGCATATTGACTTTTAAAGCTAAACAGCCTGGATAATCACTATAAAGCGTTTTGTACTAACACACAGCTAGCTTCTGTGGAGTTGCCACAATCTAGTTAGCTAAGATAACATTTTAATTTTTGTTGCATTACAGCGCTTTATCATTATATAATTGTTACATGGGTCAGTGTGGTACTTTTCGCTGTTTTTGCTTTTTTTAAGTTTCACAGTTTTTCAAACTTTTTTTGTAATTTTGCTGCAAGATTTCATATATTTAAAAGTTTTGCTTCAGATTGAAACTTTGGTGCTGATAATAACATTGGATAATTACTGCTTTATGCAGAAGTATTTTGAAGTTTAGTGATGGTGTTCGGCCCGTTGTCACCGGTTCCTCTGCACCGTCTTACGGAATTTTCTTATATCAGCGAACCGACCAGCAATGTTGTTTATATTTGTACCATGAGTTGATACATAACTGGTTGAAAATCTAACTTTAGTAATAGAACCGACTGACAAAAAATTTGAACCCCACCGCTGCCCTTACTGTAAATCAAACTGTGGTCACTGGATAGGCTAATTAAGAGGCTTGTTGATGTTATGCTTGGTACTTGGCCTTATTTTTTAACTTTATATTTACCCTGTCCACATGTCCAATTTTAGTGGGTTTTAAGCCAACGGTTGTTGGTTCTAGTTTCTGCATCATAATCAATTTTTTGATGTAATAATCACTTGTTTTAATTATGACGTCAAGAAATTGTTTATGATGTGAAAAATAGAACCAAGAACTGGGGAGCTGAAACCCACGACAATTGGACCTGTGGACGGGGTAATTGTGGTGTTGCTCGATGTGCCACTATTGTAGTTTTGTTATGTGCTTGGCCGACGTACCTTTATTTAATAGGCGCTCTGTGGTTTTCATTCAGAAATGTAAAAATAGAATACAGAAAAAATTGGTGATTGTTTTTAAGACAAAATATAATATAGGATGGTTACAAAATTATACAGTTAACCAACTAGGCCTACTACCGCGAAAATAATAATTTTTATTGATTCAATAAACTGAGATGCTTAAGTTAAGACCCATACTAAAATCACAAGTCAGCAATTTTGAAAACAAACCAAGTTATCACCATATATGCAAACAAATTGTCGAAGAAATCAAAAGTATTTTGGCCGAACAAACTCTTCCCTGAAGGAGGCTCAGGCCCGTTAGTTTTTACTTCCAATTATACATTAGTACCAATACTTTTGAACGCACAAATGCTAACCAACTTTTCTAGACCGCTTATCCTTGAGCGACCCCGAGAGCCGCTGCTCGAGATGCAGCTTCCAAGCATCTAGCTCTTCTGTGACAAAGGGTGGATGCTCTGGTGGAATGCCAAAACGAGACCAACTAAGATCTTCAACGTAATTCCACCATTAAATTCTGGAACGGCTTTTAGGTGTTTGGACCAACTGGTGTTAAACAGCAGTTTTTGGTTGAGAACACAAAATGCTGGAAAATAAGCAATTTTTTGGCGGTGCTCCGACTGAAAAAGTTCTAGATTCTACTTACTTGCGAAAACTCGTATTACAGTAGACTCCTTACCTGGTAGTTCCAGAAACGGTTGCATGTTATCCATCTCGCATTGATATTGGTTGGTTGTGTATTGCAAGCACTGTGTCCATATTCCTCTAAATCCCCAGACCGAGTTTAATATTGAGGCACTCGCAGGGCCACTTGTTACTGCCCACATATTCCAAAACGTGGTCGCTAATATTAAAGATCCCGAAACAACTCCAAAAGCGAAAGCTAACGTTTGAACAAACATGGTTTTGCAAATTTTGAACAACTCTATAAATACTTGAAATGTTCAGAAAAATATAGCCTGAAACTACAAAAAATCAAATCTTCATTATCGACGAAACGTCGTAAACAAATTAATTCGTTTCGTAAATGTCGAGTAAACGTAACATCGTACATGTGGCGAGCCGTTGGCGACGCTATGTCTGATTTGATCGAGTCGGGATTTGAACTCCAGACCTCCTGCGCCAACAGTAATGTCCTAATAACTGAGCTAACCGGTCGGTGCGGGCTAACTTAATGCGATAAATCCTCACCAGGGCCAGCGCCAAGAGGGGGGGCTGGCCCCCCTAGTTGACATGCTTGGTACCCCTGATTCAAAGCTTACACTTATGAAGACAGCGGCTTTGTGCTTAATTTCAAACTTCAGCCCCCCTGATGAACGCTTGGCCCCCCTAAGACGACTGATCTGCCACCGGCTCTGATCATAATCCTAGGAGTTGAAAAAATTTTTTTCCAAATTTAAGGCCTATTATGAATTTTTCCGAAGAGGTATAAACAGCCAACTTAATTTTCTCATAAAATATGTTGTGTAGGCCCAGGGGTGCAAAACTATGTTGAGCATTGGGGGATCGATGATTTAGCAAAATTGACCATTTTTCGATATTGTGGGAGATGATTTAGCAGAATTGATCATTTTTCGAGGCTTACCTTACATCAGGAATCTTCAACCTTTTTCGCACAATCGTCCCTTTTTGGAAAATCAAATCTTCATTATACTCTCCGTATTACGCCGAAGTGTGTAACGTGTTGCAGGGCCCATCTCCGCGGCTTAACGCCTGGGCTACACAGCTCCGAAGAAACGTCGCAACGGTGGCGAGCCGTTGCGGAAACATTTTTGGAAAATGTAGGACAAAATCGCCCCTGAACGCATTGATGTAATTTTTCCACTAAAATTAGATGAAGAGCAAAAAAAGCGTCTTCACGTCCGCAGAGCTCCAATTTTCCACTAAAATCAGGTGAAGAGCGTCCGCAGAGCTTTTTTCGGAAGATCATTGCATATGTTGTTGACAATTTTGAAATCGTCCCTTAAACAAGCAATATCATCCCCCAATTTCAACAATTGCTACAATCGCCTCTCTGAAGGCCGAAATCGCTCCCGTTGAAGAACCATGCTATACATCGTATTGGGTATTGCCTACTTCCTTAAAAATATTGAGGGGATGCTGCCGGTTTATTAAGGGGGGGATACATCCCCCTTGGATTTGCTCCCTTGTGTAGGCCTACAGTGCGTTGAACTATGTTGATTTCCAAAGAAGGGGCCCCCGTCTCTTATGTTGGCGCCCTTGCTAGTGTCATAGAATGCATTTTTTATTCGCATTTCAGAACAGGAACCTTTGAGAAATTAGATTTTTGAAGCGTTGTTTTTAAATTCTCTGCGACGATCGCACCAGGGAGTTGAACCCAGTTTTATTCATTTCAATTTCTTAAGGGCTGAGCTGCGGTTTCTAGAAAAAGCGTTTTGGCTCGAAGCCAAATTGCCTCGATTCGGCAAAGTTTTGTGCATTGCAGATTACCAAACTTGGCCAGCTCCAGCTAATTGTTGAACGTAAGAGCCAGAGAGGAGAATGAAATAATTAATTAATGATGAAATATAAGTCAGAGGAATTTAATAAATTAAGTCAGCGCTGGCCTTTTTAAGCAATAACTGCAAAAAATGCCAAAAATGAAAAGGGATGGTGCAGAAATTCTAGATACTCTCATAATCTAAATTTGTGCAGCCAGTGTAGCATTAAAGAAGATAGTTTCAGTTTATTGTATCACCAAGGCTGTTATACAGTCATTCCCACAGCTGAGCCATCGTCCGTCTAGCAATTGCCTATTCTATCGTACGTAGGATGTTATCAAGATGCTTTCTTATTTCCAGCGGCGTAGCCAGCCCAAAATTTCGGGGCGGGCAAAATTTCATAGGCTTTTCTAGTGGCTCACCCAGGATTCGGCAAAGGGGGTGCCCCAACCGGGGATGTGGGGGCAAAGCCCCCAGCCGCCACAGACTTTTAGGGTTTTTGTAAGAAAAATACTCATTTTAGCGTAGTTATTTGTCGAAAAGTGGTCTTAATCCGCCCCTGCTTGTGTTGTTAGTAGATTTACATTATAGCATTAGTGCCTTTGTTTGTAGGCTAGTGGTCACTGAAAATATTTCGGGGGGAGGGGCAATTGCCCCCTCTGCCTTCCCCTGGCTACGCCCCTGCTTATTTCTATGGGCAAATTGCCAGTAAAAATTTACCAATTGCTTTTACTTAAAGGCTGTCGTTGTTTTGAAAAGAGTTTTGGGGTCAGTTTGACAGTTTGAGTTAAAAACAGATGGGCTTTTTTCATCCATTCGAGCGACGGCAGCCTACCATTTGACAGCCCGTATAATATGAATTCTTGAGTTTTGACCTACTGAATTGAAACTTCCGAAGGAAAACCGTTGGTAAGTTGCACGTATAACTTGTGCTATGTCTATTAACGGCAAAATACTGATTGTGATTGGCTAGCGTCCACCTATCAGAATTTTGCAGTTAACGGCTTCCTGTAATTTATTGTTCATTAACTTAACGAAACTTTATTTATCGATATTCCATGCAATTAATTTTATGCAGTACCGGTATAGATCTCAGCGCAATTTTTCTTGACGTTTTTTGGGTTATGAGTTCCTAAAACTGTCTAAAAAATATTACGGACCTCTATTTTTAAAAAACAAGCTGTAACAGGCAAAATTAATAGGTCGCATAATGATACTATGAGTTTTATAGAAGCTTATGCAGTTGCGTATTCGGGGAAGCACCGAGGCACACTGTACCTCGCTTTTTGACGTATGAATGCTTTTTTTAGAGATGATCACTGAGGGCGAATGAAAACAGAGTCTTTTATTGTCTAAAGCCGTTTCTGGCTTCCCTATGTTTTTTTCTGCGACCCTAGGCTTACGGATCCCTTGAAACTTTTTTGCGAACCCCTTGCTGGTCATGGACCACAAGTTGAGAGCCCCTACCCTTGCATAATGTGTATAAATACCTTGTCCCAATATCCAATTTGAGTTAGCCAAAAACTGCGTTTTTTTGCATGATAATCAAATTTTTGATGTCATATTTGAAAAAAACGATTATGGCGTCAAAACTATTTAACTATAGGATGAAGTTGTCTGGCTTTCTACATTTTTATATGTTATTATAATGTTGCTATAGTAAGATTTACACAAAAACAAACAAACATCGTTACATTGTTACTCATAACCGTCATAGTTTGGTGAACAAACAAATGCAAACATGCCACAAATAGTTTTAACTAAGCGACACTGTCACTAACATAATTCACAAGTAAAATAAAACAAGAAAAGTAAACAAGAACACATAAATATCGACAATAAAAAGACGGTATCATTCTCCCTTCTTTTTAACATTTTGTTTGTATTGTGTTCCTGTGTAATTTTTTAAATTTGTTTTCAGTCTAAAGTAGTTTTTAGAAAATGAAAAATAGACTCCTGTGATTTACAATTTTTAGACTCAGCGATACAAATTATAACGTCGTTGTTGTGGCCGCTAGAGAACGCAGTTTACCACGTTTTGATTTAAACTAGGCGCAAAACACGAAAAATTGAGATGAAGGGGCTTAAGCAGCAAAAACTTGGGGAAGCGGATTTCGACATCGAGAAATCCCATTTCATTCGCCCTCAGTTCTGATCTCTTAAAAAAGGTTTTGATATTTAAAAATTGGGGGAGAATCCCCTATCCCCTCTTGGTTACGTCATTGCTATGGTGTATTGCTTATCATTACCAAAACAACTATAATTAAAATACAGAGAAAAAACTTTGATATTATAAAATTAAAGAAAACAAAAACAAAAATATGAATGATCGCTGTCACTACAAAAACTGTTAAAACTTTGCGATTTCATATCTAAATAATTCTGCTTTAAAAGTAAAAATACGCTGCATCGCCTTTTGAAGTTTTGTTTTTAATTTGACCTTAAGTTAGAGTCGAGTCGAGACTTTTCGTTTCAAAGGCGCGGGCAGGTCAATGCCGCTAGCTCGCGTTGTTACAGCAATTAGAGCATGTATTAGAGCATCATTATTGCTGCAAAACAAACTGACAAAATATGTGAATGCAAATACAATAAATGCAAACGCAAAATTTCTCAAATGAGGTTTGAACTGGGGTCGATTAGCACGCAATAATGGCTCATGGAAAAAACAACTTTATTAGCCGCTACTCTACTTTTGCAAACTGTCAATGATAAAGACAACTACAATTTTATTGCATACCAGGTCCGTATCAGCAGCTAGGGGGCTCCGGTGCTATTTTTTCAGCAGGGTGCACGCTTTTTACGGACCTGATTTTGATGCTAGCAGCAGGCTTTTGTTAGAGGATTCGATTTAGCGACCTTTTTATGTGACGCGCCCCTGATCGGGGTCCCCCGTAATCTCCCTCCTCAATCCGGCCCTTCAAACCACTGTATTTCGGTTTGCTCTTAAAATTGCGGTTATCAACTATTTGAACAAACGTCAATAAGAGCACTTTACCACAACTAAACCGTTAACTGAAGCAAAAGTCAACGCCATATCATCAATAGCAAAATCATAAACCTTAAAACTTTACGGTCATGTAAAACCCTCAAAAGCAGAAATCACCAAAATTTGTATCGAGGGAAAAAGAAACAGAGGAAGACAACCAAATCGATGGCAAGATAACATATATGACTGAACTGGTCTTAGTCTATTATCTCTTAATCAAACTGTCATAAATCGCAATCGGTGGAAACAAATCGCTAATGTTGATGCGCATTCTGCTGCAAGCAGAGGAAACGGTTGGTGATGATATCAACTGATCTGGCTTGTTAGCTCAGTTGTTAAGAAATTGCTATTGTTGCGGTAGGTCTGGGGTTTGATTCCCGGGCTGGTCAAATCGGACACATAGCCGTCATCCACTCGCCACCGCTGCGACGTATGTTTGGGGTGGTGTTGCCCAGACTATGAGTCCCGGAGATGGACCCTATCACTCGTGACACGCTGCGCTGTAATATCGCGAATGTTATGAAGACTTGATTTTTTTTAATTATCAAATTATTTTTCACTTGTGGGATTTTGCTCGCTGATGCAACAGACTTATTTGTGCTTGCAGTATAGACTAAGTTAATTTATATGCATTACCTGAGATTTAAATTCGACTTTATTTGTTTATCTTACTAAGCTTCGTTTTTAGTTTGCACTTAAAAACATTTGCTGCAGAATTAGCATAAGTTTTTTCTAAGACACTTTTTTAAGCTTTAATTCTGTTACTATTCTCAACTGGTTCCGAATTAGTGTTTGAGAAAACTGGCTTGATTAAATTTTATTGTAACGACATTTGCAATTGTTTAATAGGTTTTAGCAAAAGAAGGGGGGGGGGGAGACTGCGTTTCCAAATTAAACTGGATCGATCAAAAAATATCAAATCTTCATTACACGCTGAAGCGTGTAACGAGTGGCGAGGCCCATCTCCACGGCTTAGTGCTTGGGCATCACAGCTCCGAAGAAACATTGCAGCGGTGACGAGCCGTTGGCGACGCTGTGTCCGATTTGACCGGCCCGGGAATCGAACTTTGATCTCCCGCACTGTTAGCGGTGCGTATTACACTACGATAACCAGCCAGTAAGCTGAACCTATATGCTACGAAACCCGTACTTAAAGTGCAAACTGATTGGTAAAGCTGCATAGCATAGCATTTAGTGCTAATTATAAGGTCAAGATTAGATAAATTTTGACTTGGATTTGACATCAAGTAAACATCCTTAACTGATGATTACATGCTAATGACTGCTACTCTCCCGTCTTTTGATTTTTATATAAAGAACTTACTTTTATATGAAGAGAGTTTGTTTGCTTTGGTATATTTATTTTAATGAGCAAACAAATTAAATTTAAACTTAGGAACAGCTTCCGCAATGATTGGGTCATAGCGTAGTAAACTTAAGGGTTATGGAGCAGGCACAGGTAAGATTAAGCATTCTTCAAAACAATCTTCAAAGCATTCTTCAAAACAACACAAAACAAAACATTCCTCAAAACAAGACACAAGCATTCTTCAAAACAAAATTCTAAGAGCTATGCTCTTCTGTCCGACTCGACTCCCTACCAATTTACTTTATTTTTTGGCTCAATGTCTTAAAAATAGACGATATGATCAACATGGAATTTGCTGAATTTATGTATAAATTCAGTAATCAAATGCTTCCAAAACACTTTTGTGACTATTTCACGAAACTCAACGACGTTTATCAATACAACACTAGACAAAAACATAGGAATGAGTTTTATCAATTTTACATTTCGACCGAACTGGGAAAAAAAAACTCTTCATCATATCTGGTTAAATATATGGAAAAATATTCCATATGAATTTCGTCATGGTTCGTTTTTAAAGTTCAAACAATATTGTAAAAGTAATGCTCTGTTAAAATATAACTAAACTTAATTGGATGAACTGACTGGATTCTTTTTAATCCTCAAACACGGTTTTCAAATAAGTCTTTTTTTTAGTAATGCGATAAAACTTTGTTTTGCTTAAATTTCGTCATAATTGCAATTGAAACAGCCGTGCTTACTGTATCGAAGCTGTGTTAATATGCTACAACCAGGGCCGGCGCCAAGGGGGGTCTGGTTCCATCCAATCGCCATGCTTGGCCCCCCCAATTAACTAGCTGACTCTTTTGAAGACAGTGGCTTTTGTGCTTAATTTCAAACTTTGGCCCCCCCTCCTTATAAACGTTTGGCCCCCCTAAGTCGACTGCTCTGCCGCCGGCTCTGGCTACAACATTAGAACTATTTATTATCTATGTATAATGTGAGACCGATAAAACAAGTTTGCAATGCGTTTTTGTTTGCGTATTTTTATTTTATCTTTCATTTATGTGAGTGTGAATTTCACTGTTTTATGTTTTCAACGCTGTGTTTTAAGCTCTTGCGCATTGTACCAGTTTGATAGTAATAAGTTGCTGCCGAAGGTGCGGCTGACTCAGATGATCGGAAGGTCTTTCGCCGTTTCGGTCCTGCGCTCTTTATTATGCGTTCTGGTAAGATAAACTTGACTTGACTGGACTTGATTACAAGGACAACCACGAATTTTTACCATGATTTTCAAATTTCATCCAAAACTTACAAGTACCAAAGGTGGAAACCAAAACCTAAACCTGAAAACCCGGTTTTGAAGAAAATTTTTGAAACCCAAACTGAAACTGACACCTACTCAGCCAAATTTTTGAAAACCTAAACTTAAACCGAAACCGTTTTTTCTTCAAACGTCAAAACCGAAACTGAAACTAAAACTTGTTCAGAATTTTTTAAGGTTTTGGGTTTGAAAAATCGTCATCACCATCATTACCAGAACAGTTCCTTTAATGCTGAGCCTCAAATAAAGAAGCTGTGGATACTAATTTTTGAGTCTTTGGTTTTACCGGACTCGCAATTATACCCAATTCGACAACTTCTGAAGCAATTTTTCTCCTCACTCGGCCATCTGACCTGCTACTTATCATCGCTATATAACAAAAACGCTAAAAAATAGAGCACTTAGAAATCCGTATTCAAAATAAAATAGCTTTTTTGAATGAAACCTAAACCGAAACTGAAACCCAGAAACCGAAGTTGTGCATAAGCAAGACTGAAACCGAAACTGAAACCTAATTTTTGAAACCCAACCCAACCCTAACTGAAACCTGACATCTGAGTTTCAACACACCGAAACTGAAACTGACACCCTAACCCCAAGTAGCCAGGTTTCCACCCTTGAAGTAATCTCATATTTTCGATCAAAATCAAATCTTCATTATACTCGCGGTATTGCGCCCAAGCATGTAACGAGTGGCGGGGCCCATCTCCGCGGCTTAGCGCCTGGGCAACACAGAAACGTCCCAGCCGTGACGAGTCGCTGGTGACAGTGTCCTGTCTGACCGGCCCGGGAATAGAACCCAAGACCCACCGCGTTGTTAGCGATGTTTTTAATCACCACATTCATTCCAACCAATTTTGGCTGTATTTTCATCCATTTTCACTGGTCAGTTTGCAAATTGTGTTCTTTAAAAATGAAATATAGTCTAAAACAGGGGTGTGCAATTCACGGCCCGCGGGCCACAATCCGGCCCTCCAGGCCAGTCAATGTGGCCCTCGACGATGGCAGGACAAAAAGTTTTTTTTTTTAAATCGATTTATTTAGCTATTTGTACCGTCTATAATACACGGGTTGTGTTTAGCATTTTATAATTTTATACATATTTGACGGTGACTGGCCCTCGACGTTGTTAAAATTTTCGAAAGTGGCCCCCCAGTGAAAAAGGTTGCTTACCCCTGGTCTAAAAGGTCACTCAAGGCAAATCGGCAGATAATAATAATAAAAATAACGCATTTTTGTAGCGCCTTTTCCTGACAGAAAATTACATCAAATGAACAATGACCAAAACAGTAAAATCACAATCCACAAAACTAGGCCAATTTTTGAAGATCGTGCTTCTTGTTCAAACGTCGGGTAAAATAAAACATGTAGTTTTTAATTTCAGGTAGTTTTAGGACATAACTTTTGTTTGATCCCCCCCTTTTTTTTTTCAAGCTAACACGTCTCCTTTAAGCATACTTATGGACGAAAACAACTTTCTAAATAGGAAAATAAAGTCGCATTGATTCTTAAAACTTGACGTTTCGACAACATATATTCAGCTGTCGTCATCAGCAGTGTAAGCAGGGGCGGATTAACAGTACGTGGGGCCCTGAGCTAATTTAATGATGGGCCCCTCTTCCCAAGTTCAGCGAAAGCTTATACGATATAAAATGAAAAGAACAATAAACCGAAGAAACAGCCTCAAAAAACAAAGCAATAACATTATTGATCAGTAGCGTAAAAAGACCAAGTATGGACTTCTTGTGCTTTGTTCAGCACGCTCAGTTACTGCTTTTGAGTCCTACTGAGTAAGATCAACTATATTGTTCTTTGTTAAAAACAATTAGTGCATTTCCATTACATCGATTTACCGAATCGGGTTAATGGGTTTATGTTTTCCTTTGTTTAATTTTACAATCGTTTTTACGCGTACGATACTTATACAATGAACGAACCAAAAATAATTGAATAATTTTAAAACTTTTAGAAAAATGTAAGTTTGTGGGGCCCCGGGCTTCAGCCCGCTCCGCCCCCCTTAATCCGCCCCTGAGTGTAAGCAAGGCAGCACAAAACTGAAAGAACCAGAATTTACCAACTGCAAGTTACATCATAACCCAGGCTATAACTTATATTAGAATAACTTGTAGTTAGAATTGGAAAATTCTAGTTCTTTCAGTTTTGTACTGCCTCGCTTACGCTGATGATAATGACAGCTTGAAAAATGTGCAACTAATTGCTGCACCAACTTTGCAGCAATGAACCAGCTGATGTAAATGTTGCAATGCTCATTGTTACATTGCAGAAGCGTAATAAATAACCACTAGTATTTCGAATCAGGAAAGTTCTAAACGAAATATTTGTATTTCGAATTCAATTGTTTATTTGCATCGGCATCTTTGTGCTTGAGTGTGAATTTTCACCGACAAAAAATAATTAAATCTTCATTATACTCACGGTATTACGCCGAAGTGTATAACGATTGGCGAGGTCCATCTCGCAGCTTAGCGTCTGAACAACACAGCTCCAAAGAAACATCGCAACGGTGGCGAGCTGTTGGCGACTGCGACCGCTTTGACTGGACCGGAAATCGAACCCGGTAGCGGTGTCTATAACCGCTACGCTGAACGGTCACTGACGTTAATTGAAGATACATTAAGCTCACAGCCTCGAGCCTTCAGCCTGACCCCCCAACTAAGCAAAAAGGTCCTAATTTTCGAAAAAACAAAGGCATTTGTCATTTTTTCTCGGTTTTTAATGAAGTTTCACTCTGAATATTCTAATTGAACAGTAATTGAGAGAGACTGCGAAATGAGTTTGCGCTCTTCGATTTGGCAGCCACCCGGCATATATGTCAAATGCAGTCAGCTCTAGCCTTGAATCGAACCCGTCAGTTAAAATCTGTAGCCTGCGCGCCAAACACTGGGCCATGTTTCAGATAATGGCTGCATTGCAGACATCTCTTGCATAATCATGAATCCTGATGCTGTAATACCATACCTCAATTGCTAAGCACACACTATCGGTGCGGGAGGTCTGGGTTTGATCCCCAAGTCGGTCAAATCGGGTACAGTGTCGCCAACGGCTCGTCAACCCCGCGACGTTTCTTCGGAGCTGTGTTGCCCAGGTGCTTAACCGTGAGTATAGTTAAAATTTGATTTTTTTGGACTTGTTTTAGATCTATTTAAAAGTAAGCCATTGAATAATTTTCCACTGAGCTAACATGACTCTTATCTGAAAATAAATTGTACTTGGATTCGTCATTATAAAACGAACTAACTTATCCACTCAGAAATCTCAAACGACCTTGTCATTACAGCTTGTTCCTGATTGAGAAACCATATACAAATAGAGTCATGATTAAACTGTTTATCTACCACTCAAGGCCGCATCAACACTTTGGGGAGGGGGGCTAATATTTCGGAGGCCATGATTTTTTGCCCCCTAATTTTGGCATCAGCAGCAGACCATTTTTTAAACAATACAATTTAACGACCTTTTTTTTAAGTGTTGCTAACCTGCGAACAGGGGGCACCGGGCTAAAGTCTTCATAGCCCCATACCCTTCCAATCCTGCTGAGTTGGCGTGAAAGTTTTTTTCACGTGAACCGTGGCATAGGGGAATCCCCAGTCTGTCTGAACAGCACAAATTCATCGTCTTTGAACCAATTTGAAAACGAAATTTTCAAACGTGAACCAGCTGTTAGCTCAGTTTTTAAGCGCACGCGCTATCGGTGCGGAAAGTCTTGGGCTTGAATCCCGAGCCGCTTCAATCGACATAGTGGCAGCAACCCCTCGTCACCGCTTCGACGTTTCTTTGGGAGTTATGTTGTCCAGACGCTAAGCTGCAGAGATGGGCCCTGCCACTCGTTGCAGGGTTCGGCGTAATATCGCGAGTATAATGAAGAATTTTTTTTCTTCTATTTTTTTTTTCAAACGTGCTAAACTGGCAAAAGTAGTCATACTCATACAACGGGCTGCACAACTTTCAGTACGTCGGCAAGGGAAGCCAAAGTTTGCCCTTGTCCTACTCTGCTTATGCCCATGCTTCCAAACATGTACTTTTTACGATTTTGTTATTTACAAAAGGTGGATGGCCCGCTTTTTTCCAATATTGTGTTCTGCTACAACCGGTATTATTTTTTTAATACCTTTCATTAACTGCGTACTGCTTCTGTTTATCTGTTACATCGTAGCAATTTTAAATAGCTAATTTTGGTAAAAAAGCGATAAAGGCGTTTTAATTGTTAGAAAATCGCTGTTTTGGCGCATGTTTTGGTAACAATTTCGTCAACAAATGTTGTTAAAAGTTACAACTTTGCTTTAGCTTCAGTGTTTTTTTTTTTGAACTTCTCTTCGAGTTGTTTTAGTAACCGTCAAAGTCTTGCGTTGCGCGTGGTGAGGTATTAATAGTTTTATAATATGTTAGGTTGTCAGGGATACAGAGCAAATAAACACATCATCGAATGCTGTAAATCTTCTCGCTGCTTTCATGACGACATTTTTATGACGTAACTTGACGGAATGATAATATATAAATGACATCATCAAGAGAAGTTCAAGTTTTTTTTGTATCGAGCAATGATACGCCTTTAAATTATTTTCACTAGGTGTCGCAAAGGTGATGCAAGCCAATTTGGTTCAGATACATGGGGAGTTTCAAGGGTGCGAAGCCTCCCTTGTCTCCGGTGCGTAGCCAGGGGGGCAAATAGAGACAATTTTCCCGAAATATTTCAAGTACTAACGTTAATGCAGAGATTTACGTCAATTTTGACTCAAAGCAGCGGGCAATCGGGAGCGCTTTGTTGCCACCAATAACCCTTTTTTTAAAGATCAGCAGGCTGGAAGTAAATTTTTTCCCCTGAAAAAACTGTAACTGGCTACCCACTTCTTCTCTTCGTGCATCTGCTGCACTTTTTTCTGGTACTGCTGTGCTTTTCTATATGGTGGGTTGAACAAGACTGCGGTTGAAAGTTTATTCTAATGGTATCAGTAATATAGCCTGGCATTATATACTGCTGATGATTACCGCTGAATCTGTGTTCCCAAAACGTCGAGTCAATTTAAATGATAGTCAAACCAGGAGCAGTGGCGTAGGGGGTACCGTAGCACGCCCCCTCCTTTTTGACTTGCAAAAAACTGTATTTTTTCTTACAAATCAATCAGTAAGAGCAAATGAATACGGTACCCCTCATTGTGTAAACCCGGCCCTGGCCTCCCCTTAAATTTTTCGAAGGTTACACCCTGACCCCCCTCTCCTCCCAAAAAAAAACATAAGCTGTACAGAAACTGACAAACTGAGCTTTGCGCTCTTCGAGTCAGCAGCAACTCATTATGTGTCAGTGGCCAAAGACTCCTGCCTCGAATTGAACCCGTCACGCTTTCCTTGGACCTTGACACAGCCCCAATCCATTTTGCTGATACAAAACAATGAAACATCGACTTGCTTCCAGAGCCGTATTAAAACATTGACTCAATTTTTTTACCGGGAAGCAGCGGGGCTATCAGGTTATGCCCTGACCTCTCCACCCCCCCCCCCCCAAAAAAAACAAAAACTGTTGGAGAAACTGACAAATTGAGCTCGCGCCCTTCGAGTCATCAGCAACGCATTAAGTGTCAAATGCGAAAGGATCCTACCAGGAATCGAACCCGTCATGTACACTTTGCACTTCGGCATCACACCAATCCATTTCGCTGATTAAAAGAACGATTTGCCTCCAGAGCCGTATTACAATATTGGGGGCTTCAGGGCTAGTTTTTTGGGGGACTCTTTACTTTTTTACAGAGCCGCTTTAGCGTTAGCAGCACACTTCTTTCGGAGGACTGCGGGGCTATTTCCGCCCTTAATCCGTATCTGCTGACCTCTTTGTCGGATAAATTATTTCCTGCCTACTGGTTAATAAGGTCGTCGCCAATTTTTACATCTGTCACGTTTTGAAACGCTTAAAAAGTTTTTTTTTACAGACTTTGCATTTGGCAACAATGAAAAATCGTGGCAATTAATTTTCTCTGAAATAATGTTCCATTTGCCAGTTTTTGGTAGTCTTTTGCTTCTAGTAAACTGAAGAACGCCAAAATTTTTGACACTTTTTGTAAAGTGGTCAGACAATTGTAATAACTAGTAAAAGAACCACTAACAGCGGACAGTGAGCACTGTTTCGACGTCTCAGTCCTCATCAAGCAAGTTGCTCAAGATTGAAGACAAAGGTAAGAACATTAAAATTTCTTTGTTTATGTGATTTATGAACAGTTCAAATGGCCTAGGGGTAAAAAGGGCGTCTGCCTGTTGGGCGGTAGACTCAGGTTTGATTCCTAGTCTGCTCAAACCAGTGATTTTAAAATTGGTATTTACATGTTCCTGCTTGACGCTCAGCATTGAATGGGCAGTGTGGCGAACAAGCCGGCAAGTTTACTTGCTGTGCCGTTGGGAAGGCATTTAACGGAATTTGATCATCTTACAGTAGTAGACAAATGGCCGGTAACTCCTAAGAAAGCTCGTTATGGCGCTTTAATCGCTTTACCGAGGTAGAAGGATAAATATGCGACTAAATAAAAAAAAATCTCAAATTTCAATGCCTAAAATGATAATCTAAAGAGCAATCTGACTAAGCAGTTTCAAACAAGCAGTTTTGTAACTTACGAAGACTGCCCTAAGAATTGAACTCGAACCTTAGTATCAAAACCACAAGTGCTATTGATTAATCAAAGTATCAAAGTCCAGCTATTGGGAAAAACCGGAACAGAATCACAGAAAACCAAATTAGGGCTGAGAAAAGCGCATGTAACAGCTCTAAGTGCATATAATGGCATTACTAATCAAGATTATTGTTGAGATATTTATGGACTTTACATGGTCGAATGCATTTTTGCGAAATACTCGACCAGTCGCGCGCGTTACTGCATCGAGAAGCATGCTTAAGCAGGAAATGTTGTTCTGCGTTTTCGATTGTTTGTTGTCTAAGCATATGTGAAGCTAAAAGGCGCGCTGAAGCAGTTGTTTTATAAGATAAATCAGCCAAACTGAAAGAAGGAAGTGTGGGCTTTTGTCGCAATAGATTTAAGGAGCTTCAACGAATATAGCTTAATTTGGCAATTGATCAGCTTTAGCGTAGTGAAAAGACATTGCTGTCGGCGCTGGAGATCTAGGGTTCGATTCCCGAGACCGATCAAATCAAATACATTTTGCCCTGCGGCCGCTACCGCAGCGATGTTTCTTCGGAGCTATGTGTTGCCCAGACGCTAAGGCGCGTAGATGAACCCCGCCACTCGTTACACATTTCGGCGTAATAACGCGAGTGTAATGAAGATTTGATTTTGAAGTTAAAAAAACATGATAGAATTGCCAGACCTTGATATTACAGGCAGCGTAGCATCAAAATATAGAGAAATTAGAAAAGTTTTGTTGCCAGTGTCGTAGCGTGTTCTCTACAGAACGCGATGTAACACCGTGTTTAAATGTGGTACGTCTCTGACCGAGGGGCTCCGGGGGTATCACCCCTAATCCGGATCTAGGAACTTCCCTTTTGTTGAATAATCTAGCCTGAATTATGCTGAAATTATTTTTATAAAATACCGTAATTGGTGATCCTTTCCCAATTTGAATTAGCCGCAGTAAATTTGCCACTGGTTCCACTTTACTTTAAGGATTTCGTAGCAACTCATGTGGCATAAAAATACTTGAGAAATCAATAAAATTTACTGCTAAAAACGAAACATTTGTCGAACAAAGATGGGGGTACACTTATGGGGTATATTGAATTATCTTGAAAAAGTTAGTTTATTATATTCAGAGTTGGGCAGTACCGCGGTACTGTAACGCGGTACTTTTTTAGTACCGTTATCGGTACCGTCGATACTTTTTTTAAAATGTACCGTTTTTGGTACCGTCGTTACTTTTCAGATCGTTTGACTCGATATTTCGCTAACTTTTTTGAATAAACTGAGAGCAATAGCGAAAAAATTTTCGGGATTTTCCGCGAAAAGCATCTTCAAAAAGTATCGCAAAACCACGTTGTAGTAGATCAGTGGTCGGCAACCACCGGGCTGCGGCCCTCTACCGGATATCCGCTAAGGTAGATTTTCCGGATATCCTGTATCCGGCAAATTTGCTATCCGGCACATCCCGAGTTGCAAATAACGAAATAAAAAAAAAAAAATTACAAAAAAATTCCCCTACGCCAGAGCTGGGCAAACTGCGGGCCGCATGCACATCTTTTTTTGCTCTTCACCAATTTTCAATGGAAAATAGTAGATCTGCGGACGTGTAGACCTTTTTTATTTTTGCTCATCAATGCTTTGTGGGGGCAATTTGGACCTACACTTTTCAAAAAAGGGCGATTGCGTAAAAAAGGTTGAAAACCGCTGGTTTAGACTATATGGAAAAATTTATTTCTGTGTCATTGAATCAAAGTAAAGCTATAGACCTGCAAATTCTGAGAAAAATGTAGAATTTGACTCATCTAAAACTTCTGAGTATGGTGCTACTGATACACCAACTTCTACTGAAAGTGACATTAAAAATAAGAACATCCTCCTTCAATACAATGATGAAGTTCGCACAGCAAGAACCTTTGCAACATCTTTTCGTATATAGGCCATAAGCTCTTTCACGTCCCTAGTATCGTTCGAATGTAGCAACGTAGCCAGATAAACAAGGATGTGACAAACGTTTCTGGTCTCCAGGGCGAGTTTTTGATAATGATACTCCTTAGTTATACCTAGTCTCATAACTAATGCAGGAGATCAACAGATTATAGATGTTGCCATACATGATAATGCTTGTTTTAGTGAGCGTGCCCCTGTCGCCTTGTGGATATAACCGAAGTATTCGCTTGCAGTATCAAGATTCGCGCATGACTACAACTCAGATCTTGCACTAGCACCAGATGCGACAAAAAGCTTGATTAGGTTTTGATTTCGTTGCTTTGCAAGACGTAAACCAAAACAAAAATTAATTTTTAAGGAAATAATTTTCGTTTCAAAAGTACCGAAAATCGGTACCGAGTAACGATATCGTCGTTACTTTTTCAAAAATGTACCGTTATCGGTACCGACGGTACTTTTTTAGCAAAGTGTCGGTACCAATATCGTCGTTACTTTTAAAGTACCGAGTGCCCAGCTCTGATTGTATTGAACAAGACTGCAGAAACAGCCATATTGTGGAATATCACCAAAGTGTTGCATAACAATGCAGTCGAGCGAAGCTTTTCGCGAAAGTATTTAGTGTAGCAGCTGCAGTTAGTTAAATTACGGAAGATGCATTGCCATGTCGGCGCTAATGCGTAGCTTTTAGCTTGATCAATTATATTCTGTCGTCTATTACTTAAAATTAATAAAGATTAATTGCGCTTTAGCGCACAGAGCAGTGTTCGTAACCTTTTGAAGTACCGGCTGGTGGAGTGATTGAAGTCATCGCTATTGGCAATGGAAGGTGTGTGGTTCGATTCCCAAGCCGTCAAAGCGGAAACGGTCTCGCCAAAGGCTCGCCACCGCTGCGATATTTCTGTGTTGCCAAGCCGCGGAGGTGGATCCCCACCACTCGTTACACGCTTCGGCGTAATACCGCAAGTATGGTGAAGATTTAACCCCAAAAACGCTCTAACCAAAATTGTAGGCGTCATCAGTAGACTTCGGTTATAGAGAGTAATATATGTTACAGTTGTACAAGTATGGTCCGCTCGGGCTTTTTAGAGCCACTTAGATGGACATGTGGACAGAGTAATTAAGACTGTCACTTGGCTGGATGAGACCGAATAACAGGCCGACTAATCAGAGGCGTAGCGAGAAATTTGAAAAGGGAGGGGCGCCATAATCTACAAAATCCATCAAAAGAACCTATCATATTTCAGTCGCTTAACTACGTTTGTTCGTTTTCACTGAAAGGCAAAGTCACAAAGGGGGGGAAGGGGGCATGGCACAATCACCCTCCTATAGGTACGCGCCTGCAATTACTATAGCGAAGGCTCTGCTTTTGGTAAGAGCTAGTTATGGCACTTTGCATATTTCTGTGTTAAGTTTGTTTGCATTTCGTCAATGATGCAAAAGTTAATGATACAATTATTTATGACCAAGATAAAATTGCTGAAATCTGTGACAATTTTTCTGCAAATGTTGGTAACATGAGTTCTGAGGACATTGAATCTAATACCTCTTATACTGCCTACCTAAATAATAATGTTACGTCTTTGATAGTCCTATCACCACCACGTCCAACGAACTGGCTGCTGAAATTGAAAGATTAAATACAAACAAATCCTGCAATGATAATCAAATACCGACAAACTTCATAATTATTGCTGCTGATGTTATTCCACCTTACATAGTTGATTTATATGTGTTTACTCATCGCATTTCCCCCAATGAACTCAAAATAGCAAAATTCATCCAAATATGTAAATCTGGTTTTAACCACTCAGTTGACAATTTCAGACCGATTTCACTACTTTCTCCCTTTTCAAAAGTCATTGAAGAATTATTAAAATCAAGACTAATCAGTTTTTTGAACCAAACAAAATCCTTTACGAAAGACAGTGGATTTCGTAAAAAACATACTACTATGTTTCCTTTACTTAATGTTCTTTCACGAAGCTATAAGAATATTAGTAACAGCTAGATTATACACTTGTGCTATTGCACTAGACATTAAAAAAGCTTTTGATTCTGTTAATCACGAAATTTTACTTAAAAAGTTGTTATATCATGGAATACGTAGAGTCTGGCACTAATTATTCGAAAGCTATTTATTAAATCGAAACCAATATGTAACTATTAATAATAAAATCTCGCCATTGCAAGAAATATAATCAGGAGTTCCCCAGGGGTCAGTATTAGGACGTATACTTTTCCTACTGTATATGAATGATTTGCACCAGGAATTATTATGCAAACCGCGTTTGTTTGCAGATGATACTTTATTACTATATTCGTCTAACGATCTTAATCAATTGAAAACGTTGTGTAATAATGAACTTAGATTGGCCAAACGTTGGATGGATGCTAGTAAACTAAAAATAAATCCAAGTAAATCACAAGCAATCGCTATTAATTACAGATCACGATTTCCCAGAAGTGATATTCAATAAAATACTGTTCGGATAATATTCAACTTTCTGAAAAAATGAGTCGTAACTGATCACAAACTAAGTATTTTGCCGCATATAAAAAATTTAGAAGTCAAACTATGTAGAAATATCGGAATCCTATTTAAGCTACGTAAATATCTTCCTACATCATTCTGCGTTAAAAACTCTGTATTACACGTTGGTTCATCCGTTCCTATTTTATGCAAAAATTATCTGGGAATCCACCAACAAATCCTACTCCAACGAACTATAAGGTCTTTATAAAACAAGGCTTCACTAGCAATCCGTCATCTTGGTTGGCATATTTCACGTAAACGTCTTTATCGTAGATTCAAAATCCTTAAGTTACTGTGGATGATTTCTACAAAATTAAACTTAGCAAGTTCGCGCACAAATTTATTAGCGAAACTACTCCAAAATATTTTAATTAACTATTACTGTGCAAAATTCAAAAATGCCAATATACTGTACATATACAAGATCTTCTTATCAAAATTTAGCGCTACCTATTTAATCACGAAATTGTGAGCAAAAATCAGTCAAATTTGAAGGGGCTGAGTTATGGAACTCGATGATCATCTTATCATAAGTTTATTGAAAAGCATAAAGAGCTTCAGTTTCAAAGCTATAATTCAGAATCTGAGTAATAAAGTAGGCTATATATTATAAACCATTTGAGCAAAAATATTGTACTATACTCTTAGAGGAATAACATTTCAAATTATTTACTAAAACTAGGCTATATTACATAATTAAATAGATTTGAAAAGCGCCGAAAACATCTTTTGAATTTAGGTAGTCTTGAAAAAGACTGTTTATGAACCAAACATTTTCGTCTCACTCTCTTCAGGGTTCAACGCGAGAGTATCTTGAGAAGGAAGGGGTGGTTTATTGTATTATTATCAGCTTCATCGCAAAATCTGCAACAAAAAAGGAAGAGGGCTGTGATTGGTTAATAGTAATTGGTTAACAATGATTGGTTGTTGAAGGACGTCGCTGCAAGTTCTGCGATAGTTGGATTCTAAAATTCATCCATGTTTGACCAATCACAAGCGTCTTCAACAATCAATTACTATTAACCAATCACAGCCTTCTTCCTTTTTTGTTGCAGATTTTTCGATGAAGCTGATAATAATACAATAAACCACCCCTTCCTTTTCAAGTTACTCTCGCGTTGAACCCTTTAGAGAGCGAGATTAAAATACTTGGTTCATAAACAGTCTTTTTCAAGACTACCTAAATTCAAAAGATGTTTTCGGCCCTTTTCAAATCTGTTTTGAAATTCTGTACCACCAAAAAACGTTTCGTATAATTAAATAGATATAGTCACGTATTCGAACTTTTTTCGATGATTAGTTTTACTGGAATCGCTTGACTCAAAAACTTTGCGTGCCTTTGCGATTCCTTGTCATGTCACTATATATTGAGCTCAATGTAAAGCTGTCCAATTAACCCAATGTAGTTAATGTTCTGGTGTTTTTTTTTGGAATCTAGGCTAAATAAATTCTATCATTCATTCATTTGATACAGACTGAAGGTATAGTAAAGTTCATTATTTCTTAATTTAGTTGAAAATATAGTATTGTTTTGGCAAAGCTATTCATTGCTGTAGCTTGTGGTTAAATATATATATTTCCGGTGGTTGTTTAGTTTAGCTAGCTTATTTTTGTGAAATGTTAGCCTGTCTAAGGCTAACATTATAATTGGCTTTAAGCACGATTTATTGTTTAAAGTATCGCACATTTTGTACTGTTTCAAGAAGGGTGTGGTTTACAGCTACAACAAAATCATAGAAGAATTTTGTGATAAATGGCCGTCAGATGCTGTTTCGCTAGATCAGGACCTCTTAAGCGTAGACAGAGAAATGAAGTTTTGTTCAATTTCAGTTTTCGATTCGTGTAATTGAACTAAAAATTGAACAGTAATTGAGGGAGACTGCGAAGTGAGCTTGCGCTTTTCGAGTCAGCAGCCACCCGGTATATGTTAAACGCGATCGGCTCCAGCCGTGAATCGAACCCGTCACGTAAGATCTGTAACTTTTTGCGCGGTGCCTCTCGGTCGTGTCACTGACTTTAGAACATTATTGAAAAAATTACAGCTGAATTTTGGATCCTGCGCTTAAAATCTGAAATTTTCGAAATATGGTAGTTTACGCAAAATTTGGTTGTTCCAAATTCCAAAAATAGAAAACGGAAACGAAAATTTTCCCGGAAGTGACTTTGTTTTTCTGCCTGAGTCAAATACGTTACGACCTTGTGTTTACGCTTTTAAGGCTAAATGGACGAGTCTAGATTTCAGTTTTTGAATTTGGATTTTTTTCAGTGTCGTCTGTGACTCACGATCCCTGTATCCTGTCAGGGCCGGGTTAACGGGGGGGGGGGGGGGGTTACTATAGCCCTGGAACTTCCGGTTAGGGGCTTGCCAAGCTTATAAAAATAGTTAAATGTCGCCTTCAAAAGAACATCTGTAGCTTAAGTCAAAATCAGATCTGCTAAAAAAGTATGGGGGAAATCGTATTACGGCCTTAATTGGTTTCTGTTCTGCCTGGGTGCTAATTTGGGCAACTGGGCACCGCTAAATAGTGTAGTGCAGGGGTGGGCAAACTTTTCACACGAAGGGCCACATTTGAAAAAATTTTGAAGCCGAGGGCCGCACTGTTTGAAAGAGCAAAGAAAAGGTCTGCACTCTACTCGGTACTGAAAATCAGTGAAGAGCTGAAAGAAAAAATCTTCGGCTTGATTCGCGGTAGGAGTTTATATTTCTTTAAGTGCCCGCGGGTCGCATAAAATATTCTCGGGAGCCGTTTGCGGCCCTCGGGCCGTAGTAGTAGTAGTAGTAGTTTATTTTTTTTACAAAGTGAACGCACGAAAATCAAACCCTTGCATTCAAACAACCCGTAGTTTGCCCAGCCATGGTGTAGTGTACTAAGTGAGCAATCAAGAACACAATATTATCTAGAAATATTTGTGTCTGGAAATTCGTGTAGCTTCAAGTACAAGAAGCTCATTTTCTCTCTCGATTTTGTGACTGATGAGTTTTCGAACTTCTACGAAAATAGCTAGTAATTGCGGTTTGTCTTCTTGTATTGCATGTGGATGGTCTGGCCGTAGCGCAGCTAGGGGGTGTTCCGGCCACTTCCCCCTCACTTTTTGCTTTATTTAAAGATGGATCACAAAGAGCAAATGGAAACGTAGCCTCTCACTGTCTATATTTGGCCCTGCCCCCCTTTTTCTTTGCCGGATACGCCCCAGTCTTTTAGGATATGTTTGCGTGGCTTAAGATTAAGGAAGCCGGCGGGTTGGTCTAGTGGTGAAAGACACCGTTATCGGTTAGGTAGGTTTGGGGTTCGATTCCCGGGTTAGTCAAATCGGACACAGTGCCATTGCTGTGACGTTGCTTCAGAGCTGTGGTGTTTTTCAGGCGCTAAGACTCGCCACTCGTTACGCATTTCGGCGTAATACCGCGAGTATAATAAGATTTTTTTAAGTTATCCAAAAACACTGATTTTTGTGAAAGAATTTGCAGTGTTCTTGAAGTAATTAGATTTGAAAATCGATTTAAAACCACTTTTAACTTGAAAGGTGTTTAGGCTGGCTTGAAAGGAAAAGGTGATTCACATTAGTGCATTAAGCAGTTACTAGATTGGTAGTCATCGATATTCTTACGTCACAAGGATAGAAAAGTCCATTGTTACACCACATTGCTTCCTATGACGTAACAATGGAACTCGTGGGATGCATGTTACAATGATTAACATGATTTCGATATGTAGCGAAAATTATTGCGTCAAAAGTGAAACGCCGTTCCATTGTTATGTTATGCAATTCGGACAATGGAATACTGATTTATTCCAGAAGTGTATATTTGGGGCAGTGGTAGGATTCAGCAATCAGCAAGTACGCACCGGTTTTATGGAGCCGTAACGCGAAATTTGATGAGATTAGCGAACGGGTTAGCGTTACTATTAACACTCTGGACTTTGAGGGACCAAGTACTATTTTTTCAGTCAGCGACATGGCCTAGCCCCTAGGCCCTAGCGGTATCGCGCGCAGGTGACAGATCCTGCGTGACGGGTTCGATTCACGGCTGGAGCCGATCGCATTTGACATATGTACCGGGTGGCTGCTGACTCGAAGAGCGCAAGCTCGCTTCGCTGTCTCCCTCAATTACTGTTGAATTTTCTGTTCAATATGATTTGAAAATAACCTTAGTTGTTGTTGTTGTTTCGGGGGGGGAGACTTTTTTAAGAGGACGTGATTGAATATCCTTTTTGTTAGGGTGGCGCGCCCCTGACCGGGAGCCCCGGGGCTGTAGCCCCCCTGTAATCCGACCCTGATTACATAGGACAGGTTGAAAAAAGTTAATCCCATTACCAGTATTGTGATGGGAATCCTCATTTTCAGCTGTTAAGTTAGTGTAAATGGGTAAAATTTTATTTCTGCGATAAGATTTTCTTCTTTTAGTAAGCTTGTTTCAATACTGCCGCTCGCGCAGCTCGAAAAGGTGACAGGACATATCAAACAAAACCTTATTGTTCAGTAGCACGCTGTCAGCAGCAAAGTTGCGACATTTGTGCCAGAAGTCACGTTGTGGTATTCAAGGCAAAAAAAAAGCTCTAATCTGCATGTACTAAGCTAGGCTAAGATGCTGAAGAATTTGCTATTAGAGGTTTTCATCGCTTCCGTGTGAAGTCGAAGTTTCAGTAGTTGTCTAATATGTTAATTTTTGGGACAGCGTTGAAGAGAAGTTTCGTTCGAAGTATGGTGTTTAGTTTGAGGTATACGGTACATTTGGTTCTAAGTATAGTGAAAATTTGTATGCTTGAAAGCACTATGCCCTCTGCGGCGCGAAATTCGAGAAAAATGTGAAATTTTGGTCAAATTCCTTGAGCTTACTAACTCAAATGGTGATTTTTGGCAGAAGTTGAATCAAATTGTTCAATATTTTGCTGTAAAACAAAAGTCTCATGCTCTGAAAACTCAATTTTCAGCAAAAGTTGGATCAAACTTTCTTTAACGCCCCTAAATCTTTTGGCAAATTTTTTTCATTTATAAGCTTATATCTGGGCAAATTCGCACTTGCTAAGAACAGAGAGGACAGTGCTTGACCAGACCTTTTAAAAAAGTCAGTATGGCCTGTTGATGTTGGCGCTTAGTAGTTCAAATTTGCAGTATCCTAGAAGTTGTCAAACGCTGTACATTTCATATCATGTACTTTGCCAGTCGGTTGTTCATTTGAACATCTTACAGCAAACAGAATCGAGTTTAATTTGTGTCAATCGAAACATTACCGCAAGGCTGACGGTCTCTAGAAGTTGTTTCAACAGACAAATAAACCAACGTCACATAAAGCCTTGTGAGCAACCGTGTGTTACTTTTTGAAGAAAACAGGTGAACAGTGAAAGAAGCCTAAGAGAAGCAGGGTCGTATTAGGTCTTTAAGGGCCTGAGTTTTGTTGTTTTTTGCCTTGTTTTTTGCCCCCCTAATTTTTGCTCCTCTGATTTTTATCCCCCTAATTTAGACGTATGCAGTAGGCTTTCTTTGAAAACACAATTTAACTATCTTTTTCAAATTTGGACCAGAAAAGTACGAAAAATACAAATTAAAAGATTTTATTAAGTACTGCTCTGCCGGGGTTAGAACGTAAAACTTTAAAACTACTGCCTTTTTCATTAAGATGATCTTTGTGATATTGAATCAGAATTGAGGAGAAAGCGAATTAGTGCAAATATGAATCACCAAATTGTTTACATTCTCAGTAAGAACGTACGTTTTACGTGATTTTACTTTGTCAGCGGATAGCTTGAGGTGTTTTTGTTTGGAAATGGAAAATGTAACGGTGATGCTTAATTCGAAAAACTGCAGAAGGTCCTAATCTTGCGCTGGTTAGTTTCACTTTTAACTGAAACTAATTGGCCTTGGAAGGATCGGTTGCTTAGTATAATTCTGCTACATTTAGAAATATTTTGTGTAAACATTGTGCGCCTACGAGTTAAGTCTAGACTTTGAGGTTTGACTGCGATAGCATGTAAGGTTACAAAAACACTGACTTCACTTTAATTTAGCAAAAATTTCTTGTAAAATGCAGCAAAGCGTGAAGGTTAGTGAAATTGTTCGAACGAAATTTTTCAACATAATACTAGGAACTTTATTGCTTTGACTGCATGTTTTGTATAGCAATTGTCTCCAAAAACCAGGCCGATTAGCTCAGTTGCGAAGACAGCGCTGTCGGTGTGGGAAGTCTGAGGATCGAATCCCGGGTCGGTCAAATCGGTCAAACAGTGTCGCCAACGGCTCGCTATTGCTGCGATGTTCTTCGGAGCTGCGTTGCCCAGGCGCTAAGTCGCGGAGATGGAGCCCAGCACTCGTTACACACCTCGACGTAATATCGCGAGTATAATAAAGATTTGATTTTTTTTAAATGTCTCGTAAAAACTTCTACAACTACAACATACTGGCGTAGACCACAAAAATTTGGGAGGGGAGCGATAAATTGCTGTAGGCCAAAGATTAGGCTACGACATTTTATATGAATGTTTTAAGCATACTTTAATTGGGGTTTGTCAAAAAAAGGGCCAGTACCTCTGGCGCCCCCCCATTCCTGGTTAAACGCGAAACAACGCAAAAATAGACAAAGCAATGTAACCACGAACACCTTTGCTCAAATCAAATCTTCATTATACTCAATGTATTACGCCGAAGTGTGTAACGAGTAGTGATGTCTATCTCCGCGACTTAGCGTCTGAATAACCCAGCTTCGAAGAAACATGGCGGCGGTGCCGAGCCGTTGGCGACAATGTGTCCAATTGGACCGACCCGGGAATTGAACCCCAGATCTCCCGCACGGTTGGCGGTGTCTGTAATCACTATTCCAACCCGCCGGTAGAATTCCTTTGCTTAGATTTTTTTAATTGTTCAAACGAAAGACTTTTGCTGTGGATGTCGGTATAAGGGGCAAGGGAGCACTCTGGGCCGTTCAGAAATTAATATACTTGGTCTTTTTTTAGTTAGAATCATGGTTGTTCCTTCTTTAAAATATTTCGTTAATGCTTTGTGTTTCTAGTTGAAACTGAACTGAGGGTTCGTCGTGTTGCAAGTTAATTTGTATTTTCTATATTTCATCGTGTTGCAAGTTAATTTGTATTACATTCGTCCCGGAAAATGAATGTTTCTTTCCTGAGGGCGGCTGATGAAGGCTAATAGCCAGAAACAGCGCTTTCTCGCTCTACAGTTAATTTGTATCTCAAAAGTAAACTTCTTGTTGTCGGAACCAAAACTTGGTTTCGATTCCCGCTGTGTCATATCAAGGCTTTTTTCACGTGAGACAGAAGCTGTAGTTCCTTTTTTTGTTTTAGAAGTTGCATTGCTTGAATGGCACTGGTCGTAACTAATATGGTGGCATACCATGACGCGTGTAATTAGTGGACCCTCCCCCACAGTTATAACATGGCTCCAAACTTACAATTTGTAAGTCAGCAGTCCCAGTCCATCATCTGGGTTTTCAACCCACGACCATTGGGCCGTGTATGTGACGGTAGGCCAGTCCAAATCATTAAAAATCTTCATTGTACTTGCGGTATTATGGCGAAACGTTTACCGAGTGACGAAATTCATTTCCACTGTACAGCGCTTGGGCAACAGAACTCCGCAAAAACATCGCAGCGGTTGCGAGCCGTTTACGCCTCTGTGTCCGATTTGACCGACCCGAAAATCGAACCCAAGACCTCTCGCGCTTATAGCGACGTTTTTAAATACTAGGCTACATTTTGATGTACCGGTATAATATTAAATATTTTAAATTCCTTTCAGGTGCAATAAAAGATTTTTGACTATTTTCGTGCAGTTTTGCGATAGATACTGTAGATTTTGAGTAAAAAGACAGTAATTTGAAAATTCTTTATATTGGATTGGGCTGGTTTGCCCTCTTTTGAAAACCATGGGAAATGCTTGTGGCGGACAAAAAGAGGTTAAAGTGCTGTTAATAGGCTTGGATCTGGCTGGTAAAACGTCAGTATTTAACCGACTTTGCCGCAACGACGCCGGTTCTACGACGCCTACAGTTGGTTTCAACTTTGAAAGTACAACTTTTAAAAATGTGAAGATTACAATTTGGGATACTGGCGGCCAAGACAAGATCAGAGACTTATGGAAACACTATTATGAAGAGGTAAAATTCTGTCTGTTTATGGATAAAAAAAAATGATATCTTCATTATAATCGGGGTATTACGGTGTAACAAGTAGTGAGACCAATCTTCGCGACTCAGCGCTTGGGCAACACAGCTCCGAGGAAACGTCGCAGCAGTGGCGAGCCCTTGGCGACACTATGTCTGATTTGACTGGCGCTGGAATCCAACCTCTCGGCCCACACTAATAGTAATGTCTTTCCCACACCCTGATACTTACCCACGAATCGAGAAACAGATCTGGTGATCTCTTAGGAGAAAGCTTGTTATAACGACTGCTTCGCATTTTCATAAAATCTAAACCATGAAGAATTCAGCAAGTTGACTCTTTCTCAGGGCCGGATTTAGGGGGGTAGAGCTGCAGCCGGGGGCCCTCCTGTAAATAGCGTTCTGTAAAAGAGGCCGGCTGCTAAGATTAAAATTAGGGCTGCAAAAAAACATTGGGTCCCTCCAAAAAATTAGCTGAGAAGCTTCCCTCTAGTAGCCTTAGTACAGCCCTGTTGCATCGTATTGATGTGGTTTGTCTCGTCATAATTGCGTAATTGAAGTGGAACTAAATAATCCTTGTTTCATTGATTGATTTTATCATTATCCGAAATCGAATTTCTAATACCTTTAGTTGCATATTTATCCTCCTATCACGAGAAAGCGATCAATGCGCTATACGAGCTCGCTTAGGAGTTGCCAGCCATCTGTCTACCACGCCAAGATGGGGGAATCCCGCTAAGTGTCTTTCCCAACGGCACAACAAGTAAACTTGCCGGTTTGTTCTCCACACTGTCCCTTTAATGCTGAGCGTCAAGCAGGGAAGCTGTGAATATCAATGTTAAAGTCATTGGTTTGACCCGACTGGGAATCAAACCCAAGTCTACAGTACAAGAGACAGACGCTCCGTACCACTCGGCCATCTGAGCTGCTAAAGTGGAGTGGATATATCCACTACAATTTATTGTATAACAGATGAGGAACCGAAGCTCCAAGTTCTAACATGGAACTATTACTTGTAAAATTTTTCATTTTCGGTAATAAATAGCTTCTATTAATAGATTTGATCAATGCTGGCTTATTTTAGCCTTTTATTGTAGGAACTATACTTCACCTAAAGCTGAGCGGATTTAGACAGTTTGAAATAGCGCTTAGCGCAGAAAGTCTGGGGTTCGTGACTAGCCACGTGACTAGTTAGTTGCATATTTATCCTCCTATCACGAGAAAGCGATCAATGCGCTATACGAGCTCGCTTAGGAGTTGCCAGCCATCTGTCTACCACGCCAAGATGGGGGAATCCCGCTAAGTGCCTTTCCCATCGGCACTACAAGTAAACTTGCCGGTTTGTTCTCCACACTGTCCCTTTAATGCTGAGCGTCAAGCAGGGAAGCTGTGAATACCAATGTTAAAGTCATTGGTTTGACCCGACTCGGAATCAAACCCGAGTCTACAGCTCAAGAGACAGACGCTCCATACCACTCTGCCATCTGAGCTGTTCGATTACCGGGTAGATCAAATCGGACGCAGTGTCGCCATTCGCCAACGGCTCGCCACCGTTGCGATTTTCTTCGTAGCTGTGTTGCTCGAGCGCTAAGCCGCGGAGATGGGTTCCTCCACTCGTTACACGTTTCGGCGTAATATCGCCAGCATCATGATGATTTGATTTGATCTACTGTTATTTTACGTATGAGCAATTTTGATGTTCACGTACAAATAATTGAGGGAGGCGTAAAAGTGAGCTTGCGTCGTCGGAGTCAGCAGCAAGTCGGTATATAGGTCAAATGCGATAGGCTCCTGCCGTGAATCGAACCCGTCACATAGGATCTGAAACCTGCGCACAGTGCAGCTACATCATATCACAGAATAACTTTTGAAAGCACTTAAGCTCTTTACTTCAGTTATATTTTGATTTGATTTGTAACTTGTAGCTTTTGTACGCAGAGTAAGAATATTTTTACCCTGTCAACATGTCCAATTTTAGTGAGTTGTACTGTAGATTAACAAACAGTTCTTCGTTTTAGTTTCTGCGTCATAATCACTTTTGATGTCATAATTTTTAACTATGACGTCAAGAAATTGATTATGATGCAGAAACTAGAACTAAGAGCCGTGGGTCTACAACTCACTAAAATTGGACATGTGGACTGAGTCATTGAGTCTTAGAAAGCGTAGATTAGATCGGCCCAACTTCAGCGGTTAAGAAAGCACAGCTTCCTAGCGTTGTTCGGGTGAAATTTGTGTGAAGAAATAATAAACCTACTTTGACAGAGTGGGATTCTTTAATTGCTTCCTGTTTGCCTTTTAGCAGCTGCAGCTGCTTGTAAAATCTCAGGTTAACGGCAATATCAAAAATTCATTTTTCAGTGTTGTGTAACTCAAGGTTGTTATTAAGGAGGGAAGGATTCCCCCCAAATATTTGACCCTGATCCAGGGGCGTACGGGACAAAGGTAACGTTTTTCAGAGAGAGACTGTGGGAAAATTTATTTACCTATAGTTACTTTGATCCTGCCTGAATCTCTGCCTGGCTGCGCCACTGGCAGTAGTAGATATATCCACTACACCCCACCAAATATTTTTCTAGATACGGCCCTTGTGTAACCAACTCTCGCTAGTTGCCGGTAACGTGAATTGGAAATTACATTGCCAGCGACATGGCCTAGCGGTACCGCAAGAAGGTGACAGATCCTGCGTGACGGGTTCGATTCGCGGCTGGAGCCGATCGCATTTGACATATTTGCCGGGTGGCTGCTTACTTGAAGAGCGCAAGCTCACTTCGCAGTTTCCCTCAATTGCTGTTCAATTATCAGTTCAATGTGATTTTATAATGACCTCAGTTACACATTAACTCCGCAGCCCATTTACTGTGCAATTCTAAGGTTCAGTGATATTATTTACCATTAAGTTGATGTTATAACCTTCATGCCCAACAATAGCCTGTCAATATGATAACAAGAGTTTTCCGAGTTTACTGAAATTATGACCATGAGTAAATATAAAAATGACTTTACCGACTATTTGCCAATTTTCTTAGTCAATATTAAAAACAAACAAAACTATCGTTGAAATTAAACTGATATTTTTGAAAAGAATGTAATAGTTTCGCAACCAGTTCATTTTGTTCCTTCAAAATGCTTCAATTTTCCGCGATGTTTGTTTGGCAATAAAACTCTAACTTTGTGAGTTTGAGAATGGCACAGAGGCTTACTCAGGGGAACAAACGAATTGTTTCAAGAACAGTATTTATCTGGAGATTTACGTCTTTCATTACCCAAGGGAGCAAGTTATAGCCGCCAAGGACCTTTTTAGATATCAAGCATTTTTTGAAGAGATCGGCCGGCTAAAGGCACTGATTTGCCCCCCCCCCCCCGAAATTTCTGGCGTAGCTTCAAGCTTACGCAGAAAAAATGTTACCTTGTTGAGTCATAAAAATAACGTTGTCACTTGGCCGTAATTGTTTTAACCAGTCTTATTTCTAGCTGTTTTTGCTGGCTATTTTTGACCTAATGTTGCTGTTAATGTCCATATCGTCGTATTAAAGATTCTTATTGCTTATCAATGTAAAAATTTTATCGCTCTGGCGAAGACTTAATCGCGTTTTGGCGAACAATTCTAAACAATAATCTCAATCATCAGATTTATCAGTTCTTGAACCAATAAAATGAGTTAAAATAAAAATGCTGTTAGATCTGTCGGCTTTCAATGCACTTAATGTAATCCGTTTGATCAGTGAATGATAACATCAATTGCAAAATTTCAAAAACAGAAAATTTGCTACTAACAGCTCAGGGACGGATCAAGGGTATTTTTAAAGGGCTAAAAATGCAGTAAATGCTAATCTTGCTGTTTTGTACGCGTAGAAGCGTGTAAGTAGAGGCCCACCTTTCTATTAATAGGTGTGACTAAAAAGTTAGGAAAATGCATTGTTGGGCATCTTTAGCCTTCCTCGTAATCCCACTGTACAACTACAATCAGTCTTAAGAAGGAAAAATAAAACCTTAGCAATTCTTAAAACGGTACGTTTCGACAATATAAATTCAGCTGTCATCATCAGCAGAGTAAGCCAGTTCAGCAGTGCCTTGCTTGCCCTAATGATGATGACATCTGAATCTATGTTGTCGAAACATACAGTTTTTGGACTTTTTGTGGCTTTATGTTTCTTTTTAGGCTATTTTTGTCCCATATTTATTGCAAATTGTCTTCATATTTTGAAAAATTTTTTGCAAGCAATGAAGTTAATGGAATAAGTTATTCTTTTTTTCTTTCAGTTGGTTGCCGTTTTCCTCATGCTTTTTTTTCAGTATTTGTCTATTCTCTATTGCTTTTGATGTTTAGGTGGATGGAATCTTGTATGTTGTCGATTCCACCGACGAAATGAGGCTAGATGAATCAAAAGAAGCTCTTCACAAATCTCTCCATGACATCAATCTTCAAAACGCCTTCCTCTGTGTCCTGGCCAATAAACGAGACCTTGGGGACCAGTGTGTGTCGTCAGACGAAATCAAGTCCAGGCTTCAGCTGTCGTCCTTGCCGCAGAAACGGATCTGGTCTTATTTTGAAGTGAGTGCGGTCAAAGGAACAGGAATAGACAAAATGATGGAGTGGGTCTCGAAACAAAAACCCTTATAGATTTTGAAGAACCAAAAACCTGCATTGACAAATTCTAAAGGAAAACACTAACTGGCGTGACTCAGCATAAATCAAACTTGCCGGTCAGCGAAATTTTCTGTGAAACTTTGTCTTACCGGTATTTTATCGCAAATACAATTGTGAGAGATTACGGTATTTTTTTTATAAACAAACCTTTACAGTCAACTTACCGAAAAGTGAATTTTTAGACTAAAACGAAATGTGAAATTTAACTCGTGTTTGATAAGATATCTTCCTAATATGACCTATTTTGAAATTTTTTGTTTTTTCAATTATTACCAAATTGTATTCTTTTTATAGTTTTTGATGTTTTATGGTTTTCGTTTTGTTTCAAGCAACGTGGTCTAATTAACTAAACGACAAAAAAGTTGATTTAATACGAGGCAGGCTTGTCTAAACAGGGCCGCGTTAAGATATCAGAAGGCCCGGAGTTAATTTTTTGGGGAAGCCCCCATGCTTTTTGCATACCGTACCTGATTTTAACGTTAGCAGAAATTTTTTAAAACATGCAATTTATTAGGGGGCAAGGGGTTTAGCCCTCCTTCTTAAAACCTTAATCCGGCCCTGTGTCTGAGTTTCAACGTTGATAAATTGAATATAAAAACTGCACCTAGACGTTTCTTTATTTGCCAGTCATGTTTTCATTGAATTATTTGACGCGTTGCTCGATCTTGCTGCTGTCTAATAAACGTCTTTATTATTTTGCTATGATCTATCGCGTTTTGCATAAGATCGCCAAGAAATTGAGCAGACGTTAGTTTGTAAAACCAGGGCCGAAACTAGGCAATGCGCCCCCACCCCCGAAATCATCTTTAGGGGCCCCCTAAAAATCTTTTCTTGGATGTTGATACAAAAGAGCGAGCCCCGAAGGGGCGATGTTAAGCAAGGGGGGTCTGGGGGCCAGCTCCCCCAGAAAATTTTGCGGCATTTGACCTTATTTCGGAGGCTTTTTGTGTGTTTTGAGCCTTTAAAATTCCTCAGTTTTAACAAAGTTTAATAGTCTGTTTTACTAGGTCCCTTCCAACCAAACCCACTAAAATAATGCTACAAGCAAACCCTACTCTGACATTTCGTTACCTATGCCAAGAAAAAACGTTTTTAAGGCTTATTTTTGCGCCTTTCACTTGACGATGAGGGGCCCTTGCTATGCTACTAAACGTTTGTTTGCTGGTTTTGCGACTGCTATTTTTCGAAAAATTTGCAGAGGCCCCCCACGGCCAAAAGCATAAATATGGTATGGGCAGAGGCGTAGCGTAGGGGGGGCAGTGGGGTACATATGCCCCCGGGCACCAAGGTACAGGGGCGCCAAAATGGGGCGTGCAAAAATTTCTCAACAAAGGTAATAAACCGGTCACAAGCAAGATTGCACCGGCGGTAGACATCGTCTGATAGTAGTAGACTGGTAAGCACTGTAGGGGAAGGTGGGGCAGAACGACAGTAGCGTAGCGAGAGGGCAAGTGGGGGCACGCGCCCGGGGACGCACCACCTAAGGGCGTACCAAGAAGTTCTTTTTATACTCTTTTTTCGACGTATTCACACAGATTTTAAAAACTACTTCGTGGATTACTGTATTGTAATGTATGCTGTTCGCAATTTAAATCACGCCTTACTTCCGACCACAAATCACGCACCAAAGGGGCGCACGAAACAGTGATTCTATACACTCCAGTTTCGACGTAATCTTTTAAACTTTAAAACAATCAATTTATTGCAATGCATCTGACACCTGTATATGCTTTTGGCAGAGGAGTGAAATCACTCTTTACACCCAATCACAAATCGCCCGTTTACTCTATTATGACATCACAAAGAGGTTTAAAACTGCGCGTACATAGTTATTCGACTGCAGCAATTAAACAGAAGGAAATAGAACTCCACTACAAGAAAAGTAAAAAAGCGATAGGTATCTACAGTCAGTGGCGGATTAAGAGGGGGGGCGGAGCGGGCTAAAGCCCGGGGCCCCATAACATTTAGAGGCCCCACATATTTACATTTTTCTAAAATTTTTTTTTACAAAAAATATTTTCGATTTTTAAAAAAGATCTTCACTTGCAGAAACTATCAAAGTTTTTAAAATTTTGGCGCTGAGGGTTTGGGGCCTGAGGGTAAATGCTATATGCTGTTCAAAAGTCTTCTCAAAGTAGGAATCGCAGTTGTTATAAGCTAACATTTTTGCTTTGTAGGTCGCGGACAGCAATTTTTTTCAAAGAAAAGTTATCCGCTGTTTGCTGATTCAAACATCACAATAAAGAATAAGATAAATGTTCATTCAGGTAGTAATGAACAAACGATGACACTTGATTGCCACTTGCCAGCAAGAGTGCCAGACTACAGTTGAGGTTATACTAGCAAAAAAATGTTTAATGTCATTGAAGAATCTAGCGTTAAAAATTATTGCACCATCGTACAACCGTAGGCCAGCTACAACATCTAGGCTTCATAACTTAACACTCTAGAACAGACATGGGCAAACTACGGCCCTCGCGCCAAATCCGGCCCGCCTGTTCTTTTATTTTGGTCCGCCGGCACTTACACAAACTCCCACCGTGAATTGAGCGGAAGACCTTTTTTTTCCTTTAGAGATCATGGATGGAAGTGATTTTCAACGAAATAAGCCTCAACGGTGCAAAATTGGAATAAAAAACGAGGTGAAAACTTTTGATTTTGGAGATCACATTCGAACGTGGACCGTGATTTCTAAAAAAAGTCTTCACCTTGTTTTCCAATCAGCTTGCGGCCCGCGGCTTCAACAGTTTTTCCAAATCTAGCCTTTCGTGTAAAAAGCTTGCCCACCCCTGCTCTAGGATAAGTGGTAGTTCCAGCTTTAATGATAAAGAATAAAATCTATGGCACAGAGCAGTAGCATAGTATAGTTAGGATTTTATAAATAAGACATAGCTATATTTCAAAACAGGATAAAAACAGCGACGGCGCTAGCTTCACGCTAGACGTGATAAGAAAAAACAGCGGCACTGACGCTAGCAAATTACTAGCATAACGGGTAGCGACGCTAGTGCCCAGCTCTGCCTACACATTAATGATATCGCCGAGTGGTAGATGGTCGAGTGGTATAGAGCGTCTATCTCTTGAGCTGTTGACTCGGGTTTGATTCCGAGTCGGGTCAAAACCAATGACTCTACAAATTGATATTCACAGCTTCCCTGCTTGACGCTCAGCATTGAAGGGACAGTGTGGAGAACAAGCCTGGCAAGTTTACTTGTTGTGCTGTTGGGAAAGGCACTTAGCGGATTCCCCCATCTTGGTGTGGTAGACAGATGGCTGGCAACTCCTAAGCGAGCTCGTATAACGCATTGATCGCTTTCTCGTGATACGAGGATAAATATGCAACTGACTAACTAATATGATTATGATTAACGACTGTTATCAGTTGATCAGTTCCTGTATTTCTTGATTGTTTTAAGTAAAAGATAAAGCCATCTAGGCTTCTGCATTTCCATTGAATCGATATATCGAATCTTTATTATAAAAGACAATAAGAAATAAAAACTTTTTATGAATTGATTTTCTATTTTTATCCTCCATTCACGAGAAAGCGAGTTGTATCGCGATATGTCAAATTAGATATCCTCACTCGCTTGGGAGTTAACTTTTCTGAGATCCTCTTCTTGTATTTTGTTGAATTTTTGTATTTTGTTCAAGCCTCTTCTTTTATTTTGTTGAATTTTTGTATTTTGTTCAAGCCTTATTTTGTCCTTTTCTTGTATTTTGTTCAAGCCACCAAGCAGCGACAAATATCGTGAAGTACCTCATCCAAGAACACAACAACATGTCGAGGGTAGGAGTTGAACAGCGACCTTTCGATTCATTATGGTCGCCACAAAAACGGCGCTCCAGACCGTTCGGTCACGCTGCCGACGTGACTAAGAACGATTTTAAAATTATTCAATTTTTTTTGGTTCGTTCATTAATAAGCACATGGAGTTAGCCGAGTGGTTGGTGCATTGGGCTCCGAAGCTGGCTTCGCGGGTTCGATTCTCAACTAGGTCATCTCCATGATGCATGTACTTCACTACCACAAAAATTCTAAGCTGCAAAAGTGGCTTGAAATAACAAACAACAAAAAAAAATTAAAAAAAAATTAAAAAAAAAAAAAGAACCGCACGCGTAAAAACGATTGTAAAATTAAACAAAGGAAAATACAAACCCATTAACCCGATTGGGTAAATCGATGTAATGGCAATGCACTAATTGTTTTTAACAAAGAATAATATATTTGACCTTACTCAGTAGAACTCAAAGACAGTAATTGAGCGTGCTGAACGAAGCACAAGAAGTCCATATCGGTCTTTTTACGCTACTGATCAATACTGGTATTGTTTTGATTTTTGAGACTATTTCTTTGGTTTATTGTTCTTTTCATTTTGTATCGTATAAGCTTTTGCAGAACTTGGGAAAGAGGGCCCCATTATTAAATTAGCCCAGGGCCCCACGTACTGTTAATCCGCCCCTGTCTACAGTATTAGATTTTCATTGTTTTAGCGTTGGATGCTAAAGATTGTTGGTCAGTCGATTAAGATACGCCTATAGTCGCTCGCTGTAATACTGAGCTAAACCTACACCACAGTGATCCTAAACCTTTTTAACCAATGGGCCGTTTCTGATAATACAGCGGACAAATGCCGATCGAAGCATTAATTAAATTGAACTTTGGCCTCAATGGCCTTTTCTGGGTGTTTTCTTTTGTAATTTGTATTATTTTGCTACCGTGATTGATGTGTAGACTGTGATTTCCAATGCGGATATTTTGAATATTTGACAGCAATCACAGAATGAGAAAATAGGAAAAAATCTGGCACTTTAGGGGTTGCGAAGCGCAGCCCCGACTGCTTTATATAAAATGCAATTTCGTTTTCTGGATAGCCTTTTTTTCAGATCGACGGTCAAACTTCTTGTTGAGATTTTGAGCGAAAAAGCTTTGCAGTTTGATGTGGGCAGCTTTCCCCAGTGTGGGCCCCTTGCCGACCGTTGGAATGTTGTCGTCTCCAAAAAAGAAAAGAAAGGTCTTCACCCACAATTGTCGGCCCTTAAATGGAATCTTGGTCCCCTTGACGGCTAAGTGGTCTCCGAAAAAAAAGAGATCTTCACCCGAAATTCGGTGACCTCAAATGGAAACCGGGGACCCTTGACGGCTATGTCGCCTCTCCAAAAATAACAAAAAGGCCTTCAACCATAATTCGGGGCCTCCAAATGGAATCCGGGGCTCTTGGCTCTTCGACAGCTAAGGGGATCTCTCACCACACTACTTTGGGACCTCTATGATGGGCCCCTAAATGTTCTTTCATGGACTCCTACACACCCATGGGCCCCGGACAGATTGCCCTCTGTAATCCCCAGCCCCCCTCTTATAAGCTCTGAATGGGGGGGGGGGTCCTGTAGTGTGTCTTTTGTATCCTTGACATTCAGTTGGGACGATCTATTCTACAATATTACAGCAAAAAATGTAATTTTGGCAAAAAGCTGCCAATTTCGTTCTGCATCTCGCTCCACAATGTCTTCTGATTGTACTCAAGGGATTGCATGTGATAAGTTTTCACCGGCCTGCCTCTGGCTCAGAGAAATTGCCGCACCGTTAAACAAAATATCTCTAAATTTTAAAAACAGATGAGCGTTTTTATAGTTTACATTGTTAGCGATTTAACTGGTAGGAAGATTATGCCAAAAAATGAGAGTGGAGCTCAGGGTCGATAACGGCGAGCCCAATTTGAAGTGTTTTTGAATAAATCTAGAAAATTTATGAAAAAATATTTTAAAAGTGGTGGCTATGCAAAAAGACAATCGACGGATATACGAAGACAAGACGAATCTGCTGGGACAGATAATCAGAGAATTGTAAAACACAGGGAGCGCAAAATTTTTGTTTTTCCCGGGGCGCAGGATACCCCTTGCTACGCCACTGGGTATTGGGGCCCCACATCGCGCGAGTTAAGACAAAAATATATTGAATCTTGGAATAGGCCAGTCAAATCAGAGACTTTAATATAGGTTATCACAACTTCCCTGCTTGATGCTTAGCAATAAGTGGATAGTGTGAAGAACAAGCCGGCAAGTTTACTTGTGTAGTTGGGAAAAGTTCAAAACGGGTTGCTACAACCTCCGTCAAAGCTGATGTTAACAAACTAATGAAGAACATTAAATTCTAAAACTCCCGCTAAAATGTTACACAAATAATATTTTAGGCTACATTGTGAGAAATTTTCAGTTTGATGCGTAAATGGAAAAACTAAATTTTTGGTGTGGCCCACTGGATTTCTAAGTTGTTTACATGGGCCACCGACAAGAAATGTTGCACAGCCCTGGGCTACACTATCCGTATTTCGACATAAAAAGTTTTGGAGGGGCTGAAATAAATTCTAGGGGGCTCAGCTCCCAAGAGTCCCACCGCTGCTACGGCCCCGCTATATATAGCCTTGATAAAAATTCATATTTTGACGATTATTTTGAAATTAAAATTACCTCAATATTTTTGATTTTTTGAAATTTTGCAAATCTATACAGCCTTGATGAAATTCAAATTTTGGCGATTTTGGGGGAAATGTGATCAACCTCAATGTTTTTGATTTTTTGAAATTTTGCGAGTTTTCATAATAAGCCTTCATAAAAATTCAAATGTTGATTATTGCGTAAAAATTTTATTGATGTTTGGAGAAAATTGACTCCACCTTTCAGCGGTTGGATGATGTAACAATTTTCTATGGTAGTACCAGACGAAATCGAAATAATGTCCGCTAAAGGACATTCCAAAAACATCAAAACCGCCCCCTAACGGTCGAGAAAAGCAGAAATGTTGACCAGTACGAATCGCGTTTCACTTAAATTCTTAAAAAGTTTAAATCTTTGTGAGTTGGCCGAGTGGTTGATGCATTGGGCTCCGAAGCTGGCTTCGCGGGTTCGATGCTCAACTAGGTCATCTCCATGATGCATGTACTTCACTACCACAAAAATCCTAAGCTGCAATTAAGTGGCTTGAAAAAAAAAAAATTAGAGATTTTGAATCTTCACACAGTTGGCCGAATGATTGACGCATTGGGCTACGGAACTGGTTTCGCCGGTTCGATGCTCATCTAAGCAATCTTTCATGACGCACGCTCATTGCTAATAAACTGCGAAATTTTTGTGGCTTACAAAAATATAAAATCTTTTTTTCTAAAACTACACTATAATTGGGTTTTATTTTTTTGCACATCTAGAGCAGTGGTTTTCAACCTGGGGTCCGTGGAACCCCAAGTGGTCCGCGAATGATTTAAAGGGGGCCGCAAGAGCTGAAGAGTCCGCAGTACCGGTGTTTATGTATTTTTAAAAATAATCTTGTTTTGAAATATGTATAAGGATAGACCTTCTTTTAACTCCTCACCGATATTTTCAGCGGAAAACAGGACATTTGAGGATGTGAATGTCTTTTTTTGCTCTTCACTTGATTTTGGGCGGAAAATTCAAATCGTGTTGATTTGCGTTGATTTGTGCGGGGTCCGAAACAACAAATTGCTTAACTTAGGGGTCCACGACTTGAAAAAGGTTGAAAACCATTGTTCTAGAGCTTATTGATATTTTTCTGTGTAAATTAGACTTTTCCATCATATCATCAACAACACAAGAGAAAAATTTCGGCGATGCATATTTTACTATTTCTTAATGTTATTGGCGAGTCAACATGACAAGCTTACAATGCAACAAAAGCAAAAATTGCAGGCTCAACTAATAGCTTACTGGTGAGAGCATTTCCCACACCCAAAAGCACACCAAACCCCAACAAAAATAAAAGTTTTCCAAAATTGAGCAACGTTTATTATACACATCAGTGGAGTTTTCAATTTTAAACACAATTTTTTCTGCTTATTTCGCAAAGCATAAAAGGCGAAACGGCTTAGTCTAAGTTTAAAGCGATTAATTATTATATTGCACGAGTCTGAGAAAAAAAACGCAACTTTCGACACGCTTTTCATAACGAAAAGACAAAAAATTGACCAAAATTCAAGCTATATGACTCACTGGCTTCCTTAAAATCAATAAAGCCCAAAGAAAATTGTCGAAAAAAGTACAATTATTTACAAGAGCGTTTGAAAAATCGAAAATCCTTTAAAACAATTTTGATCGCAGCAATTATTAATGAATGACGCGGTAAAATGTACTTCTTTATACAAGGATAGCACCTATGTCTGTGAAAATCTGGGCCATCAAAAAAACTGCGAGAGCATAGTTGCTAAAGCAATTAGGTCACAAAACACTATAACACAATCCTTAACGCACTAAACGTGCAAGAATCAAATATTCACAAGCTTGGTCACCAATTTTCTTGGATATTGAAGGCACTTGATTCATTTTCGCCGCCATGCGGGAGCTGCCATCTGGCTAGATCCGCCACTAGGGCCGCCCAGACTTGGGAAATCATCCATGCTGTTGGTGTCAACCTTAAATGAAGAAAATGAAATCAGAAAATCAAATCTTCATTATACTCGTGGTATTACGCTGAAGCGTGTAACAAATGGCGGGGTCCATCTCCGCGACGTAGCGCCAGGGCAACACAGCTCCGAAGACACATCGCAGCGACGGCGACACAATGTTCGATTTAACCGGCCCGGAAATTCAATTCAAGAGCTCTCGCACCGACGGCCTTAACCACTAGGACAGGGATGGCGAACTTTTTTAAGTGGTGGGTCAAATTTAAGGTCACAGATCGAAAAAAAAAACGTGGGTCACGGATGTAATAATATTAACGAGGGGCTTGAACGCAAGTTTTGCTGAAATCTGTGCAAAGAGCAAAAAAAAAAGATCATCACCTCAGAAATACCCAGCTTCCCACCTTCAATGCCCCAGTATGGAAAAATAAGCTTTTTTTACTACGTTATTTTGGTAACCGTTTTTTCGTAAAATTTTCCAAACTACAAGTGGGTCACTGAAATGTGCAAGTGGGTCAGTTAGTGACCCGCAGTTCAAGGTTCGCCATCCCTGCACTAGGACAAAAAAAGGGTTTAACCTTTTTTTGCTCATGGTCCAATAAAATGATAAAATACGGCGGTGGCCCATTTACTTTCATTAAAAAAACACAAGATGAGCGCAAAAGCATCACTAGAGAAGATAAAGCTACTTTCTAGTCGAGCTCGGTATGACGAGAGTGCTGGGCCCATAGGTTGAAAACCTCTGCACTGGGCCAGCCATCCGGTCGTACAATTTCACATGGTTGTTTTCTCACAAAATTTTAACAAATGGTCAAATCTACTTACAGACTGGTGCCATGGAGCGTCGCGGACAGCAAAAGGTGCAGTGAAGTCCCGAGATTGTTGGGGCTTTGAACCGCGACTTGAATGGCTGTAACGCTTGTTCTCTTCTTGTTCAGCAATGTCTTGCATCTGTCATAGAAACATTTACACTTACAGTCATTACTTATCTTTTTACTACAATGGTTACAGCCAAAAAAGGAAAAATAAAGTAACTTTAGGTTTTGTACTGCCTAGTTACACTGGCGAATCTATGTTGTCGAAAATTAAAATCACTTCACAAAAAAAGAAAAACGAATTTCGCTGCGTTATTTTGTCACAGAGCTCTTAATTTCTCACATGCAATCACAATTATGTAAAATAAAAAGAAAAGTAGAAAAGTTCCGAAAAAAATTTCGAATTTGAAGCCAATAGGTTAAGGAGTTTGAAAAAAAAAACGCTCCTTGTGAGATTCGAACCCACACTTACATATTCTTCTTCTAGATTGAGAATGTGTTCAATGCATTCATCAACACTTTCCTGGGGTCCGGTTACGGTAACAATATCCTCGTCCTTAGGGAACCGGATATCAACCTATAAACGTAATGTTGTTACAGGCGGCTTATGACAATGCTACACGCTTTAAGTGGCTTAGTCTAACAAAAAACTTTGAAATTGTATTTGTATTTAGTTGCATATACAATATACATCCTACTATCACGAGAAAACGATCAATGCGCTATAACGAGTTCGCTTAGGAGTTGCTAACCACCTGCCTACCACTACAAAATGGGGGAAATCTCGCCAAATACCTTTCCCAACGGCACAAGTAAACTTGCCGGCTTGTTTTCCACACTGTGCCTTTAATGCTAAGCGTCAAGCAGGGAAGCTGTGAATACCATTCCTAAAGTCCTGCGTAGCTCACACAAAAAATAAGACATGGATGGTTAACGGCTGTGCGTTAAACCTTCGGTCACTTTGCGTCATTAGTTCTTTCAACCGGAGCTTAAACCCAACAATAATTCCTTATACTAGCAATGTTTTCTTCATGCCAAATACCCCTCTACCCCATTGTCCCCAACATTCACGTCCACGATCATTATTTTATCTCACCCGACAATATCTAGGGTACCACAATTACTGTAGTTACACAGAGTCGATAACTCTTTATAAAAAAGTTGCGCGAGCCGGCGGTGAATAGGACTGAAAAGATGGATCACCTCCCAAAGGGGCGGAGGAGTCTAATTAAAAAAAAATAAAAACAGCTCTATACCTGTCATCCAATTCTCAAAAATTTTCTAAAAAATATATAAAATACCCACCACCAACTTGATGTTATGATGGTTAGAATAAAAATCGTAGCTTCATTATACTCTCGTTACTACGCCGAAGCATGCAACGAGTGATGGGATCCATTTCCGCGACTTAGCGCTCGGGGAAGACAGCTCCGCAGAAATGTCGCAGCGGTGGCGAGGCGTTGGCAACACCACGTTCAATTTGATCGGCCTGAGAATCCAACCCAAGTTCTCTCACACCGACGTCTTTAACCACTACACTAACCAAGTACCTTGAAGTCATCCATGATCTTCCGGATTGCTCTTCCTTTTGTTCCGATGAGTCTTGGATGCACACGACGGTCGATGTGAACATCCTGGCTGATGTGAGATTCGAGCTCACTGACAACTTTCAAGATCGCTTCTTTAGCGGCTTCAGCGTTCTTCTCATAACCGATGATTTTGATCGAGTCCTGAAAAAACCGATTGAGAATAACTTGTGATCAGGAAACATAGAAACGGGTTCGAACCCCAGATCAATATCGGATAAGTGGCGGGATCCATCTCCGCGGCATAGCGCCTGGGCATTGGGTGATGAGCAACACTCATCCGAAGAAACATCGCAGGGATGGCGAGTCGTTGGCGATACTGTGTGAATTTGATCGGTTGGGAAATCGAACCCAGTACCTCCGCGTCGATAGCGATGTCTTTAACCGTTACGTCAAAGCGTCCGCGAAGCCAGCGAAATTTTAAAGTTGCAGCAATTCGTTACAACACTGACACAGTGTACTGTACAACGCTAGCGTTGTACAAAAAAAACGATGAATAATGAAACAAAAAAGAAATCAACGTCACAAACCTTGTTTTCACCTTCTTTAGCTGGGAACTGAATATTGACGTCATGTTTCTTTCTGATGTCATTGATGACGACACCGCGACGTCCAATGATATGAGAATGATACTGATCTGGGACTTCGAAATCAAGAGTGAAGTTTCGCAAAACCTGGAAGACCAAGTTAAGAAAAATGATACAGCGGCAACAATCCTCCCTTACGGGTTCAAACACGGCCGAAATCACTAAGTTTGATACATGCTCAGATTGATTGATTTTTTTATTTTTATCCAGCCGTCACGAAATAGCAACGGAAGCGCAAAACATACAACGAATCTAGACTCGCTTAGAAGTTGTCTTTATACCCAAGTTTTCCGCTTGAGTTTTGCATCTGACTTCTTTAATTTACTGCTTGTTAGAATCTACCAAGCAGGGATTGCGAAGTCTCCCATTAAAGGAGACAACAACAAGGCTAATACAAAAATACAATCGCAAAATAGCATAATCCGAGTTGGCAGTTTCCATTTTTGAACCTGGTTTATCGTAATTTTGCAAGTTTAAAATTAAATTGCGCGACACCATAAATTACTAAGGAAAAAGCGAAAGCTTATCGTCCCGAAACTTCAAATCAAAGAAATCACATTCTCATTATACTCGCGGTATTTCGTCGAAGAGAATAACGAGTCCATCTCCACCGCTTCGCGCCCGAGCTACGAAGAAACGTCGTAGCGGTGGCGAGACCTTGGTGACACTGTCCGATGTGACCGACCAGGGATTCGAACTCCAGGCGTCCCGCGCCGATAGCATTGTCTTAAAAACTGAGCTAACCGCACGGTCTCGTTCCCAAACTTCCTCCCCCACTTACCCTCTCTTCCTCTTCGGCTTCTAATTCCTTTACACGATCATCCAAACCTTTCTTCGCGCGAGCCAGTTTGTCAGCAGTTCCAGTAATCTGGAACAAGTTGAGCATAAAATTAAATACGAAGACATAATCACTGAACTATAAAAACAGAAAATTAAAAAAGTTAAAAACTAAGCCAGTAATTCCTAAAACAGGATGTTTTGAAAATGTAGATTCAACTGTCATCATCAGTAGTCTAAGCATGGGAATGCAGGACAATTGGGCACCTGACAATTGGACACCAGGACAACTGGGCCCCAGACAACTGGACACCGGACAACTGGGCACCAGGACAATTGGGCACCAGGAAAACTGGGCACCAGGACAATTGGGCACCGTATAACTGGGCACCGGACAACTGAGCACCGGACAACTGGGCACCAGGACAACTGAGCACCAGGACAACTGGGCACCAGGACAACTGGGCACCAGGACTCATTTGCTTGACAAGACTCAAAACTTCGACTATAACAAAAGTTTTGACTATTTATTTCATGTCCATAAAATAAATTATGTCGAACGTTGATTAGATATAAAAATTGCCTAGTCATTCCTTATTGCGGGTACAGGAGAATGGATGAAATGGCTAAGGAAGGTAAGCAGGCTAGTCGAGCTGTTCTTTAGCTCTTAGGGTATATGAAATGAGAGAATGAATACCGGTGTTGACAATAGTAAGACAGTATGAGAAAAGAAGAGCAATTAAACCAAAAAGGTTTAAGTGAAGCCAAGCAGTGTAAAACTGCAACTGTATAACAGCGCCCCATACAGCAGTCCAAGTGTGAATTCGATACTTACACAGAGTCAATGGCAGTTGACAAAAGATGGCAATAAGAATCGGAGTTAGGTTCAAGATTATATGTAGGATTGGGGTCAAGAATTAGGGATTAGAATTTGTGTTTACACTGTGACAAGTTCACAAGCAACTGAAGATAATGGCTACTGGTATATAGCCTAGTTGAATGAGTAAGTAGCCTCAGAGCTAAAGAACAGCTTGAATAGCCTGCCTACTTTCCCTAGCCATATCATCCACTCTACTGCACCCGCAATAAGGAATGACTAGGCAATTTTTGTATCTAATCAACGCTCGACACAATTTATTTTATGGACATGAAATAAATAGTCAAAAGTTTTTGTTTAATTATTTTTGATTGTTTGTTTTTGACTCTTTATTTTTGTCAAATACGTTTTGAGTGTTTTATTTTTGGATATTTATAATGAGAAACTATATCAAACAGACAAAACAAAATGACTACTTAATAAAGAAGCATAAATGCACAAAAACAAATACGCAAAACTTTTTGTTTATTTATTTTCGGGTATTTATTTTAAAGTATTTAACAAATGTGATACTTTTTAATAAAAAGATTTGTATATTTATTTTTTGACTGTTTATGTAAATAAACAGAAAATCGTTGCACAAGAACGGCACCCCATAGACAGGGCTTCACTATCAATAATTCCCTGCGCATTGTGTGAGACTTATTTGCCTCTGAGCAATGCGATATAACCCATGCAATGCTGATCTGTTTTGTTTTGCCAACGTTCCCCCAAATCAAGGCTGCGGTTTTTTAAATGCTCAGATTTTCGCCTATAGTAACAATCCATTGGTTTTTCCACTAATTTGCTTGACAAGACTCAAAACTTCGACTATAACAAAAGTCTCGTCAATGAAGACTCAAAATGTTGCTTTGATTTGCTTGGTCTCATACTTTATTGAGTCAAAATAAATCGCACACCGCGGCGTTTCTGTAGAATTATCAATAACACGAGAAAAACCAAAAACCAGAAGATCTTCTTGGTAACCTCGTGTCTTTGGAGGCATCTTAATAATTTTTCGGCACAGAATTAGCCTCGCTACTGCAGCCAAGAAACGAAATGCTACCCTCACGCTTATTTCCAATTGGACACCAGGCTGCGTGAAATGCTTACGAAACAAAGCCCTGCAGATCTGGCTCAATGCAGTAGTAGTAAACTATGAAATCACACAAGGCATAGTGATGCACTCATGAAAGTTTTAGAGTTGGCACTAGCAGCCCCACCAATCGTTTGCCGATGAAGTTATTTTTTATTCTTTCTTTTTGAAATTTACATTGCCCATTTAAAAATGCTAAATTACCTCCAGGACCAGAATACAAATTTGGTCAACTTACCGTGATTGCGTCACTTTTCTTCTCGGGAGGGGGAATCCCAATATTGACGTCAAATTCCTCCATAAGCTTACGTACTCCGGCTCCCTTTTGGCCGATGATGTAACGATGAAATTTAAAAGGAACAATGATCTCCTCAGAAACAGGAACAAGAGCCTAAAAGTAGGAGGCTAGAATGTAAAAAATCAAACCTTTATTACACTCGCGGTATTGCGACGAAATGTGTAACGAGTGGCGGGGTCCACCTCCGCGGCTCAGCGCCAGGGAAGCCTCGCAGCGGTAGCGAGCCGTTGGCGACACTGCGTCTGATTTGACCGGCTAGGGAAGCGAAGCCAAGACCTCCAGCACCGATAGCAATGTCCTTAACCACTACGCCAACTGGCCACAAGACTTGACCTCCCACAAAATACATAGTTATACGTGAAGAGCAAGTTTTCGCGGACTCAGTCGTCGCTAGAAACTTGTATTCATGGAGTTGCCACTTTTCTACGCACCTCCAAAGCATCCTTGGCCTCCTGGCATTTATCTTTGTGTCCAGTGATGGTGATTAAATTCTTGTTCGGTTCCGCGCCATCTTGCATTCCGTTCTCAACAGCCTCCTTGTTTTGGCCTAAAAAGTATCAAGTCTGGGTTCGATTCTCGAGTCAACTAAAATAAATAACTGAAGTGGTTTTCAAATCAAATTGAACAAAAAATTTAACAGATTGAGGGAGACTGCGAAGGGAGCTTGCGCTCTTCGAGTCAGCAGCCATCCGGTAAATGTGTAAAATGCAATCGGCTCCAGCCGTGAACCGAACCCGTCACGTAGGAACTGTAATCTGCGCGCGGTTCGCTACGAGACCATGTCGCTCAACATTCTAACACCGCCGATTTAGTAACATAGTGTTACATGAAGTGCGCATGTAGGAAACGCTGCATCAGTAGAGCAGTGGTAGCAACATCGTAATTTGACCAACCCAGGAACCAAACCCACAAGTCGCATTCCACATCATAATTCACAAAACAAGCGTACAATTGCTTTTATCTTGACCTGATCACTCATCATCTCAAACTCCACATTAAAACTGTCCGGACTTAGCTTTTCTGATGCTGCGTTAACTATGGACACACTAGTTTTCAAGCTTTAAATCTGAACCTTCATAAAATACCGTCAAAATAATAGTTGGTTTGAGGAAATCTGCGTCTGAAAATCGGTAGGGCAGTGGTAGCAACATCGCAATATGACCAACCCAGGAACCAAACCTACAAGTCGCATTCCACATCACAATTCACAAAACAAGCGTACAATTGCTTTTATCTTGACCTGATCACTCATCATCTCAAACTCCACATTAAAACTGTCCGGACTTAGCTTTTCTAATGCTGCGTTAACTATGGACGCACTAGTTTTCAAGCTTTAAATCTGAACCTTCATAAAATACCGTCAAAATAATAGTTGGTTTGAGGAAATCTGCGTCTGAAAAACTCATTTCTTCCCATATAGCTTCCATGATCTGTGTAATATATCAACTATAAGCACCGAATACACTAATAAAACACCAACAAATAACCATTTTTGTAGCTCCTGATAACAAATTTAAATCAAATAAATCTTCATTAAACTCGCGATATTACCGTGAAGTGTGTAACGAGTGGCGGGGCTCATCTCAGCGACTTAGCGTCTGGGCAACACAGCTCTGAAGAAACGTCGCAGCTGTGATGAGCCGCTGACGACAGCATCCGATTTAACCGGTTAGGGAATCGTACCGGTAACCTTCCGCACCGACAGCGGTGGCTATAACCACTACGCCAACCGTAACACACTTCAACCGTTTTTTATAAAAGTTCAACGGACAAGGCACCTGTCCAGCCGAACAACTCTTGAGAAAAATGTTAAGAGCCTTCAAAGTCACAGGTACAACATTCTTTAAAGGGGAACTAAAGAGCGAAACTGTTTTTTCAGAAATGGCGTAAAAATTACACTGAGTTCTATACTGATTGCAGAAATTTTCAATCATTTTTAATTAACCAGAAATTAAACGTTAAACTTGTGATGATGACGTCATAAAGGTCTGTGACGTCATTGAAAAAAGCGTGGATTACAGACAGCAGTAAGGTTTGCGTAGTTGCGTGAGTGCAGTGGTGCGGAACGTACAGATCTCCATGACGTCAAGATCACAAGTTTAACGTTTAATTTCTGGTTAATTAAAAATAATTAAAAGTTTCTGCAGTCAGTATAGAACTCAGTGTAATTTTTAACGCCATTTCTGAAAAAACAGTTTTGCTCTTCAGTTCCCCTTTAAGAATAACGCAAAATACAAGAGCGGAGAAATGAAACTTCAACACTTTAAACGAATGCAGAAAAATTGCAACTTAAAACGGTCCCACCAAGAGTCAGCAATTTCATTGCAAATATTATAGCCAAGAAAGAACGTAAAACAACGACTAGGAGCAGGCAAGCACGCCTAAGGGAGGTCACAATAAAGTTCTTCATTTTTGATTTTCCGAGTTCCAGGTCAGTAATTTTTACCACGTTTAGACTTAGTTTAAGCAATTTATGTTAAGTTTAGGATAAGTTCAAAACTCAATTAATTTATCGAGAACGAGTTCAAGTTCGTCGCTATGCTATAAAACACTTGGGCGGATGTTCGACTCATTTCCAGTGTCATTGTCAACGCTATGAGCCTGCGTGACGTTTAGCTGGATCTTTTTAAATTGCACCTTTTCCAATGCTAGTAAGATGACTCAGCAAAATTGAACCTACCATTCTGACTTGGTCGTTCAGGAAATTTGATTTGAACTTGAAATTCGGAAACGATTCGTTGTACATTCTTGCCTTTGGGTCCGATAACAGTCCGGTGATATTTCTCGTCAATCAAACAGTCCATTGTTACTTGGTTGTCCTAAGTAAGTGGTAAAACTATCATCACTACACTGCAGAGTCACTGCCCAACAACTCACATAGCCGAGTGGATAGAACGTCTGCCCCAGTGCCCCTGGAGTCGTAGACTTGGGTTTGATTCCGAGTCGGGTCAAACAAATGACTTTAAAATTGCTATTCATAGGTTCCCTGCTTGACGCTCGGCATTTATGGAACACTGTGGAGAACAAACCGGCAAGTTTCCTTATGCTGTTGAGAAAGACACTTAGCGGTATTCCTCTATCTTAGGGTTGTAGACAGACGGCTGGCAACTCCTACGCGAGCTCGTTATAGCGCGTTGATCACTTTCTCGTGATAGGAAGATAAATAATACGTAATAAAACTTAATTGTAACAAATATTTCAAAGGTGAAACATAGGGGCTACTTTTCATTATTAAAAAGGGTATAAATTCGAAGAGAACTGTTCTGCAGTGTACAGGTTACAATAATACAATTAGCGTAGTCTACAGCTCCATGGCTGCAAAAATGTATAGTGTAATTATCACTTCGTACTTACCAAGTCGTCAACAATTTCAGCAAGTCTGTCTTTGGCGCTTTCCACACACTCGGACGGACCCTTGATGCGGACGGTGGGTGAGTCTTCTCCTGCCCGAGGAAACGACACAGACACCCCGCCAAATTCATCAGCGATATCTCGAAGCACGGCAGCTCTTCGCGCGACAAAATGTTTGTGATGTTTTGGATCAATGTTCATCTCGATCTCAACGATATTTTTCTACGAAGAGTTTTTCGCATCATACAAAATGAAAAAATTGGGGCTAACATTTATTTCAATTAGCCTACGAATCTCGTTAAAATTGATCGGAGAATAAGACGGCAAGTTTACTTGCTGAGCCAATGGGAAAGGCATTTAGCGGGATTCCCCCATCTTAGAGTAATAGACAAGTGGCCGGCAACTCCTAAGCGAGCTCGTTATAGCGCTTTGATCGCTTTCTCGTGATAGGAGGATAAACAACGCGACTAAACACAAAAACACAAGCGCTGGTAAGCCACACAAGAATTACCATGCTCGCGATTCTTTCATTGAGAATTTTCTGAGCTTTTTCCACATCCTCTTTTTTCCCGATCAACACAATCGTTTCTTTATCCGCATCACCAGCTCCAGGGAATACAATGCGAGCTCCAGTATCATCCCGGACCTAAAATCAAATCTTTACTATACTCGCTGTATTACACCCAAGCGTGTAACGAATGGCGGGTCCATCTTTGGGGCTAAGCGCCTGGGTAACACAGCTACGATGAAACATCGCAGCAGTGACAAACTGTCGGCGACATTGTGTCCGATTTGCCCGGCCCGGGAATCGAACCTCGACCTACCGCATCGTTAGCGGTGTTTTCAACACACAGCACCAAGTAAATCGTCGATATATTGAAACACGCGAGTAATAAATTACCTTTTTAATGGAGGAACCTCCTTTACCGATCAAGAAACGATGGAATTCAGACTTGCATTTGATTTCAACGGTGAAACTTGCAAGTTCCTGTTAATAAACTGTGGTTAAGTACTCGTAACTGATAAGATGTAAACAATAATTTACATCTTACGAATGTAAAACACTCATGAAAAGCAAATCGAAAGAATAAAAAGTGCCTTTTCCAGCGACACGACAAGCAAACTTGCCGGCGTGTTTTCCACACTGTCTCTTTAATGCCTGAACGTCAAGGAGGGAAGCTGTGAATACCAATTTTAAAGCCATTGGTTTGACCAGACTCGGAATCAAACTCGAGTCTACAGCTCCAGAGGCGGATGCTCTTACCATTTGGCCATTGGAGCTATTTCTTACCACGTTCGCTAACAAAATGTTACTGATATTTACTTTTTGCTTGGCCAACTGAGTCAACTGCTGTTTGGCTTTTTTCACATCCTCTTTTAATCCTCGAATGGTGACGTTATCGCTTCCTGAGGACTCGGTGGGGAAATGGATTTGAACGCCACCACATTCATCCATAATTGAACGAACAAGACGTCCCTTTGCCCCAATAAGAGAATTATGAAGCTTAGAACTGATGGTGATCGTCTCTTCGGTAATGTTCGCCTGGAAAAGCAAAGGATCGGAATTAATCGCAAAATTTCGGAAATATTGGTGAAACTAGTTTAATTTTGAATCTCAAAGATTGAATATTTTTAAAAAACAATTCACATTTAAATCACCGATTCACCCGATTGAAAGACATATTTTGCAGAAAAGAGGATCTAGAGGAGACTATACGAAAACACTTAACAAATCACTATATTCGAGTTATTACACCGAAGTGTGTAGCAAGCGGTGACGTCCATATCTGCAGTTAAGCGTCTGGAAAACACTACTCCGCGAAGAAACATGTCAGCGGTGGCGAGCCGTTGACAACGTGTCCAAACTTCGTCGGCTCGGGAATCGAACCTCACACCTGATACGCCAAATGCAACGTCTTTAACCACTACGCCAACTGGCCGGTTACACTTCGATCGCCAATATTTGAATATAAATTGCGAACAAGCTTTTAACATGACTTGCAAATTTCAGAATCCTTTACCTGTTCCTGCTCGATGGCTCGAATCATTTTCCTCGCTTTTTCGCAATCCGATTTTCTTCCCACGATCGTGATCACTTCGTTTTGAGAGTTTTCAGTCGGAAGTTCGATCTGAGAAACGAGAACGCTATTCAAATAAAATCTTCATTATACCAGCGGTATCACACCGAAGCGTGTAACGAGTGGCGGGGTCCATCTCCGCGGTTAAGCGCCTGGGCAACAGCTCCGAAGAAACGTCGCAGCGGTGGCGAGCCATTGGCGACACAGTGCCAATTTGACCGGCCCGGGAATCATACCCCAGACCTCCCGCACCGATAGCGTGCACTCAGCAACTGAGCTAACCGGCCGGTTTTCTGTCAACTTTGGTGGCATTATTCCCAGTTTTTGTAGAGATATTGAAAAAATAGAGAGTAATGTAAACAAAAAGCTTTACTGGTGATGTTGATAAGAGTTAAAACGTTCGTTTCATTGACTTTTTTTTACCAAAACTGTCAGCATCTGTAAAAAATGAAAAGTAGAGCCAATATACCTGGGTGTTAGTTTCCTCACGGATTTTCCGTATATTAGAGCCTCCTTTGCCGATTACATTCTTGTGATATTGCTTGAATATTGGCACTTCGATTCGGTAATTCTTCTCAATCTGCAATGAAACGATGTAAATCAATATAATTATAAAATTCACCCTGTACACAATTCCATTTTAAGTGGGTCCTCAAGCCCACGGCTTTACGCATCACAACTAATTTTTTTATGTCATAATTAATATGACACAAAAAAATTAATTGTGACGCAGAAAACCAGTAGCAACTATTTCCCAGTCCGCATGTCCAATTTCAGTGAGCTTTAGGCCCGCTGTTCTTGGCCCTAGTTTCTGCACCACGACCAACTTTTTGATGTCATAATTAAAAAAAGTGATAATGACATTAAAAAATTGATTATGACGCAGAAACTAGAACCAAGAACTCTAAACCTCACGGAAGTTCGACATGTGGAGTGGGAAAGTGTGTCCGATATGAAAGACCAGGGTATCAAACCCAAACCTTACGCACCGATGCCTTTAACCAGTAAACTGTGGTATTTGTAATTTACGAAATAAAATTTGGTTAGAACTACCATATTAAGTAGCGCATTACGCAGATTTAAACACAGACATGCTATTACCATATCGTCGTTTATTTGTTTGAAATATCGACAACACTTTTCCACTTCCATTTTCGGTCCTCTGAAATTCACCACGTCACTCTTCAAACCTGCATCCGGGAAACTGATGCTAACCTATCAAAAATCTGATTTAGCCAATCAGAAAAAGAAGCACATCAGCTAATCACAATCGATTTCTCTTAGTCCAGACTATACACTCCCAAATTTTACACTTCTATTCGGAGTCAGCTCTGAGCTCAGTTGCTACGCACATCGCTATCAGTGCGGGAGGTGTGGGGTTCGGCTACCGGGCTGGTTGAACCGGCACAGTGTCGCCAATGGCTCGCCAACGTTGCGACGTTTCTTCGAAACTGTGTTGCCCAGGCGCAAATACACAGAGATGGTCCCGCCACTCCTTATGCGCTTCGACGTAATACCGCGAGTATAATGAAGATTTGATTTCATTTTTTATTCGGAGTGTGATATTCGTGCAAATAGTAGGCTAGACATCTTAAACGCTTGTTAAGGCTTCAGCATTAAAGGAGTTTGGGTTAGCCTGCCAATCTGCTGCAAAATACGAGGCTTAAATTGCACAACTTCTATAGCGCTTGTAAGATGAAGGCCGGTCTTGAAGCGCTATCACCATGTTCACATTTTTGCATCATGTCATAATCACGTTTTTCAATCGTAACATCAAAAATCTAGTCATGATGCAGATAACCCCAAAGCCCAGTAAAATTGGACATGTGGAGAGGATAGATTTAGGTCCAAGAAATCACCCACACAAACGTTCAGTCACCCACAATAAGGATGCTAAGTCCAGCAACTAATAACATAGGCAACTCCAAAACTAGCAAACTAAATCAAATTGGCCTCGAAATGATACTGTGCCTTATCACAGTTCAGACGACCGAATGGGTAGAGGGTCTGCCTCTGGAATGATAGAGCGGGGCTTAATTCCGAATCCGGTCAAACCAAAAGAATTTAAAATTGATAATCACAGCTTCCCTGCTTGTTGCTCAGCATTTAAGGGACAGTGAGGAGAACAAGAAGGTAAGTTTGCTTAAATTGTTGAAAAGGCACTTAGTGGGATTCCCCCATCTTAGTGATAGACAGGTGGCTGGTGAGTTTGCAAAGCGCGGTGAAGTTATTTAAGATATGCTGTATGAACCCCAATTCAATCAAATACAAATTCTTATCACCTGGGAAAATCTATCCCTGATACTTCGAATATTCTCTCCATTTTTGCCGATGATTGTTCGATGGAAACGATGTTCTATATGCAAGTCCTTCGATCGTTCATTTTCCTGGATAAAAAGTAAGATAATCAGCGGTATTACTGGTGTCTTTTACTTCCGTATCGCCAACACAATCAAGAATACGATAAGATTAGGGAAATATATCAACAGTACAGCAAAAGAGGCAACAAAACGATTAACGCTATGGCATGTAGGTAGGAGAAGAGAAGTTAACAGAATACAAGAGTGAATACGGTTGCAACACCCAGAATAAAAGTTATCGATGAACTAGGGTCACTGATTATCAGTAAATTAATACTACGATAAACACAGTATTTTAAAAATTGAAAATTTCAAACGTTTAAGCTGCAACAATTACATTCGCTAATTTTTCCTACCATGCGGATTCCCATCTGCTCCAACTGGTTTCGGACTTCCTGGACACCATCAGGATCTCCTTCTATCCGAATCAAGGAGCTCTTTTCCGAATCAGACGGAATATGGATGTCCACCTGAAATAAAAAAATTAATGAGTATCAAAACATGAAATTTTTTCCCTCAAAACTGAAATCAATTTTCGTAAAGTGGAACAAAACTAGTTCCTGCGCTAGCTTGCTCCACTTTGTGAACAATCATTTCAATAGATTTGTTGCTTGCTAGATTTGCAATGACAGCTTAAAAATATTGTACCGACGCAACAGAACGGAAATAGCTTATAAAAAAATATAACCAAACAGTGCTTTTAACAAGACGTTTCGTTTCGGTCACAGAGATTCATCCATCATCATCAACAATGGAGGCAAAACTGTTCAAAACAGTGCTGATGATGACAGCTGAATTATTGTTGTGAAAACGTCTTGTTCGCACAACTGTTTCTTCAGTGAGAAAAGAATTTAAGAATCAACTTTGTGAACCTTGCCATGCACCGATTAGAGGGACGGGTAGATACACCCCGACTCTGGAACGGTAAACCTCCCTCCCCCGAAAATGGGAGATAATATTACCTTGTACTGTTCACGAAGCCTGTTGATGGTCTTTCCTTCCTTCCCGATGATATTTTTATGATATTTTGGGTCAATATTCAGTTCCGTGTGTGACATGCGACTTTTCTGAAATAAAAAATAATAATGAAAATATTTCCTTAACATCAATAAAATATCTGGTAGAATACTAAAGCGAGATTTCTTCAACGTAATCTTGACATCGAGATCTAGGACGGCCTCTAGACCCGGCGAACTCGACACTCGATCAGCTGTCCCCGCGGCCCCTCAAAGAAAAGTGGGTCCGGAGGAGTTGGTATGAATGAAACACCCAAAACCGCTAACAGCTCTAAGAACAAATCAAAAAAATTCTCACAGAAGTTCAAATTACTTCAGAACTTTTATTTCCTCAAGACCACATTTTATCTCTCAATGAACGAGCCGGTCAGTTGGCGTAGTGGTAAATGACATCACCATCGGAGCAAAAGGTCTGGGGTTCGATTCCCGAGCCAGTCAAATCGGACGTAGCGTCGCCAACGGTTGGCCACCGCCACCATGTTTCTTCGGAGCTGTGTTGCCCAGGCGCTAAGCCAAGGAAATGGGTTCCGCTACTCATTACACGCTTCGGCGTAATACGGCGAGTATAATAAAGATTTGATGAAGATACTCACCAAATTGGAAACTTCACTCTCGAGCATCTGCTGAGCTTGATCAGCTTCCGAAGGGGAGCCTTCAATCACAATCTTGTCTTCTTCGTCGCGAAATTCAACATTAACCTGAAAAAATGTCACTTTTTACCGCAAGATAACCACTGGCGAGGCAGCCGGATCACGCATTTGGAAGATATACGAAGTTTGTGAAGCAACAATAGTAATTATTAAAACAATATAGTGGGATGATGAATAAGAGTCCTAACGCATATACGAGAAATTCTGCCGCTCCGACATCGGACTACGAAGGCCGAGAGGTTAAAGCCGTGCCTCCGGCAAAGACTCGCTCAAAACCATTGGGCTGGTGATACGTCACTGGTCGGTGCGCGCGTGGGTTAGAATCCCACTCATAATCATGATAGAAATTATACTGGATAGTGGATAGACTTCGGCAAAGCCTTCCCTGTTTAATCCTGTTGAAAATTAGGCCACTTACATTGGGGACGTTCTGAGTGAGGGCTTTGATGTTGGCTCCTTTTTTTCCGATTATGAATCGATGCAACCAAGCTGGAGCCGAGACTTCTCGGGTCACAACACTATTTGCCTAAAAAAAATCGTTAACATTAACCGGGAAGAACGCGATAAAAACTGCACTAAAAGCTAAAAAACGGTGCTTTTAATCCAAACAGGTCTTAATTTGAAACGCCAGCACCCATAACAGGGTACTAAAATAAAACTCAAGGGGGATGGATAAAGTTATGTAATGAGTCGAAAAAAAAGGAAAAGGTTTGGACAAAGTAACCAAGTGTTGGCAAAAGTATGGGGTGCTGGGCCATTAGGCTAACCAAAAAAGGTGAAATATTACAGAAAACCTTGTCCTAAATTGGATAAGCCTATACTCGAACCTAGCCTTTCAGATTGTCAGACAAAATTTGTTTGGGAAAATCAACAGGATTTCGAAATCTTTTTTTTAGTAGTAGCAGTCTTTTAATTGCGAACTGTCAACACGATGAAGAATACGAAAAGATGAAGCAAATATGACAACGGTACAAGAAAAGAGGCAACAAAATGATTAACGTTTTAGCATACAGGTAGGAGAAGAGGAGTTAAAAAAAAAACAAGAGTAGGGATGGTTGCAAGACTCTTTAAATACTAACTTTAGCATAGACAGTGGTCAAAGCTTGTCCAAGTTTTTCCGGTTCTCCACGCAAAACAACCGTCTCTGACACGGAATCGTTTGGAGGCAGTTCAACAGAAACATCAGTTTCAGCCAAAATGTCCTGAAAGCAAAACCGATATTACATGAGAAAAATTGAGAAAAAAGAATCATAGGTAGTATAGTATTTTTTTTACCAAAGATCTTTGCATTTGTAAATTTCAAAAATTATATAAAAAAATTTGAATGTAATATTAACAATTCTTTAAAACACACACACAAAAAAACAACAAATTATTATACTCGCAGAGCTCCGCGGAAGCGTGGTAAGAGCGGCGGGGTCCATCTTTGCGGCTTGGCGCCTGGACAACACAGCTCCAAAAAAAAAAACGTTGCAACGGTGGAGAGACGTTGGCGACACTGTGTCCAATTTGACCGGCCCAAGAATCGAACCCTAGACTACCGGCACCATCAGCAGTGTCTCTAACCACTACGCCAATACGAACAGAACATTCCAAAGCATAAGAAATGTCATATATTTAAGTAAAAAATGATTTTTCACCTGTAAAGTTTGTCCACGTGGTCCAATGATATACTTATGCTGAGACTTCATGATTTCGACAGTGATTGTTTTACAATAGCGACTCTGGAAAAGTGGAATCAATCAAAAATTTTGTGAAAAAGAAAATGAAACTCTTGATTCACTAAGCTCATCCATAAGGGTGATGCAGTAATTAAAAGTAAAAAACTATCAAGTTATGGTTAAACTTTAGCAAAAAACGCTGGCTAACCCAATACCATCACGCCGGAAAACAAAAATCAAGTCTTCATTATACTCTGTGTTCAATTTGACCAGCCTGGGAATCGAATTCAGTACCTTCCGCGCTGATGGCGATGTCCTAAAACATTACGCCAACATACTGGTCATTAAGCCGAATTGAAAAAATGCAGCTCTTCCTTCCAATCAAAGTGCATAAAGAACACAGAGTTTTCGCGGCATAATCCAGCATTATTGCATTCAAAAAAATCTTTTTTTTTGTATCAGAAATCTTTTCAACTAACGTACTTTGCGATTGTAGATGGCTTTGATCTTGGCTACAGCAGCAGCGACACCTTCTTTTTCACCGGTCACTACAATCTCATCTTTTTGGACAGTGGGTGGCGGTATATGCACGCGTACGTTGTTTTCCTAAAAAACGGTATCAAGTTCAATTAGAGAAAAATAGAATTTTTCATCAGATAACCGCAGTTCTATTCAACCCAGCCTTGCATTAATGCATTAAGCTTAAAGCATAAAAGTTGGAGATGATATGCGGTTGTGCGTGTTAAAAATGTAATATATTTGAACAGCTCAGATGACCGAGTGGATAACGTTTGCCTCAGCAATTACTATTTACAGCTTCCCTGCCTGACGCTCAGCATTAAACGGATACTGTGGAGAATAAGTCGGCAAGTTTACTCGTTGTGCTGTTGGGAAAGACACTTTGGGGATATTAAAGCCGGCAACTCCTAAGCGAGCTCGTTACAGCGCTTTGATAGCTTTCACGTCTATCCTCATAAACATGCAATTAAATAAAAAAATAAACACCCAGTACACTGTCACCTAAAACTTCAAATAATGGAAAATATATCAGACTAGCTGATATTTGCGATCATTAAGAAGTTATTTTATATTCATTAACAGGTCGAGGACGGTTCTCCAGTGATGCAGCAGCACAACTTCTTGGCGATGTATAAGAACTCACAAAATACACACCGCTAAGCTCACTATAAAGCTTAAAAATGCCGTATTTTACTTCTGATTGAATCATTTTTTTGATGTTAAAATTGTGTCGTCATAATTTCAGTTTAACTGGAAAACAATGAAGACTTATCTCGCTATTTCCAAAACCGCTCACCTTAGCAATAGCATTGGCAATATCGCTGCGAGGTCCACTGATGAAAGGGTGATACATTTTCTCAATTTGCAGTTTTTCGATCGCCAATTTCGCCTGAAATATAGAAGTTTGAACAAAACTACAAGAAAATAATTGCTAACTGGACAGTGAACACAGTGTCGCCAACGGCTCGCTGCGACGTTTCTTCGAAGCTGTGTTGTCCAGGCGCTAAGTCGCGGAGATAAACCCCATCATTCGTTATATGTTTTGGCGTAATACCGCGAGTATAATGAAGAGTTGATTTTTTGGTTTTTATTACAACTGTTTAGTGCTGTGGCGTTCTTCCCTGGTTCTTATTTAAGAATCTGATAAGATTGAAATGATGCATGCCACCAACACAAAGCGATAAAGAGGATAAATAAAGCCATAGTAATTCTGCCTACTGAACGTTTCGACATCATAGATTCAGTAGATTCGAACCGATGGCTTTTGATTGAAATGTACATGTCTAAGTTGCAACCACTAGCTACATTACCAGAACGGAAACACGCGATAAAAATAGAACAGCGTAGAAAAATTGCATTATCCTAATTTCTTAATTAAATAACTTATTAAATTCTAAATCATCGGAAAAAATTCTTAGTCAACGAAGTACAATTAAACTTTTCAAAAAACTTAGAGCGCAGAAACTGCAATGTATCAACGGAGAAGAGACCTTGCTTTAAATGGAAATTATTAAACAAAACGCACCAAAATTTCAGTTTTGAAGTAACAAAAAAGGAGCTTCTATTAAGTTGAGATTGCAACTGCAATCTAATACAATTGGAACTGAAGACGCTGCATGAAAGGACGTATTTCGTCGACGGGCTTAAAATTGAATTAAACCACTTACGGTGTTAAAAAAAAGCCGCAGTAAAAAAACTGAACGTTTCGACAACACAGATTCAGCTGTCATCATCAGCAGTGTAAGTGAGGCAGTACGAAAATGAAAGTCAGTTTTAAATAACAAACCAGTGCTACATGGTGTAATGTCAAAAATGAATTTCAGCGCATTGAAATTTCTGCAAATCGTGCTGGAATGACTGTATAAACCTGTGAATATCGTATCGAATTGCCAAAGAGCATCTAGGTTTAACTGATACAAAGACCCGTCACTTCAAGCAGTCGCAATAAAAGCGTTTTTAACTAAATTGAAAAAGAACTTTCGATTATCATTAGTACTCTTTTATCTGAGTAAAATAGATTTTACCCACAAAAAACAAGATTTGCGATAATGATAATAACTAAGGTTAACTTCAAATTATGTTAAACTAATAATTGAACAGTAATTGAGGGAGACTGCAAAATGAGCCAGCGCTCTTCGAGTCAGCAGCCACCCAGTAAATACGTCAAATGAGATCGGCCCCAGCCACGAATCGAACCTTTCACCTGCGCAAGGTACCGCTAGGCCGTATAGCTGACAATGTATCTTTGAACTAACCTGTTCGTCCGAAATCAGTTGTATTTCGTGCTTAGCCTTGTGGACTCCCTCCTGGGTGCCCACAATGCTGATCTCACTGCTCTTATCTTCTGACCGAGGGATGCTAATCTTAGTGGCAGTTTCCAGTTCCAGTTTTTGGAGCCTTGATCCAGCTTTTCCGAGAATAACCCGATGATGGTCTTTGGGAATGTTCAGCTTCACACTAGCCTATAAAATTAGCACGAAAATCAACAGAGTCCTACAGCGCAAAGCTACGAAATCGTAAATTTTGCCATCAAATTAATTATTAATTTGCATTCCAGTATTACACATTTTTATTGGCAAACAGTTATTTCTCGGCTAACTACACACGAAAATTATTTTTTGTCAAAACTGATTCGTGATATAATGTCTGGTTTCGAGTTCGTTCTACAAAATAGGATCAGAATTATTAAGGAAAAATTAACGTTCACCCAAACCACATGCCAATTTTCGTGTGTTTTAGGCCCGCGGATCTTGGTTTTAGTTCACGCATAATTATCAATTTTTCAGATGAATTATGACATCAAAAATTTGACTGTGACGCAGAAACGGAATACAAGAATCGCAAGCTCCACCAAAATTGAACACGTGGATAGAGTAAATAATGATTCACAGTAAAATCTAGCTAAATCAAAAAAAATCAAGCTACAAAATTTACTTGGGTTTGCAAACGATTAAAGATTTCTCTTCTCGCTTTCAGAACATTCTCATTCCGTCCAGATACAAGAATAGAAAGAGATCCATCGCGGCATGTCGAAATTTCAATCATGGTATCAGTGGACTTCATTATTTCTAAGCAAGCTTTACTCTGGTCTTTCTGAGCCTGTCCAAACCCGGTCTGCTTGTAAGCCCTTTCTTCCATAGGAATATGGAAGATCTGCACAGAAAATGAACAGCTGTCAAAGAAAATGAATCGTTCCAATTTATTTCTATTACAGCAGTTCAAGTCCATACCTATTTGTGTCTTTTCAGTATGCTATTTAAAGGCATATTTATCCTTTTATCACGAGAAAATGATCCCAGCTCGCTCAGGAATTACCCGCCATCTGTCTACCACTCCAAAACGGGAGAATTCCAGTCAGCGTCTTTCCTAAGAACAGAAGACAATTTGCCGGCTTGTTTTACACACTACTTCTTTAACACTGAACGTCAAGCATGGAAGCTGCGAATACCAATTTGAAGTCATTGGTTTGACCGGACTCAAAATCAAATGCTAGTCTACAGCTCCAGAAGCAGACGCTCTGACCACTAGGCCATCTGAGCTGTTGATGCACGTAATGACGAAACTCTTGCACATCGCCATTGCTGGTTTACCCATTTCAAGGTTCAGCAGAGGTCAAGTTTGTGAGACCAAAATCAAAGCGTGCAGTTACGTTAGAAGAGCTTTCCATGAGCATAAAACAAGTACAAAAGGTTTTACGTTTGTAGCACATAAAAAGTACACCGTTACTCTCTAGCGCGAAATTTGAAAAAATGAAATTTAAGCAATTTTTTCTCGAGATTGTCAAATGGAATGATTTTTCGGGCCAATCTGAATCAAAGTGTTAAATCCCTTGGTGCAAAAAGAAGGTATAGCACTATGCAAACTCAAATGGCAAAAACTTAAAACCAAGCCTTCCAAAAGTCTTAAACAACTATGGCAAAATTCTACCAAAAAAATCAAATCTTCATTATACTCGCAGTATTACGCCGAAGCGTGTGACGAGGGGCGAGCCGTCTCCGCGGCTTAGCGCCTGAGCTACACAGCTCTGAAGAAACATCGCAGCGTTGGCGAACCGCTTCAGACAGTGTGCCGATTCGACCGGCCCGGGAATCGAACCTCAGACCTACTGCATTGAGAGTGTGTGCGCTTAAAAACTAAGCTAAAGGTCGGTTAATCTATTTGGGCCAAATCGCGCATACCAAAATTTTAAAGGAAAAGTGCAACTTACGAATGTCACTGCGAACACGGAGAACTGACCGCCGCAAACTGACCACGAAAAACAGCTCCGTGCGCAGTATCGTAGCAAAAATGCGCTATGCGCTTCGTGCGTTGAATAATTTGACCAGGCTCGAAGACAGGTTCACAGCGGGGAGTAGGTTCAACCAGGGTTAGGTTCCGTTAGGTTTCGGTTCGGGTAAGGTTCGGCTAGGGTTAAGTTCGGTTAGGGTTAGGTTCGGTTAGGTGCTTTTGGCGGTCAGTCGTCGCGGTGGTCTGTTTGCATGGCGGTCAGTTGACTCGTGGTCAGTTTGCGGCGGTCAGTTGTCGTGTACCGTGTCATTTTGTCGAGTTTGGTAATTCCTTGGGTTTGCATAGCACCAGAATCAGTTAAAAACCATGACACATAAGCTAGAAAACTGAAGAACAGAACGTACTTGGGTCACCACAGTTGTTCGAATTCTTTTCATTTTCGGGTTATGCCACTCATTTTCGGCCAAGCTACTAGCAATCTCGGTAAGCTTGCTGCTTCCAGATAAGGGAGGAAAAGCTTCAGAATAGGTGGGAACCGACTCGGAAGCACCATCATCATGAGCATCGACATCATTAACTGTAAGCGTCATATAAATGTTAAAAACTTTGAAATACAAACCACTTCAAGTTTTTTGTTCTGTTTTATAAAATTGATAATTGGTTGTGAAATAGATCAATTTATAAGTGTTTTCAACAGGCAGTGTCTAGAGCACCGGTGGGCTTTTGCTTTTTAAATTGCTCATTGTATGCACCAACCCTAAAATTACATTAACTTTAAGTCTCCAACCCCATCCCCAATCTCCCCACTAGTACTCTTTCTACGTTTCAAGTTACTGCTGATGACGTCATACCAGCGTGACATTAAGGTCATGTGAAGAAATACACAAGCAGTCTTGTGAAGCAGCGTTTTGATGATGTAAACTGGTCCAGCGCTCTAGACACTACCTTTTTCATAAATAAAAAGTCCAAAGACTAGATAAATGAAAAATTAACGCATGAAACTCTTGTTTTGCAGAAAAACAATTGCATAGTCGTTTTTGATATAATGGAATTGCCATTCAATTCCATTATATCAAAAACGACAATTTCTTTGCATTTTTATCAACAAAATCGATAAATTTGAATCAAAAACACAGAGATACCACAATTGATTAACAAAATAATAATTTGTACCCACCAGCGTTTTGAGCAGTTGGAGAATTCATGGTCAATATCCGTTCCGTTCGTGCACAGCTGTACTCTAAAAAATGTTCGCACTTTAAGTTAACTGCCAGTATATTGGTATCATAACTGAAAAAAACATGTCACCCTACATTAATATAGGTGACGGTAGCCTAAAGTAGCACCAACTATAAGGGTTAATGCAACTTCAGACTTTAATCTGATTTGGGGAATAAGTTTCATATTAAAGCGCTCATGTTCATTTTGGGGCTAGTTTATCAAAAAGGGTAAAAAATTGTGATATATACTTTTGAACCAATGCTAAACATTTAGGATACTAGCCCAGGCTTTCAAAGAAAAATATTGTAAATATGAAGTTTACAAAGCATTAAATGCAATACCGTTGCACTTTTATGAAAACCTCAACTTATATAAACTTGCAAAATTCAAATAAAAAATACACTAACCACTAAAAAGATGACAGTGTCACACACATAAAAATTTTACATGGTAAAACTGCACTGAAGAGCATGGTAGCTAGTTTATATCATCTTCATCAACAGAGAAACTAAAGTGCCTGAAATTTAGCAGTCGTCTGGGTGACTCTTGAACAATCAATATGTGTAGTAGTGCTTCAATCTGAAGAGTAACTATGCCGGCATACTTGAACTACTAACATCAAATACTCTTGTTACAAGCTCTTCAAACAAGCTAACATCTGTCTGTTGTTTATAGGAAGTGGATTTAAATGTATACACTCAATGATTTATTATTTTTCAATTATATATACAAACTTCAACAATAGCAAGCCACCACTCAATCATATGAAAATGAAAAGACTCAATAAAGTTGAAACTAAAATGCACATCACTACAAAATGCAAAAATGTATTGGTACTTGGTAGCTACAATTCTAAAATGGTTTAACAAACAAAATTATCTAGTTGATTCACAATAAAAATAACCAATACCATAAACTATTAAAAAGAAAATGTATTATTTTGTACTTTTCAAATTTTTGTACAGCTCAGATGGCCGTAAAGATAGAGCGTCTGCTCCGAAGTTTGAATCTGGTTTGATTACGATTGAGTCAAACCAATACTTTAAAATTGGTATTTAGTTTTCCTGCTTAATGCTCTGTATTTAAAAGACAGTGTGGAGAACAAGCTGGCAAGTATACCTGTTGTGCCGTTAGGAAAGGTGTACTTAATGGTATTGAGTGGTAGTACTCCGTCTCAGAGTAGCGAACAGATGGTGAGCTCATTATTGCATTTTGATTGGTTTCTCATGATAGGAGGACAAATAGGCAACTACGGTATATAAATACATTCTTAACCACCAGTATATATATAACACTTACATATAGTAACAACAGTGCTTTCCAAAGATCCGTCCGGATTTTTTAAAAAAAATCTTAAAATACAGGTAAGTGTATTTTCAAAATCTAAATAGCAAAAACGATTTGTCAACTTTTCCCCTTAGTGATAAAAATATAGTGTTGTACCAGTATTAGGTTAAATACAACAAGAAAGAAATTTTTTAAATACAGCAAACTTTCGGCATCACATTACAAATACAGCAGTTGGATTTAAAAAAAAAGGTTTACTAGATACTAAATACAACACGTTAATTCGCTTGTAAGCTATACCAGTAACAGCCAAACAATGATACATCACACTAAGGTAATAGGCAGTCCATGTATCAAGGTGTTGAAACTACACTTCATCATAAAAGACTAAACAACTGATACTAATTCACACCGTACTTTGCTTTTATTGCTTGCCAAGCTGCAAGGCAGTGTACTGGTCTGGTACTGTTACTTGCACTGGCCTGTAACTGGTACCACTGTTGCCTCTAGGGTGTGAAATCTGAGAAAAGTGAGACATTTGGGGCAACTTTTTTTTAAAATTGCCAACTAGAATAATAATTTTTGGCCACATAGGCCCAAATGATTAAATCAGCCCAATCTTTGAACATACCAGTCAACCAGTAGGCTAGCTAGTCATCCAAGTAGACCAGTGCTTTATTCAGTATCGGTCAAGGGTCTTTGATTGAAGTTACCGTACCAATGTACCCTAGTCCACAGACCTATAGACTACCATAATATACTGATGCCAGTGTTCTACTTGGTCAATTGGTTTTACTTGATAACACTGCCATTTATTTAGCCTACCAGCAATAATAAGAGTCCTAACTATTGCAAGTCCCAGGCAGTTGTGGCTGTTACTGTGGTTTGAAATGGGCAAGTCTTAAATTCATGGCTAAATCTGTAATTCAGCAGACTGTAGACCAGGCTTAGCTGCTTAGTTCTTTTAACAGTTTAATGAGCTAGTACCAGCAGACATGTCCCTATGCTGCAAGTAAATTAGGTTAAGACATTCACTAGTCACAGCAATAAACTGAAAAAACAACTAGTAAGACCTATACGCCTTCGTGGGGTCTGCCACGTCGAAAGTTCCGTGGTCATGTTAGACGTCATTCGTTTTTCTCTCTGCTTAAGATGGCAGGCTATGATCGACTTCTCTATTGCCCATAAAAAGAAGTAATTAATCTTAATGATGTGCTAGCAGTGTAGGAAATTATGTGAGCGTTTATAAAGATTTAAAAGTAAGTACAATTATTCAGACAATTAAAAAAGCATTGGACAGTCGCGAGGCTTCACTACCGTATTAAACTGCTGAACTTCAGTTCTAGACTGTTTCCACTCATTTCAACTAACTACCGGTAGCGTAAAAAACTTGTCTTAAAAAAAGAAAATGCTGAAATACCTCACATATATTTCACAAACTGGTCTTGTAAGTGATAAAAATAAAAGAAAAGTAAGTAAAATAATATCAAATGCAACTATATTCAACCTGACATCAACCCATAGCGTGTTATCGTCTCGACTCGTCTCACACAAATGAGTGAAGCCATCCAAAGCGGTGTTTCATGACGTCGTAAAATATCACGCATGAATTATAATATTTATTGTTGTTTTTGACAAAATAAAAAATTATTTTCGACGTCTTAACGTAATTACGAACAAAAGACTTAATTAAAATTTCAAAAGTACTAAATTATACTTCAATTTATAGCATCATAATTGTACGTTTGATTGTTTTTATGTAAAAAGAGTTCCTTGTCGCGCGGAGTAATATTTCTTTTCCGAAAAGGAAAACTGCAACGTGGGAGCGGAAATGACGTGCAGTTCGAAGTTTACTTCAGCGTGGAGCACATAACCCTTTAGCGCCATCAAGTTGTTCGAACTAATTTCCACGCTCGCAGTACATTTTCAAACTTTCCCTTTTCGCACTGATTGTTTAATTTTTGGTGAGTGCCCATGGATAAAAGCTATCAGTTCGCTATTGAGAAAAAGCATGGTAACGTACAAGGTGTGGGCCACAAGAGGAAGCTGAGAAAACTGTCCATTACCTCTTCGCAAATTAGTGCCCCTGTAGTTTTTTATTCTGATGATGGTACAAGTTTTTGCCGAAACGTTTGTGAAATGATTGCAGATATACTGGCTGTTATCTTTTCATTGAAATTGAGTTCCAAAACCCATCTTAATGCTCCTCTTGGCAACTTTTGACAAAACACTGGCAAAAGTTTCGGACTTGGAATCTAGCTTTTTGATTAAATTTCAACCTGAGCTGCAAACTCACAAACATTTTCAACAGAGTTTAAGCTCAAGTTCACTAAAAAAATTTGCAAGCCGAGTTAGTTTTTCAAGCCGGCAAGTTTACGTGCTGTGCCGTTGGGAAAGTCACTTGGCGGGATTTTCCCGTCTTGATTTGGTAGACAGATGGCTGGCAACTCCTACGCGAGCTCGTTATAGCGCATTGATCGTTTTTTCGTGATAGGAGAATAATTAAACCCGGCAAAAACGAGTTCAGCGATTTCCTGTTCGAAACCCTGATTTAGACGCAAGCGATCTTTTCAGAGCTGGAGTCTCGGCCAAAATCTTCGAGACCGAGACTTTGACACCACGAAACCGAGACTTGGAGCAAAAAATCGAGACGAGATAAGAGACTTTTGGAACCAGGGGTTCTCAAAAGACCGTGAATATTTTAACCGTAAATACTGTATGTAACATTCCGACGAATTTCTTCATTGGGCAGAATGTGGCAAGCCATAACAACTGTCTTATGGAAACCCAGAAAAAACTGCTATTGTACCACAAGACGGAGAACAAAAAATGCGATATATATTTACTGATGACACAAGATAGAACTTGAGCGTCCCTTATCAGTGATAATAATACGTCCCTCATCAGTGATAACAATCTCTGAGGACCTTGTCGAAAACCACGCAACAAAATTAGTCAATCTGCCGTTTAGGCATTCAATACAGTGAAAGGGATAACAGTTGCAAAAGCGAAGTTAAGAACAGACAAATGGAGTTTGCTAAATTAATTCCGAGAAAAACAAAGACATTATAAATAATGTTGCTGCGGATAGAAATAGCAATCCACGACCGGTTTCACTCTCATTATGAGCTCGTCAGGTGAATATAGCTAATACAAAGTTGGTCAAAAAGATAAAGAAATATAGTGAAGAAAGACAAAAGAAATAGATGGATAGTACCAGATAGAAAATATCAGATAGCTGCGACAGCAACTAGTGGAATTTTGGATGCAATTAAAGCGACGTCCAAATGAACTGAATAAGATAAATCAAATCTTTTTCAGAATCAGTGTGCTGCCTGCTGAAAATGAATGAAATTATCCTCAGATGTCCGTAGAATCCAACTAATTCACACTTTGGAAAGAAATAAACGTCCAAAAGAGCAAGATAAAGAGATTAAAATTCTTAAACAAAATACTACATCGCATATCTCAACACAGTAACGAGATACCGTACAAACAACTTTTCACAATGTAATGCAGGTGGAAATCACGCGATCATCATTTTACAAAAAGTCGTCTGCGCTAGTGTACCAGAGAGCTCAAACCGTCTATACAACTCAAACCAATAAGACAAACCATTAAGAGCTCAAAGAAATCATTAAAACCCAAGCCATTAAAATTAGAGCTCAAACCATTGAGACAAAAAATGTTATTTACTGATTTCGTTTATCTAGTAGAACAATAGGATTTTAACTTACAGATCATTTGCCTTTTTTTCTTTGTTTATCTAGTAGAACAATAGGATTTTAACTTATAGATCATTTGCCTTTTTTTCTTTGTTTATCTAGTAGAACAATAGGATTTTAACTTACAGATCATTTGCCTTTTTTTCTAGGGTCTCGAGAACTTTCGATGCAGGCCTACAAAAAAACCGGCCGGTTACCTCAGTGGTTAAGACATCGCTATCGGTGCGGGAGGTCTGGGGTTCGCACCCTGGGCCGGTCACATCGAACACAATGCCGCCACTGACTCGTCACCATTGCGATATTTTCTCGCACTTCGAGGCTATGTTGCCCAGGGGCTAAGCCGCGGAGATGAGCCCCACCACTCGTTACACGTCTCGGCGTAATACCGCGAGTATAATAAAAAAATTTTTTTGCCGACAAAAAATATTTTAGTGAAACTTATTTTTGAATACCGGTAATGCTAACTTTAAAATTTCGTTTTCAGAATCATGAAATTTCCATGGAGAATCGCGTGACTATCATGCGTAGCAAAATGGGTTCTTGTGTGGAAAAAGCTGAAAACCACTGTTTTAGAATGACCACTTAAACCAAAATAAAAACCGCTTATCATCTGAAAAAGCAATCTAAATTGAACTTTGTTTGGTTGCAAGACCAAAAACACAAACGAACAATAACTAAAAGCAAGAACAGTGCAGTCGAAAAAACGGCAGCAGTACAAAACGATGTACTCCGACAAAAGCTAAAAATAGAAAACGTCACAATAGAATGCATGGTCACTGCCAGACCTGCAACCAACCCTTCCCTCCAAAAAAATATTTGCCCAACCCAGAAAAATGTCAGTTATTATTACATGTATACCAGTATAGCCTATTACTTTGGGCCCCGGCATAAATATTTTTTGCCTACCCTAATTATTTGCTTGTAGTCGCAACCCTGTTCGCTGCACATAACTCACAGACTCAAGAGCATGCCGACATTCCTAAAATGCTAATAAAGGTCCATGGTGAACTATGTTTAAGAAAGGTTTTCATTGCATTTCAGTAATGTTGACCGACATTGCCTTACAGTAACGAATAATTATGCACTTTCTCAATCGAAGCAGATGATGTAGGTTTTCATTCTACTGCACTGTAGGTAGAGTAGACCTATAGCAAATGTTGAAAATACCAGTGTTAGTCGGTTTTTATTCAACTTAAATTGCTTCTTTCAATTTTGAAACGAACTTTTAAAAACAGCCTCGAGACACGCTCATTCTTCGAGACTTCAAGGTCTCGAGACGCTACAGCTCTGGATCTTACAGAATGGAACTTCACTTTCTCCATCTTCACACCAACGTTATTTTTGGAAAATTTATTTGACCGCCACAATTTTTTCTAACTCTAAATTGTGACGTAACCTATGACATCAATAACTTACGTAACATTAGCTAATCAAAACAAATTGAACCTAACACAGTAGTTGATAACTAATGAACTAGCAACAATATGGCAGTGAACAGTAAAAACACGGGTGAACAAAGAAAAAGAATACAATCAATATAAAACATTGCCGAGAATACAAAGCGAGCAGAGGAAAATGCAGCGAAAAAGCAGGGGCGCGAAAAGCGGAAAATTTAGGGGGGGGGCATTTTGTAGGGCTCCACTCATTATGATCTAAACCAGGGATTTTCATTCAGGAACTGGCTCCCCAACGAGCAACAAGACATTAAGCAGGGTTGACAAGCGCAAGATTTATTAATGATAATCAACTTCTTAAGATCAGCAAAAAGCTGTAGTGTAGCTACTACGAATGAAATACCGACTCAATAATTAATTGCTGAGCAGGGAGCCACTGGTGTTAAAAGTCTCTAGAACGGGGCCAAAACCATAAAAGGTCCAGAACCACTGATCTAAAGATAGCGGAAAATTAGGACAAAGTTTTGAGCATTGTCATTCAAATACAAGATAATCAACGCTTAAACAGTTACATAGCAGCAAATAAATATAGATTCAATACATTGCTGAGAACCCAACTGGACCGAAACAATCCATTTTTGATCGCAATCATTTCAGATCGAATGATTTAAATTAATGTTTTCAAGCTGTCTGGTCAGGGGGAACAACTTATTGTCCCCAGGAAGCTCTTTAGACCTCTCATCTTTAACTCCCTTGTTCCATTTCCGTAGATGATCAGCTAACGTTTCGCGACTTGAAATAAAACTATCGCCATCTGCTGACAGTTTGCTTTCATCCTGCAGCTGAAGATGGTCTTTAGAGTGCGACGAAAAGTTGTTGAACGATTTTGGTTTGGCTGAAAAATGAACATATTAAAACAAAATCAAATAGAAATACAATAAATTATAGGACGAAAATACTAAGGAGGAAAAATAAAGTCAAAGTAGATGTTAAAACTGGACGTATCAGCAGCATAGATTCAGCTGTCATCATCAGCAGTTCTTTCCAGTTTTGTACTGCCTTCTTATTCGGCTGATGATGGCAACTGATCCTATGCAGTCGAAACGTCCAGTTTTGAATTACTTCGTTTCCAGCCTTGGAATAACCCTGGTTCTACCGGACCGATCAGAGAAGATGCACATAGGATTAGAATCCAATAAACAAAAACGAATAATCCGGTTCGATGTGATACTTTTTGGCGACGATTTTTCGGATCCGACTATTTTGTCGCCGGGTCGGGCTAACTGTAACCCAAAGTGACGCCTAAATTTGAAGTGAAAAAAGTAGCGCCAAACAGTCCCATTTTGTCACATAATTGACCACAGTAAAGCCGATTAATGTGAAACCATAATTTATGGACTCAAATAAGTATTCTTAAGCCTAATTATTACATTTCTTAAACTTTTCGTCCTAGACTACGAGCCTAAACCAAACTACTTCGCAATAAATTTATATGGAAGCGCATAAATCGTTTGCGAAATTAATAATTATCAATGACTTTACCTGGAGGGACAATCTGTTCCCACGAATACACTGATATATCGACTGGTAAGTTGACCCACGCATCTTCCACGACTTTGGTGATAGTGTAACGGTGTTCGGGGATCGGTTGAAGCATATTACGAATCAATAACATCAATTCTGTAAAAATATTATTAATAGCTTGAATAGGAAAAATAAGCCTCAGTAACTCTTAAAACTTAACCTTTTGATAATTGTATATTTAATCGGCAGCGTGGCCGAGTGGTTCGGAGCGTCGTTTTTACGACGGTCATGATCGCAAGGTTGATGGTTCAATTCCCACCCAACTCTCGTTGTTGCGGCCTTGAATAAGATGCTTCACGACAATATTATTACTCCCTATCATCGTGAAGAGTTGTGCTGCCCAGGCGCTAAGTCGCAAAGACGAATCTCACCATTCAATATCGCGAGAATAATGAAGATTTGATTTTTTAAGAACACGTACCATCACTCTGAAGATACCAAATAAACGACAATATACGAACCGGGTGATAGAATATGTGGTGGTCGTAGATCCGCCTCTATCGTCTCTTCGATGTCCGAGAAAGGGTTTTCCCCGTAAACGAGAGTGTATAGGGTCACACCAAGAGCCCACACTTCCAACGCGGGACCTTCATACCTGTGACAAAAAATTGATGTTTACCCGAACATATCAATATCTTAGTTAAAGCTATAAATACAACTAAACCCTGACAACAAGACAATAATAATGTGGAAAGCAGAGCTGTGGACTTGCAAGTATTTGAAACCGTGTTTCAGTTCAGTAACTTTGCCGAGTTTATGCCAGGTTGAAGTAGTTTTTATCGGGTTTAGTACAAGTTCATAACACAATCAACTTTTCTCCAAATCGAGTTTCCGAATTTTAGTTTTTCAATTCAATTTCGAGTTTGGGGAAAAAAGTTCAGCGCCTTTGCAGCCTTGGTAGAAAACCTTTAAAAAATGCTAAAGCACCACCAAATCCTCAGTCGAATTCCCCCGAACCAATAAATAAAACGGTCACTAAGGCTCCAGGCAAGAATTTTTGGGGAAAGGTTATCAAAAAAATTGATTGTGACGCAAAAACTCCACCTAAACTGGACAGTGGACACGTAGACATGGTAAATGCATCAGTTTTCAGGCAAATCTTGCTGTCCTACCTTTCTCCCATCAAGACTTCGGGTGAGCAGTATTCCACCGTACCGCAGAAAGTTCCGAACGTTTTGCCAGGACGATAAAATGCTGCGCTTCCAAAATCTGAAAAATTATACTCGCGGTATTAAGACGCAGCGGTGATGAACCGTTAACCAACTGTGTCCGATTTGACCGGTTCCGGGAAACAAACCCCGGATCTCCCGCGGTGATAGAAAAGTCTTAGCCATTGCGCCAAACGACAAGTTTATAATTCATAAAACGATATTCACGAAACAGCACTCTCAAAAAGTTGTTTAATTCCGAAAAATATCAATAATACATCCACGAAAAAGCGTCAAAAACGTTGTTATTAAGTTGATATCAATTTTTATTTGCATTTAGTTGCGTAATCATTTTCTTAGCATGAGAAAGCGATCAAGGCGCTATAACGAGCTCGCTTTGGAGTTACCGGCCACCTATCTACCCTGCCAACACGGGGAATCCCGCTGAGACCTTAATCAACGGCACAAGCAAATTTGCCGGCTTGTTCTTCACACTGTGCCTTTAATGTTGAGCGTCATGCAGAGAAACTATAAATGCCAATTTTAAAGTCATTGGTTTGACCCGACTAAGAATCAAACCCGAGTCTACAGCTCCAGAGGCAGACGCTCTACCACTCACCCATCTGACTGACAAAGCTTGCATGGAATCTCACCTATTAATTTGCAAGTGAATTTCTCATCTATAATCACATTTTCATCTTTGATGTCTCGATGCACCACACCTTCCAGATGCAGAAAATACACAGCAGAGGCAATCTGGAATTTTCACGAAAAACCGGTTAAAGCATTTCTTTTTCAGGCACAGCAAACACGGGTTCGATTCCACACCAAGTCACAATTCGCTCAGCATTGTTTCCAGGTAGCGTATTTTTATATATTACACAATTTTTCGGTTTGCGTAGTGGCTAAAGACATCGCTAACGGTGCGGAAGATCTTAGGCTGGATTCCCGGATCGGTCAAATCGGACAGTGTCGCCAACGCCTCGCTGCGATGTTTTTTCGGAAATGTGTTGCCCAGGCTCTAAGCTACGGTGATAGTCCCCGCCACTCGTTACACGTTTCGGCGTAATGCCGCGAGTATAATGAAGATTAGATTTAATTTTGTGCATTGCAGAGGTTTAAGATTGCAATCTTGGCAACACAAATAACGCATACTTGGCGGAATATGTAGCTAGCAATAAGCTCGTTTAGTGCTGGTTCCCTGTCGATGAATTCAAATAAATCCATTCCATTTGTTCCATGTGTGGGCATCACCATCGAGAAAAAATTATCGTTTTCAAAAAAATCAACAACTTTTACAATGTTGGGGTGATCAAATCTAAAATATCAACCACAAAAAAGTACAATTTTTTGGCTTGGGCAAAGGAACATACACTAGAATTATTAGGCAGACGTAAGTGCAAAGCAAAACTGAGTGAAAAGGGATATTAACAACATTATTTCAACTTTTAAAACCAGCCGTTGGCGTTATTATGGTTACAGATATCGCTATCGGCGCGGGAGGTCATGGATTCGATTTAAGGGGCGGTCAAATCGGACACTGTTCGCCAACGGTTTGCCGCCGTTGCGACGTATCTTGGCAACTCTGTTGCCTAGGCGCTAAACCCCAGAGATGGACCCCGCCACTCGTTACACGGTTCGACGTAATACTGCGATTGCAAATGAAGTTTTTTTGGATTTCGACATAGGTAAAACGAAATCCAGAAATGAAGGGTTTCGCATAGAATCAAAAGATGAAGGATTATGTCACGAGCATCAGAACGTTTTTTGAAAATGTTACTCACTTAGCAAGCAAGGCTATTTCCAACGGAATCATAGAATCGAATTCATAATCGGCCACCCAACATTCTTCCAGAACTTTTTCCTTGCGAATAAACTTTACTACGAACTGAAAAACAATAACAATAATTGTAAACATAATTAATAACAACGGTTATGAACTAAAAGTATACAGTAATTAAAGGAGAATGTGAAGTGAGCTTGCGCTCGCGTCAGCAGCCACCCGGCATATATGCCAAATGCGATCGGTTCCAGCCGTATATCGTCGTCAGAAAATTTTTTTAAAAATTAGTAATAACTCGATCGGCATCGTACTCGCGGTGTTACGTCGAAACGCGTAACAAATGGCGGGATCCATCTCCGCGGCTTAGCGCCTGGGGCAACACAGCTCCGAAGAAACGTAGCAAAGGTGGACAGCCGTAGATGACACTGCGTCTGATTTGAACGACCAGGGAATCGAACCGACGACCTCCCACACCGACGTCTTTAGCCACTACGCCAACCGGACGGTTTGAGAAAGTTACACAACAAACCTTTTTGTTCGTTCTCTTATTTCTTGCATTTCGTACAAATCCAAACGCTCCGTTACCAATCGCCCTTCTGATGTCATAGACCTCCCCAAATTTTCCTTGCACGGCCAACCACTCATCAGTGCCCTCTAGTGGCACAAAAGCACTGTCACTGCTTTCATTCAAGCGTTGAGCAGCTTGCCTGATAGCGGCACCCAGCGACTACAATAATAAGTAATTAAATTACAATAATCAAATCTTCATTATCTCGCGGTATTACACCGCAGCGTGTAACCAGTAGCGGGGCCCATCTCCGCGGCTTAGCGCCTGGGCAACACAGCTACGAAGAAAAAGCGCAGCGGTGGCGAACCGTCACAATACTGTGTGCAATTTATCCGGCCCGGGAACCGAACCCCAGATCTCCTGCACTGACATCGATGTATTAACAACCAAGTTAATCCAGCCGGTATTATCATAATCAAATAATGGAAATTAGCAACTTGCTTTTTAAAGCTGCATCGTCATTGTTCACCGGGGTTTTTAGTAATTTCTGTTCTATTTTGGTGTTTCTTCTCCAGCAAATAATTGCGTATTTTTTCCAGTCATTCTCAAGCATAGGCACGAAAAATGTCCACAAAAATCGGACTCAAAAGTCGCGTGTTTCATAATGACAGCATAATCCATCTACGTGTTTTCGCGTTGCCAGAATCGCTTGCTCAATTTCTCAATCTTCAACAATTGCCATAAAAAAGTTGCTGTGGCGAGAATAAGGGCCTTGAAATAGGTGATATGTATTTGCATTCGGTAGCAAATTTATCCTCCAATCACAAGAAAGCGACCTTAGCGTTATAACGAGCTCGCTTAGGAGTTGCCGGCCACCTGTCCATCACAGCAAGATGGGGGAATCTCGCTAAGTGCCTTTTCCAACGGTATAACAGGTAAACTTGCCGGCTTATTCTCCACACTGCCCTTTCGATGATGAGCGTCAAGCAGAGAAGCTGTGAATACCACTATTACGGTCGTTGACTTGCCCAAACTCGGAATCAAACTGGAGTCTATGCAGCACCGTGATTATAAAACAAATCATTAAAATCGTTAGTACTGAAAATGGCAAATAGAATCAAAATCTAAGAAAAGTAAAAGCGAACCAATATCAAGCCAACGATTTTCAGCAGTGTATTATTTACTTGATCGCATATTCCGCTAACAAACGAAGCATTGAGCGATGGCAAGGTTGAGTCGAAACTGCTGTACAGAGTCTGGCTTTCAGAATTTTTTCGAAAGGAATCCAAATCCAAGGTGATCCACACGCAATATGAGTTGCAAGACGAGATGTAGCGAATTTCATACGAGACAGCTGAAACAAGAAATCAAAGCAGAGTTCACTTGCTTGTGTAAGTAACAGTCTTAAACAGAGTTGACTGGCTAGTCCAGGGGTGGCCAACCTTTTGATTCCATGCGCCAATATTTTCCACCCTTAATTTAGATGCGCCACATCAAGCATCCATTTCTTTTCAGTTTTTCAAAACAAGGGCGTGCAATATCGGTGAAGAGCCAAAAAAGGTGTTCACTTCTCGTCCTCAGACAGAAGCGCACCCAGGATTTGGCAAAGGGGGCCACAACCGGGGGTCTGGGGGTGAAACCCCCACCCAGCCCCCAACGGATTTTTACGGTTTTCATATAAAAAAACACTCAATTTGGGACACTTTTTTTATCGAAAAAGGGTGTGCTGTGAGTGCAGTTACTACGTACGGACAATGCAAAAATATTTTCGCACCTTATGTCTAAAAGCAGAAGCTTGGCTAAAATAAGTGAAAGGAGGCTACAACCATCGTTAGTTTGAGAAATTATAGACTGAAAGTTAGGTTTTAGCACTTTATTACAGGGCCAAAGGGGGGGGGGCATGGTACCATGGCTCCCCTACGAGCGCCTATGCCCTCAGACGTCCTGTTTTCCACTAACAATGTCGATGGAGAGCAAAAAATAAAAAAAAAGGTTTTCACGCCCTCAGATGTTCTGTTTTCCACTGAAAAATATCGGTGAAGGGCAAATATTAAAAAAAAAATTAGTGAGTAGAAGTGGCTTGTCATCAAAAAGGTGCAATGCGCCACTTTGAAGTAGCCAATGCGCCATGTATGGCGCATGCGCCACAGGTTGGCCACCCCTGGGCTAGTCGATGTGACTAAACACACTGCAAAACGTGTGGGAGATCTGGGGTTTGATTCACAAGCCGGTCAAATCGGACTCAAGTGTCGCCAACAATTCGGCACCGTTGGGATGTTTCTTTAGAGTTGTGTGGCCCAGGCGCTAAGTCGGGAGATGGACCCCGCCACTCGTTACACGCTCTGGCGTAATACGCGAGTATAATAAAGATTTGATTTGAATCAAAGTTGTATTTCATCACATAAATCAGTGCAGTTTTTCGAGACATTCAGGGAATGACCAATAATGAAACGTTTTTTTGAAGAACAATTTCTACTCGTTAATTCTAGTTTAAAGACCACCAGAAGAAAATATTTCTCTATTTAAAATATAAAAATATGAACTTTGGTGCAACACACTGATAAGACATCAAAAGTCGAAACAGGATACTCTACATGCAGTTAAAAACGTTTCGTATATAATTACATGAATGCTTTCTACACTGTGGTTATGCTTCTATTAATGTCCGAGTTTTTGTAAATATATTAAGCAACGACACATACCTATGGTAGACCCATCTTTATGCATAGCTCTGCTTTCGTAAAAACCTTCTCTGAATAATTTTTTTAATCTGAACGATCTTTTTTCCTGATCCAACGGAGTAGACGTGATGTTGGAAGATAGATGAAGAGTTTTAGACAAGTTTTTCAGATTAGGAAGAGCCAAATTTTCTTCTTCCGGTGCTTTGTTTTGAGCTCTTTCGTTTTCTTCGTCATCCGAATGATCCTGCGTTACACGAACTGGAGAATCAGGAGGAATTGGTTGATTGTTGGAAGCATGCGATGTTGAAAGATCGGAGGAATTTTCAGTCATTGTTTCTCTCTCTAAAACAGCATTCACATGAATTATATACCGGCCAGGGTAGTGGATGGAGACACTGTTATCGGTGCGGGAAGTTTGGGTTCGATTCCCGGGCCGGTCAAATCGGACACAGTGTCGTCAACGACTGCAATGTTTCTTCGGAGCTGTGTTGCCCCCCAGGCGCTAAGCCGCCGAGATGGACCTCGCCACTCGTTTAGGTGTAATACCTCGAGTATAATGAAAATTTGATTTTTGTTTTGGTTTTTGATACAAGCTGGTTCCTACGTGACGGGTTCGATTCGCGGCTAGAGCCGATCGCATTTGACATAACGGGTGGCTGCTTACTCGAAGAACGCAAGCTCACTTCGCAGTTTCCCTCCATTACTGTTGAATTTGCATTCGAACAATTTGAAAATAAATTCAGTTATTTTCATTAAATAGATAACGCTGCAGCGAAGAAATACAGCGTACCATTTTCCAAAGCGTCCATACTTCCATTAAGCAAAAGATTGATTTGTTTAATTTTGTCTGATTCATTCTCGGTGCTTTCGGATGGAATTGAACCACGGGTCATTGAAACCTCAACCCAGGAATCATCAATTACTCGCTGGCCGAATGCGCAGCCGTAACTATCATCCTTGTGAACGTTATTTTTTCGCGGAGTGCTCGACGGAGTTGATTTTCCAAGGAGTAAGGAGTTGATTCTATCCAAGGTAGGATTGGATGGTGAATTAAACGAGGATTTGGATGAGTTTGAAGAAAAGGAAATATTGACAAAACTACTTCGGGATTCGGAAGCAAGGCCTTGAGAAGATGGACTTCTAAAAAAGATGCAACAGAAGATAAACTAAAAATTGTATTGGCGTAGTAGTTAATAACATCGCAATCGGTGCGGAAGGTTTTTGGCTTCGATTCTCGGGTCGATCAAAGCAGACACAGTATCGCCTAAAGCACACCACCGCCGCGACGTTTCTTCGGAGCAAAGAGAGAAAGCTCACTTCGCTGCTTCCCTCTGTACAGATTTTCAACTTCTACGTGAATCACCTTATTTAATCATGAAGTAGCTATTGCTAGCAGATTCAAAATTTTTAACATATTTATTCAAATTCTAAACGTTTTCGGCCCATTCTTCAGGCTCTCGTCAGAGAAAAGTTTATGCACTTCACATCAAGTAAAACCATTAGAATATACAGTACATTACAACTGCTTTTTCTTCTGACAAGAGCCTAAAAAATGGCTCGAAAACATTTAAAATTTGGATAAAAATTCAGCAATTTTGAATTGGCTGGCAATAGCTGCTTTATGATAACATACTTCTCTAACAAAGTCTTAGTATCATTTAACGTCGGCGTGGATTCAACTTACTTATCTTTTGAATAGTTCGGAATTGGAGATTGATTTTTTTCGCTCCCAGATTGAAATTCAGTCGATCTATCGCCGTCCAAATCCGGGAGGAGAGTGGAAATATTCTGATATGAAGTAAAATCAATAATAAAAAGGTAGTGCTCAGAGCAGAGATTTTCAACAGCGTTTCCGTCAGTGCAGTCCAGGGTTCTGCAAGTTTACAATTTGGAGCTGGGTTCAAGCACATTAGTAAGTTAAATTAAGGCACAGGGGTTCCTCGAGTCTCGGGAATGTTTCATTGGGTTCCGCTCCACCTGAAAGGTTGAAAACCACAACTCTAGAACACCGGGCCGCTTGTTTGTTTCTTTACATGACGTTGTGTCACGCTGCTGTGACGTCATCAGCAGTAAGTTGAAACGTGAAAATTTGGGGTGTCAGAATACAGTCAGGGAAGAATGATTGGGGATAAGGTTAGAGACTTACAGTTAATGTAAGTTTGGGGTTGGTGGGTACAAAAAGCAATTTCAAAAGAAAAAGCCTGCAGGTGCTGTAGACACTACCCCGTAGAAAAGTTTATAACGAAACGCTAACCTGTTATGAAAATGAACTAAACATTTTCGCAATACAAAGCGAAAATAAACAGAACTGTGTAACTTTAATAATTGTTCGACTCCAGAAATTTCTGTACCTTATTTTTCAATTCAGTCGCTGTGTATCCAAGTAACGCAAGAGAGAAATTGGAATTCACGTTCTGTATCACGCCATTATGCGACATAGTAAGAGGTCCGCTTATGTTGGTGAAATACCAAACCGTTGCAGAGAAAAACTTTACTGAAATTTGTAAAATAATTGTAGATGGCTTGAAGTAGAAGATTCATTTTCCCAAAGCTTTCCGTCTGACACTCTTTAGGGGAAATCGTCAGAATAAAAAATAAGTGAACCGAAGTGATTTATAAAGGGAAAGAAAGAGTTCTGATTGGTTAGAAATAGCGAGCTTTGATTGGTTAGTTAGAAGTAGCCAATAGAAATCTTCAGACGGAAGAGCTCTGATTGGCAAGAAAGTCCAGAGAAAGAGTTAAGATAGTTTCAAAGAATAAACGAATTCTTTTTGTTTGCAGAGAGTAGGTTTCAGAAATTTAATAAAAGTAGCTTCTAAGGCGGAAAGATGAAAGAGAGAACGACCTCGGGCAAGAATTGAAAATTTGTCGTCATTGTAATGAGAATTTGAATGTAAACCATATCTTAAAACAATTGTCAATAACACTTTCAAAATTTCGGAAAATATAAGACGAAAATAGATTAAGTAGAAAAAAAAAAACGATACAATAATTTTTAAAACTGGACGTTCTGACAAGAGATTGAGCTGTCATCATCAGCAGTGTAAGCAAGGCAGTACAACACTATTTACACTGTTAACGATGACAGCTGAATCTATGTTCTAGAAAGGACCAGTTCTAAGAATTAGTGCGGCATTATTTTTCCTCTTAAAGTTTTGAAATTAGAGCACGAATATGGCCACAAGTTTTACAGAAAGCGAGATTAACAGTTTGCGTAATCACAAAAAGAACAAACACTTGGCAAAAGTTTTGGTTTTAAATGCGAATGATGTTTACAACCTTGTTTACTTTAATATGCTTAATCAACAACAATACTTGTTTACCATTTACTTCATCCATATCTTGAGATTGAATGTAAACTGACAACGGAAACTTCAATCCATCAGCCATAGTACTGGTGACATACTGCTTTCGCGTAGACTAGAAAATCAAATCTTCATTATGCTCGCGCCATTACATCGAAGCTTGTAACGAGTAGCGGGGTCCATCTCTGCGACTTAGCACTTGGGCAACACAGCTCCGACGAAACATCGTAGCAGTGGCGACTGGCGAGCCATTGGCGACACTAAGTCGGATTTCACCAGCACGGGAATCGAACCCAAAACCTCTGCGCCCATAGCGATGTTTTTAACCACGAAGCCCACGGACATCTTTTCTAATCAACTTAACACACTTTAATTGTTGAAAAGAAAATATTACACGGCTGTATTTTCAACCATAACATAACACCAAGCTTGTTACCTTGGTTAATCTGCATCCAAATTGTGGAATGTCATACGAAGGCATCAATTTCTTGACACTAGTTCCAATCAAAGAATGATTGACGAGATAGCCGTGAATACGCAAGAAGTCATCATCGCATGAGACTACATCGCCCTGAAAATTTATTTTATAATAGGCACAGTATCAAAAAAATATCAAATCTTCATTATACTCGCGGTATTACGCCGAAGCGTGTAACGAATGGCGTGGACCATCTTCGCGGATTAGCGGCTGAGCAATGCAACTTCGATGAAACATCGCAGCGATGGCGAGCCATTGGAGACCCTGTGTCCAATTAAATTAGCCTAGAAATCGAACTCAGAACCACCTAGGCCAATAGCTATGTCCTTAACCACCACGCCAAACGCACAATATCACTGCCACAAATTTAAAGTGTCAATGGGTAGAGTGCTGGTCGGTTAAATTGAAAAGTTACCTGTAACAAACGCAAACGAGGCAAAACCTGCTGATTAACGAAGAATAAAGAAGCCTAAAACCAAGAAAATCACTCCATTCATACAACAACTATAAGTTCATTTTGTTCACCGTAAACACGAATGCAAATACTACTAAAATACACAAAGCAGCGGGATTACAAAGAGACTTTTCGGTCATAAAATCTGGCAGTCATTCAGAAAAGTATTTAATTTTAGAGTATGGTGAGAAGAAAAAAGCGTCAGACCAAATCCACCGCAGCTGTAGCATTTTCATCAAGCAGGTGTTAACTACCATAGAGTGTCACTGAATCAGGAAAAGCTGCGAAAGCTTGCAACGTTGTAAGATCATTGCAGTTCAACAAAATTAATGGTATTACGCGAAACCGCGTAAAGAGTGGCGGGGTCCATCTCCGCGACTTAGCGCCGGCGCAACACAGCTTCGAAGAAACACCGCAGCGGCGGCGAGCCGTTGACGACACTGTGTCAGGTGAGACCGGCACAGAAACCGAACCCATGACTTCCGACGCCGACACCAATGTCTCTAACCGCTACGTCAAACAGTAGTTCTGCAAGGTACTTTAAAACACAATTATTTTATGATACTGTATTCATGTGCACATTGTGCAGTACAACAAAGTTTCTCATTATCAATCATAGAGAACAGATAAAATATTGCACTAGGCATTGAAAACGAATGTACGAAAAATCAGACTTTTTTCTCCAGTACGTTAAAACCATTACAATTACAAGTACCAGGAATGTTAAGAGTACAATTGAAATTTGAAGTGGTATGAAGCACTAACGGTCAAAAACTGAAAAAGTATCTCGGGCAACATTTCCAACACATACTTGCGTGTTGAAGCCAAACATTCCGGTAATTCTTGCAACTTTTTCCAAAACCACAACGCATAAGGTGGAACCCTCTTTTCCTTCGTATTTTTTCATCCAGACTGACACTGGTATCACATGACCTAGCCTGGTGACAATTTCTTTCTGAACAAGAAAATCAAAAAGCAAATAACGCAGCTTTTTTTTCCAAATAGGTTATGAAACTCATGTCAGAGGCCTGTCAAATCGAACAGTGTCGCCAATGGCTAGCCACCGCTGTCATGTTCCTTCACAACTGTGTTGCCCAGGAACTAAGCCGCGAAAATGGTCACCGCCACTCGTAACACGCTTAAACCCATCTACGCGGTTTAGCATATACAAAACACACAGCTCTGAAGAAGCGTTGCAGCGGTGGCGACTCTGTGTCTGATTTTCCGGGAAGGGAATCGAATTCCAGACGTCCCGCACCAATAACCATGTCTCTAACCACTGACACAACCAGTCGGTTTCAAAAAACAAACTCTTAATATTTTTATACCTACCACATTTCCCGACATGACAGTGACATTGCCTTGCATTTCATCAACATTATGCATGAGAGCTTTCTTTTGTTTGAGGTTACTAGAAGGTTTTTGAAACAAGTCTGTGAATTTGATTTGAACGATGCTGTCAGAAGAGTGCTCAAATAACACGCACGCTTGCTTATTAGCTGTAAGGATCTGCAAAACTTGATGGTAAAATTCAGCAAAAATAATGACCTCTTTATGTGTTTAGTTGCAACCTCCTATCACGAGAAAGCGATCAAAGAGCTCGCTCGCTAGGAGTTACAGGCCATCCCTCTACCACTCTAAGATAGGGGAATCCCGCTAAGTGCTTTTCCCAACGGCATAACTAGTAAACTTGCCGCCTGGTTCTCCACATGACCCCGTAATGCGGAGCGTTAAGCAGGGAAGCTGTGACAATATTAAAATCATTGGTTTGAACCGAGTCTGCAGTAGCAGACCTCTACGCACTCGGCCATCTGAGCTGTTAAATCGTAAAATTTTATAGCTAAAAACAATAACACTAGGTAAAATGTATCAATATCAAACTTAACACAAAAAACTGTCCAAGAAAACGCACCACAAAAAAGCATGTACAATTGTACAAACACAGGATATTTACTTCGAAAGTATGGGACAGTCATAAAACAACAAAAAAAAAAACTGTTTAAAAACACGACTGTTTTCATCTCCCTCTTTAATATTCTGCATGACAATAAATGTGAAATTGCAAAATTTTCAACTAAAGCACTCTGATTCACTTTAGCATATTACGTGAGTGGGTTTTCAAAGACAAAATCTTCATCATACTCGTGGTATTACGCCGAAGTGTGTAACAAGTGGCGGGCACATCTGCGCGGTTTAGCGCCTGAGCAGCACAGCTCCGAAAAAACGTCGCAGCAGTGGGAGCCGTTAGCGACCACTGTGTCCAATTTGACCGGCCCAGGAATCAAACCCCGGATCTCTCGTACCGATGTGCTTAACCATTTAGCTAATCGGTGTATTTTCCAAATTGTTATATTTACCTTAGCTGTTTTGACATCGATCGTTAAAACAGCCTTATTTGAAAATTTTGATGCAATGCTGAGACGTTCATCTGTCATTTCAGGAAACGATGACCATGACGCATTAAATGACAAACTGGATAGCGGCCTGAAAAATTTAAAAAGTATATAACATATTCACACCTTCAAATCAAATTATCATGATACTCGTGGTATTACACCGAAGCATGTAATGAGCAGCGGGATCCTTCTCTGTGTCTTAGCATCTGGGCAACACAGATCCAAAGAAACATGGCAGCGGTGGTAAGTCATTGGCGACACCATGTATGATTTGACCAACCTCAAAAGCAAACCCACGACCTCCTGTGCCGATAATAATATCTTTATCCACTCGACCAACTGGTTGATATGTTAAACCTTTTTTCACAGCTACTACTTATTGGTGAAGAGAAACTGAAAGAATTTTAAGTTTTTCACTTAAAATTCAGTACCAGTACATCGTACTGAATTAGAGAGTATTTCTAAACAACTACACGCAAAAAATACTTGAATCTATGTGAGACAGCAGAGAGGTTAATTTGAAAATAATCAACTACCTTGATCCACTGCAAGATTTGGTAGAATCTTGTTCTTCAGGATCTAGATCACCAAAAGATTCTTCAAGAGGAGCTGAATAGCAGTACGAGTCAAGCTCTTCTCCTAAATGACATTGCTATTTAAAATGTTTGTTAATGACAAGGCCCAACAGTGCGTGAAGGTTACAGATCCTACCATTCATGACTGGAGCCAATTGTATTTTATCAAAAACTATCTCAAAAACTTGCGTAAAAATATTGTTGCATCCTGGGTTATTTTTTTTTTAATTTGACTTCAATCAATTGACCTAACTGTCTACAAAAATTCGGTTATGTTTGAATTTACAGGACGTTGAATGAAGTAAGCACCTTCTCCTTTGTAACTGCAACACAAATAAAAACTACTTTGATCACTTTCATGTCTGTTAAATTGACACGGTGACACCGGTAGTCCATTTGTAATTATTGTTGCTTGCATATTGGCAAGATATGTACTTTGATCAATTGACCAAAATGGCTTTAATTTTTTTGGTTTTTACGAGTTTAATTTGGATTATGACCAAAATTTTACCGAAAAAATAAACCCAGGTTGCATCATGCAATTGCTGTCAATACATTTTTTAGATGACAAAAATTATCATTATGCTTGCGGCATTACATATTAAAAAGTGGAAGGGCCTTTTTCCATTAGCTTAGCACCTGGGCGACACTGCATCAAAGAAACATCACAGCGGTGACCAGCCATGGGCAATTCTGTCCAACTTGACCAGCCAGGAATCAAACCCAAGACCTTCCATGCCAAAAACAATGCCTTTAACCACTACGACGACCAGAAGTTTTTTAAGATCACCACTGTTGATATTGCAGTATAGTTGTAAAATAATACCGGTACCTGTGAATTTGGCATATTTTTTCAGAGTGGACAGCATTCTTTTGCAGGGTTTAGCTTTACCAAAAACAGGACAAGATTGATTCATTTCAAACGATGAATAAGGCTCTGAAATTTTAACACATAAAAAATGATAAAGATCGAATATGATGCAGGCAACTGAATAATAATCACAGCCTTTTACTATACGTAGATATAATTAGTATATACAGTTAACTAAACCTCATTAGTAATAGCCAATAGACACCCAAACATCTGAAGGTAAATGAGATCACGATACACACTGGTAATGAACAAGTTGCCCATACGAGGTAAAGTAAACAAGTGACCATCAGTGCACAATCAACCGAGTGTGACTATCTTGTTTCAATTTCTTCTGAAGATTAGGGTGAACCATAACCCTCATTTGCTTGACATCGCCCAACCTTAGAAGAACCAGAAATGAGAAAAGTCGCAGATGGCCATAGCTCACTACACCCACCCATACGACAGTATAATGAGAAGAAACATTGACAAAACTTCTTACTTTTTATGATACCATTACCGGTATATAGGCCTACCGTTCAAAGTAAAAAAAATGTTAGTACCTGGATGAAAAAAGTAAGCAAGAACTGATAGGCTAAGGTCGATATTGACAAGATAGTAATGAAAAATGAAAAGACAAGTGGATAACACACTTTTTTTGATGTTTGGAGTCAGTAACCAGTAATTGTAACTAGCAAATCCAGTGATTCAGCAATAAGCACTGAGCAAGCTAGTGGAAACTAGTTAAAACTTGGGCCCACATAAATTCTTGTTTTAACTGGCACTTCCCCTGCCAAGTGCACATCGTTAATCACTGTTCCCTCTACGCAGCCACCGGTAAGTTTTTAGCAAGTTCAAATTTGCTCAAATAGGTACGGTATTTACAGATTTAGCATAGGGGGTTTAAAGAAAGTTTGATCCAACTTTCGTCTCAAAACTGAGTTTCTAGAGAATGAAACTTCTGTATATATTGCAGCAAAATATTGAACACTATCAGACTTTGATTTAAATTCAGCCAATAATCACTAGTCACTACGATACAGCAGTACCAGTATTCCTGCCCAGGCACTTAAAAAAATTTGCAAAATTTTGCCCAAAACTTCTCATTTTTCTCAAATTTTGGACCTTCGACTGTTAGAGGGAACAGTGCCTGCAAGAATTTTTCTTATAACCCACACTTTCTATTGTCAAACATCTTTAGCAAACCATAAAAATTAGGTAGGGTCCATTTGGCCGTTAACGGCAAAATAGCTTTTAAGCTGTTAAGTCTATTTTGCCATAAGTAATGTTGTGGTTTTTTAAGCACCATTTTGTGCTAGATTGCAACGACTTCTCGATAACTCAGTAGATAGAGCGCAGCATATGATGGGTAGCACTGCCCTAGTTTTGGGTTCGATTCTCGTCTCACTTCGATGGCTTTGGTTTGATTCATATTCATGTGGCCTGGGGTTAACAATCGGGTTTGTGAAGACAATAGAATAGAGTAAGATGTAATATTCGTGTGACATGGGGTTATGTAGCTGTGGCAAAATAGACCTAAAAGCTATTATGTCGTTAACGGCAAAATAGACGCTACCTAAAAATTAATCATCAGGCTAAATCATACAGTCATACCAGTACCAAGCGGTGAATTCATCTTGTTTAAAGGTTTATTGGGTGAATTCATCATAAATAAAAATATACAGCATTGCACTGTTTCATGCACTGATATAGTCTAGGCTAGAGTACGGTAAATCATAAGAAACTTGTTGCATCATTAACTTTTAGACTGACCTAACAATACAAAATCTAAAAATGAGACCAATATGGGAAATCCCTTATATACAAAAAGCAGATACTGAGATAGACGACTATTTTGAGTGAAGTAAACAATTGGCCAATGGCCATCACTGTAGTCCAAGGCCCTACAGTACAATTCACGCACTCACGTAGGCTTAAACAGAACTATGCTGGAGGCCTATTAGAGTTTCAAGAATTTCAATCCATTTGAAAAACCCGCCAGGATTATTTTGTTTCCAATCCATTCCAAACACCAAACGGATCAAAATTCTACTGACAAAAGCTAAACAACTAAGTCAAAGATCTTCGTTGAAGTAGTTTTTGTCTATTGGATTAGATTAATAATGTAGTTTTGGTACTGTATTCCGTAATTAGGCAACACATTTCTTTTTGTTATTTTTTTGTCTTTTTTCCTTTTCTTTTTTGATAGTATGAAACTTGATTATGTCATATGTACCAAATATTTTCACAGGTGGTCGCTTGACTCGAAGACCTTTAGGTCCCTTCGCAACCTTCCTATGTACATCTGTAAGTCTACTCCTTGTGCCGTGATTTATTTAACGTTGATTTTATTGTTTGTGATTGTTTAACATCGAGGGCTTTCAGATGCATGAAAATAAACTGGTTGTTGTTGTTTGAAGGTGAAATAATTGGAAGAATCAATCCTAGTTTAAAATACCCTAATAATCATTGTTGTTATTCTAATAATAATAATAATTATCCTAGTAATCATAATATCCTAATAATAATAAACTCAGTGGCGCCGCCAGGGGGAGGGGGAAGCTGTTCTCCCACTTTCGTTTTGGGCTGTTTTTCCAGTTCGTGCAAATCCGTTGAGAAAAATTTTCAAGGGTACCCCCCCGCAAACTTTTGTCGGCTCGTTGTTCCACTAATGGAACAAGCCGTGAAAACATAGCCTGCTGCAGTGCTGTGTGACCTGTGAATTTTGTTGTTTCAAACATAAACTGACCAGGCCAAGGGTAGAAACCCAAACCTAATCCTGAAAACCCGGTTTTGAAGGAAATTTTTGAAACCCAAGCTGAAACGGACACTTTTTCAGCCAAATTTTTGAAAACCTAAACTGGAATCAAAACCGTTTTTTTTTCAAACGTCAAAACCGAAACTTGTTCAGAATTTTTTAAGGTTTTAGTTTTTAAAAATTACAATCACCATCATTACCAGCACAGCTCCTTTAATGCTGAGCGACAAAATATAGAAGCTGTGAATACTGATTTTTGAGTCTTTGGTTTTACCGGACTCGAAATTATACCCAAGTCCACAGCTTCTAAAGCAATTGCTCTAATCAGCTGGCCATCTGAGCTGCTACTTATCACCGTAAAAAAACAAAAACGTAAAGAAGTAGAGCACTTAAATAATCCGTATTTAAAATAAAATAGCTTTCTTGGATGAAACTTAAACCCAGAAATCGAAGCTGAGCATGAGCAAAACTGAAACCGAAATCTATTTTTCAACAGCCGTGAAACCAAACCAAAACTAAAACCTGACATCTGGGTTTCAACACACCGAAACTGACACCCTAACGCCATGAGCCAGGTTTCCACCCTTGGACCAGGCTTACCGTCCAGGTTATACTGAATGCGTCAATGGCCTTTGTTACGTCACAGAGGCAAGGTAGCCTAGCAGAACTCAAATGTATTTTAACAAGCAGCAATTAAGGACGGTGTCTATGTCTACAAGCAGCAGTTCTCCTCACATAACTGCAAAACCATTGAGTCAGTACGCAGTATACTGAGGTAGAAAAACTAAAAAGCTAGAGTTCAGTTACGTTACAAGATATTACCTTGACTTAGTTTTTTCCGCTTTTATTGGGGTAGTAGGCCTATTCTTACATCATGATAAAATAATAATAGTCTTTTGTGTGCTAAACCTCAAAGTTTTTTCGAAATACTTGTTGCAGATAAAATAGTGGAGTGATATTTTTCAGTACTTAATCATTATTTCAGAGTTTATTACTTAATTACTAAGCAATAAGTAGTTATCTAGAATTTAAGTTTTATGCAACAAAAAAAGTTTTATGAAATCCTCATTTCCTCAATCAATTTGAACAAAAGTAGGATCCTGTGAGCCATTAGTAGAACATGGTAGTAGTATCTTTTATTTCCGCACCGTCAGCGCAATAAAAGAATAAGATAAGAGTAAGGAAATATAACGCGGCACAGGAAAAGGGAAGAGGCAACAAAACGATTAGGCCTAACGTTATGGCATGCAGGTAGAAGAGGAGTTAACAGAATACAGGAGTGGGCATGGTTGCAACACTGAGGTCGGGAACAGAAATTTCGAAAAAAAGATAAAAGCAAGTAAAAGGTTAAATCGATTTAGATTAAATAGTTGCGTGGTTCCAACTTGTTCAGCGGTAGCAAGAGTCAAGACAAAAAACTCTTTTTGGTTTAATTAGTCTACATCAGGGCCATTGCCCCACGCAGGGGGTGTGGCACGATGCCATGCCCTCCCCTTTGCCCCTGTAATAAAGTGCTAAAGCCTAACTTTCAGTCTATAATTTCTCCAACTATAAACGGTTGCAGCCTTTCATTTATTTTAGCCAAGCTTCTGCATTCAGACATAAGCTGCGAAGATATTTTTGCGTTGTCCATAGTGACTGCACTCACTGCATGCCCTTTTCCATAAAAAAGTGTGCTAAAATGAGTGTTTTTTTACGTGAAAACCGTAAAAATTCGTTGGCGGCTGGGGTCTAAGCCCCCAGACCCCTTGGCCTCCGGCGGCTGGGGGTCTCACCCCACACCTTCGGCTGTGCCCCCCCCCACTTTGCCAAATCCTGGGGGGCCACTGATCAGGGAATGAGGAAAATAAGGAGTAGGATTATAATACGAACTATTGCGAGTCATGCCAAAAGACTTTAAAAAATGTGTATTCACAGCTTTCTTGCTTGGCGCTCTGCATTGAAGGGACTGTGAAGATTCCACATTTAATGTGGTAGACAGGTGGCAGCTGCTTGACTCGAAGACCGAAAGTTAACTTCGCTGTCTCCTGGCCTTCGCTAATAAACAAGCTGACATTGAATTTGAAACATATAATCAGATTTTTCTACTTTGCACCGACTAGTGACATGTCACTGAAGTCAGTGGTCACCACCCACTCGGCAAGTCCTAACGTGAGACCAGGCCTTTAGTTAGACCACTCGGCCATCGTAATCCAATAGGCCTTACCGGTGGAGCCGAATTTCTATTTAAGCCGAGATTTTTAATATCATCATCCACACTATCATCCCCCACACTATGCACGATTTTTTTATGACAATAAAGCTCTTCTGACATTAAACTATTTGTTGATTGAATGACAATTAATAAGTTCAGCAGCACTATTCAAATTGTTCAAAAAGTACTAAAATGGCCACTAGCCTACAGCATGTAAATTTTCAAAAATTTCCGAGGACCCCCCTAGAGCCTTTTTTATTCTCAATATGCCTCAAAGTAATTCTGCCGGAAAAAATACGCTTGAAAATGTGTCGAATCTGGGTGCCGCCTCCCTGAAAATTTTTCTGAATACGCCGCGGACTTGAAAACATTTTTCAAAGGGCTTATTTACGCCTTTTTTTAATCTAACGTCTCTGCATTTAGTTGATTTTCAACCTAATTCAAAATTTCATACCCCCCCCATCAAAATTTTCTGGATCCGCTCCTGGTCATAAGAGCACGATTTTTGTTGTTCTTTACTATGGTTCTTTTTATGACAAAAAAGCTCTTCTGACATCAAACTACTTGTTTCTTGATGGAATGACTATAAGTCCAGCAACACTATCCGCAACAAGCCATCATCAACACCTTCTCCATCCTTGACGCTGATTTATTAGCTTCTGCTAACTTAAGCCGAATGCACACAGCGCGCGATTACGGGCTGGCTTGGAGAGTTCCTTGCGTAACGTCATCAAGTTGTAGCGTCATTTTGCCCTCCCCCCCAATTTTTTCAAATTTGACCCCAAATGGATTTTCTGTAATAATGACGGTGAATGGACAAAACTACATAACTAGCAGTTGGGAAAGACAAAGCCTCTACGGTAGCCCATTCTCCTTATTGGGCTAACGTTGAGCTATCAAGCTAAGGTTGAGAAACACCAACTATATCCCATGGTGTCAAATTTGACCTCAATTGACTTCTCTTTTAGGTATGTGCTGCAAAAATATCATATAATATCATGATGAAAAAACAAAATCAGAGAATATGTGATATGATAAACCTTGAACAGGGATGTGGAAGTGGTACATTTGCAAACAGCTTCCGCTTCCACACCCATCGCTTCCAAAAAAATTCAGCGAAATTTTGCTAGAAGGCTTAAATACGACCAATGCGTTGGTAGCCGATAGCGCAAACCGCAGCTTTTTTTTCAACACGCTGAAAGCTCTTGGTCAAACTTTAGCAAGCGTTTTTTTTTAAATAATAATTTGCAAAAAGGAAACAAAAGTGTAAAGAAGTGATTGAGTCACAATATTGCATCACAATTTTGAGAGTCTTTTACTGCAACTTTGCTACAAAACTTACTCCCTTCATTAGAAAAATGTTGATACACAGCACTCAGTGGCGTGGTAAGAATTTTTAAACGGGGAGGAAGGATAATTTCCACTATGTTTTCAAGCATTTCTTTTTCAGCAGAACCAACTTGAAGCTGACTGAGAAACAAGAAAGGCTTTTGGGGAAATCAGAGAACATGCTACCCCAGAAAATTTTTGAAACTGTACATGCTTTAATGGCTATTTTAATGCTTTTTGATTGCATTTTGTTCGCACATTTTCGATTATGCGTGCTTATGGCGTAAGGCTTATTGCTATCGAAGAGGCTCGAAACTATGGAAAAATTGTATAAGTTACATCAAAAACATTGTGCGAAATGGCTGGTGGGAGAAGGCATACCCCTCATCTTACCCCCCCCTGGCCATAAGCTACTACAACCATCAATAAGTCTGCCATATTTCAGTCACTTGGCACTATTAATTTTGTTATTTGTTGCTAAAAGACAGAGTTAGAGGGGAAGGGGCCCCCCTAAATACGCTCCTGACAGCACTCCATCTATTTCGTGATATGATTATAATTTGAAAGGAGTCAACTATTGTTATAGCGCTATTGATTAATTATTTGCTTTCTCTTAAAATTTAGAGAAAGCTGAAAGAAAAAGCGATTCTACGTTAGTAGGCCTACTATCTGAAAATCAAGCGAAGAGTAATGGCCTTTAGTGAGATCTGGCATCCATGCGAATTTAGCATTGTAAAATAATGTCTAATAAATTGAATAAAATTTAGGCCTACTATTTTATAAGTTATTTACAGTATGCTTTCTTGAATGATGTGGAAGCGGCATATTTTTCGCGCTTCCGCTTCCATTAAATATGACCGCTTCCGCATCAGCTGGCCTTGAAACAGATTGATTTAGGAATTCTTAAAGCGATTTAGCACAAATTTTACGACTGATATAAGTTAATAATGGTTTTTATTGACTTTTTAGTAAGCTACGTGCTGCAGAAATATCACATAGGCTAATATTATGAAGAATCATAAAATCAGAGAATTTTTGATGTGAAAAACCTTGAAACAGCTTGATTTAGGAATTCTTAAAGCGATAAGCAATTAAGCAAATATTTTAAGACTGACGTAAGTTATTAGTGGTTTTTATTTTTTGGGGGTCAGGTTTGACCTTAATAACCGTATGAGGGTTAAGAAAAATCGGTAGCCTACAAATAACTTACCTATCTCGCAACAAAAATCAAACGGTGCACAGCTTCAACTTTAGACAATGTGCTACGCTGCCGACTAATTATTTACATATACGCAAGGACAGGGTGTTTCAAAAAATTTTGATATGATTTTACGATCGATTAACTTTGCTACTTCCTCTTCAAAGTAACTTTATAGTTGCGCAACATGCGTAGAAACAGGTGGAATATCGCGCTTCACGTTTGGTATGTTTTGTCTTTTTAGGTGTTGAAATTTTGGGCCATTTAATCATACCCGCGTTCATACAGTATTCACTAATCGATGAAGGCGTTTTGTGAGTTGGAGCAAGGTCTTTTCCCTCCAGATGTACCATTCGCCATTTTTGGTGCGGTTTTTCTTCATTTGGCACATCTCTTAAGGAAATGGTAGCCTAAGTGGTGAAGTCTTTTACCCTAGATGTGCCAAAGGGGAAAAGATTGCATGATCTACCATTCCCTTAGATGTGCCAATGACACCAAAAATAGCCAATGGCGCATTTGGAGGGAAAGACCACACTTCGTCTCGTTCCCCCTAAATGTGTCATTGGTAAGACTAAGATCGCACCACCTCTCATTATCCTGAGATGTGCCAATACTAGGAAAAGATCTTGCACCAACATACCGAACGTCTCTTTTCGGTTAATGAATAGTAGAATACCATTCAAAAACGGGTACAGCATAATCTACTTGTCAAAAATTCCTACACCAGCAAAAACAACATACCAAAAGTGAAGCACAATATTTTGAAGTATTTTTACGGATACTACGCAAATTGAAACTTAATTCAAAAAAACTGGCAAACGTATTCGATTGCAAAATGATATCAAATATTTGAATCATATAATACTGCATATTTCAGCCGCTATGCTTTAAAAGTTTTTGGAAGTAACATTTCATATTGGCAGATCGAGCGAATCCCCTGTCGGGAGAGTCACAAAATGAAGCAATGTAACCTGCCTTTTCGGAAATTAGTACTCCATATGCTTTTGCGGTCATTAGCCTTGATCAGGCTAATGATAATGACCGCAAAAGCATATAGAGTACTAATTTCCGAGAAGGCACGTTACAGACAGCATGGAAAGTTCCATTGTTCCAACAAAATCACTTCTTTTTCAACCTGAGCCACAATTAGTTACCAACTCTGCAACAATTACTCATCAACAACGGCTAGACGCTTCAAACTTCCAGTACTTTCAGCACGGCATTTTCGCTTTTGTCCAATCTTTTTGCCAGCACTTTTCGAGGGATTTACTGTTATTAACTTACAGTTTGTTGATAGGCCAGGTATTAGCTGAATTGGTTTATATTTCATAAATTCACGAAAATGCGAATCCCGTTCAATCTTACTTTTCTCATAGTATGCTTTTGCTGAAAGTTTGAAACGCTGATAGCGTTTACTCAAACAATAGGGACCAATGTTCAATAGCGCTTTTTCAACGTCAGCGTAATGTGACATGATCAACTGATATATAAGGTCAATTAATGCTGGCAATTTTTTTAGTTTCCATTCAGTTTTTATTTTAAGAATGCGATTGACCGATTCGCTATTGTTGTTTGTCCAGCGGTTGCCAATAGCAAAATTGGGTCGCATCTGCCATACCTTATCTCTAATCAATGGAAACATTCGTGAGTTCAGATACGCAGTTAAAGCTGGAAAAGATTTCTCCCACTTTTTTGTAACATTTGAACATGCTACCTCAAATTCAGTTCTGTCAGCACATTCTGCTATAGCAAATACTTGGTTTACTATGCTTTTTCGAACTGCTTGCTGAATCCCAATTTTGTGCTGCATGAAGTCAGTTAGATTTTGCTTCAAAGCTTTGGTACAAAGAATGTGGTTTGAATCAGGAAAAGCTGTTGTAATAGCTTTAATTAGACCCTTTTCATCATCTGAGCCAATTATCAGGTTATTGTGGTTTGGTAAAATACTGCTCAGATAACTGAAAAACAATGAAAAGGTCTGGAAATCTGACGTGGAATGGAGAAAAATTGGACCTAAAAATAAAGGATGTTCATAACTTTGATTGTTGGTAACTGACAAGTTTTTGAATGTTAAAATTGTTGCGAATATACGACCAAGGTTGTATGTTTTGTCAACTCCAAGAACTGTGAGTCCAGACAAGCAAAAGCGTTTTACGTCTGTGATTTGGTTGTCAGAAAACAAAATTATACTTGGAGGAGAGCTTTTTCCATGAAATATCTTCTGTACAAACGGATGAGTTTGAGTCATCGAAATAAGCTCTAACAGTTCATCTGCAAATGTTTGATCATAGACTTTTTTACCACTTATATCCGATCCGTTCTTGTGGCGTTTTACATTACATTTCTTATTGTACAGTTGCTTCAAGTTGCGTGGCTCCTGCAGTAAATCTGTAGAAGATTCCTGCATCTCGTCATAAAGGTTTCGGCTGCTGCTGGTAGTCGGCATGGCTGCATCAATCTTCTCCATAGTCTCTTTACTAGTTCTAATGTAAGCATTTTCAGAATTACCTGAATTGCCATGCTTCAAGTGCCCAGGAAATTTTCCTTTATATTCTACCAGTGCGATAGATGAAGTTGCTTTCGGGCACCATGATATTCGTCGCGTGAATTCTTGGTCAGCCTTCAGCTTGCAATAATAGCGAGAAACCGTAACAATATTTTCCTCCGCAGGTTGTGGTTCAATTGGGGTGCAGGTTCCAGTTCTCGGATTTCTAATACAATATTTTTTGCTGGAATCCATGCGAATTTCTTTGTATCCAGAGTTTGACGTTTTTAAGTATAAACAAGTCCAATTAGAAAATTTTACCCACGCGCCGCAGTCATCGTGAAACATTTTAGGCAATTTCGCTTCAGCTCGTTTTGCATTGTTGCTATTATCAACAACTATATAAACGTCTTCTTTGATGCCTACGGGTATGCAGGGCGCACACTCCGACTTGTTGTCCAACAGTATATCAATCACCTGTTTCGTAGGCAAAAACTTCCCAAAAGGTAACTTCTTACTCATTTTGTTTTGACCAACTTTAGGAGAGCTCGCATCACTTTTATAGTCTGTTTTTAAATTGGTGTGCTCCTCATTTTGACTTTCATGTTTGCTTCTATTTGTGGTCTCTTCGTACAATTTCTTTACAGCTAGAGACTTTTCAAACTCAACAAGGGACAAATAAATATCTTCATTAGCCGATTGCCAAATATTGTGTAAAACTTCATCGGAATCTTTTACGGAATGCATATCATCAGAGTGGGTATTTTTTTTTCCGTCATTGAATAAAACGTCCCTTGAAGGTGATTCAGACCATTTTGAATTGTGGGGCGAAGAGACATCTTCGGAGAAATTCCAGCGAGAAGGTGACAAAGCATCCCTTGATTGTTCATGAATTGTTGAAACTTTGCATGAAAGAGAATTGAAAGAAACTCCAGTGAATTCTTTCTCGGCAAAAACAACGTTGCTTGGAGAAAGCTTAGAACATTCTGTACCATCATCTTTTAGCGACGAAGCAAATTTTCTCTTTTTTGACTGTTAAATAAATAAAAAGTATAAAAATTTATGCTAATTATGGAGCAAAATCTGCCTAACGTTTGAAGTAAGTATTTTTGCTATGGAAAAATTTGGAAAAAATTTTAGTTCAACCACAGAATGCCATATTATAACACACAGACATAGACCAAGGGTGGGGAACCTTCAAGGCACAGCGGGCCACATTGCACGCATGATATTTTCAGCGGGCCACATTCAGGGATGCGAACTCGATCGATTTTTAACCGAGTTCAAGAGATATTTGCAAGTCCGAGTTCGAGTTCTTTGAATTTTATTTTTCGAGTTCAAGTTCGAGTTCCAGTTCGGCAAAAATGACCGAGTTCGAGTTCAAGATCGCAGCCCTGAACTTTACAGGTCGCAATGGCATGAACAAATAAACGACATGCAGCTTTTCTTTTGGTAAAATCATAACTTCAATTTACACGGATTGTGACTACTTGAACAACGAACTATATTTCGTAGTGATCTTTTATTTTTTTTCAACAATTTAAATATCTTTCTAATGAACTCGAACAGTTTTATGCGAGTTCGAGTTCAGAAAAAATATTTTTTTGAGTTCAAGTTCGAGTTCGGCAAAAATGACGGAGTTCAGCGAGTTCGAGTTCGCAGCCCTGCCACATTTACGTTTCATTCGCAAAGAGCAAAAAAAAGTTCCTCTGAAAATTTAGTGGAGAGCAAAAAAAAAGATCATCACGTCCGCAGAAGCCCAATTTTTCGTCCAAAATCAAGTGAAGAGCAAAAAAAAAAGGTCATCACGTCCGCAGGCCGTAGTTTGAGCTGTGCAACTGTGTTTTGACATGTTTTCACTGTTCAATATGCCGAAATGTTAAAAAGGAGGACGTAAGGTAAGCCTAGCATTACGTGAGCCGTATGTACACGCGGGCCATATTTAAAACCTAAGCAGGCCGCAGGTTCCCCACCCCTGACATAGACTATTCACTATGTAAGCAAAATAACAAGCAATTGAATTTTGTTTCATTCCTCTGTGTAGTATTGCTACAACCATCAACCCACCAGTCACTGCAACTGAACAACAATACAACATCTTTACCGCTGCAGTAAAAATTTTAAAGGAACTGGGGTACTACTGAAAGCTGCAGGAGCACAAGGTTGCAATAATAATTTTACTCGTTTGTATATTTTGTGCGTAAAACACAACTAGCGTATAGTTTTTGCTTCATTCAAAATTTATTTGGAAGGCTTGGTTATAGTGGTTAGCTAAAATGAGTCGCGATGCAAAAAGGCTGAAAACCATTGTTTTAGCCCATTCTAGGGAAGCTGGCTGGCGTACAAAGGTCAGTGTTGCTGTAGTTAGCTAAGTGTTATTGAAACATGAATTCTTGCCCAAAATGCTGCTTTTGCATGGTTGTATTTTGACGAAATTCAAGGGCTCGCTGTTTTGTTCGTACACGCAACGCACTTCTGGATTTTGAATACATTACAAAGTTAAATATAAACTACATTTGGGCCAATTTTCAAGTTTCTGCAAAATCGAGAAATTGTTCCCATTTCAATTTGATAAAAGGCACTTAATGCGATAGAATTTTGCAAAAAAAAATAGCATTATCTCAAAAAGTAATTGCATTACTGAAAAATCACGCCAAAGTTTGATTTAGCACCTCAAATAACATCTAAAAACACTCTTACTAGCTAAAACATGTGTATAGATAGGCTGGAAAAAAAATTTTTTTTTTTGATCGTCTGAAACGCAAAATCCACCTTTCTCGCTCTAGGCTCTTCTGCTGCCGGTATTGTGAGCTACCGGTAACCAAATAAGATAACGAAAAAACTTCAGTTTCAAGTACAGCAATGATGGCAGAAACTAACTTCCAAGTATGAAAAAATTTGGAGTGGGTTATCAGTTGCCGAAATGGCATGGAATGACCCACAGACCATAAAGTCATTGTTGTAAGGACGAGCAATTGATGTCATGAAGTACGGAAATCAAACCAAAAACTACTACAACTGTATAACCTTTTCATTTTAAATCCGATGCATTAATCTCTGCGCCACACAACGCACTTGATCAAAAAATCATTAAATCCTGCAGCTTTTCCATAGACCTTGCTCAAGCAAAAGATATATAACTAAAAAGATATTTGTGTAACAGAAAAATTTTGAGCCATGTGGAACCAGTACGAGTACCAAAAGAGTTCGTTATCACAATCACATAAAATATAATCTTGAGAGTACGAAATGATCATAATCAGAACATTCAAAACAGGTCGTATTACTGAATATATACGGTACTTACTTTAGTGTACTTGCTGTAGATTGGAAACATCTTTGAAAAGAAGGAAGAATTAGATTACCTTAAAACATCGTGAACATTCAAAAAAATCAATAAAATAGCAACAAAATGCTAACTTTAGCCTATCCAATGCAATAATATATTACGCAGTATATAAGTGCAATAATATAGTGCATAGGATAGTCATCAACATAATTTATCTTTCCGCAATCTACTGCCAGAAACACCAGCATGTCTCAATTCAAGCTCTTTGTTTCAAGTATTCACAATACCATCTACTTCATGCTTGAAGTTTTGTGATGACAAGATTAGCATTAGCTACCATTCTACTAATATCCAACTGGACTTGCCGATAGAGTAAGCTTGGGACACTTTCCACCAGAACGCAGCCAAGATTTTGCAATGGGAGGGGTTGAGAATGACGTCACATTTGACCATACGTTGCATATTAACAAAAGATAGCCTCAAATTTAAGGCAGATGTTTTAAACTAAAAATACCGAAGACAGTTGAGGCACAATTATTGTAAGGAAGTTAGAGGAACGCTTTTTGGTGAAACTGGTAAAACGATATTTAAATGCAAGGGCGTTGGAAGTACTTTCAAGTAGGGGGGGCTTAAATTTGTGTAATCATACCAATGTCTGGGGAGCTTCGTCCCTCAGACCTCTCTCCTTGTTATCGCAACATACATCATATGTATCATGCACTTTACTTCAGTAAAAGTCTTAGGAGACTGCTTGATGAACTCAAGCTTTTCCCTAGCATAAACACAGTAGCCAGATCGACGTTTATAAAGGTGTTTACCTCCTTTAAAATGGCTTATTATCGGTTCACAAGCTCCTAGTATGAAGCTCCTAGACAGGAGCATATTTAGGGGGACATTGTGCAATGCAATCCCCCCTTTTGTTTCTGCCTTTTAGTAAAACAGAGCAAGATTAATGGTGACAAATATAACGGACTCTTTTGATGGTTTTCGTAGCTTATTCCAGGAGCGCAGCCGGGTGGGTAGATTCAGACTTGAAGGGCATGCATCCACCCACCAGCCATTTTCAAAAATATTTTTGATGTATAGGCCTACAATTTTTTCATAATTTCAAACCTCTTTGATAGCAATACGCCTTAAGCATGCATAATCAAAAATGTGCGAACAAAATGCATCATACTAGGTGAAGCACTCAGAATTCGGGTCAAAAAGTTTAAACAAAATTTGACTGAAAATTATTCAAAAAGCACCAAAATAGCTATTACACCATGTAAATTTTCAAAAATTTTCTGGGGAAGCATGCCCCCGGACCCCCATATAGCTTTTTTTTGTTTCTCAATCAGCTTTCAATTTGTTCTTCCAAAAATACGCTTGAAAAAAATGTAAAAATTATGCCCCCCCCTTTCAAAATTTCTTGCCACGCCACTGCTCCTGGGGTAAGCTAGCTAATTCTAATTTGATATTTTGTTGTTTCGCTGTTATTTGCCCAAAAGTTTCTATCAAAATTGAAGAAAATTTCCTTGTGACATCATATTAAAGCTCTAAAAGCTTGTACACGAAGTTACCAGGAAATCCAACAGTTTTTGCGATTTTGTTTGCCTTTGTCACAAAGTTGCAAAAGTTAGTATGTTGGTTTTGATGGTATCAATGAAGAAAAAAAAACAAATAACAAGTGACGCCTCAAGTCATTGTTGAAGTGCCATAGGGTGTACTGTTGTTATAAATTCTTGAAAGGGGGGGAGCTCAAATTTTTTATGGAGGGGCTGAAAAAAATGTAGGGGGGCTTTAGCCCCCACCTTCCAACGCAGCTGTTTAAATGTTAGCCATTTATTTCTTTTTTGAGCTATGTAAATGATTTTTGCTTGAAGTCGCTTAGCTTTTTTTCTCTGGAGGGTGTGAGGGACCAAGAGCAGTTGCGTGAACAGCACTACAGGAACTACAGCAGTACAGAAACGGCACTGCCCTAGTGGTGGATCCAGGGTTGAGAGGTGAGGGCGATAACAAGGGTGCGGTAAAAAAATAAAATTATTGAATTTTGAAAAAAGGTATTTATATTTGTCCCCAAATATGAAGCAAATAACATTGGAACTAATTTTAGGTTGGTGCACCCTCTAGTGGCAAAAGAGACCACTAGTCATGCACATCTGCCAAGCAATAAAAAAAATTGCCAATTTCGCCTTATCTTAAAAACCAGTAGAGCTAGAAAGCTGGTTTTTATTTTGCTTTCCACTTTTCAGTTTGGTGTTTTACCTGGCCGTACTTCTTGCACACAATTAATTTCTGCTCTATCTAATTGGTTGAAATGCTATGATGCTGACAAATTCTCCATTGACATTGTGTATACTGACATATCGAAAGCTTGCAACAGTGTTTCTCATTGCAAACTTGTATCTGTTTTAGCATCATATGGCATCCAATGTAATGTCCTGCCATGGATTATTGTTTTTTGACAGATCGATCATAAGCTGTTTGCATTGGAAGCACTACCTCTAAATTTTTGCCTGTGCGTATAGGGTTCCCCAAGGCAGTATTCTCGGCCCTTTACTGTTTGTTGTTTATGTTGATGAGCTTTTTAGAGCCGTCGAGTCTCCTTCATGTAAATTATTGCAGTATGCTGATGACGCTAAGGTTTTCAGCACTAATCCCATCGAGCTTCAGAGTGCCATTAATGACTTGAACATTTGTTTAAAGTCGTCAAATATCCTTAGCACCTAACATGTGTGAACACTTAACTCTTTCTAGCTGTAATGACTCTGCCCACAAATTCTGCATTAAAGATCAGGAAGTTTCATCTGTGTGTTCAGTAAAAGATCTTGGCGCGTATATTTCACATGACTTATAATGGGCAAGACACATTTCATATATATATGAATAATACTGCTTCTGCTCATGCTTCTCAGATTTTGCGTGCTTTTTCTTCTCGTAATGTCATGACTTTACATTATGCTTTTCTCACTTATGTTAGGCCCATACTTGAATACAATTCTCCCATTTGGTCACCATATTTTGAAAAAGATATGCCGTCCATAGAATCTGTGCAGAAAAAGTTTACTCGTGCCATCTGTATCCGTTGCAATATCCTGTTTAATTCTTATTTTGATCGCCTCCGCAAATTAAATCTTAATTTGCTTGAATATCGTAGAACTGTTACCGATCTTACTTCAATGTATACCGGTAAGATATAAAATTTGCCATAATTTGACCAATTTAGCATTTGGTGATTTGTTTATCGTACATCAGTATATTTTTTATGACCACACACCGTAATTGGTCAATTCAATCTATCGCCACTACTATCCGATCATCACAGCACAGACATTTCTTTAATAACCAAATTCCTGCCATATGGAATAAGCTTCCCAAAACTGTGGCTTCTGCCCCTTCTCTTGTTAATTTTAAATAGGCAGTGGCTAAGGTTACGTGACCGCAATTTTCGTTTTCTGAATTCAAAGTTACGTGAGAGTCATGCGACAAGCATCGGTATATAAACGCCATTTTGCAAAGGATTGCCACGACTTCTCAATAGCTCAGTGGATAGAGTGCAGCGTATAACGAGAAGCGCTGCACTAGTTTTGGGTTTGATTCTTGTCGCGGCTTTGGTTCGTTTCGCTTCAGTTTGATTTGGATTTGTGTGACCTGGGGTTAACAATTGAGTTCGTGAAGATAATAGAATAGAAAAAAAATAGAGCAATATTGCTTATCATGGACTTTGAATTTAGAAAACGAAAATTACGGTCACGTAACCTTAGCTACTGCCTTTTAAAAAACATCTACGCAATTTTGATCTGCATAAAATTACTGCTTTGACATATATACTAACTATATTGGTACCTGTTCAGTGTTTATCTTTTTGCGCTTTGTTTTTGTTTTGAGCTACACTATTTGCTGAGTCAGTGTATTTTTCCTCACTTGTTAGTGTGTACAGGTGTTAACCTGACACCATTGTGTTGTAAACTTGTACTGTATAATAATAATACTAATAAAAAGAAAGTCAGAAACGTAAGTACGACATCACACGTCACTTGAGGCTCAATGGGAGAGTTGTAACTCCCCCCCCCCACCCAGTTCTATTCGCAAAGTCTAAGAGGCCTTTCTAAACATGCACTTTTTGTATGACTGAGTGGACTATATTTAAAACAGGGTGGTCCAACTTAATTATATCGCGGGCTGTAAGAAGCTGTTTACTTATCGCGTGGATCAAAGCATAATAGAAGATGTTGCTACTTGCTACCGATAGTAGATCAACATGATTGTTAGGTACAACAAAAATCTAAAATTTGTTTGTTTAATTTGAACTCCAGCATGTGTTAACATGCTTTGCTGTGTCCTTTTTCTGACTTATTGTTGTTTCTCTTGTTGTGGATATTCTCTGGCACGCCAAAATTAAAATAAACTACTACTATTGACATTAATTTGGCATTTTGCGAAGAAGATCAAATTGATCAAATACAAATTAAATCTTCATTATACTCGTCATTTTAAGCGTGTAACAAGTTAGCGAGGCCCATCTACGCAACCATGCAACCAGTGATGGGCACGATAAACCTTTCTGTACTAAAGCGATAACGATTAATCGATTACTTCAAAAAGCCTGGGCGATACCGATAATCGATAAATCTCAATTTCTTAAAGCGATATCGATATTCGATAAATTATCGCCGATAAATTTTTACGATAAATGTTGCGGTAAATTTTCGATGTGTTTGACGAAGTTTTTTTTTGTAAGTCGAATTGCAAAAATGTTTTTTCTAGATTTTTCAAGAAAACAGAGCAGTTCACGGACTCTGCCGTGAAATGAAGCCAAACAAAGAAATAATTTTTAAAACTTACAACAAGTCTTAATGGACACCTTGTTTTTTCCATAACGCCAACTCACCAACTTTGAAGTTTAAACACTGCGTGCATAAAAAATTGTTTATCGTGATAATTTATCGGCGATAACAAAATATATGACAAAAGCGATAACGGTAATCGATAAATCCAAACTATTTTGAGCGATAACGATAATCGATAAAAAGTTATCGCCGATAACTATTGCCGATAAATTATCGCGATAAATGCCCATTTCTGCATGCAACACAGCTTCTTTCGAATAAACAGTGCAGCAGTGGTGAGTCGTTGGCACTGCAGTGTCTGCTTTGACCGACACAGGATTTAAACCCCAAATTTCTGCTCCAGAGGTGCGAATGTTAACAACTTGATTATCTGGTGTCGCTTTCTCTAATTAAGGAATAGTATGGAATAGTATGGCATACAATGGAATATATAGTATCAGGAGTATGGCATGGTATGGAATAGCAAGCAAGGCACTGTGGTATAGTATGGCAGAACTGGGCACTAGAATAAAGGGGCCCATATAAAGAGTTAAATTTGGGGTGAATGGCCCTCACGGTAAATGTGCCTTAAACCTCATTTAGGGCAAAAGGACCTCAGGACAGGACGGTTGAAGCAATAAATGGGCCCTAGGAATAGTATGTTAATTTAGGGCACTGGAGCATATCCTATGCATAAATGGGGCTCTAGGAGCAATGGGCCCCAGGGCATTTGGGGCAATAGGGGGTATGGGTCTCAGCGTGTTTTGGTCCCTGGGACAAAAGAGCCTTAGGACGGTTGGAACAAAAGGGCCGTTTGAAGCTCTGGGGCATATGGCCTATATGGGATTCAGCACATTTGGAGTACTATGCACATTTACTAAGCCATACTATTACATACTATCAGTGTTCCCTCTAGAGTGAGCAATTTAAAAAAAATGCGAAATTATTGCGCAAATTTTGACCAGAAATTAATATTACAGTATAAAATGCAAAACTGAAAAACTTGAATATTTTAATGCAAGACTGTAGCTTGTATCTTGGAAAAGCAGATATAATGCTAAAAATTCGTAAAAGGGGTCCTCAAAGTAGTGAAATCTTTGGGCAAAAATTTCAATGAAATTATCATTCGGGCAATTTCGCACTAGTCAAAATCCTAGAGGGAACACTGCATACTATGCCATACTATTGCATAGAGACACCCATCTGGTGTAGGTAGGCTTACTTTGCATGAAACATAACTATCAACTGCACAAAATAGCTGTTGTTATCTTTTTTCAGTAAAGTTAGGCGATTGAAAGCGATCGTGGATTGGACTTTATACAACCAAGAGTTTTAAAGCAAGCGCGTCGAAGTGAAGTGTTTTATCATTTTGGTTGCTGGTCCTGGCTCGTTCTTCTTGCTGCCGACATGGACCTGCCCTTTGGCTTCTACAATTTCAGAAAATTAAAAAGTGCCAATAGCCCGTTGCAATTCAATGAAAAAAACACCTCACTGCACATAAGTTATGAAGCAAAGCGGTAGACTGTTTAGAATCAGCCTAAATTTAAAAAACGAAAACGTAAACTCAATCAAAAACTACAAAAACAAAGATTAAGTGAATATTTTAAGACCTAAGCTAAACCTGCAAATTACCATAACTCATTGAGGGCCAAAAAAATTATTTTGAGGGCCAAAATTGGCCAGAGCTCGGCAGGCCTGCAGTTGGACCACCCTGATTTAAAATTACAGTCAGGAGACATGACAGTTAAAATTACAGACTACACAGCACATGATTACTGTTTGGAACTTTGGAAGCCTTCATTCCACCACTAAAATCAGTAGGTTAGCAGGCTAGAACCTACAGAACAACAATTCTTGTGCTCATGTAGCAGTGTAGGTAGCTATCAGTATATTTTAGTACGCACGGCATGCTATTAAAACTAAAAGCTACAAGAAACTAGTGCTCCTTGTGTTCCTCTAGTTACCCTAACTGTTACCCTAACTGGTATAACCAATAACCACCACAGCAATTCCGGCAGAATAAACCAGTGCACTTAATTCTAGCGGTTCAATTCGCGAGAGAAACGAAAAAAAAAGCGTCCCTGTTTTCACGTGAAATATTGTGCTGTTGAATAATGCGTTCAAGCCATGGCTTAATATAGTAATTAGTAAGCCATGGTTCGAGCACAATGAGAGAAACACCAGACAAAACAATATTGATTGGTTTGTGTGTTTTTTTATACGCAGATGTTTAAGTCTTTTTTAGATTAAAAAAAAAACTGCAAAACACGTTTATACAAGTTCGGTGTGTGATTGTAAAATGTTTGGCCATGAAAGCAAATTTAAAAAAAAAAAAAAAATCTTAAAAAAAATTAAAAAGAAAACAAGAAGCTCTTTAAAAAAAATCAGAAACTCTTTAAAAAATTTAAAAAAACAACATTTTCCAATCACACATTGAACTTGCATAAACGTGTTTTGCAGTTTTCTTTTGATCCAAAAAAGACTTAATAAATATAATAACTGCTTATAAAACAACAAACAAACTAATCAATACATACATTCTTGCAGTGGACTTACTCAACAAAAAAAGCGTTGTTACGTATGTCCACAAAAATGTTACTTGTTTTCCAAAAAACACCAGATATGATGTTGCCACTTTTAATTTTTTTGTATTTGCAATTTGCAAGAAACTAATAAAAAGTTAAAAACTGTTAAACAACAGGTAGAACCACAGTGTATCCATTATTACTAACAGTGGAACCACTTTCTGTGCTCAGTGTCCGGAACGAAAATCAGAGTTGAGAGTTCATCTGTTCAAATCGTGTTGCCCATTCCTACACTGAGAAATACAAAATATAATGGTGAGCAATTTCATTGTATTTATTAAACTACAAACTGCTCGTCACTTTTTTTCTCCGTAGTTAAGCAATCTGTAATGCCTCCTTGACAATATTACAAACAAAAAATAAAAACTGTACCGTAAATTTTGGAAACGGCAACAATACGGCAATAGAACAGATGAACTTCTTTAAGAAGCAATTATTACATCAGAGTATTTGCTGCATTTTTGTGGACATGCGTAACAATGCTTTTTTGTTAAGTGGGTCCACTGCAAGAACTATAAGTACACTGAAGTAGAACTACATGCTGGTGCCAGGTAATGAAAGTAGGGATAAGCTCTACCGAGCAGCGTTCATAGTCTAATCAGAGTTCTCTGGTCTAACAGATAATGGCGTTGCTCGCTGTTATTGTAACAATCAAATAAACTTAGACTAGAAACTCCTTGTAAATATACAGTATAGTTTGGAGTTAATGTTGTCAGGGGGGGGGGGGGGGATGGAGTCAGGGGAGTTGGGGTTGATTACCAAATAAAACCGTTTAGTACCTGCTATGTTGTTGCATGTACGGGTTTCAAGTGGTCAGAAAAACGTTTCTGCTACTGCAAAACTCAACTGTCAAACTACGGTAACTGAAAGTTATGCCCAAGTATAATGGTAAAATTTTCGATTACCGTAGTTTGAAAATCGCAGTTGCATAACCATTTTCTTTTCAAGCTCAATTAGAGAGCATCTCAACTAAAAAACTTTTAGGTTAGGCCTAGGCCTATTTGATGCTTCCTGGCCTTGTATAGTTGTATTATATTATTCATCGTGTTTCTTATGCATGTGCTTCAAGCTGCAAGGCAAATCAATAAAATTTCTGTTTTTATTCTCTCTTCATTGTACTGGACTTCCCCAACATTTTGCATAAATCGACGCGCCTGACCCCTGCACTAGCCTATATATCGGTACCTAAATTATGAGCAAGCTTTCATTGAAGCAAGCCTACCGCATGGTACCAGATCAGTATGTCTGTATAGGCCTATGTGTAATAAAATTCACTACCGGTAGTTTATTAATGCTATTTTCTACGAATAACTTGGAGAACAGTAGACTTGATCTGTGATATTGGTAACAATATAATCAGTTGCTGGTAATTTTTGAATTAGACTACCAAAAGGCAGTGTCTATTTTGCTGTTAGCCAGTTGGTGGCCATCGATCAGCAAATCCTGATTGGCTTGCGTCCGTATGCATGACTGCACACGATTGCTGACTTCGGGTAGACTGCCGTATGTGAGCATGCCGCGCATTCCTATACATTTGTTATTTTATGAAAAATGTCATATTTTGCTAATGTTTTTTCTTGGTTTTAATGACATAATGATACTGTAACTTTTTTGCGAAATTTCCTTTTTCGCTGCTTTTCAGTTTTTGTAGTGTGAGAATTTTATGATTGAACGTCCTTACAACAGGACGTGCGCTCCCACCCACAATTTGATAAATAAATGTTTTGGCAATGAAAGTCTTTGTTTTTGTGTCAGTCTAAACTAAAGCTTTGCTTATGAGTAATAGAGTTAGTTGAAGCATACCAGTAGTGCTTTGCGAACTAAAATTCGTATCTGTTTGATGATACAATGCTTTTGATTTGCGCTATTTCTGCTAATTGTATACGGTAATACTGGTATCTATGAATAAGATTTTATTTGGATTTAACATAGTTTTGTTGATAATAGTTTAGCAGAGATTGCAAAAAAAATAAAAGATGGAAAACTTTGTTGCGAACAGGTCACACTCACACGTACAAAAATAAAGCAAGCTAAACTAAGTTTTACTAATTAGGTTTTTGTATATAACTTTGTAATAGTATAGGCCTACTTACAGCTTAGAAAACAAATCATGACGTATATCGTCAAATCTCAACATGCAGCATTTTGGATCAAGTAGAAACTTAGGCTAAATAGACTTTCTGCCAATGAAAAAAGTTCAGAGTTGATACATTGCTATTTTTTCAATTATTTGCTTCTGCGTCGTTACAATGATTATTGCAAGCACAGCTTGTAGTAGTAGTGTTTATTTTTTCCAACGCATAGCACATAACATAACAGCAAGTCATCCAAGAAAAAATACATATATAATATACCCAGTGATGGGCACGATAAACCATTTTGTACTAAAGCAATAACGATAATCGATAACTTCAAAAAAGCCCTGGGCGATACCGATATTCGATAAATCTCAATTTCTTCTGGCGATATCGATAATCGATAAATTTTTACGATAAATGTTGCGGTAAATTTTCGATGAGTTTGACGAAGTTTTTTTTTTTGTAAGTCGAATTGCAAAAATGTTTTTTCTAGATTTTTCAAGAAAACAGAGCAGTTCACGGACTCTGCCGAGAAATGAAGCCAAAGAAAGAAATAATTTTTAAAAATTACAATAGGTCTTAATGGACACCGTGTTTTTTCCATAGCGCCAACTCACCAACTTTGAAGTTTAAACACTGCGTACATAAAAAATCGTTTATCGCGATAATTTATCGGCAATAACAAAAGCGATAACGGTAATCGATAAATCCAAACTATTTTGAGCGATAACGATAATCGATAAAAAGTTATTGCCGATAACTATCGCCGATAAATTATCGCGATAAATGCCCATGTCTGAATATACCACACTGTGTCAAGATCTACGGTATTATGCAAGCGTTGGAGAGGAATAACAGAAAGACCAAGGGTCATTAAGTCTGTCACACCTGTAAATACGGCGGTCACACCTGTAAATCTTGTATTGATTGCATCAGTCTAAGGCAGTAATGGCCAATCCGCAGGCTGCATGTGGCCCTTTTGCTGTTCCTGTGCGGCCCACTTACCATTCATTAGAAAGCTCTGCAAAGCAGTGAAGACCTTTTATTCCTAGAGATGCAGGTATTTTTAAGCTCGGGAAAGCAACGAATTTAGACTTAATTAAGTTTGTAGTGCGACTTGCTACAGAAAAAGGTTGGACATACTTGTTCTCAGGCTTTGCCAAGAAAATTCATTGTTTTCCATTTTGCTTTAAAATTTGCTTCGTACAGATGAGAATTTTTTAAAAATTATGGTTGTTGAAGTTGCAGCAGCTCGACCAAAATTTTTTTGGAGATATATTTCCACCAAAATTTGCTTTTGCGCAGAAATACCAATCATCTATGCATGATGCAGGCATGTACCTGTACATAGTATGCATGAGGTGTGGCTTTTCCATGGAACTATTTTTCTCCTCGATTTACAGTCTTAAGATAAGTTAAAAGTTAATCAAGTGCACAAACGTTTGATGCATCTGATCAGGCCGAATTTGAAGTTGCAACATAATATGTAGTCTAAACAGTTACTGTATCAGCGAACTGTTGTACGAACAGCAGATAGCTTAATGACTAAAGCCAGAGCCAGCAATCAATATTGTTCAGATCAACAGGAAGCAGGCTGTTGAGGTTAAAAATTTTAAATTAAAAGTTGATCTGACCAATATTGATAGTCTAAACAGTAATATAGCTTAATGATTGCGAGCAAACTAATTTCCTCGATTTTACTACAATTTAAGATTTAAGTAATCACAAGGTGATATTTCAATTTTGACATCATAAAATTACTCCATGCCCAGTAAAATCACAAACTTGGTGCCTATGTGACTGCAGCTAGATAATAGATTCTGATTGGCTTTTGTTTATATGACTGGTTTTGTTAAGCAGGATTTACTGCCAGCAAGGTAGACACTACCTTACCAAAACACTGTCTATATTATATAAATATAGTTCTTATTATTGAAATTTAGGATATTCTTTGTGCTTTTTATTTATTATATTTTTGCTGTATTGTTTGCGTGCATTTAAGTGGCTATTATGTCTTACATGCTTCCCCATCTTGAAAATGGCTGGCAAGTTGATCAATCAATTTTAAATGAACAAGAACGTGTCGTGGTAATTCGATTTGGTCATGATTGGGATCCAGCTTGTATGAAGATGGATGAGGTACTAGTAGCAGAGTGGACATTAGGGATGTACTATACCGATTCCAAATTTTCTGCCAATTAAATGCTGATTTCGATACTAAAAAAATACCAATTTCGATGCCGATACTCAAAAAATTGGCGATACTCACTGATGCCGATTCTGATTAATCGGCACATCTCTATTGAAGTTTAAGTTGCACTTAATGTAATTTATGCTAAGAGTGACTATCAAATTATGCCAACACAGTGACATCAAGCTAAAGTATATCTTAATTAAAAAGAGTGGTTTGTACCAGCCCACTAGAGTTCAGACAGGAAACCAAATCTGGTGCAGTCTCACAGTGAAAAAGCCAACGAAGTGGGTAATACGAATTGCTGGTGATTAGAGGAAATGAAATTAGATAGCTAAGGAAAAGGAATATGAAGTAATTAAAAAATAACAATCAAAATCCACAAAAGATTTTTTTTGAAGACTCAGGTATTGACCATTTTTTACCAATGCCAGTTCCCATGCTGATTCTCAAAAAATCGCCGATACTCACTAATGCCGATTACAACACTGATTAATCGGCACATCTTTAGTAGCCATAAATCTTTTAGGGTTTTTCATGTTTAAGCCTTATCCTCACCCTTAGATCAAATGTGCAAACTAAGAGAAAAATGAGAAATTTTGGGCGAAATTTTCCAATTTTCCTTTAAACTTGCTGACTGGAATGGTGATTTTTGGCTGAATTTGAAGCAAAACTTTCAATCTTTTGCCACAAAACAAAGGTTGCATAGTTTTGATATTCAGCTTTAAAGCAAAAACTGGGTCAAACTTTCTTGAACCCCCCTAGATCTTGGAGCAAATTTTTTATTATGATTTTTATGTTTCGGCAAATTTGCACTTGCTAAAAACTTCGAGGGAACATTTTATCTAGTAACAGTGGATGGGTTACTTTGGGTCTTACTAAACACCTCATAGGGCGACAAAGGACCTCAAATGAATGTACTAAATACTGCAAAGTACGACAAAGGACCCTAACCTTAATTTAAAGTCCTTTGTAGTTCTTGATTATGGTATGATTCCAAGTCCTTTGTTGTTTTTTGCGGTGTGTTGTAGATCAATTTAAGGTCCTTTGTCGTTCTTTGCGGTGTTTAGTTCATCAATTTGAGATCCTTTGTCGTCCTTTGCATCGTTTCAGTCCTTTGCGGTGTTTAGTAGGACCGGGTTACTTTTCGACAGCAGGCACTCACTGGGCAGAAATTTCGAAATACGTCACCGTGTGAACTAAATTTGCCTTGTGTTCAATCGCATTGCCAAAACCAGGTATTTTAAGTCTCATCTAAAAGTAAATCTCCAATGCAATAGGATGTAGCGTAAAAATTAAGAGCTCTCCATCTTTTGAGGTGATGTTACTCATTGCCAAACCACTCACTGCGTTTGGCCATGATAGGAAAAATTTTAATATCGTACCTGAGTTTTAACGTCCTTGGGGCTTTGGCTGGGCATGGAAAGTTTGGGACTTCGTATTTCACTCATTGTTTTTCATTCTTTTGAATTTGTTTTGATAAAAAATTAATTTGTGAAAATAAGGTATTTTACTTTCCGATTCGAAATCAGGTTGCTTAGCCAACAGTACTGTATTTGGTTGTACACAGTGTAGAATGTATTGGGAGAAAAAATTGTAAATGAAATCTAAGAGTTTACCAGCCAGTTTGGGTAGTGATTAAATACATTGCTGTCAGTGCAGAAAGGCTTGAGTTTAATTCCCAGGCCAGTCAGATAGAACAATGTCGACAACAACTCTGCCGTTTTCAGGAAGAACACAACGTATTTTTGTAGTTTTGAGTAAATTAACTTTTCGCTTTTGATTGTTTTGCCAATGTTACCGCATTAACTGCGATTACTGGATTTTAACGCATGCCCAAGTTTTTCCTGACATTGTTTTGCCAATGTTATGCAATAACTGCGATTATTACGCTTGCCCAAGTATGTTGTGTTTCTCCTGAAAAATTGGGAATAAAAAACACGACGTTGTGTTTTTTCGTTTCATTTCGCTAATATCTCAAAAACTACCTGCGATAGAAATTTGATTTTTACGCATAATGAAGAATAGAGGCTAAACATCAAATTTATGCAATAAAAAAATCGAAAATTTGGCTACGTTGTGTTCTTCCTTAAAACGGCAGAGCTTGCCACCCCTGCAACGTTTCTGTTTCTGTGTTGCCCAGGCATTTAGCCATGGATTTGGACCCTGCTACTTGTTACATGTTTCGGCATTTACGTTGCTGGGTGTATTCCAATGAAAATGTTTATCGCTCATAAATCCTAAATCACAAAACGTAATTAAGTTTTTGTGCGTACAATGGGAATCCACTATCTGTCAATTGTTTTTGAAAAGTTGTTTTTACTGCGTTAGCTGCAGATATTACAGTGAGTTAACAGTTCACTCATTAAAATAATGTTTTTCAGACCTTGTACAGTATTGCTGACAAAGTGAAGAACTTTGCTGCCATTTATCTTGTGGACATTTCAAAAGTTCCAGATTTTAATAAGATGTACGAGTTGTACGACCCTTGCACCACCATGTTCTTTTACAGGTATGTTAACTTCAGTAAACAAACTAGAACTTAAAAATTCCTCTTTTTTATTTTGCTTTCATGCTGAAAAGATCTTGAAACAGATTTTTTTTTCATCCTGAATAAATCTTGAAAGAGATAAAGATCTTTTCAGGATGAAAAAATCTGTAAAAGTTGTGTAAAATATTATTTTTTCTCACAAATCAGAGTAAAATTTGCAGATATTGGTCATTGAGCTTTTGATGTTTGCTGCGAGCAAGGATTTGGCTTAGACTTACCATGCCCACAGGTCCAATCAGGTGTTTCCAAAGCCCATGGGTTCTTTGCATCACAATTGAATTTTTATCGCTAATGTAATACTCATTTGTTTTATTTATGACATCAAAAATTGATTATGATGCAGAAAGCCTATTGGCTTTTGAAACAACGTGAACTTGACAAGTAAACAGAGTAAATCTAAATTATTCCATACGTTGCACAGAGTTACTCAAACCTCGCATGTTGATAGTCATTTATTTATTTATTTACAAGAAAAGTCAGTGATAGTCCAAACAAGAAAAGTTGGTAACAACCTAGTGCATTTTGATTTATTAGTTGAATAAATATTTTGCGTTTTTTGGAGCATTAAGGTGGTTTTCGGAACTCAACTTTAATAAAAGAATTGTAGCCGGTGTATTAGTAATCATTTTACCAACGTTTCAGTAAAAACTTATACCGATGATGGTACAATTTTTTACCGAAACGCATATATAATGATTACTAATATGCTGGCTATCATCTTTTTGTTGTGCATTGCATTTGGCCATCTATTTGTAGCAATTGGAAATGCTGTGCTGACCAAGAAATGTTCAACTGACCGCATGTCATTATGGTTTTTTCAGGAACAAACACATTATGATTGATTTGGGAACCGGAAATAACAACAAGATTAACTGGCCTATGGAAGATAAACAAGAAATGATTGATATTATTGAAACAATATTTCGAGGAGCTCGTAAGGGCAGGGGTCTTGTCGTATCCCCTAAAGATTATTCCACAAAATATCGTTATTAAGATCATCACAAGGTTTTCAACTTGTCTTTTGAAACTACACAAACCTAGGAAGATTATGGAGAACTTTCAATTGAATTCCCTTAATACTGGTCGTTTGAATAATTTTTGTTTTGTTACATTGCAAATAGTAGTTGCTTGTATTCAGATGGTAAAATCTCATTAGTAAGAGCTAAAAAAATTGAAAAATCATGTAACTACTGATCTATAGCGTCACCGTGTTATGACGTGTCATTGCCGTTACAATGCTGCGTCATTGTTTGAGTATCATCAAGTGTCATGAAAAAAAGCTGGTCAAATAAAAAACTGAATCCAGTTCGCTGGGAATCAAAGGACAGAGCTACAATGTATAATTGTATAGGTTGTATGTTAGGTAAATGATTTGCTAGTGAAATTGCAGTCAGTGTTTCAACTTGCTAGTTGGTAAATGTACGATTTGTGATTATTTTTGCCTATGTGTTTTGTTTAATTTTTCTTGTCGTTGAAGACGTCGGTGCGGGAGATCTTGTGTTCGATTCCCCGGGCCGCTCATATCGGACACAGTGTCGCCATCGTTGGGACGTTTCTTCGGGGCTGTGTCGTCCAGGCGCTAAGCCGTTAAGATGGATCCCGCCACTCGTTGCATGCTTCGAAGTAATACCGCGAGTATGGTGAAGATTTAAAACTTTTGGTTCATTTTTCTTTCGTATGTTTTATTCACTTTTGTTGTTCTTGCTAGGAACTCTGTACGACTTTTATGTATATAATTTTTTTACTTTGTGCCAGCATTAGAAATGTTAACGGTGACGTAAAATTTAGTCAAATCTTCATTGTGACGAGTACCGCCATATTTGGAGCGGAGCTTGTAACCTTATGTTAACCTTGTAAGGTATCAAACCCAAGTTCTTACGAAACTAGAATGACAAGCCTAATCGCTAACGTCAAAATGATTAGTGTTGCCATAGTTGTAAAAAGAGTGTTACTTTGTAACAGTGGTTTTCAACAGGGGTCCACCAGTGCAGTCCTGGGGTTTCACAGTTTGCACTTTAGAGATGGGTTCTAGTAAGTTAATTAATGCACAGTGTTTCTTGACTCTTTGGAATGTTTCATTGGGGTTCCGCTCCACCAGAAAGATAGAAAACCACTGCTCGATACATTCGTTGCGGCATTATCACTCCTGAGTGGAGTCGCCGAGACCTTGGGGACGTCTGGTCTTAAGCTGCTTTTAAATAGGTTTTTGATGACGTAACAATGTTTGTAATTGCAAAGTTGTACGACGAAATGTTTTTTATTTTAGATTTGAAAAATTTTGAATAGTTTCTTTCAATTTTGATAAATTTAGAATTAACTGATTTTGACAAAAAAAAATGGCAACACCAGTAGAAGTTACAATTGAATATTGGTGAGTTGGCTAATTTTGAAATTATTTTTGTGGCTTGCTTGCTTTTGGTATGTCCATATTACGATTTCTTAGCAAAATTTTGTTATGATAGACATCTAAGGTACGTTTGCCGAGAGGCAACTTGCGAAAACCCGACAAAAATTATAATGTAAGTGAATGTAGAAGGTTTTGCGCGTGATCGCTGAACAGTAAAATAAAACAAACAAGGTGTAATTAAAAATTGTCGCTTGTCGCGTATGGGTGAACGCACCTTTACATTAAGTTTCATGGGTGGCGACTGCTACTCAAGGCACTGTGTATTTGCTGAAAAGCACTTTTCTTTTGGTAAATGTCGGTCACACGAGGAGACCTATGAGTGCGAAACAGTGTTGTTTGTTTGCCATTGTGGATTCATACTTGCGCTTGTGTAATTTTCTTGTATTTGCTGGTTATGCAGGCGCATGGGGAAATTTCCTTTTGACCAAAGCTGGATTGGGGGCGGGCTATAGCCTCGGGAGACCCCAAGAAAAACTAGCCCCGGGGCCTCCAAAGTCTTGTGCGACCCTGCTTTTGACTGGTGGGTGACTTTCTTTCTCATTCTCTGGACAAGATGGGGCGGCTCAACAAAAACATTTTGAAACTAATTTATTTACTTTCTTCAGTACTAGCTGAGGCTACTACGGTCGCTTCGTGGAGCTGAAGACCAAACTGGAGGCTGAGTGTCAAGATATCAATGTTACAGGTTCCAAAGGTCGCGCTGGTAAGTTATTAATGGAATGAATGCTTAACCGACAGTGTGGCATAGCGGTGAAACACCGCTATTGATGCGGAAGCTCTTGGTCCGATTCCCGGGCTGGTCAAATCGGGCGCCGTGTCGTCAACGGCTTGCCACCGCTGCTTCATTTTTACGTTATGTTGCCCAGGCGCCAAGATGCGGAGATGGCGCTCGTCACACGCGTCGGCGTAATGCCGCGAGTACAACGATGATATATTTGTTTTAGGTTATGCGTGGGAAAAATTCGATTACGAGGAATTTGTTTTGTCGTTCGTAAGACACTTTACGTTCTTTATGTCGTAAAATCAAGCTAAGAAGACACAATAAAGCTGCCGAAAAACGCTTTGAGATGCTGCTTTTCTTGTACGCCGAGTGTGATAACTACAGTGGAACCCTGGTTAGCGACTACCTTGATAAGGAGACCACCCCGTAAGCAAGACCACTTGAGTGCGGTCCCGAATAATTTGCAATGATAATGCATTGCCTTTCGTCAAATTTACTAACGCGACCACTCGGTTAATGCGGTCCCGTGGGTGGTAAGGTGCGCGGAATTCTACAAATGAAAAGCACTGATGCCATGATATAGATAACAAACGACATTTTTTGTCCATATTTAGGTTCTTTTGAAGTGTCCGTCAATAAAAAATTGGTCTTTTCCAAGCTTTCCACGTATGGCTTCCCTAATGCCAATGATGTAAGTTGCTCCTTAAATGCTGCTTGTTGAAGATAATTCAGGTTCAGGTCATGCCTAGCGCTGAGCTCATTTACAACTACATTTTTCGAAGATATTGAGAAGTATATAAGCGCGTAATTTTTGTTAATGCAGTTTATTTTCCTGATAAATCCTACGGTGTGAAACAGGCTGTCAACAGTGGAAGCGCGAAAAAAAATTCCATTGAGGCTTTACTAGTTCATTTCAAAATATACAATTTCTCTGTCCAGTTTGAGCAAGCTTTCTGCAGCACACTAGATTTTTAATGTGGCAATCATTTTTTTAAATTATGGCATGAAAAATTTGATTATGATGCAAAAGATTATCATGAGAAAACTTGCGGGTTTTTGGAACCTTTGAAACTGAACATGTGGACTGGGTAAGGGTCAAAATGAGTGAATTAATTCTGGAGAAAAAAACCTTTGCGCTTGCCCATGACTGCCCATCTTGGTGTTTCCAAAATGAATTGTCCAAAATTTGGACTGGAAATAAGAGTTGACGCTGCTGGTGTTTCCAAAATGAATTGTCCAAAATTTGGACTGGAAATAAGAGTTGACGCTACTGCGTGGGAGTTACCGATCCTTCGTAGCGGGTTCGATTCGCGGTGGAATCCGATTACAATTTTACCAGTTTTGAGCAGCTGCAGGCGAGAGCGCAAGCTCATTTCTCAGTCCCCCGCCGGATCGCTAAACTTTACTTTTTTGTAGATTATCAAGGTGATAAAGGAAGTCCAGCGCGGCGAAGAACCTCGTCATATTACCAATAGTGATTCTCCTTGTGTGTTATTGTAGCTTTATGTCTTCGTTTGCGCTTGTAGATAATTTGCATCACTGGGATCGTATTGCATTGCGCTAGTTTTGCATCAGTTATACTGGCTTTGCTATTATCGCTATGCCTACAACGTGTTGTTACACCTTACAAATGTGCATTAAAAATGGTGCCTCTTATATGCTACCTTAGCGCAATGCGCCTATGGCGATTTTTGCAACTTAATTTACAAAATGTGCAACGACTGGATTTGCAATTTTACCTCTATTTGTTCTTTTATAGTTTCATGCTTCAATGGTTTCTTCATGGCGGAAAAGCAGTAATGATATCATATACATTTTGGACAGAGCTTAGTTCTTTAATTATTGTGGCCCAATTTTTAGCTTTGGATGAAAGGAATTTTGTTTCACATTAGTTGTAGCGGTTTCATCATAAAGAGTGTAATGAAGTTTATAACCGTGTTGTTAGATTATGAAAAGCATGTCACCATAAGTTTGTTTACATGGCATTTTTGAAAGCGGTTGCAACTTTTTTTAGTATAACGTAGTCCATCTAGATAGTGGCATAATTGTACGTTAGATGAATTTTTCGTACAATTGGCCAAATTTTAGATGAATTTCAACAGCTTTGTGTTGGATTAAGGTGTGTTTACTGATACGTTACAAGTGATAATTTTTTATCGCAAATCGTATTGACTTTTTAGCGATCACGCGAAAATGTGCTACATTCACTTACATTATAATTTTTGTCTCATTGCCTCGTACCGGTAAATGCACCTTTAAAACGAATTAACCTGCTCTACGACCGATTTCGATCTGTTGAGTGCCTGTAGATCTGTTAGAAGTCGATACCGGTGTGTACCACTGTTTGGTTATAGAAATGCGCATTACTGTATTAGTTCGGTTGTTTTACGTCTTATTTCACCGGAGATGCATTTTGTTTATGTTTTGTGTTGTTCTGTATTTTTATGAATGGTTTTGAACATTGCGACACGATCGCAATTATCACGGCTTTATGACAACTTGATTGAAAAGCTAATCTGCGAGACCAAGTTCGAAACTCGCCGAGGTTTTGCCATTTTTTCGTTTATGTTCTAATTTTGGTGGGGGCAATGTTTTTATGTTTTATTTATAATAAATAAAGAAAATTGCAAGTTTTGTTTCTATCAGTAAAACACGTTTCTTAAGCTTAAAACACGAGGACGACTATCGATATAAGTTGTGGCGTTGCCAGGGGGCCGGTGGGGGGTAGCTCCGGGGAAGACCTTTCTTATGAAAAAACTAATTTGCTAATCTTATGTAGGTATGCTGTATGTCCTCTTTTTTCACTAAATTTCAAGTGTTTCTTACCACTCGACGTAAATTTTTTCTCAAAAATCGTTAGCGTGAAATTCCAAATCGCTTCTTGCTACGCTTCACGGAAAATAAATTGTCGTTTTTCTGAGAACATACACGAACTTTAGTTCCAATATTGTTCAGCTCTTGATGCGACTTTATTGTGATTTTGCTTTCAACTTAATTTGTGGTCATGCTTCTAATGCACGCACGATGACGCTAGAGAGACAATGACCTCAAAGCGAAGTTTACGAATTTGCCCGAAGTGGCTAATACAGGGCCGGCACCAAGGGGGAGCCTGGCCCCCCCAATCGACATGCTTGGCCCCTCCTAATAAACAAGCTTACTCTTTTAAAGACAGCGGCTTTTGTGCTTAATTTCAACTTTGGCCTCCCTTGAAAAACGCTAGGCTCCCCTAAATCGACGGCTCTGGGCTAATATTTCGTCCAAATTAATGCAAATCTTGAAAATTGTTGTATGCAATGCATTTAACATCGCGATAGATTGTGTAGTAAAAAATCCTTCGTTATACTCGCTTTATTGCGCCGAAGTGTGTCACGAGTGGCGGAGCCCATCTCCGCGGCTTAGCACCTGAGCAACACAGCAAACATCGCAGCGGTGGTGAGCCGTTGAATAGCCTATACTTGGTCCGATTTGGCCTACCCTGGAATCAAAGCCAAGACCTCCTAGGTCTGTTGCGATGCAAATTTTTTCTTAGCTGATAATTGATGATATTACAATGCTGTGGCGAAGTGGTTAAAAATTTTGTGATAAATTTTCGTTTCCACGTTAAGAGTCATGTCTAAATCTGCGAACCTACCGGCAAAGCCAGACCACCATAACACGAAAAGCAAGACTATCAAAGCTTTACCGTGTCAAGTCAGAATGATGCGACGTGATTAGCTGGCTTAGTTTTACGAAAAAGCGTAGCAAATAATCATTACTCTCAACTGGAGATAGTCAACAATTCAAATATACATCTTACTACGCAGTTTTATCCCTTGAGGCTCAAGATTTAAAGCATGAGCTGTGTTACTGCTTTACTTTTATGGAATATTATATCCGATTGCAGAGCTTAGTCAGCTTTAGTTTTGAAAAGAGCAAAATTAAAATAAGTGAATAACTAATTAACTGAGGTTATTTCCTAATTATATTGAACTAAAAATTCAACTGTAGCTAAGGGACTGCGAAGTGAGCTTGCGCTCTTCGAGTCAGTAGGCAGTTAGCCACCCAGTATATATAAATGTCAAATGCAATCGGCTCTAGCCGTGAATCGAACCCATCACGTAGGATCTGTTATCTGTCCGCGGTACAGCTGGGCCATGTCGCAGAGAAGACGACGTAATGTCACGCCCCAATAATCGCACCTCTTTACGCTTGAGTAACTTGAAAAAGATGATATTCGTACTTGTCGTATTAGGGTAAAGAGGCAAATACAAATAGCGATGACTTTCTTTCAGTTGGATCATAATAATAGTAGGCTTAATATCTCCTATTTCCGCTCCGTCAACAAAATGAAGAAAACAATGAGATGAAGGAGGCATAACCACGGTACAAGAAAAGAGGCAACAAAACATTTAACGTTATGGCATGCAGGTAGGAGATTAAAAGGAGTTAAAAAAAAAAACAGTAGTAGGCTTGGTTGCAACTTGCAACATCAAGGTCGGGAGCGGAAATTTGCTATATTTGTATAGGATGTGATTTATTGCGCAGTAGATTTTACCTAGCAACTCAAGACGACGAAAAAGTACACGGTGAAAGCTGTAAATCGTCATAGATCGCCGGTAATGATGTTGACTTTGGTTTCGTTGCGAAAATTTGTGGCAATTCGTATTAGTCTCGACACGATTCCAAACTATTGCAGACGAATTTACCAACAACAGCTGTTCGATCGCTGCAAATTTTAGACGAGAAACAGATAAGAAATTCAGAACCCCAAGTACAGATTTCCATTACGCGAATTTTCAGTTAGTTGCAGCATCAGCTGGTTAAAATTGGGCAAGACGTTCCACTTTAAACTTATGCGTGTTTATTGCGGATGAAAATTTGTGCTTAGAGGTGTTACTGTAATTCTACTGAATACCACACAATTTTTCGTACGAAAGTGACCCAGGCTACGAAACAAAAGTGGTGACGCAGAGCTACGTCACTTTGTACAGCATTCTGGGAAGCAGTCGTAAAGCGCTTTGCAGAACAGCTGATCGAAAGCAAAATCATTTAGGTTCGAACTATGAGGAAGATATTTCCGTCAACTGCTTAAAAGTCAAAAACCGGATGAAATTTCCTATGACGACAAATTGAATAAAAATCAAATGTAGTGAAAACAGACCTTTATAGCCACAGTACGGGTATGTGATAAGCAGAAAAAGCGAGACCTTGTTTTTCAAAGTCAATTTTGTCTTTTACAGTGTTTCAGTTTCGGCGCATTGGCAATGGCGAAATCGTGAGAAAAGCAATGAAAGCTAGTATTTAATTCATTTCAAAGCACTCGAGAAGATGACCTTAAAGGCGTTTCAAAGCAATGTTATTCTTTACAATTTACATAATGGAAAAAATGCGAAGTAAAATGGAGTAGATAGTGGTGTATCAGTTACAACAGTGGTCGGCAACAGTGGTCCGTGTGAAGTTTGTTACCGGTCCGTATGCGTTTTCAGAATAAATGCTTTGAGTTTAAAACATTTTTATAACGTGAGACGCAATTTTGGGACGTTTTTGTAAAAATGCTAAATAACTCAATTCTGGTGACCCAGTATGGCAAAGTTACTCAATATCACAAAACTAACCAAATTGAAAAGTCAAATCTTTTAATTGAACAGCGAACATTTGATTATGCTGTCATTTTATCGTAAATCTTTTGTAAATCAAACAGCGCTTGGTTAAGAGAAAGAATAACGTTAAGAATCAGGTTTGAGAAGCCAGTATAAAAAAATTAAGCAATGCTGCTGCAGCAAGATTGAAAAAGTTTAATACTCTGGTCAGAGTAATGCAAGATCGAGATTTTCAGTTCTGAATAAATATGAGTGTTTTATTGCTTAAACATTTTTGATTTTTAAAGGCCGGTCCGCAAAAACAATTCAGTTTCAAACCGGTCCGCTGTGCGAAAAAGGTTGCCGACCACTGAGTTACAATGAGCTAGTTTCGCACGGGATGGTTGGCGTAGGGGCTGAAGGCATTGCTATCGGTGCGGTAGGTCTGGCGTTCGATTCCCGGACCGGTCGAATCGGACAAAGAGTCGCCAACGCTGCGAAGTTTCTTTGTTGCCCACTCGCTAAGCCGCGGGGATGGATCCCGTCCGTGGTGTACTTAATACGCCATGATCCAGCCACTAATTACGCGCTTTGACATGAGACCGCGAATGTGATGAAGATTTGATTTTTGATCTTATTTGAGCTAGTTAGGCAGTTGTCAATGATTGACGTGGTTTCAATGACTCCGAATCGGCTCTTCCTGAAAGTGACAAGGCTGCATAGATTTTTTCAAATTTTACGGCTTGTGGCATCTCATAGTTTGGGCAAAAATTTCTCAAAGACTTTTGCAAAATAATAAAGTTTGTTATAATATTTTTGCGTTTAAATTAAGGAAATGTTTTTAAATCAGCTAAGCCTAGAATCCGCTGATTCGTCTGCTAAGCCGAAAACGTCATCAATGTAATCCAGTTTTGTTTACTTGACTCAAAAAAAAACAGCGTCCAGAATACAATCTTGAATAAATATTTTTGTAAAGTGGTACAATTGGGAACTACTGCTCAGTAGTTATGAATTTATACCGGCCGTTAGCTCAGTTGCTAAGCGCACGCTATCGGTGCGGGAGGTCTGGGGTTCGATTCCCGGACCGGTCAAATCGGCATAGTGTCGCCAACGGCTCGCCACCATTGCGACGTTTCTTCAGAGCTGTGTAGCCCAGGCGCTAAGCCGCGGAGATGGGCCCCGCCACTCGTTACACGCTTCGGCGTAATGCCGCGAGTATAATGAAGATTTGATTTGATTTTGATTTAGTTGGGAATTTGATTACAAATAACAGTGCCAAGAAATAGCTAAAAGCGTTTGGGCGAACGGAGCACCATAGCATGAGACCCAGCTGAACATAAGTTTAGGCTTAAAACGTTGACATTGGCTCCAGAACCGAAACGTTTGCCCTATGTTTTTAGCTGTTTCTTGGCTGTGCTATTTGTAATTAATGTTTTCGTAAAGTTGTGTAATTTTTTGCTGACACCTTCATAAAAGTCGATAATGTAAATATTTTCTTGAACACAAAGTTCGAGTGAATTTTTTAGTAAATGTTATTTCGATTTTTTTGCCGCAGGCTGTGTAACCAAGGACAAGGGCGGCAATAAAAAACGAGAGGTCAAAATTTGAGAGATTGACTTGATAGCTTATTGCGCGCTGTAGTCAGTCAAGCTGGGCTGTGGTTAATCCAAAAAACGTTTCAGTTTGAATTTCAGTAAGGCTTTTTACGTAGTGGGCAGTATCGTATTTAAGGAAGAGCACTGTGCTATCTCCCCCCTCCCTTCTTGATTTTATCTTTTATTACAAAGAATAAATGTTGCAAAGTCACTGAAATATACCAGACTCTTTTATTGGCTTTTGTTGTCTAATGCCCCCCTCCTCCTTTCCTTAAAAATTCCTCGCTACGCCGCTGCGTAGGGAAATTCGGAGGCGGGGGGCAGGATTTTAAGGGGTTAAGAATTGAAAAATTGTTTTGCAGTCTTGAGCGTCAGGAAATGCCATAATTATTTGTTAACATGTATAACTAGACAATTGGAGCTTGTCAATTTGCCTTGCAGAAAGTGCTCGATGATTTTAGAGCCAGAGCTTTCACATAAGTTAATTAGCTTCTAATCTCTTAGCACAGCATGCACTTTAGCTCAGCGGTTTTCAGCCGGGGATTCCACCAGTACAGTCCAGGTATTTCGCAAGTTTACAATTTAGAGCTGGGTTCAAGTAGATGAGTAAGTTGAATTAATGCACAGAGTTTCTCGATTCTCTGGAATGTTTCATTGGGGTTCCGCTCGACCAAAAAGGTTGACAACCGCTTTAGCCGCTACGTTGTGTGTCACGCAAATTAACCATCATTAGGTGGCTTCAAAAAAGTTCAGCAAAAAATTAATGCAAAGTTTATCCCTCACGTTTTTTTTTTTTTTAGCTACGAATTCGCATTTTATTGGTTGTTCCTCAAAGCAGTTTACGATTGTTTCCTTAGTAGAATGAAGTGTAAAGTGACGTAGCGTTATGTCACGGCCTCAAACTGTTTCGCAGCCACGTCACTTTCGCACGAAAAATCGTATCCTAAAAACACTCAACACCAGAGGAGAGTATTAGTTTTTAGTACAAGTTGCATATTTATCCTCCTATCACTAGAAAGCGATCATAACGAACTCGCTTATGAGTTGCCATCCATCTGTCTACCGCACCAAGATGGGGAAATCCCGCTATGTGCCCTTCCCAACGGCATAACAAGTAAACTTGCTGGCTTGTTCTCCACTCTGTCCCTTTAATGCTAAACGTCAAGCAGGAAAGCTGTGATTACCAGTTTTTAAGTCATTGGTTTGACCCGAGTCGGAATCAAACGCGGGTCTACAGCTTCAGAGGCGAACGCTCTTACCACTCGGCCATCTGAGATTCTGAGTTGTTTGAACCAATGCCAATGCCGCCATCGAAACAAGTTTAAGTTAGCCTAGCAGTGTCTAAGTCGTTAAGACATTACTATCGGTGCGAGAGGTCTGGGGTTCGATTCACGTGCTGGTCAAATCGGGCACAGTGTTGTCAACGGCTCGCCACCGCTGCGATGTTTCTTCGGAGCTGTGTTGCCCAGGCGCTAAGTCGCGAAGATGGGCCTCGCCACTCGTTACACGCTTCGGTGTAATACCGCGAGTATAGTGAAGATTTTGTCTTTTGTGTGCACCGTCAACACGATAAAAAATACGATAAGATAAGGGAAATGTAACAACGGTGCAAGAAAGGAGGCGACAAAACGATGAATGTTGTGACATGCAGGTAGACGAAAAGAAGTTAAAAAAAAAAGTGGGCCTGGTTGCAACACCCAGAGTCAAGACCAGATGTTTGCTTTAAAAACAAAAGGCGATAAAAACAGTTGGAAAGAATGCGATGTTTCAGCAGTTGTTGATTATTACTGAAACTTTTTTGTCCATTTTGCTGTTCAGTGCTGTTAGTTTGCTTGCAAAAAACTGTTGCTCCTCTTCCTGCCCTTTTTTTTCTACAATATTTATGACATTCTTACCCCAACAATTGTATTTTTGTATAACAATCGCCTTTTTATCCTTAAAAACCTTTAATAACAAGCCCAAGATGAGCGTTACCAGTTAAAAAAACAACTGATTTTCCATTTTCTCCTCTTACCTCAAAAAATTTTTAAAAAACGTGAGTTATAAGCTTTGTATTGGTAGGCCTACTATTTTTTTGTTGAATTTTTGCAGCCACCTTATGGTGTTTTTCTGGCGAAACAGAATAGCTAAAGTGTGTGCTATGAGATTTAAAGCTAAATGATTGAGTCTAATGTGCATAACAAAAAATTTCGGGATACAATTATACCCGGTTATATTTTGGTGATTTGGAAGGCTGAAACGTTAAACTAAAATGCCATGAGCTGCTCGAGACTCCGAGGTTTTGTGAATTTTGCGCACTTGCCAAGTATGTCAAATCAAATCTGCGTGTAACGTGTGGCGGGGCCCTTCTCCGTAGGTTAGCGTCTGGGCAACACAGCTCCGAAGAAACGTCGCAGATGTGGCGAGTCGTTGGTGACACTGTTTCCAATTTGACCGGCCCAGAGGCAGGCACGGAGAGAGGGGGCAGTAGGAGTCACTGCCCGAGGACACAGGGGGGCCCGGAGTTGAGAATTGTCAGATTTGGAATGCAAAATTCATCAGCTTAGACTACGGCTTGCGGACGCGATGATGTTTTTTTGATTTAGGGCCGAAATTCGAACATCTGCGGACGCTATGACCATTTTTTGCTCATCACTTGATTTTGGGGCACCACTGACCCAGGGGCCCAAACGAAATTTTTGCCCCGGGGCCTAAAATTTTTTTCGGCGTCCCTGGGCCCAGGTATCGAACCTCAGACTTGCGCGCCAATGGCGGTGGCTTTAACCATAAGGCCAATCATTTGCCAAGTACATGACGTTGAAAAACCTTCAATGTCACTGCCAAAAAGCGGCACAAAATAAATTAATCCGACAACAAACATGAAGAAAATGATTAATTATGGTGTTTTGCACTGAGTTACACAGGTTTGCACTGAGTTACACACGCGATTCGGAAGTTAACGTAGGCATTTTTCGCGCTCTAAGGCGTTTTGAACGTAACAATGCGGAGCGTAATTGACGTTAAAATAAATTCGATGATAAATACCGGATATCATGCGAGATATGCAGCAACCAGCTCATCAATTAAACCGCAGTAATTCATAAAACTGGACGTTTCGACAACATAGATTCAGCTGTCATCATCAGCAGTGTAAGCTAGGCCGTACAAAACTGAAAGAAAGCTTACACTGCCGATGATGACAGTTGAATTTATGATGTCGAAACGTCCAGTTTTGAGAATTGCTGCGGCTATATTTTTCTTCCTTAGGCTACTTTCGTTCCATATTTACTACATGTTGATTTTAAACCAACCGGCCGATTAGCTCAGTTGCTAAGCGCACGCTATCGGTGCGGGAGGTCTGGGGTTCGATTCCCGGGCCGGTCAAATCGACACAGTGTTGCCAACGGTTCGCCACCGTTGCGACGTTTCTTCGCAGCTGTGTGGCCCAGGCGCTGAGCCGCGGAAATGGGCCCCGCCACTCGTTACACGCTTCGGCGTAATACGGGGCGAGTATAATGAAGATTTTGATTTGATGTTAAACCATTATTTTGCAAGTTGAAATTTCAACTGCTTTCTTGCAATTTTGAAACTGCATTAGTAAAAGTGCTTGCATATTACGAAGCCTATAAATTTTTGTATTTAGTTGCATATTTATCCTCCTATTACGAGAAAGCAATTAATGCGCAATACAAGCTCGCTTAGGAGTTGCCAGCCATCTGTCTACCTCACCAAGATAGGGGAATCCCGTAAGTGCCTTTCCCAACGGCACAATTAGTAAACTTGCCGGCTTGTTCTCCACACAGCCCCTTTTAATGCAGACAGTCAAGCAGGGAAGCTGTAAATACCAACTTTAAAGTCATTGCTTTAACCCGACTCAGAATCAAACATAAGTCTAAGCTCCCGAGGCGGACGCTCTTACCACTCTGCCATCTGAGCTGTACATTAAACTTCAGGATACGCAAAAACAAGGCGCTAAAAATGATAAAAAAAAAAAAAAAGAATTGCAACTGCATCTATTTCCAAAATTAAAAATCTTTGAAAGCATGTTATTGCAAATTAACTAAATCAGGGTCAGGCCGGCCAAAAACTTGAAGGGGGCGAGAGCCGAATTTAGACAATTATTGAGGCCGCATTTTCATTAGCCCTTGGTCACGATTTCTAAAAAAAGGGTCAAAAATGAGGAGCGGTGACCCGGTGGCTCTTGCCCTGGTTACACTGTGTTGCACTTGCACGTGGTCGTAGGGTGCACGAAAGACTTGCGTGTTTTTTATCTCCACTGCACGCCTCTAGGCACAGGTTTACGGGCAGTGTTCGTCTTGTCGTAGCCTTGCTCCTTACTGTCAATCAATCGTTGTTGTTATTTTGAATCTTTATTGTTATCATTGCTCTCAAGAAATATAACAATTACGCCGGTCCGCTAGTCGCGGGATTCGGAGCCAAACAAAAAGGAAAATATTTTTCTCCACAAGGAAAACGAGACGGTAAAGAAAAAAGCAAAATAGGTGTAACTTCAACTAGTCTTACTCAAGCACATCGTAAATGTGGCGGTTGCTACAACACCTCTGGGTGTAGTCCAGAAAACTGGAGCAGGGGTCCTGATGGTTACGTGTATTCACCCAACAGTGATATAAGTTTTTCAAAATTACGAGTTTTCCAGGCTTTTCTGTCTTCCCTAGGCATCTTGAGTCCTTACGGGTTTCCACAAGGGTTTAACGGAAAAGTCTGCTCTCACTGCTCGAGTTCGCGAAAAGGGTATTGAGGCTACATCATTAGCCGTGTATTAAGGCTACATCATAAACCGTTGCAGTCAATACTAAGTGTAGCAAAAAGAAGTGAGTCAAGCACGGTGAATTCAGCGTAGGCCAACACCTGGTACCTGCAAACATGCATTACGCAAGTTATGATACATAGGAAGTGATATGATTTACCGCAGCATAAACGATCCTATGATTGAAAAGTACAAGCGGTCATTCTGTCATCATAACACAACAATATAGCTGTAGAGACAGTGGTAGGAAAACCATGAGCAGCGGCCCTTTAAAAAATGGAAAATCACTTTACAAAGATGGAAAATCCCTTTACAAGTGCCTTTACAACGTCACAGCGTGAAGACTTGTTTGTTTTGTAATAAAGTGAGTGACGTGAAAATGAGGTGATCTTTTTGGAAGGTTTTTGATAATTTAAACACCGTTTGTGACTGTTACTGTGACTACAGAAAAGAGACAAAATGTGCTAAAATGCAAAAAAAAAAACAAGATCGAATCAAAATTGTCAGTTCAGTAAATTTTACTCAAGAGAAAAAGTTAGTCTCGTTTGTTATGTGTAGACGAGTCGGAGTTCAAACACAAAATTAGAGATTTTGATCGAGTTTATCAAGTTGTTGTAACATAAATCCATATTTGCAGTTTATTTACTTTCAAATTCTTGAACTGAAACTTCAACTGTGATTGTGGGAGACTGTGAAGTGAGCTTGCACTCTTCGAGTCAGCAACCACCCGCTTTAAGTTATATGTCATATATAGTCGGCTCCAGCCGCGAATCAAACCCGCCACAAAGAATCTGTAAACTGTGCGGTACCGCTTGGCCGTGCTGCTGACGCATCGTTATATTCTGTTCTCTGAATTGTTTTATGGCAACAGACTGTATTTATTTTCAATCCTAATTCCTTAAATGAACCGGCGCTTGGTGTATCGGTTAAGAGCGTCCACTTGGTAACCGGTAGACTGGGGTTTTATTCCCAGTCGGGTCATACTAAAGACTGTCAAAATAGTATACGCAGCTTTCGCGCCAGGCGCTCGGCACAAGCGGAAGTGCGAAGGGTTTTGTGTATGTGTTGATCGTCATGTATGTCCCTTAACAGCGCTCAATTCTTCGCGATTGAAAATTGTAATTGGCCGACAATTGAAAATGGCCTAAACAATTTGTGCTTGCACCCGCTGTCCCGTACCTTTACCTTTAATTCCTTAAATCAAACAAAAAAAATCAAATCTTCCTTATACCCGCGGTACTGGATTCATCTACGCGACTTGGCGCTTGACCGACACAGCTCCGAAGCAACGTCGCCACGATGGCGAACCGTTGGCAACACTGCGTACGATTTGACCGGCGTGGGTATCCAACCCTTAATTCCAAATCTGTTTTTTTCTGCGACAAATGGAAATATGGACTACGAACTCTGTGCTAATGCACTTGTTTCAGATTGTAAGATCAGCTGCACTTACTGTGAGTTATTAATGAAAACACAGGATTTGTTGTGTATTGTGAGCTCGTTTGTGGAGAATATATTTTTCTCTGGGGCTGTTTTGGGCTGGCCTTCTTTGCAGTATGTTTTGTTGAGGGAAAATTATTTCGGAAACTTATGTAAAAAAAATGCTACTGAAAACAGCAACGACACCCATGAATCTTCCCACTTAACTGAAGATGAAATCATATTCTGTCCAAGTAGAGATGCCACGCTCAATTTAGCGTTAGCTCTTGCCTTTGCTTTTCAATATTTTGCTTCCTATTTTTCTGGTATAATTTTGGACAGGTATGGCACCTGGGTTTATCGTTGTATTGCATCTATATCTCTGTTTATCGCGTACACACTTCTCGCAGTTTCAAACACAGAAACATCTTGGCTTGTGTACGTAGCTGTGTTATTTTTAAGCTCTGGAGGCTTGAGTATTGGTATAAGCAATATCCAAACTGCCAATTTGGCAGGTCCATTTAAGGGACTGGTTATCAATCTCCAATCCGGGACCTTTACAACGGCTGCAGTTGTGTTTCTAATTGTTAGAGAAGCGCATAGTCAAGGTGTTTCTTTGATGGCTATTTTTTTCTTTTTTGCTTTTCTTTCTCTTTTTACTGTCGCACGTACTTTCACAATAATGCCAAAGAGATTTATCCCTTTGGTGATGCCGAAAAACGGAGTCAAGTACGGATGGAAGGAATGGAGTTGTTTTAAAGATCCGTCTACTGTAAATGCTAAATATACGGATACAAGTGATGACAATAATACAACTCCGTTACGAAATGATGATTTCGACGAAACAAAAGAAGATGATTTATTTGAAGGCAATCAACAGCCGAATAGATACGAAAATTTCCGAAAATCTGCGAAATCCCTCATTTTTTGGATGAATATTTTTACTTTCTGCGTAGGGCACTTGCGCCAGTCGTTCTACATTGGATCGTTTGTAAATTGGGTCGAAACTTTTGAAAAAGATAAACTCCAAGAATCGATTACTGTTTTTAACGTTACCTTTTTAATGGGAGCAATTGCGGCGCCCTTATGTGGGTTACTTTTTGACGCTTTTGTAAAGTTTTATAAAAAGCGGTTAACTAATATTTGGACGATTAATATAAGGGCTTCATTTTTTATTATGTTTATAAACAGTGCGTTGTTGACAGCTGTTTCGTTGTTGGTTATTTTTCACCAAACGTTGTCATCTATTGTCGGGATTGTGGTGTCGCAATGCTTTGTTTATGGTGGCAATTGGACCGTTGTAGGCGTCGCTTTTCCAATGCGGCATTACGGTAAATTATTGGGGATAACTCAATTTTTTGCCGGTTTAGCGTCTTTAGTATCTTACGGTCTATTTCGTCTAGCGCTAAGTTATGACCCCCAGTTTACGTACGTTAATATAAGTCTATTAATTTTGTGTTTACTGACATTTTTGCACCCGTTTGTTTTGTACAAGAAATCGTTTTAAACATGTGCGTTTATCGAAACGCTGCCGCCGGAGACGCACCGAACGGCGGGCGGCTATTTTTTGGACCTTGTTTTTTCATTTTCCGGTTTATCGCGGCCTCGCAAAACCTGCTACTACCGGTACATTTGCTTACATCACAACTGTTGCGTATCAGTGTATCGTATAACCCACGGATCGGTAAACGCACCTTAACCAAAATGATCCCACGAGGCTGACAGTGGTCAAGTATTAATGACTAGTAACGTATACTCAGTACTCGGGTTGTAAAAACACTTATGGGGAATGGTGCAAGCTTTTCATGTAGACGTAAAGGGGGATGGTCATTATTTATAGGGGAATGGTTTACGCTAAAATGTTTTAAGGGGGAAAGGTGTTGTTTTCCAGGAGTATGGCATCCCGCCTCAGCTCGAGCACTGCGTACACTGTTACTGAAGATGGCGGAATAATACATTGTCGAAATGTTTGTTACGAAGATTTGTATTGGTTTTGTGTTCGTTTTGAGTTCTTTGATAAAGTAGCCTAGCTAAAGTGTTTGAAAGTCAATTTTTTGTCGGTGGTGCCGCTTCAGGGATTAAATTGCTCTTGAAACAGTTACCGCCTTGATTTTTAAAGATTTTGCGTATCTGTTTCAAAAACAGTGTTATTGTTTTTATTGGTACGTGTTGACGCACTGGGTCAGCAATAAATATTAAAAGACGTTTTGTTTTTTTATAAACATGCAAAAAAAAATGTAAAAACTTCAACCAAACCGTAATAAAAATCGAAAAATCCAAAAATCGCGGAGAAATTCATCAGATATTTTTGAAAAAAAAACTATTGTGAAAAAGCGACAGTTTGATTTCAAGTTTCAATTTTTGTTTTCAAAAACCATTGTTGCTTTTTAGTATTGCCCTTTATTAATCACTATAATCACGCAGGGCCGTAATAACACTTTGGGGGGGCCCGGAGTTAATTTTTTAAGGAGCTCCTTGCATTCTTGCCCATTTGACTTAAACTTTTTTTCAGAGAACGATATTTAATGTTGTGTGTGACACTACCTGACTAGGGGCCTGGGGCTTTAGCACCCCCACCCCCTATAATCCAGCCCTGACTTCAAGGCATGGTTTTTGTTGTTTATTTTTAGTGTTGTGCAGTATTTATCTGCTTTTTTTGAGTACATTTGTTTTGAGTGCTATTAGTTTTTGCAATATCTATGCTTTAATTGATGTACATTAAATGCATTCATGAAAATCATATCATTTCACTGTAATCGCGTTTTTCACTGAATATTATATTCTTCTGCATCGCAGTAATAAGAAAGCGATATAAAAAATTTCTTTGTCTTTAATTGTGTTGTCACAAAAGTGAAGGTTGTTACCAATAAATCAGGGATTGGTGAAGCACCAAAATCAAATTCACTGGCTGTGAGCTTTTGGGAATCGAACCCCAAACCTCCTGCGTCGATAGCGATAGAGTTTAATTGCAGTGGTCTGAGAAGTAAAAGAAAAAAATTTGGAAGTTTAGTGATTTTCTGGGAACGAACCCAGGTAGTTTGTTCGCAGCTGGTCTGAGCGCATGCTTGTGCGAACTAGTTACTGCCAGAACCAGATTCTCGTGATCTATTGTAGTGTTTAGCGCATGAAAATTTGTATGCTTTGGCTTCCTCGCTCTATATAAATATGTAGATTACTGCGTAACAGACAAGACTGCTAGTTTCAATTCTGTTCAACTGTATCAAAAACCTGAAGTCGGTTCAGCTACTAGTTTAGTTGATGTTCAGCACAAGGGCTTGCATGTGAAAGAGAACGGTAGAGAATAAAACAGGCCCAAGTCTGTCAAATTAAAAAAAACGGATAAGAGACAGCAAGATACAGTTGATGGAAGAAAAATAAAGCCGCAGTAATTCTTTAAGTTGGACGTTTCGTCAATCTAGATTAGGCAGACATCATCAGCAGTTTAAGCAAGGCAGTACAAATCTGATAATTATAGTTTAATCCATGTTATCAAAACGTCCAGTTGGAAAAGTCACACTAGTTGGAAAAGTCACACTAATTCTCAAAACTGGACGTTTTGACAACATGCTGTAGATTGAGCTGTAATTATCAGATTTGTACTGTCTTGCTTACACTGATGATGATGCCTGCTTAATCTAGATTGACGAAACGTCCAGCTTAAAGAATTACAGTGGCTTTATTTTTCTTCCTATTTTCATCCCACGTTTATTGTATTGCAAAGAGGTGATTTGTTCACAGGGGTATAAGCAGAAGTTTTTTGAGAGAGTCTTGTAAAGGCAGTTAACCACAAAAACCTTTCAAAGAGTCTTCAGCGATAGCAGCTTTTAATCGCACAAGGGAACGGCGCGTAGAGCCGTAGAAGTCCCTCTGCATACAACAAAAACAAAACAACAAGATTCATTTCAGCCGATTGTAATGCAACCACACACTCTTACACAAAAAATACCAAATCATTCATCATTAGCAAGGAGACTGCGAACAGACCTTGCGGTTATCGAATCATGCAGTCACTCACAACTTGTAAAAAACGCCGTAAACAGACTTCAACAAAGGAAAAATAACGACGCTTCATGCTGATGCAGACTCAAGTTTAGTAATTTTAGAGTATGAAGCGGTTGAAATAAATTAATTTTTACCAGTGTTGCCTATACGCTAGTGGTTGCGTGGCCTGGTGGGGGCACCGGGAAACGTCCCCCCTTTTTAGACAAACCTTAATATGTGCTGGTATTATAAAAACTTTCTTATAAAATACCGGAATATTTGCAGTCTTTTGCCACGGATGTAACCAGAGAAAAATTTAAGGAGGGGGGATGGGCAGGGCTGGATTTAGACAACGAGAGGCTTTGTTTTCATTCACCCATAGCGATCGATCTACGACAAAAGTTCTTGATACGTGGAACAGTGCTTTATTTGCCCCCCTGCTTACACCACTATCTTGGCTCATTGCAGTTCCTCCCTCTAGGTTTTCCACTGATTACGCCCTTGCTGGAGCGGACAGAGTTAGCGGGTTGTACTGCTTGCATACACCGCTGTTGTTAATCGGCTGACGGCTGAATAAATATCGGAATATCAAGTTTTATCCAGCAGAGAAAGAAAAAGACCGACTCAGCGACCCCTTCTAGAGTCCAATCGCGTTATTTGGTCATAATTAAAAAATAACAAGACGATTCGAAACCTTGCCTGGCTTGCGCTAGCTGCTTGTCCACATAATGCTCAAACATTCAAGGATAAGAAAAGAAACAAAAATACCGACTCAGCAACCCCCTCTGGTGTTTAAACGCGATTATTGGAAAACAACAAGTCTTACACATTTTGCCGAGAAATACAGAACCAAGTCGGACTTTGGTAGTATTGTATTTAAATAAGGTAAGTTGAGTGCTATGGCACTGTTTTGTTTTTAATAAAAACCACGCCAATGGAGCCTAATCAGCCTATTTCATTCATTTTACTGCCACTTCGAAGTTTGAAGAGGGTTCGAAATCTTGCTTGACTCACTGGCTGACGCTAGCTGCTTGCCCACATAATGCCTAAATATTTAAGGTTAAGTATTTCAGTGAGGTTTGTTCACAGATTATTATAACATAAAATTTTTATGGTTGATGAAAAATTGCATTATTGTTGATGAAAACAAAGTCTTGGACAGTCTCGTCAAACCTCACATTCCGGACACTCGTTTGCTACGCTCAACTGACGATTTCCTCGAAAGGCCAAAATAATTTCCTTGTAGTGGTAAAACCGCGATGATTAGTTTCGATGTATTTCTTTTTTCACAAGCGTCCCACATTGATCTTTTAATTAACTGCTTATACAGTAACGACAACATTTTAACACCCTGATTGTTGCTGCATTATGGTTGATAAAATTTTTGCTAGATAATTTTTTAAAGTATTAATTTTTCAATTTTTGTTTTTAATAATATCATTTTATTGCTGAAGCTGATTATCTATTATCAGTATTGCGCTTTCCTCTTCTTTAGATTATTGCAGGTCCAAGGAGATTCAAGATCCTTCTTAACATCCATTGCTGTAGTAGCCTGCTTCGGTATTTTCAAACCCACAACCATTTCTTTTTTAAAGAAAAGGAAGGGCAGGCGTCACCCTGCAAATGGAGTATTGGGCGAAACAGCTGTCACGAGGAGAGATCTCTGTGTATTCTTTGTTGTGTATTTGTATATACTTCTTCATTGTGTATTCGTTATTGTGTATATGTCTGATCAAATTGCGTTGAATTATGTTGTGTGCATTTATTTTGCTTCTCCAGGTGCTAGTTATTTGCTTAATCATTTCTTTTTTCCTAATTCCCAACAAAAAATCAGAATCTGCCCCTTTAAATGTCAGAAAAATTTCATGTATCGGTAAGTAAACTGTTCATTGTTATTTCAATAAGAAAATATTTTTGCTGAATAATGTGAATTTGATGATGTGGTGACTGTACGTTTCGAAACCTGTGATCAAGACCTAATTAATTATAGCCCAGCAGGGGATTCCCGTGGCACTGGTAGGGTCCACATGCCCAGAGACGTGCCGCACTTAAAAAAGGTCATTAAACTGCGTCCTTTAGACACATAAGTTTGCTGCTAAGGTTAAAACCAGATCTGTAAAAATGCATGGAGCCCTTCAAAATTTAGTACGGCTTTGCCTGTGCATTACGAGTAAGGTAACTTGTAGTCTGCTGGCACAATTTATCACAGATGCTATCGTTTGCGTGGATGGTTTTTTAATTATTGCATCATTGTCGGAATTCAAGTTCAAGCAGTTTTTGAAAACAGATAAAATATTTGCAAGGGATAAATTAATGTTTCGACTATAACCAAAGCCTCGTCAGCCTTGCTACGCGCAGCCAATCCAGGCTAAACTCATTCCAGACTGTAAAGACTCTTTTTTGCATTGCTTTTCTTGGATATCTCGACTTAATCTCTTTTCTAGGTTGTGCCCTATTTTTGGCAGGCGACTGGCCCCAAACAACGATACCCAATGAAAGAGCCTATAACCACTAACATTGCAGAATACAATAAAGGAAGATTTCACTGGGAATAGAACCTACTGCAATTTCAAACCACTGAGACGGTTCCAGAAACCTTAGCTGAGATGCATTATAGGTAGAACTAAAAATTTTGGGGGGGTTGGAACTTTGGGTCTCCGAAAAATCTCCACCTAAGGACCCGAGAGTGAACCAGTCTCGCAGCGACCAGTTCAGTTGATTGAAGCTAAAGCTGTGCTACCCAACAGTGCTCTCTTGCGGTTTAAAGTGACGATCGTTTATTAATATGTCGATGAAACGATATTTCTGACAAAGCTTCTTAACTTATTAGGGCTGCGGCTTCTGGACTACTTTAAAGAAACCTATGGATGGTGGTCGTAGCCAAATCTTACACTGTGAAAAGCTAAATAAATTTTTTGGGGGTTTGAAACACTGGCCGAATTCAAGGGGCGTGATTGGAAACGGTAAAAACAACTGTCTTAAAAGGGCTTTGTAGAGTTTACATTGCATTTTTTCTGAAATAAAAAGTTACCTCAAAATTTTGATATTTTGAAAATTTGCAAGTAGAAGTTATAGGCTTGATACGTGTCAAATTTGACGATTTTGTTTCAAAATAAAAAATAACCTCAAAGTTTTGGATTTTCTAGAAATTTACATGTCTATACTATAGGCTTGACAACATATCAAACTTGACGATTTCTCAAAATTTTGGATTTTTTGAAAATTTGCAAGTCTCTTACAAGCCTTGACAAAAGTTCAAAATTTTGACATTATTTTTCGAAATTAGAATAACCTAAAATTTTGGATTTTTTAAAGTTTTGAAAGAGGCTTGATAAAAATTTAAAATTTAACAATTTTTTACGAAATCAGAAAAACCGTAAAACTTTTGATTTTTTGAAAATTTGTAAGTCTAGGCCTATAGCCTTGATAAAAATTCAAATTTAACGTTTTTTTCAAAATTAGAATTAACCTCCAAATTTTGGATTTTTCAAAAATTTGCAAGTCTATAGCCTTGACAAAAATTCAAATTTGACAATTTTTTCGAAACTAGAATAACCTTAAATTTGGCATTTTTTGAAATTCTCCAACACTCTGATAAAAATTCAAATTTTAACGATTTTTCTCGAAATTAGAATAAACTCAAAATTTTGGATTTTTTGCCAAATAAAAATTCATGTTTTTGGCGATTTTGTCATAACCTCAATACTTCTGTTGTAAAATTTTCAATCCTATAAAGATACAACCTGCAAAAACATCCAGTTTTACAAATATCAATCAACTAAGTTTATTTATTTCATTATATGTACAGGTAAAAAAAGCTTGTGAAATAAACAATAACAATGGCCAGGAAGCACCGAAGAACCATGGGGTTTTCAAATCAAGGTGCCCCCGGACTACAATGGATAACGACCAGGCAAACTGAGTAAACACAGTAAATACGAGCCAAGTTGTAACAACAGCAAGCGAACAAAAAACAGCAGAAAGAACAGAAGCGAGCAATACTACAACTGGAAGCGAAAGAGTTCAGATTGCAATAGGCCTACAATAAATTCATAACGCTGCATAGGGCATTTTCTTCGTATTATGCTCAATTTCGTTCCATAGCTTTGGGCCTCTGGGAGAATATGATTTGGTCCAAGTGATTTTGAGAAGCGAGGTGCGTAATTTACCGTACTAAGTTATTTCTCTCAATCGTCTTGCGTTATGGTTATGAATTTGTTAAATCTTAGTAAAATTTTCATAAATTCCCGTAGGTTGCTCCTCATGTAAAAGCAGATAAAAAAAATTAAATGAATAACTGAGGTTATTTTCAAACTATATTGAACTGAAAATTCAACAGTAATTGAGGGAGACTGCGAAGTGAGCTTGCGCTCTTCGAGTCAGCAGCCACCCGTTACATATGTCAAATGCGATCGGCTCCAGCCGCGAATCGAACCCGTCACGTAGGATCTGTCACCTGCGCGCGGTACCGCTAGGCCATGTCGCTGACAAGCGAGTTCAAAAATTATAAAGATCTGCAAGTTTCAGCAATGTAAAAGTTTCGTACAAAGGGGACATATGGCAGAATTATGTATTTGATTTAATAATACGAATCAATTTGTATAAACTTAAATTAATTTCCTGTGATAAATTTTTTGTCGGTGTATCCCAAACGACGATGCCACACTGTAAGCGGCTATAAAAAAAAGTTATAAGTACAGCATGAGTAAAGTGTCAATTGAAACGAAATTTCTTAATTTATAAGATAACCCAGAACTTCTAGCGAGTTGCAATGACAACTCTTTGATATGAAATGATCAGCTTAAAATTTCATCGACGTACAGTCCCAAGTATTTAACTGCTTTTTTCCTTTCAATTGAAGCATTGTTAATGGTCAATGTGAAAGGGGCCGCAATAGATTTTTGAGGAAGTTTATTGATCAGTAAATAATTAGATTTTTGGTAATTTAATAATAGTTCGCTCGGTCCAAACCAATTACTAATTTTTTTGAACTCACAGTTAACCCAATAATCACAATATAAAATTCAAACACAACCAACGGGCAGTATCGTCAAAATCTTTTCAGGATCATGATGAAGCGCTTCGTACTAACAGTAAAATATAATTGCACAAATAGCACAAGGAAAAAGAATACTGTAGTCGATAAAGCAACAAATTTTTAAATAAAAGCGTACAAAAACTAAATAAATCTGGTTAACTGCAAAGTAGCCTACAAAAAAAGAAAAACGAAAAAAACAAATGGAGAGATAAAAATTAAAAACAAAAATACATGTGCGGTTGAATCATTTTCATCATTTCCACTAAAACAATTTCTTTGATTTAAAATATACACAAGGGAAAGCGGAAAAATACGAAAATGCCCACAGTGGAGCAAAATATCGAAGAGGAAAATCCAATCGGCTATCTACGCTGATAACTTCAAAAAGAACAGGTACAATCTCATTCAGCCTCACACGTTTTAGACCTTTCGATCTCTTCAGAATGACCAGATGAGAAATACCAGTACCTTGGGGCGAAACCTCTGCTTGCAAGAAACTTCTTCGAAACTCTTCTTCATTAAAAACTTTTCTTCCTCAAAATTCTTCTCTTTCTTCTTCATTTAAAACGAAATATGATAGAAATAAAGAAGGACAAATAATAGTAGTTGGATGGAGAATAAACTTTTTATGACCACTCCGCCTGCAAAAAAATTGTTATGTTAATGGCATTAAAAGCTAAGATAAATGATACAAACAATTCTTAAAGCTGGACATTTCTGTTCTTCATACTGTTTAAGACACCGCTATCGACGCAGAAGGACTGGGGTTCTATTACCGGGACGATCAAATTGGACACAGTGTCACCAACGCCGCGATGTTTCTTCGAAGCTGTGTTGTCCACACGCTCAGCCGCCGAGGTGGACCCCGCTACTCGTTTCACGCTTCGGCGTAATACCGCGAGTATAACAAAGGTTTTTGCAGTACAGATTGGACAGCTACAACTTACCATTGCACGTGAAGCCGTTTCCTCTGTACCCATCTCTACATTTACATTCATAACTGCCGATGAGATTGATGCAATCAGCGTTTTCGTCACACTCAGAAGCGTTTTCCAAACATTCGTCGAAATCTAAAAATTAAAATGAGATGAATGAAGTCGACATAATAACGCAAGGTAGTCAAAACTTGGGTCTTTTGTGGAAAAAAGTGCTCTACAATGTTGTCAGTATACGATTTAACAATAGATTACAAGTTTGACTGATTGATTTCTTCATCTTTATCCTCCTATCACGAGAAAGCGGCAAAGGCGTTATGCGTAGGACGAATCCACACTCGTTTAAGAGTTTGCCTTTGTTTCCAATTTTTCCGGTTGAATTTTCTTCTGACTTCTTTTATTTGCTGCTTGCCAGATTCCACCAAACGGAGATAATCATCGTGAAGCATCCTATCCAAGGACGCAGTAACGAGACTAGGTGGAGAGTCGAACCATTAACCTTGCGATCATGGTCGTCGTAATAACGACGCTCCAAACCACTGCGCCACGCTGCCGGCAAACCAAGTTAAAGAAGATTTCTCTGGCAGAGTGCGCTACAACTGTCAATAGATAGAGCTTGTATTATAAAAGCAAAATCATAAGACCACTACAAGCTGTTTCGTCGTCGACAACTCTTCAGGTAGCTATCTCATTCAAATAGAATCTATTTTATTTCTATTTGAATAAGATAACCGCCTGAAGAGCCGACAATGGCGAAACAGGCTGTAGTGGGTTTATGATATTATATCATAATCAACAATAGACTGTAAAAATTTGCATAAAAAGTTGAGACGCACCACATTATTGGAAGCAGACTGGAGTGGGATTTTTATCTACATTTTTAAATAATTCTGTTGCTGAATCATAGTGAGTCTGATCAGTCAATGGTTTGACCCGACTCGGAATCAAACCCATTTCTACCGCTCCAGATGCTCTATCCACTCGGCCATTATTGGTAATTTCGTACTATCATTGCATTGATGTATATTGTGAAAATGAGCATTTCTGCAGCGTCACAGCGACAAAAGTTTCCATTTCATTTGATTTGATATGATTTTTCATTCTTCCGACTCATTGATGTCTCGAGTTTTTCGGCAAGATCATTATGACGTCATTAATACGTCACAACACGCATATGCCAACTAATAAACTGGCGAGCGTCTTAGGCAACAAAATTGAACCAATAAAGTAGGAAATTGGCTCACCAATATGCAAAAAATAGCTAGTTTTTTGAAACCTAGAAAAAGTTCTACGTAAAAAACACAAGCAACCAGCATCGCACGTAGCGTAGTACAAAAAAACGTACGTTGGTTCAATGGATATTCAAAGATGGCTTGGCGGTGCACTGATTATATTTCTTATAAGCAAAGGCGATACAATCATGACAAAAAAGCGTAAAATTACGAAGATTTTTTTGCATCTTTAATTGTGCGTTAATCATCAGGCCTCTTGAAACTAATGCTGCGTCATTGTCTCGAGAGGCTCAAGCATTAGCCATAACTTCAAAGAACCTTAATTTAGCAAAGGCAGTAAAATTAATGACATTTTACTACGGATTTTGAGTTTTGAAGAATTGCAAATGATGAATTGCGCAAGTAAAAAGGTAAAAATTTCAAACATTTCGACGATTTCCTGTTTATCCTCAAGCGTTCATAATCGAGCAGCTTAAAACAACAACTGCATATAAAATTCCAAGACTGCCAATTTGTGAAACCACGAATGCAACTGGTTATTCAAATTGTTCAAAGTAAACATACAAGAGATTGACCGGCCGGTAGGCGTAGGGGGCAAAGACATCGCTATCGGTGCAAAAGGTCCAGGGTTCGATTCCCGAGCGAGTCAAACCGGACACAACGGCTCACCAACGCGGCCATGCTTCTTCGAAGCTGTGTCGTCCAGGCGCTAAGAGCGGTGATGAATCCCACCGCTCGTTACATGCTTCGGCGTAATATCGCGAGTATAATAAAGAATTGATTCAATGAAGGAAACTTCGACGTGAGCTTGCGCTCTTCGAGTCAGCAACCACACCTTATATGTCAAATGCGATCGGCTCAAGCCGTGAATCGAACCCGTCACGAAGGATCTGCAAGTTATCAGTCGTCGCTGCAGCTTACCGAAACAATTGCCCTCTTTGTCTTCCAAAAAGCCAGGCAAACATTCACACAAGAAATCGCCGTCCAAGTTGATGCACTGATGATTTTCACCGCAGCGTGATTCTTCAGACTCGCATTCATTTAAATCTAAAACATAAACACGAGTTGATCAAAAATCAGATTTCTGGTGAAAAAACTATCATGTACCATTTTTTTCAAGTAAAATGCCGGTGCTCAACATACATCTATAGACTCAAAACAAAATGCCATTTTCCCTTATGTTTTTTTGTTCTAGGAACCCAATTTTCATTTGGCGTAGTAAAGACATCGCTAGCCGGAGGTATTGGGTTCGATTACCTGGCCGATTATATTGAATACAGAGTGGCAAACAACTCGCCACCGCCGCTTCTCCGGAGCTGCGTCGCCCCGGTGCTACACCAAGAAGATGATTCTGGCCATTTCTTACACGCTTCGTCGTAATACCGCGAGTATAATGAAGATTTGATTTTTGAAGGCTTGGAAACACAGGCTGCTGTATCGGCAAGCGTTACTTTTTATTAAAAGCAATTATCTTGCAAGGATAAATCGGAATTATATAAGAGAAGCTTAGAACAATTTACCAAACTTTCTTTTTCGAAATTTGATGAAAATATACAGCTTGATAAAAGCTGTTTGCGGGTTGCAAAAAGCAAAGAGAAATGAAAAACTTTGCAGTCTTACAGCCGCAAGTTTATCCAATCAAAGTCAAATCTTCGGTCAAATCTTTACACAAAGAAGATAAAATAGCTGGATTGTCGATAAATATGCAAACATGACATAATGGAATTTGATTAATAGTCCGCAAACAACGGATTAAACAATTTTCATCCTAAAAACAAAATTAACTCGAAAAAGCTAAAAGCTTTATCTTTTGAAATTTCACTGAAGTTCAGTTAAAATACCAAAGCATTTGAGACCAAATGTGAGAGATGCATGCACAGATAGCAAATCTGCACAAAATGCAACTCTAAATATTTCTAAAATTTGTCAAACAACTGTCTTTCATATATTAGCTATCATATTCTAGCTCTGCCCCAGGGCTAACCATCACCAAAACGAAAAAAAAAAAAAACCCTAGCAAATTACCGAACAACTGTGAAGCTCTAAAACTTGCTTAACTTATGAAACGCAAGGGTTTGGCGGTGCTAAACGAAGACAGTCCCATTTTAGGGGCGTTTAAACGTTCAAAAATAGCCCTAATAAACATAATTGCTGATACGAAAATGGTCATTCTGAACGGATGAAATTAAAGAACACTCCCTGGACCTACATGGGAAACTACGTTGGTACATAGGTCGAAGTTTTAAGCTTTTGATTACAACTTTAGTTTTCAAATCAAAATCAAATTTTCATTATACTCGCAGTAATACGCCGAAGCGTGTAACAAGTGGTGGGGACCATCTTCACGGCTTGACGCCCAGACAACAGAAACATCGCAGCAGTAGCGAGCCGTTTGCGACACGGTGGCCGATATGACCGGCCCAAGAATCGAACCAAAGACCTTCCTCACCAATAGCGAAGTCGTTAATTGCTACGCTAAAACGGCTTCAACTAAAGAGCTCATGTTAGGAACTGCAGGTTGAGGTAACGCTACAGCAAAAAGCTTTTTGAGAATACGAGCTAATTTGTACTTGTGTTTAGTTGCATGCTTATCTTCCTATCACGCGATCAAAGCGCTATAACGAGCTCACTTAGGAGCTGTTAGCCATCTGTCTACCCAACAAAGATGGAGTAAATTCCGCTAAGTGCCTTTCCCAACGGCATAACAAGTAAACTTGCCAGCTTGTTCTCCACACTGTCCCTTTAATACTGAACGTCGAGCAGGGAAGTTCTGAATAGCAATTTTAAAGTCATTGGTTTGACCCGAATCGGAATCAAACCTGAGTCTACAGCTCCAGAGGCGGACGTTCTTACCACTTTGCCATCTAAGTTGTTCTATTTTAGGAAAACATGGCAAAAGATGCGCAGTAATCAAAAAATGAAAAATGAGGACTTCACAATAAGTTACGCAATTTAACATATTATGACTAGCTATTAAAATATGAATTACAAATCCCAAATACTTAGTCTAAAGTGCATTGCCAAATATGAATAGAAATGATTTAATATCCAATTCAAAATCGTAATTTAATAATGTTAGATTGAATGTCAAATGAGAATTAACCAAAATTACACTATTTGAAGTTAGTTCTAACAGCATAGAACGAATGGCGGCTAAAAATAAGTAAGTATTCATCTATCAATCGTGGTAATCAATCACGTACAGTTATTGTCCTTGTGACCGCGGTTTTATAAGGTTATTTGTACGGAGAGAATATGCGATGTATATCGGTATTTAGTTTGAAAATACGAAATTCGGACTTATAACAACCGAAAATGACCACCAGTTTGTAGAAAAAGTTCTTGCATGTAAAAAATGAACTGGTTTGAACTATACCGCTAGCAAAACACGAAGAGAATTTAAAGTGAGTTTACGTAATACATCCAGACCGGTTAGTTCAGATGTTTAGTGTATTTTATTGGTACGGATGGTATAGGGTTCAATTTCTGGGCCGGTCTAATCGAACACAGTGTGGCCAACTCCTCGTCACCGCTGCTCTTCTTAGGAGCTGTGTTGTCCACACGCTAAGCCGCGAAGATGGATCCCACTACTCGTTACACGCTTTGGCATAATACCGCTGAGTACAACAAAGATTTGCTTTTTTTTTGCTTATGTAATACATGAGCGCCATTATGAAGCATATTCGTGAGAGTTCATGTGCTGCAGCATACCACGGGTCGGCAGTGCCCTTCTCCTCAACTTAGAACCTAGGCAACACAGCTAGCAGTTAAGAATACATCACGATGGTGACAAAATTCAATCTTCATTATACTCGCGGTATTACACCGAAGCGTGTAACGAGTGGCGAGACTAAGCGCCTGGACAACACAACCCTTGCCGTACACGACACTGTGTCCGATTTGACCGTTTGGGAATCGAACCCGTGACCAATGACCATGTCTTAAACTACTACGTCAACCGGCCGATCGCGATGATAAGTATTTAACGGAAAGATCTGCTTTAAACCGCTCAAAATATAACTTGCTTCAAGTCATTGGCAGCATGGCAAAAATCTAGCTTTACCGAGAATCAAACGCAAACCATCTGCTCCAAACGACAGGCATTATGCCTGTTTCCACACTTACCAAAGCACTGTTGGCCGTCACCAGTGAAGCCATTACTACATTTGCACGAATAACTCCCAGGTACATTCACGCATTCAGCATTCGTATCACAGCTCGTATCGTTTCTTTCACACTCGTCAATATCTGAAAACAGCACATTAATAGGTCGTTTTGACCGAACCACGGGGACAAAGAATCACGCCTTCATCTAAATTCTCTAAAAATCTTCCTTGCTCTCGCGGTATGACGCCAAAGCGTGTAGCGAGGTCCATCTCCGCGATTTAACGCCTGGGCAATACATCTCCGAAGACACATCGCAGCGGTGGCGAAGCTGTTGGCGACACTGGCGTCCAATTTGACGGGCTACAGATATTCCGTTAAGCGGTTCAAACCACATCTTGAGCCAAGTTTCCAACTTATTGCTAAGCCAAAATAAAAGCTTACATATAATCGAAGTTATTTTCAAATTAAATTGAACTGAAAACACAACAGCAATTCAGGGAGACTGCGAAGTGAGTTTGCGTTTTTCGAGTCAATATTTACCCGGTATTTATGTCAAAATTCGATCAGTTCCAGCCGTGAATCGAATCGTCGCGCAAGATCTGCAACTTGCAGGCCGTGGAAGCTAAAACTTACCAATGCATTCATCTTGACCTTCTCCTTCAAACCCATTCCTACAGTCACATTTATAGCTTCCTGGTGTGTTTGCACAGAAAGCGTTCTCCACACATTGGACCGATTTCGTTTCACATTCATTCACATCTAAAGCAAAAAGACTGGATTATAATTCACCTGCAAACAGAGGTTTCGTTTTATCTAACCTCATCAGCATAAAACCCAGCAAAAAAGTTTTTTGAAGGCATACGTAATAAGTCCAACTAGCTGAGCCACATATGTTCTCAGTAGAATATCAAAATTTAATAAATAAATATTAAAAAACATTAAATTGTTAAAACCCAACAGTCTATTTCACCGATACCTTCAGAGCGTCTACAAAAATATAAGCATCAAACTCCACTAATCGAGTCGAAATCATTAATCTCCAACTGTCGGTTACTAGTAGGCCTACTTACATATTGGTAAAGTATCGGTATTTACTTTTACAGACACTTTTTCGTATCATGACGTCATACTTCGATACTTCGAAATAATGGTTCCGTTTTGCTTAATAGGCAGAGGAATTATATTTTAAAGAAGCTAGCCAATTAAGTTAAGCCTTTTTCATGGAAAGCTCTTGCAATTCACAGTTAAATCTTTGCGTAATTTTTTTTTAAAATAAAAGCCAATTTAGAGAGATGAAAAGCTTAAATAGCCTCTTTTAGCTAATGACTTCATAAAGAAATAACTGGCATAGAATAAGCTGGACAACTGATAACTGTCATAAGCAAAAAAATCAAATCTTCATTATACTCGCAGTATTACGCCGAAGCATGCAACGAGTTGCGGTGCCCATCTTCGCGACGTAGCGCCTGAACAACACAGCTCCGCAGAAACGTCGAAGCGATGACGAGCCGTTCGCGACACTGTGTGCGATTTGACCGGCCCGGGATTTGAACCCTAGATCTTCCGCACCGGTGGCGACGATCTTACCCATTACGTCAAATGGTAGGTTGGGTGAAACGCAGCAATTCGTTTTCGCATAAAACGTTGTGCAAATCTTAAACGATATTTACAAGGAAAAAAGATAAATAGGCAAGCCAGATGAATAAAATTTAAAAAAAAATGCCAAATTTTGAAAACAATATTTTTTCACGATCGTATCGGCATGTATAAATAGATACTGGCAAGTTAAAGACTCAATTAAACGTTTGAGACAAGATTTTTTGAGAAGATAAAATTAAGCCTCGCCAGCAAGAATGTTTATATACATAACGAGAAGTTCATATGACCTTTAAAAGATGTTACTGCAGCCACTTCAGTATATTTGACCGATATCGACAATTTTGGATAAAAATTGTATCAATTTGGCTTGTCACATACAGGTTAAAAATAGACATGTTTATATTTTGAAAGTTGCAATATTTTTGTAAATCCAAAAATCTTTTTCGGATTTAATTGCAGTGATAAATTACTGCTACATCAAAATAACATGGGCTTAGTATGTAGAACAAAAGTTGATGTAAGATTTGATAGCCTCGAGTGGCTTCAACTGCAGTGCGCTTGCAAAATTCGTGATGGAGCATCGTCTGCTAAGGGCGTTGTATTAGAAGGATTTAAAGGTCGAAGCCATCTGTAACGTTAATGTATGGCTTTTATAATTCACAATATAGAATTTTAACAGATACACAACTCCATTGAAAAAACTATACCTAAACTTAAATCGCTACTAGCACATTTAGTTAGCAAAAATATTAGAAATTTAAACGCTTAAAAGCGGAAAGGTGCGATTTGCCCTTGTGAACTGTAATGTAACCTTTCTAGAGCGTTTGAACGCCCTAAAATGCCAAGTTCGTGCATTTGTAGTCTGAAGGAAATATGGTACATACGTTTTGTGCTAATTTTGCTAGGACGAGCAGGGTAAGCCAAAACTTCAAGAGCACAATATGCATGATGTCTAGTACAAGACACAAAACCTAGTTGAGAAGAGGTCACTACAGTACGCTCAACTACTGTAAAATTGATTAGAATTGCAACAAAAACACGACATTACTAGCAAAAGTAAAGGTTTCAGGAAACGCGTTATGCGTTTAATTTTCTAAAGATTAATGAGCTTATTGTAGAAATTACAGCTTTTTGTGGATTCAACGCACAAAACAACTGCTAAAACATTGCGATCAGCTCTGTGTACAACAATTACAACATTGTAAATAAACAAATAACTGAGTGATCTTCACCCTGGCCACGTAAAAGGATTTAGCTGGAGTGTGACATAGCTGTCTACGTACCACAAAGGTTAGATTCTTTTGGATATATTTACCGGGAGGGATGATTGCTTTTACCAAGGTCATTTATTCTGAACGGAGAATGTACTATACCTAAGTGCGGCTGATGATAACTAACAGCCCGAAACAGCGCTGTTCCGCTCTAAGATTAAATAACTGAGGTTATTTTCAAATTATATTGAATAGAAAATCCAACAGTAACTGAGGGAGACTGCGAAGTGAGCTTGCGCTCTTAGAGTCAGCAGCCACCCGATATATATGTCAAATGCAATCAGCTCCAGCCGTGAATCGAACCCGTCGCGTAGGATCTGCAACCTGTGTGCGTTACCGTTGACAAATGTACCTTTATTCACATTCATAATTAATAAATTAGTGCTTCATTAGGTTGGTGAGCCATGAAGTTATTTACCTTAAAGGAAGAATTTTAAGACGGCAGACTGGGGGCTAGACGTAATCATGGTAACGGCCATGGCAACCTTTTGCCAGAAAAGGGAATTTTTGATGCAAAATCTTTCAGCTGCAATTGTGAAAAAGTTTTCTTTTTCAGTCATTGGTTTCGGAAATGAAGCAGTCGTTAATCAGACAGACAGAACGCCAAATATCGCAATTAAAACACAGCACTACCTTATACGCCAAACTCCATCAACAATCGTGCTAACCCTATCAAAGATTTTTAAACGAGGGTTAAATTATATGTAAATGACCGTACTTAAACTGGTAAAAACACTGAGCATACGCTCCCCAGCATTTAACACAGTTTTTGAATATTACTTAATAATCATGGGGTCAAAAAAAGTTTGATTCCTTTATTTTCGTAAATTTGATGATGAATTCATATCACTCGCATATAAATGCAAAAGCTGTTAAATTAATCACAGCTCTAGAAAGTAATAAATTTCTGATGTAATCAACGCAACCACAAAGCGCTCAGAGGCCATCATAATCACAAAACCGGGGTTCGAGCCCCACTCCAGTACATTCTTGTGATCAATAACGAACACTTACTAGCGGCAATGTTCAATGCATAACTACTCAAATTTGGTCATACAATGTGTCAAATACTTGATTCTGGCGTCATTTCCTTCACGAAAAGATTACGACGTAGAGTTTACAGAAACACAAAAAAGCGAAAATTTTCACAAATGAGACTCCGATGCATTACCACTAAGATGACATAAACACGCAAATTTTAAAAATCAACTACATCTCAAAACAGCATAAATTCGTGCTATTATCGAAATCGGTTTTTATAGCGATTATCGCCTGAACCTGCCAAAACGAAATGCATAAATTCGTAATACTAGACGTTTTGGCAAAAGCGATACGGCTGTCATCATGAGGCATGTTTGGCAGCACCAGCTGTGTTGTTTTATTTAAGCAACGTCTTGTTTTGCGGCTTGGGTATTTTTGACTCGAAAACCTAGTCTCGTAAAGAATGTCTAAAAGCGAAACGCGTCTACCGCATGAAGTTGTTTGGCAACGTCCACTAGGATTAAGATACAGCAAGCAACTAACCAAACCGATTAGCTGACGTAGTGATTACGTTATCGCTAACAATGCGGGAGGTCGTGGGTTCGATTTTCGGATCGGTCAAATTGACACAGTACCGCCGACGGCTAGCTACCGTTGCGAAGTTCCTTCGGATCAGTTGCATTGCCTAGATGCTAAGTGGCGGAGATGGACCCTGCCACTCGTTACACGCTTCGGCGTAATACCGCCAGTGTAATGAAGATTTGTCAATTTTGATGTCATGTGACTTGCTACAATATGAAAGGCATCAAAAATCAAATCTTCATTATATTGGCGAATCAAACCCAAACCTTCCTCACCGACAGCCATACCGTTACCTTAACCAAAAGGTGTTACATGAAGAATTAGATCAATGAAATCCCTACTTCCAAAGGGAAATGGCTAGGTTCGAGGCAGACGCGGAAGGGTGCTACGTCGCATAGATAATGCGTGGCATACAATAAGATAATGATGTAATAAAACGAATTATGAAGTAATAACAACTGCTTATGATTAAAAACCAGCAAAGAAAAACATGCGGCAACAAGCAACGGGCCTAAAGTGACGTTATTTTGTCGACTTATAAGGTCAAGTAGGATATGGCCAAACGTGATAAGGCATCTGGCGACTGCCTATCCTGTATCATAAAACTCGATGGTCTTCTAAGAAGAAGAAGGACATTAGTGCCAAGACTTTGCCAAGACAAAGGCATTGACGTCATTAAAAAAAATTAACAACATTACAATCACACTCGATGAAATAATAATATAGTTCCGATACCACATGAATTAGCATTTTAGAAAACTTAATTATATTCATATATAAGGAATATACGTGCAAAGTTTGATGTTATTAAAGACACAAATGGATGCACATTTCGCAAAAAAATTTTTTTCAAGCCGCCCTAACGATGCATTATCCTCGCAAAACTTTTATTACTTCTATAATTGGCCGGGTAGTCGTTTCCGACACTTCAATACACAAATTTAACAACCCAAATAAATATATACGTAGCTACAACTGTAATAAATCGGTATGTTACGATAATTATTGCAATATTGGAATATTAGCGCAATGGTTAAAGACAAGGGTGTGGGTGCGGGAGGTCTCGGGTTCGGTTACCGACCGATTAAATTGGACACCGTGTCGTCAACAGCTCGCGACCGCTGCGATGTTTCTTCGGAGCTGTGTTGCCCAGGCGCTAAGTCGCCAAGATCGATTCCGCCACTTGTTACACGCTTTGGTGCAATATCGCGAGTATAATGAAGATTTGACCTAATACTCAAAACCGCTATCTTTCCTTCTGTGGCTCAATACCGCTCTTCACCGTAATACCTCCTATGGAAGGCCTGAACCCCAGCATCTCCTGCAGTATTTTTCACTTTTTAACCCATTTCTTTGACCAGTGACCTTTTTAAGTTCAACCTAAAATTGATTTCAGCTCCCATGTCATGAAATTTAAGGTAAATATGTTCAAAGATTGGGTGTGCGCAAATTCACTCAGTGCTACAACTGAATATATATTTACTTTTTGCAATCAAGTTAAAACGACGAAAAGGCAAACGTACCGACGCATTCGCTTCCATCTGCAGTAAATCCATCCACGCAAAGGCAGTAAAAACTTCCCACTGCATTATTACAGATGGCGTGTTCTCCACATATACCCAAAGTGCATTCATCCAAATCTACAAAATTCAAACAGTTAATCAATTGAAATTTTTATTCAAACAGTTTTAAAATCGAAATTTTGCGTAGATTTGCTTCATATGTTGCAGGTATTACGACTTACAAATATCACGCAAAAGTCGATCGGTTGGCGTAGGGATTAGGTCACCGTCATTGACGCGGGAGGTCTGAGGTTCGCTTTCCGGGCCAATCGTAACGAACGCAGTGCTACCGTCGCGACGATTCTTCGAAGGTGCGCTGCCCAGGCGCTAAGCTGAGATGCCCCTAGCCACTAGAGTGCCCTAACAACTCTATGAAAATGTAAAGGTCAGTTTAGTAAAGTTTAGAATGAGTTTGGGGCGGAGAAGCGTCAACATAACATTTAAAAACCGTAAAGGAAGTTCCATACCATATCTTAGCATTGAGAAAATGTAGAAAAAATTGAGAAAATCGCTTAAAGACATCAAAATAGAACACTACTTTGGCTGCTAATAATCACAGCAGTTCTACCTTTAACCTTATAACCCCAGAGATTACACAACGCGTAAATGTTTCTGCTCGTGGGTAAAAAGCAAAGCAATTACAATAATCTATACCGGATATATTAACCGCCAGTCAGTGTTACAGCGAGCTTTCGTTTGCAGAAGTCTTCCTTGTTTAACTTTTCGTCCGAACTTTTTCAATAACATAAGTATTATGAGACCAAGCACGTCGATTGCCAATTATGCAAAAATGCTAATTGCGTTTCTGCTTTACTAAGATAGTTAATTTCCGCACTTTCTAATCACGGTATGTCTTCATGCATTATATTACGTTAAAATTAAAAACAAATGCAGGAAACGAAATGGGTTAATTGAAAAAACATTGATTTTCGATTCTTCATGGAAACACAGTCAGTTTGTAAATAAAAAATAAAGCCATAATTCTTAATACCGGAAGTTTCGACAAGACAGATAAAGCTGTCATCATCAGCAGTAGGCAAGGACTGAAAGTTGCTTACACTGCTGGTGATGACAACTGAATCTATGCTGTCGAAATGTGCAATTTTAAGAATTGTTGTGATTTTATTTTTCTTCCTTAAGCTATTTCGTACCATATTTACTGTATTTTAAATTTTGTAATTGTTTTTGATTAATATTGAAATAAGATATTCACAATCATCAAGGCATTTTTTCGTTGTTTTGGTCACAACATACAGTGAACTTATATAGCAATGTAATATACTTGTTGTTTTGTTAGCTAAAAGCTTTAGTAGTCCAGTAATTGCAACAAAAATTCCAAATCTTGAAAAACTTCAAAAAAATTCGAATTTTTAAGTAGAAAAGTATATATGATTTAAAAATTTTCTTAGGGAAAACGAACGCGCAAGACGCCAGTACCGGTAACATTAATAAAACATGAAAGCAGTTTTAACAAGATGAACAATTTTTCCATCTTTACTACAATGGAAACATATTCATTATTCATTAATATTCAGCAAGCATAAGTTTGAGGGAACTTTCAAATTATTGAACATTATTCTCTGAAAATTCATCTGTAATTGAGGAAGACTGCGAAGAAAGCTTGCGCTCTTGAAGTCAGCAGCCACCTAGTAATATGTCAAATGTAATCGGTTTCAACCGCGAATCGAACCTATCATCTAAGATCTGTAGGCCTAACCTGCCCGTTATACCGCTCGGCTATCTCGTTAAGGTACATCATGCCACATAAATATTGAAGTTTCAGCATGAGTAGGCTATGTAGATAATATGCATAAAATGAAAACCATTGTTTGTGATAATTACGCTAAATGCGGGGGAAGAAGGTCTGGTATTTGTTTACCAGGCTGGTCAACTTGAACACAGTGGCGGGTAACGGCTCGCTACCGCAGCGACGTTTCTGTGTTGTTCAGACGCCAAGCCGTGGAGATGAGCCCCGCCAGTAGTTACACGATTCGGCGTAATATCGCGAGTATAATGAAGATTTGATTTGATTTTTTTGATAGTTTCTACCAGCTACAGAAGCTTCGAAACGCGCTTAGCAAGTCAACAGTACAGAACGATTTTCACGTAAAACCTTAAATAGCTGTAACTTAGTAATGGTCAATGCATTTTGTCGAAAAGTCTGGAAGCGCAAAACTTTCGTTATACTATCTTGAGCTACATAATTAAGTTTGCAAATAACATTCTTCCAAACAAAAACTTTGGCATTGACAAAAAGAGGGAAGTACGTGCAGCAAGCTTGCTATAACTTATGCAAATGTGGTCATATGAACCAAACTACACTTTGAACTTTAGTAGTCAAGGATAGAGTGCAGTGCTAGCATTTCATTCAAGGTATTTCTAGGTCATATAATCATTTTTCATCAAGAAAAATAGGACAAGCAGAACAATGACTCGAGCCGTACTTTCACCGAATGATTAATGTCTCATATGCTTAAATATAAGTTTTCTGTGTTAAGCTTTTCTCAATGTAGATAAAGCTAGTGGGGCAGCGGGAGCTTTAACCACACGTAGCGAAAGACATTCTGTAATGACGGCCTATTACAGATATCAATCACGAACGATCGGTTAGTGGACATACTAGAGTAGACAAGCAACATGGTCACACATACACCTAACCCTTCGCACTTTCCACATGTGTCAAACGTCTGGCGGGGAAGTTGCCAATACACTTTTTAGAGTTTCAGCATCACTCGACCGGGAATGAAATTAATGTCTCCCAACTACCAAGCAAATGCTCCATCCGAAACAACAATACAGTTCACGATATCGGAATACAATAAATATGGGACGAAAATAGCGTAAGGAGAAAAAGCTTGAGTTTTGTACTGCCTCGCTTACACTGCTGATCATGACAGCTGAATCTGCGTTGTCGAAACGTCCAGTTTTAAGATTTACTGCGGTATGATTTCCTCCATAATACAGTTCATATACTGCTATTTGCCTTTCTCACCAACATTATGATGCAAAGACATGTCGTAAGCTGAGATATGAAATGGCAGTAAGCCTTTTCATTCAGTGTATTAAACGTATGCATGCCGACAATACAATTATGTCTAAAACCACGCTTGAGATAACCTCATAAAATACCTTTAAAGGTTAATTGAATCCTATTGAACGTCAAAAAACAAAGCACATCTTAACGTAACAGACAACCACAAAAAAATACAAAACGAACACATTTACCAAGTCAACAAAACTGATAAATGGGAGGAATTTCGTCAGAGCGGAACAAATAAGTTCGTATTTAGCTGCAGAATCACTACAGAAAATATGAGGTGCCGTTTGTAAAATACGTTTTGCATGCACTCTACGAACAATTACGCGCTTTTCCCATTTTAAGCCAAAATGGTAACGAAAAAAGTTGGACTGCATTCTGCGGACTGTAAAGAAACATTGCAGCAAGAAAGAATTTACTTGAACGCTTTTCAATGCAGTGCCATTTGTAAAATTAACATTACATGCAGACGAAAGACGAATCAACACTTTTCTCTGTTTCGAGACAAAATGGCAACGTAAAAAGTCGCACATTTTGCGGACTGTAAACTAAACACGCTTTCATCCAGTCCAAGACAAAACCGGTAACGAGTAACAATGCGACGAGAAAGGATTTCGTTTCTAATCCTTTGGCGAAGAGAAAATGAAGTGATTTATATACGCGACGAGTAAGGCCTACCCTAGACTCAAGACCAGTTTCGGCGACCCACTTTTTACGTTGCCATTTTGTCTTGAAACAGAGAAAAGTGTTGATTCGTCTTTCGTCTGCATGTAATGTTAATTTTACAAATGGCACTGCATTGAAAAGCGTTCAAGTAAATTCTTTCTTGTTGCAATGTTTCTTTACAGTCCGCAGAATGCAGTCCAACTTTTTTCGTTACCATTTTGGCTTGGAATGGCAAAAGCGCAAAATTGTCTGTCGAGTGCATGCAAAACGTATTTTACAAACGGCACCTCCTAAGAAAACTCGAAACGAGAACTTAATTAATACGAGGTTGGAAATAAGCCAAGCAGAATATTTCGTGTTACTTGGAAAAACATTACTTTTACGATTTTGATCGATGGGCACACTTGAAATAAAGACTTTATGCATATTTTTAAACTAATCGAAAAACCAATATATCCTCAATTCTTGTTCTTATGCGTAATGTAATATTTTAAGTGCGTAATCACTATTATTACCATTATCATGTCGAATGGAACTTTTTTGCTTACGTGTTATATTTCATTGCAGTAAATGCAATGCGCAGAAAAACATGGTATTAAAGCATAATGCATTTTCTTCACAATCAAATCTTCATTACACTCCCAGTACTACGTCGAAGCGTGTAACGAGTGACGGGGGCCATCTCTGCGGCTTAGCGTCTACGCAACACAGCTCTGCCATTTTCAGGAAGAACACAACGTGAGCTATTTTGTGGTTTTGAGTAAATTAACATTTTGTGTTTGATTGTTTTGCCCATGTTACGCAATAGGTGCAATTACTGCATTATTACGCATGCCCAAGTTTTTCCTGACATTGTTTTGCCATTGTTATGCAATAACTGCGATTGTTACGCTTGCCCTAGCAAGTTGTGTTTTTCCTGAAAAATTGGGAATAAAAAACACGACGTTGTGTTTTTCCATTTCATTTCGCTAATATCTCAAAAACTACTTGCGATAGAAATTTGATTTTTACGCATAATGAAGAATAGAGGCTAAACATCAAATTTATGCATTAAAAAAAAATCGAAAATTTGGCCGCGTTGTGTTCTTCCTGAAAACGGCAGAGCTCCGAAGAAACGTTGCAGCGGTGGCAAGCCATTGGCGACACTGTGACCGATTTGACCGGCCCGGCAATCGAATCCCTGACCACTCGCACGAGCGATGTGTCTAACCACTACGCCAAACAAGAAACTCAAACTCAGGACTACAGCACTCACAACCTAACTTATCAGTATCAATCAACATGCCTCTAGGTCTAGAATAAACATACAACTGCAAAAATTAGTTTCAACCACCACAAGCACGCTAAACCGTGACCAAAGTCGCATTTAATCAAGCAAACTATGCGCTGAGTTCGTGATTAGACTCTAGGAACTCTTTTATAGGTCACAAAAATATTCACGCCAACTGTATGCTACTACGAGCAAGGGAATTCGCTCTCTAAACAATATACTTGCCGAAAAACATCTTTACTTGTGAAAGAACAGACGACGGTTGAATTACTTGGAAATCAAAAAACATCCACGTCGTAAGCATTTAAGTAAAGGCTGAACAAACTATTATAAAGTATTACACTTTCCTATTGAGATGGAAGAACTACACTACGCACGACGATAAAACACAACAAACAACAAACATACGTAGCACCAGGGCTAAAAAATACAGTGAATCCTAAGGAGTTAAAATGACTTTAGCCTTACCACCAATAAAAAGCAGTTACTAAGGCTGCAACAAGACATGAAGTGACCCCATATTTAGTTGCATGTAGTTACGTAGTTTTAATTCAACTTTAAGCTAAATAAAACCGAAGAGATTCATGCAGTAGACAAGCACGAAAATCCACTTTAAATGATTGTCTTACGTTGTGATCATTATGCACTTGATGACAAGCATTGTGTTAAGTCATGACAATTTGTGCAAGGGTGTTGGTGCAAAGCGCATGAATAACTCATTTATCATTGTTATTCTTGGTAAAACAGCCCATATTTGCAAAAAGCGAATGTCAAATTAATTTCTAGCACGCTGCTGAAAATTTTCGAACATAACGATTTGATGATAGCAGCCGCAAGCCCAGGAAATTTCCGTTACATTAAGATTTTCAAAGTCTCAAAACACATAACCAAAGGAGAACGCAAGTTCTCGTAAATAAACATTTCGACAACATAGATTCAGCTGTCATCATCAGCAGCATATGAACACTGCTGATGATGACAGCTGAATCTCTGTCGTTGATACGTCAAGTTGTGCGAGTTATTTCAAAAATGCATTTAGCCAATACATTTTCGTATTATCTCAATACATACAAGACTGCAATAAAGTTTTGAAACACGAAACAAAACCAAAAGTGCAGTTTCACAAGTTCTGTAGATTCAATCGTGTTTCCACCAAATAACTGAGATGATTTTCAAATTATATTGAACTGAAAATTGAACAGTTATTGAGGGAGACTGCGAAGTGAGCTGGCGCTCTTAAAGTCAACAGCCATTCTCGTATGTCAAATGTGATAGGCTCCAGCCGTGAATCGAACCCGTCACGTAGGATCTGCGTGCAGTACTGCTAGGTGATGTCGCAAACAACGAAAGGCTCACCTGAGCACCAGGTTCCATTTCCAGTGAATCCATCACCACACGTACATATGAAAGGAGAGTTTTCGCCAGAGCACTGCGCAAAATCATGGCAGTCATCACAACGACTAACGAGATCTAAAGCAGCAATTTCATTTCAAGCCTAATGTAAAAATCGAATCTTCATCATACTCGCGGTATTACGCCGAAGCGTGTAACGAGTGGTGAAATCCATCTACGCAGCTTAGCGCTTGGGCAACACAGCTACGAAGAAATTTCGCAACGGTGGCGAGCTGTAAGCGACACTGTTTCCAATTTGACCGGCTAGAGATGCGAACCCAGCATCTCCAGCACCAATAACGATGTCCTTAACCACTAAGCCATCAGAGTAATCTCAGCAGACCAGTAATTCTTATAAACACAAACCGACAATCACACCTTGTCAAAAAAAAGTTTCAACTACATAATACGAACTTACTTTGGGCAGAAAAAGTCGATCCAAACAGCACCAAAACGCCTGTAGAAAAATATCGCAAGCGTTTACAATAAGATATTTGTTATCATAACACAAACAAAACAGTTGACTGTTTAGAGAATAAACTTGTTTATTGAGCCTATCACTAATTACACTACAGCTTTACATCGTTAATTATGTTTTTACACAAACCAATAAAATCTTTTTCCAGACTCAAAGTATAAAATATTCAATATAATACCGTTTGAGAGCAAAACTTAGTACATATATACTTACCAACTCCAAATGCCAAAATTTGCCCGAAGAATTGCATGCTTGTTACAAGAAAACTGATGATAAACCAATTAATGAGTGATTTAATAACTAATCTGTAACTTAGTAAAACACAGTTTGAGAATGAGAGCAGAATTCGATATCAGCATAAAAAATTGAAAAATTATTTTTTAAAATGCCTAAGTATTCTTTATTACATACCCAAATACACCGCCGGATTTTAAGAACTTGCAGTGATCGTCTCGAAAGCTAAGTACAAGAAATCAAATCTTCATTATACTCGCCGTATTACAGTGCAACAACGCATGTAACGAGTGGCAGCGAGCCATTAGCGACACTGTGTTTAATCTGACAGGTCCAGTAATCGAACCATAGACCTCCTGCACCGATAGCAACGTCCTAAACAAATGCGCTGCAAACCGCTGCAGCCAGTCTCTCGCCATCTTTTAACTACACATCTGATCGACTTGAAATCAAACCCAGGTCGTCTGCTTCTACTTCGCTGCACTAATAAAGATCTTCAACAATAAACTTAGAAACATTTAACCTTTGGGTTCTTTAGTTAACTTACAGACGAAGCTTTACTCACAATTATCAAAAATTTGTATATACAACTCCACCAAAACCTTCACTTAAGTGCTAAGCTGACATCTTCAACAGCAGATTACATGTTAATCAAGATAAACGCAGCCATTGTTGGCGCATTAAGTCTTAAGCATTTTAACATGTTTATGCTATTTTAATCTTTTTTGATCTACGACTTACTCATAAGAACGTTTAAAACATCTCTCATTTCCTGAGAAATAGAAAATCTGGGAAACGACATTAAACTGCTTCTATGCTCAATGAAAAAATTACAAACTTTTGAATACAAAAACTACGAGATGAATGTAAGTGAAAAAATACTGTCACAGCAAATCTTAAAACTGGACGTTTTGACAACATAAATTCCACCTTATTGATCAGCATGCTTCCCATTGTATGGGCAAAATGTCGGAATCTGACTTCGGATTCGATCGGGTTCGAAAATTCGGAATCTGAGCCCATAGAAAGGAACTGCAGGTTCGAGCATTTGTCAGCTAAACACTTCAGGCTCGAAGATTCCGCACCTGAGCCTATACAAAGGAGCGTTTTTGCTACGCCATTTCGCCCATACAAAGGGAAAGAATCTGATCAATAGGGTGTAAATTCAGCAGTCTTCATCAGCAGTGTGAGCAAGGCAGTACAAAACTGCTGATGGTGACAGCTGAATCTATGTTTTCGAAACGTCAAGCTTTAAGAATTACTGCAGTTTTATTTTTCTACCTAGACTAACCACTGTGACTGCATTACTAAAGCTTGACATTTGAATATTCTTCAACTGACTTTCCCGAAATTGCGTTAGATTTGAATACTAAGTGCTTCATTAGTAATTGCAATTATTTCTTTTCGTATTCGTGACTGACGGCACTGAATTAAACGACACTACAACACGCACTTAATAAGTCTAGCTTTGCATGTGTATATTTGAGCGACAATCAAATTCGTCTAGAAGAATATACTATTTATATCATAAGTTGCTGACGTACTGTGTGTGGCTTCTATCCAAATAGCGCATTGTGATGTACATCCTTTACATTAAGCATTTGTTGCTCAGTAAAATCAACCAAGGCAAACTAACTATGAGTAACTAAACTACATCTTAAGACAACGGCGTCACAAAAACTTTAATGAACTTGGCACAGGCACAGCTATTAACAAAGACATGTGCTTGGTGCTAGAATCAGAAAAGATGTGAAAAGAAACAACGCAGCATTGCTTAGCTTGCTCGCTATCACTATAACGCCAAAAAATTTCAGGTTCACGCCAACAAGGTTGTGTCTCAACACAAAATCTCTTAAACACCCAAAATTTACAAAAAATATCAACCTATAGGCTAATTACAGGCAGTATACAAACTTTGCGTTCACAATTTTTATTATAGCGCTGAAAACAAAAATTTTCTTGATTAAATTGTGCATGTGTGTCTCACTAAGTCAGTATTATAAATACATCACGATAAGAGAAGCTATTGCAGTTAAAACCTGTTCCGCAAATTACTAGTGCGTCTTGATCAGTAATCTTTTTCGAACCCATTGCACGATTCAAAACCAACAGTAAAATTTGCAGTGAGTGATTCAATGCTTTTTACTCCATGTCCTCATTAAGCACGATACACTTAGATGAAAAGTAGTCCATAGTCACAGCAACAAAACTTAGTAAACCAGTCAATAATTACGGCTATGACACTACTTAGCACTAAGAGTGCCAACCCACATGACACAATTCTACCAATGTGTGAAAAAAGCTTTAACAGGTTTAAGGGTGACATCATTTTACATCTGCAGAGTGCAAAAAAATATCACAAGCCTTGTTAGTCACACACTTTGATGGAAAGAATTAACTTTCAGCACTGTAAAGATGAAATGATCTTCAAGAACAGTATTTTTTCCAATGGATATAACGTTTGAAATTGGAAACGTTGTTCGTATTAATATGATAATAGTCAAACAAATTTTGAAATTAAAAGTTAAAAGTAATTTTTAAAACTGGACATTTTGACAACTTTTGAATACATATTTTGAGAATTACTGTGGCTTTTTTTCCTTTTTAAGCTATTTCTGTCCCATATTTACTGTATTCCAAATTTTGATATTAAGATACTTTTTTTTTTAATAAGAGGTGCTTACTGCTAAGTGAAGACCCTAAATGCAGGAAAGTAGCACCAAGATTTTTTCAAAATCGACAATTCTCAATTGAGGTATTAGTTAATAACCTTACCATCTACACAAGGCAGCATGAACATTTTCATGCATTAAAAGATAATCTGACAATGGAAGTTTTGATCAACAATAACACTTGACCTGTTCATTTTTGAACTTGCAGTTACAATTATGAATTCGAGTCCTTTCAGTTTTGTACTGCCTTGCTTACACTGCTGATCATGACAGCTGAATCTATGTTGTAGAAACGCCCAGTTTTAAGAATTACTTTGACAGTATTTTTCCTACTTTGGCTTTTTTATCCCATATTTACTATACTTTTTTTTCTATGCAACCACTTTATTCATCAGTTCTTATGAGGAAAAAAGATGTGCCCTAAGGTTTTAGTTTTAACACTGATTTGCTTTAACTGAAGCAGCAAGATCAACAGAAAAAAACACTTTATTTCTGCTTTTACAAATCAATTATATGCTTTAGAAATCTTAGGTGTTACACAAGGGCGGAAACTTGGCTATTTGGTGTTAGGCAGTCAGTTTCAGTTTGAATGTGGTAAAAAGCAGATGCCAAGTATCAGTTCTGGTTCGGTTTTATAAATGACAAAAAATAGCTTTAAGTTTTGGTTTCAGTTTTGCTTATGCATGGCTTTGGTTTTGGGGTTTCAGTTTTGGCTTAAGTTTTATCCCAGAAAACCGTGCTACTTGGAATACATATTTTTAAGTGCTCTATTTTTTGGCGTTTTTGCGTTATTACAATAATAAGTAGCAGCTCAGACGGCCAAGTGAGTAGAGCAATCGCTTCAGAAGTTGTCGACTTGAGTTTAATTCCGAATCCAGTGAAACCAAAGGCTCAAAAATTAGTATTTACAGTTTCTATATTTAACACTCAGCACTAGAGCAACTGTACTGTTAATGATGGTGATGACAATTTTTAAAACATAAAACCTTTTAAAATTTTAGAGAGGTTTTAGTTTGAGTTTAAGCGTTTCAAGAAAAAAACGTTTTGGTTCAAGTTTAGATTTTCAAAAATTTGGCTTAACAAGCATCAGTTTCGGTGTCAAAAATTTCCTTTAAAACAGGGTTTGCAGGTTTCGGTTTGGGTTTCCACCTTTGGTGTTACATAACAATAGTGCTAGCTACCTTTGGTTTAGCTTAAATTGTTCAAAGTTCAATTTATACCCAACCTGTTCGACATCAGTCAAACAGTAAAGCAGAAAGAATACTTTAAGAATTCATTTTAAGAACTATTTTTAAGAATTCATTGATAATTAGACAAATCAAATACCCAACCCACCAGTACTACTCCTAATTTCTCATTTTCAAAATAAAGTGGCTATTTCTGCAGACCCATAGCATATGTAACTTTGAAATATTTCATTACTTTGTTAGGCTCTTTTAAAACCACTGAGAGCATGAACACATAATAAAATAATCAAAGTGTTAGTTGGATAAGTCAAAACTAAATCTTTTTCAGCTGCTGATACCAGTACCAATCTTGTTTTTTTCAATGCTCCTTGTCACCTTTTCAAATCTTGTAAACTTGCATTGCCCCCATATCATACCAAATTGTTTTTTTAACATCTCTATGTTGTCTGAGTTGTTAGGCCTACTATTATGTGAAATTGGCATATTTTAGGGCAAACAAGCTATCTACCCTTGGTTTCATTAAACTAACACCAAACAAAAACCCATTGGCTATTGATGATCTCATCTATATAGCGGTGTTATGCATTAGCATCATAATCTTTTTATTGTCTGTTTGACAACACTACACTGCTACAGACTACCAGTAATCAAAGTATACATAATCCACATTTTGTTTTGAAAGTTAGACTAGCATACCAAGCCCACATACTCTATTTTGTAGAATGAAGCAATTGTGAGCAACAGTACCAGTATACTGCCACTAATACTGAATATTTTAACTGTGTTGTTAAATGTTATGACAAATTGTTCAATATCTTTGCATCTACCATCCCAGTATTTTGCAACAGACCTGGGATATAAATACTGGCGCTAGGGTACTTGCCCTTTTCTGTTTTCATCAAAAAGGTTACCTTATAAACCTATAAACTACCGGTAGGTACTGGTATTAGTGTAGTACTAGCCTGGCAAGATTGACTGATAACTGGCTTCTTATATCATTTTCTAACACGTGAAAAAGTGAAAACCACGTGAAAAAGCTATTTCTGAAAAAGCTATTTCCATTTTCGTATTTTCAGAAATAGTGAACTATTATAAGACTAGGCTTTTCACTACAGCCACTCGTTATTCTGAAGCTAATCCAATGAGAGATAAGCTTGTCTTCAAATTGAAAATTTTATCCAACTTATTTTTACCAGGCCACTCACCAGAGACTTATTCTTCCTATCGGTACTAGACACCATAATATATTTAGTACTCACCAAAACTTAGTGCACCACAGTTGCGATGCACTTACAGACTATTTGTTAATGAACATATTGGCAAATCTGTTGAGAGAGATAAGCTTGTCTTCAAACTGAAATTTGTACGCAGGCATAACGCATCATTGCAGATTGTAAAGTGATTTACACAACCGCATTTGCAAAAAAAAATCTTGTCATTTACCTTCTAACCTACACTGCTTCCTATTCTTTAATGATATTGTCAGAAAAGGTAACAAGAAATTACGGATCCTCAGTCTCTCTCATTGGTCACTGACCCGCTTTGCTAATGAAACGAAACAAATGCAAGAAGCTTAATAAAAAGTTTTATTTAGGGGAAGTCCCTGTTTCAGACCTGATTCTTTTTTCTAATTCGAAATTTAAAACCTCAAAGCCATGATGTTGCTTTAAAACTTATAATCCTCTCGTAAACATTAAGTTTGTTAACAAGATTTTGCTTTCATTTTCAGCAAATTTAATGCGTTATGTTCGATTGAGTAAAATTTTATTTATTTGTTTTAAAAAACCGCTACGCCCGATCTACTGCTTGATAACTTCTTGTGCATTCCGTTTGATCTGATGATGGCGAGACGCAAGTAACACTGTTCGAATATCAATCAATCAAGTTTATTTCACCGAATACGTTTAGAGAGTTCGCATAGGCAGGAAACAGCAAAAGACCACAGGGGTCATCTAAGTTTACTGCACCTACTATAGCAATACTTAAAGCAAACAATATTGGCGTAAACTTAGCGTGACATAAAACGTTAAAAAGAAAGAACACACTACAAGACAGCCTACTGCCAAAAGCTGGGATTAAAAAAAATAATGCTAATCATAAAGTGAATAAGTATTATAAAATAAAATGGCAGCACAGGCACAAAAAACAAACAATATTTACAACCATATTTACAATGTACGAGGTCTGTTCAAAAAGCTCGTAGACTGAAGTCATAACACAAAATGTACTTTTTACAGCAGTTACAGGTCTGGGTCTCCTTCAGAGTACTCTCCTTCCCAACGCTCACACTTATCCCAAAGGTGTTTCCACTTGTGGAAGCAGTCTAGGTACGCTTCTTTTTTAATGCCCTTGAGCTCCTTCGTCGCATTTGCCTTAATCTCTGGAGTGTTATCAAACCTTCCTCCTTTCAAAGGTCTTTTGAGCATGGGGAACAAAAAGAAATCACATGGAGCAAGGTCAGGTGAGTAAGGGGGTGGGGAAGAACAGTGATGGAGTGTTTGGCCAAAAACTCACGAGTTCTGAAGGCTGAATTGGCTGGAGCGTTGTCATGATGGAAAAGCTAGTCACCACTCCTCCACAATTCTGGCCTTTTCCGTAGGTTATGGCATCCCTCAGACGTTTCAAAACTTCAATGTAGTAGTCTGGTTCACTGTGGAGCCTTCACAACTCTTGTAGCATCAAAAAAAAAAACTGTGAGCAGCACCATGATTTTGGATCGAACTTGGCGAGCTTTTTGGGGTCTGGGGGATGTTTTGCTCGTCCACTGTGAAGATTGGACCTTTGTTTTCACGTCATAACCGTAAACCCATGACTCACCACCTGTTATGATCTCTGACAAGAATTCTTTATCATTTTCTCAGTGATCAAGCAAATCCTGACAGACTTGCACACGATGAGCCTGTTGATTACTAGTCAGGCGCGGATTAAACAGTTTTTTTCGGGGGGGGGCGGAAAATTTAATATGTTAAGGCCTTTTTAGGGAGCTGAAGGAAAAAGTCTATGATTAAAGTACGTTATCTAGCAGTGGCGTACGCGGGATTTTTCAATGGAGGAAGTTTCAGTGACGTCACATTGTGATGACGCAACGATACGACAATTACGCGGTAGTTCAGAGGTATTAAAGTGCATCGGATCGTAATGTTTCTAATCTAAATTATTACGCAATTGCAGGTAACCATGATTAAGCTATATAATGCCATAACTAAGAAAAAAAAACAAGATATATTTCAGTCACACTTTTGCTTGATGCTTTGCGCTTCGTTTAAGGGGAGAAAAGGCAGGGATGAGAAAAGGTTTCACAGAAACTCATGCTGTTAAGCCGTGGTTAAAAATTTACGGAAAAAATTTTAGTTTACCTCAATTTTGGGCCATAGGAAGGTCAACCGACTAAAGTAGGCCAGCTTTCGCAACGTCACAAACAGGGTGTAGTCAGGGGGGTAAAACAGTTAATTGCTTCCCTCCAAAAATTTTTTTCAAGAGCCAACATTGATGTAAACAACGCATATAAACCTTGATGTAAATATTTAATATGCACTCATTTTGAAGGGTGAAGTTTCTCCCATAACTATCTTGAAAAGTGAAGATAGTGAAGCATGCCCTCTCTGCCGCAACATTTTAAAGCTAAAATGAATTGCGCGAGAGAAGAATCCCTGATCATGCGATCATGGTCAAAAACAGCGTCGATATTGTCTAAGCATTTTTTACCCATATCACAGCGTCGATATCATCACATACTTTTAAACATATAATCGGGATGTCTGAAAAACGGAGCACTCCAGCTTGCCCCTCCCCTCGTTCCGCCCCTGGGCCTCTTCAAATCTTTTGTTGGTCTGGTCTTTCTTGGAAGTATTTTTATTTTATTTTTAGCATTTACGGCAGGGTCAATTTAGTTTTTTATATTTCAATAATTTTTCAACAAACCGGCCGGTTATAGCGTAGTGTTGAAGATGTCGCTATCGATGCGGAAGATTTGGCGTTCAATTCCCAGGCCGGTCGAATCGGATGCACTATAACCAACGGCTCGCCACCGCTGCAACGTTTCGTCGTAGCTGCGTTGCCCAGGCGCTATAAGCCGCGGGGTCGGGCCCCGCCACTCGTTACCGCGCTTTTGTACTACAGCGAATGTAATGAAACGAGTATAATGAAGATTTGATTCAATTTTATAAAAAAAAATGTTTGTGTGCAGCCATAGTTTCTGCAGATACACCGCATTTAAGGAAACTCCTACTTATTAAGTGCTTCACAGTAGCATCAATGACAAAAATGCAGTTCAAGCAAAACACTTCAGAAAAGTTGAACTTCCGGTATTGTTGATCGCATCGAAAGGAAAGTTTCTCGAGATTAAACTACAAAGTTGAGCAAAACAGAAAAACATGATAGCAATTGCGGCAAGCTCCGCACGAAGAAAAGTCGGTTCGTTTTAATAATAAAAGGTTTCTTTTTTCTGCAATCGTCAAGGGGGTGGTGGGTGTTGACAGCAAGTGTAGTCCATGTCAACAGTTCAATTTCATTAGTTTGTTTTTATATCTGGGACTAATTTTTGCCCGAGGAAGGGAGGAACTGCCCTCTTTCGGTTAACGCATGCTAGTTAAAGAAAGTAAGGTAGGATCATAATTGGTAGAAATAGGGCTTGTCGGCTCTAAACACTCGGCTTATAGTATCGTATTGCAAGAACGCTACTGAGCTGAACTACAGTTCCTAGATTTCCAAAGCACAATGGCATATCAGTAGGCTACTTCAATACCTTACACAGAACCGGCGACAGACAGTCGACTTGGGGGGGGGCAGCGTTTATTAGGGGGGGCCAAATTTTGAAATTAAGCACAACAGCCACTGTCTTCAAAATAGTAGGCTTGTTAATTGAGGGGGCCAAGTATGTCGATTGGGAGGCCAGGCCCCCCTTGGCCTTACAACTAAAATAAGCGAACTCTTCATCTGTATTATGCTTTTCCGCAATACTGATTCACCGAATATGCAGTCCAAGCAACCTTTTCATCATGAATTTATTTTTGACTTTCATATGGATTATGATGTTGGCCTAACAAGTAACAATAGCAGCCTAGCCGTTAATAAGAAAGGACTTTGATCACAGAAAACGCTGCTACTCAAAAGACCTTCCTGAATCTTAGTTCAAAGCATTACAGATTTTGATACCAATTATGGCATTTGCTAGCAAGTAAAAATTTATAAAAATTTTGGAAATTTCGGGGGGGGGGGCCGGGCCCCCCCCATAAATCTGCGCATGTCACTAGCCATCAGACGTGGCACAAATTTTGCAGCAACGCGATGCATCTTTAATTCTGCCGTCAAAATGTGGTGACAAGAGCCTACCGAGATCCCACATTTTTCAGCAAGCTTTCTTACAGTCAGACGTCGATTTGCTCGCACCAGAGTGTTGATTTCATCAATGTGTGGGTCATCAGTTGATGTGGAAGGACGTCCAGAACGCTCATCATCTTCAACAGACAGTCGACTATTCTAGAAATGTTTATGCCATCTGAAACATGTCGCTCGCTTCATGGCAACATCACCGTAAGCCGTGTTAAGCACGGCAAACGTTTCCGCAGTAGATTTTCCCAGCTTGACACAAAATTTCGCAGCAAATCGTTGCTCTTTCATGTTATTCGTTTTGAAAAAAAATTTGTAAAACTTAAAATCCGACGAACTAAAAAACTAACCTTAACTTAACTGAACATAGCCAGCGCTAAAATAAAGATATCTGCAATCAAATGGCGTCATGATCAGCTGATCTCTGTGAACCTAGCGACACCAAGCGAATGCATCTGGAACAAATGAGAGCTGCGTAGTTCAGTCTAAGAACTTTTTGAACAGACCTCGTGTCCCAGTTTACGCAGTAGTCTGTACCAACAACAAGTAAAATTTTCGGCGGACAATTTTCCTAACAAATATAATTCAAATTTAGCTAGAACGTTTCTTAACAATAAATGAGTTTAAAAATTAGTTGTTACACTCCCTGGATAATTTCACTGTGCCTGAAATAAGCAGGCAATTAAGATAATCGATGAAGCTAAACAAGATTTTTGGGGTAATGCTCAAATAAAACTGCTTTATAGTTATTTTTAAATCTAGAAAAAGAGCACTCCTTTTGAACAAGAGGAATAGTTTCCCACTCCTGTAAGCAGATGTGTTGTAATCTTTTCCTCCCAAACACGCTATTGAAAGAATGATGATAATAACTGCCAATTGATTTTTGTCTAGTGTTGTGTTTACGTATTTTGTTGAGATTGATAAAATAATTGTTAAATGATGATGGAAGCATGTTATTTTTGAATTTAAAAATAAACTTTGCAAATTCCAATCGGATCATGTCTTTTAATTTTAGAGTTTGAAATTTAACGTACAGAGAATTGGCAGGAGAATTTTGAGGAAGAAATAAACTGGCCCTAATAAATTTATTCTGCAAAACTACAAGCTGGTGAAGATATGAATTGGTAGTTCTTCCCAGTTAATTAACGAGTAGGCCTGCAATATGACGGAATGAAACAAGGAATAATAAATTAATTTGCGAGTGATCAAAGGTATACAGTGTGTTAGTTTAAAAATTAGCCCACAAATTTTTGAAAGGTTTTTGTTTAGTTTTTGGACATGATTTCTCCAGCTTAACTGTTCATCTAATAGCATACCTAGATATTTAATACAATCACTTCGTTTAATGTTTACGTTATTCATTGACTAGCTAAATTTTGAGGCATCAAGGAGCTTGCGACTTATAATCATAAAACAACACTTCGAATAGTTTAACGTTAATTTTAAGTACATCCATTTTTCAATTTTCTCGATTTCTTCATTAACTATTACTAGCAAGCTGTGTGAATTTTGGTGGGAAATATGCAAGTTTGCATCATCCGTAAACAAAGTAGCATTAAACTTTGATGCTTGAGGCAAATCATTAATAAATAACAGAAAAAGAAGTGGGTTCAAGACAGAGCCTTGCGGAATTCCGTGAGTTACTTAATATTTTAAAGCTTTTTGTTCTACTTTCGTGCAAATTTTTCTATTTTCCGTATAGGATTTCAGCAAATTCCAAATATTTCCTCAAAAACCGTAGTGGTCTAACTTCTTGAGTAGAATTTTGTAGTCAAGAAATCAAAAGCTTTTTTGATATCAAGAAATAAAGCTCATGTACATTGATTTTTATCAAGATTATCTAGAAATTTTTCATAATTTGTGGTAATTGCTAGTTCGGTGGAACTGTTTGTTGTAAATCCAAATTGCTTAGGGAATAATATATTATATTTGTAAATAAAATCCATAATTTTAGTCTTCAATACTTTTTTAAAAATTTTTTAAAATAAGTTTAAAAGAGAAATAGGTCGAAATTCACCAAGTTCTTTGGGTGTTAATGTTTTGGGAATAGGAATGACTTGACCCACTTTAAATTCATCCGGAAAACATTTTTGTTGCAAACATTTGTTGTATAATTTAGTCAAAATAGTAGTCAAGACTACTCTAGCCATTAACAAGAGACACTTCACTTTCAGTAATTTCATGCAATGTAAAACTTTGCATTATCGACCGGGAAAAAATCTTTAGTTCGGAAATGCCAGATTTATTGCTTTTCGATAAGTTTGAACCAACATCAGCAAAATATTCACACATTCGGTTCAAGAATTCATCACTATCAGTTTCGCATATTTGTCCATTTATTTTTAAGGAAGTGGGCAGTTTGTTATGCGATTTGCTCCTGCCTTCTATGATTTGTCCAAGTACCTCCCAGGTTTTTTTCGTATTAGATAGGTTTTCTGTCAATAACTTGCTATAATATTAACTTTTTGCAAAGGATTTTACATGTGTAAGCTTGTTGCGATATTTTTTATAAAACTCAATTTTGTTTGCTTTAGAACATTTAGGCTACAACAAGATTTGAATAACTTATTTCTTGTCTTGATAGATTTTAATATGCCTTTAGTTATCCAAGGTTTTTTATTCAATTTTCTTTCACGCCGGGTGCATGACTATTTAGTGTTTTTATAAAGGTTTCAGTAATATGACGTTTGGAGCAGTAAACTGGTGTGCGTGTATCCGAGATATATCAGAACTCAATTGCAGTTGCACATATTGTTGTGGATTTGACTTTATTATGACACGTGAAAAAGCTTGATTAATCGCAAACATTAGGACGTTACTTACGTACAGTAGGCTGTGTTCAGCAAAACTGTGAAGTAAGTTAAGCTTACCTTACGGTCAGCTTGAAAATCGATTTATTGGATGTTAGTTGAAACAGAAGACGTAATTTTTTATTGCAAGGCTTGTAAAATTAAGATTATAGCAATTTTCCAGTACCGGTAGTTGAAAAAAGGTGGCAATTCAATTACACAGTAGAATCTGGGTATGAACTAAACCTACCGTAACAATTCGCTTTTAACAACACATTATTGTTCGTCCCGCCAATATTCCCATCTGTTATGCACAAAACCGCTATAGCGACGATTTGCATTTTAGGACATTTTTTTCACGGTCCGTTGACGACCGTTGAGGTGTCGTAATAGCAAGATTCTACTTTACCGGTATTTGTAGTTTTGTACTGCCTTGCATAAACGGTGAATCTATGTCGTCGAAATGTCCAGTTTTGAGATTTACTGGGGCTTTACTTTTTCTCCTTAAATTATATTAGTAGCCTAAACTTTCTGATGGCTGATTTGGGAATTCGCAGTGGAGCTGTTATTTTGGTCATCAAAATACACCAACAACAGTTACCACCTACTTAAGCTTGATTTTGTCCTGAGCAAAAGAGTCCTAGAAGATAAGCGCTTAAATAAAATCTTATAAGCAGGGGCTAGAACTGAAGCATGCATGTAACCTTGCAACTATAACTGCTTGACAGCGCTCTAATCCACAACGACAAACGTATCCGCGCTCCAAAGAGGTCGCTATATATTTCAGTAAGCACATTTGTGCCAAATTTATTTGGGGCAAACCCAATCGCATAAAAACAAAAACATTACTAACATGATTCAACACTAAACAATGACAAAACTTAACGAAAATGTCAACATACAACACCAAAATTACTGCAACAAGGCGAAATTTAAGTCTGCCCATATTTGAACAAGCAGTCAACACGCGCATGATTGTTACACCTTATACAAAATATACATGATATCCATAATTACTAGTTAGACTTTTTTATTCTCAACATGATACCAACTTAGGTCATAGAATGGCAACTTAATTTTGCACATCTAGGGCATTAAGTTGGGTTTTGGATCTCAACTCTTAACAAAACAATAGTAGCCAGTATGTTGGTAATCACAAGTTTTTCACTGATGATGGATTAAGTTTTCACCAAAGCGTTTGTAAAATGGTAACAATTATACTGTCTAATCTTTTCATTAAATACTTTTTTTGCAAAGTTAATACTGGTTTGGATTAACATGGGCAGAAGCAATGGCTAGCCAGAAGCCCTAAATCCAAGACCTGAGTGGCCTCATTAGGCATCGCTTCTTCCGAGTTCAATTTTTATTTTTGGAAAATTTTAAGAGGTCCAAAATTAGAATGATCTGGTTGGCGTTTGAAGTCTCGAATGGCAGTTTTGTTAAGTACCAACATTCAATTTTAATTAGCCTACAATGAAACAAACCATTAACCTTATAGAACAAGATAGACTAGCTGTTGTTCAAGTTGGTTTTTGCAATGCTAAAAAAACAGATTTTCGCTTGATTTTGTAGAATGGCTAGTGCAAAGCAAAGCCATCAGCAAAATTGGCAGTGACAAAACAAAGTAAAATGACCATGACAGAAACAAGGAAATTGTACCCAAGTTTCGTGGCGGACGAACCGTCGTGTCTTCGACTTCCCAAAACTGTAATTAAAAGTAAATTACCTTTTGACAAGAATACCTTCCATTAACCTAAATTATTCTAAATAACATCGGCGGTGTTTTCCTTTCAGGTTACAGCAACAATTTTCCCCATTTCTTAAGTCTATTTGCACCTAGACCAGTGGTTCTCAAACTGGGGTCCGCGAGACAAATTTTCTGGGACCGCGAAGCACCTTCCAAAAAAATTAAAACGACGATCCTGAAGAAAAAATTTTGTGTAAAATTAAATTTTCAGGCAACTTTTCTTCCAATCAACTTAACAAACACAATTTGTCATGAAACCTTACAGGCTACATAGGCATTTATGATATCACAAGAAGCAATTTGACGTCACATTAGTGCAATGGCTCCTTTAGCGTGAAGTCTGCGAATGATGGAAAACGTGCAGTAGCAAAAAGGATCAAGTTTTTTTGCGGATGGCTTAAAAGTAAAAACCTGGTGGGTGGCGGCAGCAGTATTGGTTTCAGAGAAGGATACTGCAATGTGTGATTTTAGTCTAACTCTAGTAAATTGTTCATTTTCCTTGAATAAGTTTGCAAAGAAGCAAGTGCCCTCGTCACATTGATACAATAAAAAATCAACGTGTTGTTTTGTGTTTATTTGTGTTAATTTTTCAAGGGGACCGTGAGCCATTAAAAAAATTGCTAGGGGACCGTTGCGTAATTTTTTTTTAAAAGTTTGAGAACCACTGACCTAGACGGAGTGTTTTCCCAATTATTTGCCGTTTTTTACATCTATAGCGATGAACTATTTATTGTAATTTGGTATTTTTTCCTTATTTTGGTGGCTATATCAACCTGTACCATCGTTCCAATTGCTTTGCAATAGTTTGAATGGGCAGCGAAAGCAAGGAAGGTCAAAGTAGACATGGAGAAGACAAGTTGAAGAGAGTGTAAAGAGAATGGGGTTGGAGGTGGAGGAGGCTGCAAATCGAACAAGATGGAGAGAAAGAGTGAGAGCAATGGCTGAGAGAATGAGGTTCATCTGGCCACCCTCGGTCACGAGGAACACACCGAATTGAAACTGAAAGATGATGATGACATTTCCATTTTTCACAAGAACTTTCACACTTCGTTTAATTCTACCTGAAAACGGTCCCAATCTCTCGTTTCACATATTGTTAGCTACTCTACAAGCTTAAACAATTGCTTTCCCTCACAGAAACCGCAAACAGAATTAAACAGAGCTGCCAACTCAAGCTCGCTGAACTCAGTCTTTGCCAAGCTTTTAACTCTTGTACTTGTACTTAAAACAAAACCCTTGTACTTGAACTCGAAAAATGTTGATTGAATTTTCAACTCATCTTCAAACTTGACAAAAATTGCTTGAACTTAGCTCAAACCCGGTAAAAACAACTTGAACTTAGCATAAAGGTAAAGGTATGGGACAGCGGGTGCAAGCACACATTGTTTAGGCCGTTTTCAATTGTCGGCCCATTACAATTTTCAATCACGAACGATTGAACGCTGTTAAGGGACATACATGACGAACAACACATACACAAAACCCTTCGCACTTCCGCTTGTGCCGAGCGCCTGGCGAGAAAGCTGCGCATACTATTTTTAAAGTCTTTAGTATCTAGGGTGGCCATACGTCCGGCATTTGCGTCCTTCGTCCGCCATCCGGCATCGGCCATTGCCGGACAAGCAGAAGTCCTCCTTTTGTGCTATTGTGCAAATATTAATTGTCTCAAAAGGCTTGACAATCGATTGTAAAAATCCCAAACCGATTAGAAAATATTTTACTTTCTTTTTGCGTTGTCTTAGGTTTAAATGCTTATAGGCCTGCTGTAGTTACAATTAATTGTTACGACTCAATGTTTAAACCCACACGATCAATTAAATGCTTATGCACTCTATGGCGTCATTCTAGTGAGCGTAATTCTTTAATCCGAACGAAATAAGAGGTAGTTTGGGCTTTGAAGATCGAACGTAGCCTATAGATCAGGGGTTCTTAACCGGGGGTAAATTTTGCCTACTGAGAGGGAAATTTTTCTGAAGTATAAACTAAAACAAACTTCAATTTTCAGTATTAAAAAGATGGAAGTGTTGTTCTGGGGTAAATTATACTTTTTTCAATCGGAAAGGGCTAAAGAATACAAAAAAGGTTAAGAACCCCTGCTATAGATCACACGTTTGCTCAAAAATAAACAATTATTGCATCTGTCCAGAAAAGAACTAAAATATCGGCTTTTGAAATGCTTGGGCGCAATGAAGCCTTTTGTTCTTCGTTTTACGTAAGTTTCCTAATGCTAGCATGCTTCGCCCACGCCAAAAAGCTTGTTTTCTTTGTTCCATTATCAATTTGAAATTCATTTGAACTTAATGTTGCTAAAATAATTTCTGTTAAATTGGAGTAATTCAAGTGCCTTCGAAAAAACAAGTCAGATATGTATTGACAGTAGTTTTCAGTCAGCTAAAATTCTGATACAGTAACGATTAGGTTAATTTTGTAATCTTTCGTGTGAATCATTTTTAGATATTAATGTCCTCCATTTTCGTGGCTTCGCAATGGTCACCCTATGACCCGACTGGGAATAAAACCCTAGTCTACCGGCTACCAAGTAGACGCTCTTAACCGATACACCAAGTGCCGCATAAGCCCAGTAAAAATAATTGTAGTCGAACTCGGAGCTGTTTTTTTCTCGATTAAAAGACATGCGAGTTCGTAGCCTTGCTTGCAACGAACCCGTGCAATCAGTTCCATGGCCAAAAAATCCTTCTTTACAAATGCAAGTGTAACTTCCCATTGTATTTAAACAGCTGGCATTAACATGACAGCTGTCATTCGCTGTGCACTCATTTATATCTGAGAAATACAGACGTGGAATTTTCAAACCGACCAGTTAGCTCAGTTGCCAAGCATATCGCTAACGGTGCGGGAGGTCTGAGATTCGAATCCAACATCGGAGAGATCGGACACAATATCATCAACTTTGGGATGTTTCTTCGGAGATGTGTTGCCAGACGCTAAGCCACGGAGATGGCACCGCCACTCTTTACACGCTTCGGAGTAATACGGCGAGTATAACGAAGATTTGATTTGACAACGCAATCAGAAAGGTTCACAGAGGTGCAGTTACCTCCTCTTGATGTCTCTGACTACAAGCAGCATCAAGTGCTGTTTGTTCAAGTGTTTTATGACACGACCAATCTTAAAAATTTCTGTGCCTTTTATCTTTCCTCCTTAAGCGATTTCCTTTCCATGTTTATGCTGCCAATATTTTTGTTTTGCTCATTATTCACTACTTTACAAGCATCAACAATTGTCTTAAAGCACAGAAACGATGATTAGAATTGAATATTCAGTCCATAGGCAACTTCGAGTGGCTGTAGACTTGACTGATCATTTCATTTTGACCTCCTGTTACGAGAAAGTGACGCAGGCGCTATACATAGGACGAATCAACACTCGCTTAGCCTTTGTTTCCTAGTTTTTCAGTTGAGTTATGCGTCATATTTCTTTGATTTGATGCTTTCTAGATTCCACCATAAAGGGTAATAACTATCGTGAAGCATCTCATCCCACACGCTGTAGACTCGGGTTTGATCCCCAGTCCGGTCTAACCAATTACTTTAAAATTGCTATTCACAGCTTCCTTGCTAGACACTGAACATCAATGGGACAGTGGGGAGAACAAGCCTTCAAGTTCCGTTTGGAAAGGCACTTAGCGGGATTCCCCCATGTTGAATGCCTAAGCGAGCTCGTTATAGGAAGACCATTAAACAAGCAAGATAATAAACAATGCAACAAACCCGTGCAATCAGTTCCATTGCCAGAATATCCTTCATTACAAATGCAAGTGTAACTTCCCATTGTATTTGAACAGCTAGCATTAACATGACAGTTGTCACTCGCTGCGCACTCATTTATATCTGAGAAATAAACAAATGTGATTTGAGGTCTTGCCAAACAGAGAGCTCAATGGTGTACGCCAGAGTATAAATATAACACAGTAAATCACTAATAAAAGTTTATTTAAAAGCCCTCAACAAGCTGTTTCGCCGTGAGACCCTTCAGTGGGGATGCTAAAACTATAAAAGAAATCTTATTCAAATCGAAGATCTCACGGCGCAACAGCTAGTTGGCAGCTTTTCAATATGGCTTTATTTAGCGGTACTACGCCGAAGCGTGTAACGAGTGGCGGGGCCTATCTTCGCAGCTGAGCGTCCGGGTGACACAGCGCCGAAGAAACATGACGAGCCATTGGAGACACTTTGTCCAATTCGACCGGCAGAATAATCGAATCCCAAATCTACCGCATCGATAGTGATGTTGCCACCACACCAACTGGCCTGCTCATTTAAGAGACTCATCAGAAGTATTAGGAGGTCACTGTTCGCTTTTTAGTTTCAGTTCAATACAAAAGATATTAACAATGTTTTCGAGCTTTTTCAAAAAACGTGATTACTCGGTTTCTTTTCGAATGAAAAGTTGAATGAAGTAGATTCGGTTGCGCTTTCGGACTGATAGGCAGGGCCGTATTATATCGAACTGAAAATTGAACAGTAATTGAGGGAGACTGGAAGCGAGCTTGCGCTCTTTGAGTCAGCAGCTACCCGGTATATAATACGCCAAAGTCGATTTGCTCCAGCCGTGAATCGAACGCGTCACGCTGGACCTGTCACCTGCGCAGTACCGTCAGGCAATGTGGCTGACAATTAGAGTTTCCCTTTTCCTGGATTTCCAACTTCCCCGTAAACGAGAAATTTTCAAAAAATTTCTCGGTAACTCCGGGATTCGGGAAATTTTCACGAGCTTGATTATTTTGCCTTTTTTTTTCTGACTATTAGCATTTCAAGTGCAGTATACTGCTCATTTTTTGTCGCGCTCTACGATTTCGTAGAGAGAAAAAGTTTGCCCAGACAACAAGTTGATTTACACGTCAATTTCAAAATTGCGTAGACAGCAATAAAAATTTGTCAGTAAACGCAATCTTCGATGATGGCGTAAACCGCATTTTTTTACCACAGCAAGTTTGGCGTTTGCATTAACGGTCGCTTACGTGGGAATTATTAGAGGCATAGTAGCTAGACGCTACAGAAAAAGACAAAATCTATCGACGTTGAATGATAATAATTAGTTGATTGCTGAATATAAAATGTCAAAGGCTTGTACAATGGAATTATGCTTAATACTTCGCGACGATCTCAAAACGCTGTGAAATATCTCCACAACGCCAAAGAACAAGTTTCGGAAGTTTTCAAAATGCTTGTAAAGATTAGATCAACGGTTCATTTCCAAGGAACGAAAAGTTGGAAGAATATTTAAACTTTTTGGTGAGCTTGTGAAGCAAAGCCAATCAATTCATTTTGTGCAGATTCCACAAAAACATCGCGAAAATTTCATTATGTGGCTGCAGAGCAAGATGCTGATGCGGGGCCCGTAGCAAAATTTCTGCTTGCCCTAATTTTTGCAGGTCCGGAGAGCAAGAATATATCTAAACAAATTGCAATTACGTTGCAATCAAAATTTATCTTTTGCACGAAGAAATAATGCAATGCATTTTAAGGTATTGTAGGCTGATCTATTTCGGCAATGCAAATTCGTTCGGGTTTCACATCACAAGAAGCTGAGTACTTCCACTGACTTTTCGTCTGAACTCACTTTGAAAGCCAATTAAAACTATAATTCACTCATTTCGTTCTGGAGTAAAAACTCTCCCACAGCCTGCGTGTCCTTATGGCGTTTATCTATACGACATACAATGCACTTGGTTAGGCATGTTTTGATCAACTTTGGTGGGGTGCCGCCAGTATTGGAAAATTTTCAAAGGGCACCGTCAATGAAAAAGTTAGGGAACCGCTGGTCTAAAAGACTAAAGCGCTAAATATAGTTTAAGTAGATGTCGAAAAATCTTTTCATATTGAGAATGGCATTGTGATTTTATAAATACTGAAGACAGGGAGCAATGTACTAATTAGAAGGACAAACTTTGTCCAAAACTTCAAAAATGGCTTTTTTAAATACAATATTATCGTATTTTGTTTTGGTAGTATCATCATAGACCTACATTATAGCCTGTTGAAAGAATAATCTGATTTTTTACTTTTAAAGTGTATGTGTTTTCAATAAAATGTTTTTTATATTCTAAATTAGGGTATTAAAATGCGCGGGACCTGTTCAAAGCTTATATTATTCAAAGGTTATATTCAAAGCTTCCTTGCCCGATACTGAACATCAATGGAACAGTGGGGAGAACAAGCCTTTAAGTTCCGTTGGGAAAGGCACTTAGCGGGATTCCCCCATGTTGAATGCCTAAGCGAGCTCGTTATAGGAAGACCATTAAACAAGCAAGATAATAAACAATGCAACAAACCCGTGCAATCAGTTCCATTGCCAGAATATCCTTCATTACAAATGCAAGTGTAACTTCCCATTGTATTTGAACAGCTGGCATCAACATGACAACTGTCATCCGCTGCGCACTCATTTATATCTGAGAAATAAACAAATGTGATTTGAGGTCTTGCCAAACAGAGAGCTCAATGGTGTACGCCAGAGTGTAAATATAACACAGTAAATCACCAATAAAAGTTTATTTAAAAGCCCTCGACAGGCTGTTTCGCCGTGAGACCCTTCAGTGGGGACGCTAAAACTATAAAAGAAATCTTATTCAAATCGAAGATCTCACGGCGCAACAGCTAGTTGGCAGCTTTTCAATATGGCTTTATTCAGCGGTACTACGCCGAAGCGTGTAACGAGTGGCGGGGCCTATCTTCGCAGCTGAGCGTCCGGGTGACACAGCGCCGAAGAAACATGACGAGCCATTGGAGACACTTTGTCCAATTTGACCAGCAGGTTAATCGAATCCCAAATCTCCCGCATCGATAGTGATGTTACCACCACACTAACTGGCCTGCTCATTTAAGAGACTCATCAGAAGTATTAGGAGGTCACTGTTCGCTTTTTTAGTTTCAGTTCAATACAAAAGATATTAACAATGTTTTCGAGCTTTTTCAAAAAACGTGATTACTCGGTTTCTTTTCGAATGAAAAGTTGAATGAAGTAGATTCGGTTGCGCTTTCGGACTGATAGGCAGGGCCGTATTATATCGAACTGAAAATTGAACAGTAATTGAGGGAGACTGGAAGCGAGCTTGCGCTCTTCGAGTCAGCAGCCACCCGGTATACAATACGCCAAAGTCGATTGGTTTCACCCGTGAATCGAACGCGTCACGCTGGACCTGTCACCTGCGCAGTACCGTCAGGCAATGTGGCTGACAATTAGAGTTTCCCTTTTCCTGGATTTTCAACTTCCCGCTAAACGAGAAATTTTCAAAAAATTTCTCGGTAACTCCGGGATTCGGGAAATTTTCTCGAGCTTGATTATTTTGCCATTTTTTTCTGACTATTAGCATTTCAGGTGCAGTATACTGCTCACTTTTTGTCGCGCTCTACGATTTCGTAGAGAGAAAAAGTTTGCCCAGACAACAAGTTGATTTACACGTCAATTTCAAAATTGCGTAGACAGCAATAAAAATTTGTCAGTTCACGCAATCTTCCATGATGGCGTAAACCGCATTTTTTTACCACAGCAAGTTTGGCGTTTGCATTAACGGTCGCTTACGTGGGAATTATTAGAGGCATAGTAGCTAGACGCTACGGAAAAAGACAAAATCTATCGACGTTGAATGATAATAATTAGTTAATTGCTGAATATAAAATGTCAAAGGCTTGTACAATGGAATTATGCTTAATACTTCGCGACGATCTCAAAACGCTGTGAAATATCTCCACAACGCCAAAGAACAAGTTTCGGAAGTTTTCAAAATGCTTGTAAAGATTAGATCAACGGTTCATTCCCAAGGAGCGAAAAGTTGGAAGAATATTTAAACTTTTTGGTGAGCTTGTGAAGCAAAGCCAATCAATTCATTTCGTACACATTCCACAAAAACATCGCGAAAATTTCATCATGTGGCTGCAGAGCAAGATGCTGATGCGGGGCCCGTAGCAAAATTTCTGCTTGCCCTAATTTTTGCAGGTCCGGAGAGCAAGAATATATCTAAACAAATTGCAATTACGTTGCAATCAAAATTGTATCTTTTGCACGAAGAAATAATGCAATGCATTTTCAGGTATTGTAGGCTGATCTATTTCGGCAATGCAAATTCGTTCGGGTTTCACATCACAAGAAGCTAAGCACTTCCACTGACTTTTCGTCTGAACTCACTTTGAAAGCCATTTACAACTTAATTCACTCATTTCGTTGTGGAGTAAAAACTCTCCCACAGTCTGCGTGTCCTTATGGCGTTATCTATACGACATACAGTGCACTTGGTTAGGCATGTTTTGATCAACTTTGGTGGGGTGCCGCCAGTATTGGAAAATTTTCAAAGGGCACCGTCAATGAAAAAGTTAGGGAACCGCTGGTCTAAAAGACTAAAGCGGTAAATACAGTTTAAGTAGATGTCGAAAAATCTTTTCATATTGAGAATGGCATTGTGACTTTATAAATACTGAAGACAGGGAGCAATGTACTAATTAGAAGGACAAATTTTGTCCAAAACTTCAAAAATGGCTTTTTTAAATATAATATTATCGTATTTTGTTTTGGTAGTATCATCATAGACCTACATTATAGCCTGTTAAAAGAATAATCTGATTTTTTACTTTTGAAGTGTAGGCCCTATGTGTTATCAATAAAATGTTTTTTATATTCTAAATTAGGGTATTAAAATGCGCGGGACCTGTAGCAAATGCAACATTTGCTAGTTCGCCTGTAAGTGGATGCATTTCTTACTTTCCATTGATGAAAGAGCTACAAAACATTTTGCTTTGGCAAAAACGCTGAGTCAGATATACTTTTTCTCTCAAATTCAAAATATCGCCGAAAACTGCTCAACACAATTTGACGTGTATATCAACTGTGTCTGAAACCGCTCGATTGCGTACGCACTGCATCTACGCAAATTGCGCAGACAGCACAGCAATTTTGAGCTGTATGCCGCCCAAGATTTAAACATGAGTATTTTTTGTTGTGTTTTGACAAACTTAATTTCTATCTCACAAGCATTTCGTCTTGCAAAATTTTGCAAATTTTGAAAAATGATATTTAGCAAGCAAAAAAATTTTAAATTTGCAGTAGTATCGCATTTTTTACGTCGAAATGAAAGATATCAGTATTCAGTACCACTGAAATCCTTAGCAATACAAAAAAAATTCCCCGAATCCCGACACAAATTTTCCGGGAAACAAAAAATTTTAAAACCCCAAATATCCCGTATTGACTTACCGGGAAGAAACACTACTGACAATGGGGATCCGGGGGCTAATTTCTCGTAGGGTTAGCCCCTAATTTTGATGTCAACAGGAGTTTTTTAAGGGGACGCACTTTTTCAAAATTCTAAAATTTTTGTGAAATTACGCAACCTACTTTGTACGAACTCATATATTTTTCAATCTACTCGTATGTGTGCCTTCGTTTTACGATTAGATGTTATAATTTGTGGCGGGTATATTTTGTAATTTGTTTCGTTTTTTGTATCTGACAAAATAAATATCTCTTTCTCTATCAGGGGCCCTGGGAGCTATAGCCCCCATAGTCTCTCCCCTCTCCTGAATACGGCCCTGCTGATAGGTAACGGATATGGGTACGACTAAACACGGATCAGCGCTACAAAACAAATACAGCACAAAATTTTTCCTCACCGCTGCATTCTAACCCATTGCCGGTTAATCCTTGTAAGCAAGTGCAAGTAACGTCATCTCCTTCGCTACAAGTGGCATTGTCATGGCAGTCATCGCAGCTTATTTCTGAAACAAACACTCTCAATGGCCCATGTTTGCTTTGGACAAAAAGCAACGTGACAGATTACAAGTAAATTCACAGTTTACACGCTACTTGGTGCGAAAATAAACCACTCCTTGCTTTGCTACTAAAATGCATATTTTTTTCTTCCGAAGTTAGCACCGAAAGCGAGGAACATAAGAATTGATCCCCAGACATCTCGCGCCAAAGGCGATACCTTTAACCACTAGGACAACAGCCGGCGGTCCAACTAAACACCGCAAAGAACGACAAAGGACCTCAAATTGATCTACTAAACACCGCTAAGAACAACAAAGGACTTGGAATTATACCATAACAAAGAACGACAAAAGACTTTAAATTAGGGTTAGGGCTAGGGTTAAATTAGTGTTAGGGTTTTAGGGTCCTTCGTCGTACTTTCCTGCGGCCATACATTGTATTTGCAGTTACAGTGCTACGTATACTTTTGTTCATCCGCAAATAAACTAACTAAACTACAAACTTTGCGGTGTTTACAACATCAATTTCAGGTCCTCTGTCGTCCTTTGCGGTGCTTGGTAGAATCCACCAGCCGGTGCTTGGAAACAACAATCAAAATACCAAGCGGTCCTAGCTAGCAGCCTAGTTAATTGCCATCCAGTTTAAAACTAGCACTGAGATCTGGTTGTCTTGCCGCTACGAAGTCGCCGTTGCGAAAATGTAGTGAAACATATGGAATTAAGCGTACTTGTGCAATTAATTCCATCTCCTTTATAACCAGAATTACATTGACAATAAAAAGCTCCATTTGTGTTCGTGCAAGTTCCATCAACAGAACAATTGTTTGTACCAGCCGTGCACTCATCTTCATCTGCCAAATACAAAAACGTAAATTCAAACAGACATTAAAAATAGAAAGCTATTTTTGCTTAAAAGTGTCCACTAGAACAATGATTTTTGGCCAAATTTGAATAAAAGAGTTCAATATTTCGATGCAAATTGAAAGTATCATGCTTTGGAAACAACTTTATATAACCCTAAAAAGCTTTGGGAAAACTTTCATTTAAATTTCTATTTGGGGCAAATTTGCACTTGCCAAAATTTCAGCGAAAACAGCTAAGATGGCGATTAGTAAGAGCATCTGCTTCTGGAGCTGTAGACTCAGGTTTTATTCATAGTCGAGTCAAACCAAATGATTTCAAAATTGGTACTCACAGCTTCCCAACATGGCGCTCAGCATTAAAGGGACAGTGTGGGCGAACAAGCCGGCAAGTTTATTTGTTGCATCGTTGGAAAAGGCACATAGCGTGATTTCCTTGTCTTAGAGTGGTAGACAGGAGGTGGCAACTCTTAAGCGAGCTCGCTAGAGCGTTTTCTCGTGATAGAAAGATAAAATATGCAACTGAATACGAATACCTTTAACCACTACTACCTTGCCCAAAAACCAATTTAAGCATAGCTATCAATGACATTTACCTGTACAATCAGAGTTAACTGCTACGAAGCCGTCTAAGCAGATACAGGAGTAAGACCCAATGGTATTAACGCATTTTGTGTTGCTGTCACAAGAGATCGCTACATTTGAGGATTCATCGCACTCGTTTAGGTCTAAAAACAAAAACTTCATAATGGTACCACAAACATAAAATTCTTTAAGATCAACAAGTACATTTTCGAACTATTTTGACGACAGATTGCAATGCTAAAGCAGTGACTAGATCAGTGGTTCACTGATTCTCAACCGCAGGGTTAGGCAAGTTCACAATTTAGAGCTGCGTTCAAGCAAATTAGTGAAATATACTAATGCATAGAGGTTGCTCGAGTTTCTGGATTATTTCATTAGGGTTCCGCTCCGTTGAAAGGTTGAAAATTACTAGGTTGGATATCTATCTCTGAACTGCACCCTTTGTAATGCCTATAGATTTGCTTCGTCTGGAAGGCATACCAACATTTACTTCGTCGGGTTGTCCTGCAATTACGAACGGAAAAATGACTCAAACATATTTTTAAACCCATTTTACAGTAGAGTGGGAGACGCAAGTTTACCCCTTGAAATAAAAGAGGAAACGCTATTTCTTTCTTCATTACGTCATTATATTTCTTATCTACTAATAGAATAATTATGCTTTGTTTTGTTGCAGTAACTTACGTTTGCAAGGGATTCTTTCAAATTTGAGATTATAGCTTCTCTACATCAACACTAAACTTCTAATGACATGCTTACTTCTTAGACAGCAAACAAAAGGCAGTCGTTTGACTCGAAGACTTCACGTCCTTTCACGGCTTTCTCATATTGCAAGTAAATGAACTTCAGTTGCATGCTTACCTTAAATCTACCGTTTTTTCCTTTCTAAAGTTTTTTTGAGTGCTTGTAGTTGTAATATGAAAACAAACTTGTCTGTCTGCTTACAGCTAAGATGGCCAAGCGGCAAAAGCGCCCGCTCTTGAAATTGTAGCCTGCGAAGTTTGATTCCGAGTCCAGTCCAACCAATGACTTCAAAATTGGTATTCACAGCTTCTCTGCTCAACGCCCAGCATTACGCGGACAGTGTGAAGAACAAGCCAGCAAGTTTACTTGTACCGTTGGGAAAGGCACTTAACGGGATTCCCTAATCTTGGTGCTGTAGACAGGTGGCAGGCAACTCCTAAGCCAGTTTGTTATGGAGCTTCGATTACTTTCTCGTGATAGGACGATAAAAATGCAAATACAAAAACACCAAACTTCTTTTGACGTATACCCACCCAAACATTGCTCATTTTCGCCCTTTACGAAACCATCTGAGCAGGGACAGTTGTAAGATCCATTTGTATTTACACAACGCGCGTAAGTATCACAAGGCTTAGATTCACATTCGTTAATGTCTAAAAATATAAAAGCTCTATAAAAGCACATGGCGTTAGGCCGATGGAGTGGTTGGGCATTGGAGTCAGGAGTCGGCTTCGTGGGTTTGATACTCGGCTAGGTCATCTTCCACGATGCAGGTGCTTCACTAACACAGAAAAACCTAAGTTTGTCCCGTTCTAAGGCACCACAAAAAACCTAAGCTACATTAGTACGTAGCTTAAAAACTAAAAAAAGAGGTCGGCAGTGAAAGTTCCTGGGGGGGCAAGCAAAAATTTATCATGGGCGTAACTGAAAAAAAAAAAACTTTACCAAAGAAAATAGCTTGACATACCCATTCCTTCTCTACTAAAACAATAAGCGTGCTTATGCTATATGGTGTGATCTTCTGAGCTTTCCAGTTTAAGCAGGATGGTATGAAATAACGCTGAGGTAAAAAATTGTCTCGACTCAACAAGCTAGTGTACAAATAGAAGCATCTAATGCATTATTGCAACTGCCTAGCCGCGGCAGAGTTTTGTGTTTTGCGCAGTGCATAATGTTCAGTGGTGGGGTTTAGCTGGTTTACACCGGTTCTATACAGGGCTGGCATTAAAAAACCCACCCAAAAATACCCATCCCCCGATTTTCTTATATAATGTCATCTAAACAGAATTAAAACCAAATGATTCGGTCCACACAATTGGTGTATCACTAAACATTTATCATAACTGTTACCCTTTTATAGTCTAGCATTATGACCAAAATTTAAAGTTTCATTGAATACACTGGATGCAAAATATTTCCTTGTAACAATCAAAAACTCAACATCAAAAAAACTTTGGCATAGAAACCCCGTTTTATTTTAGAAACATGAACAAATCACATAAAAACAAGAGAATATAAAAGAATGAACCGTTTTTGCTGGTTACGTTCTCATATTATACTGCGTGGTAATTTAATATAAACACTATATTAGTCTTTATCTTTTTTGGTTTATAACCGAATCATTAAATATTTTTCTGTTTTGCATCAGCACCGATTGTTTTCGAAAAACTGTGCATCCAGTGTTCGGGTAATCGTACACTTCTTCTAACACTCTACAACAAATCTCTGTAATGTTTCACTCTATGTGTAACAATATTCCAACAGCAATCATTGTTAGTTATACTGTAGCAAGGGAACGACCGGGGCAACAATTTTGGCCGGGGCCGGGGAATTGCGCCTGCCCCAGCCGCGGTTCATACAATGCTTTATATTGTGGCTAGAATACATATATAACTAAGAAGGCTACTTGCGTCCTCACTTCTCATGTATTGCCGTCAATAGCGTTACGTAGCCTAATACTTTCGTAATTGTTTTCGTAACTGTATACGCTTTTCATTAGAGCATGACAAACCTCGAAAACCCTTTAAGCATGCACGCTCTTTGTTTTTACGCACCAACGTATTTTTCATATAAAATAGAAAAAATCTTCGTGTAAAAATTAAGATACGACTTTTGTATTCGTTATATGAGACGACCCTGATTTTTAAGGGTGGGTTTTTGCACTTCAAAGGTTTCATTAATTTGAAATTCAACCCCGGCCCCGGCCAATTTTCATGACCCTCCAGCCGGGGCCGGACCAGGGCAAAGTGGCATCCCCCGACCGGGGCCCCAGTCGATCCCTAGTTATAGCATCAGCTCTTCGATGTAGCTTTCTAGATATAACTTTGTGATTGTTACAAAGTACTGTTCAGTTGCTAAAACAAAAAAGTCCAAAAAAACTGTTGTTTTCCAACCCTGGTTCTATAGAACCATCTTAACGGAATTTTGTTTCATCAGCGAATTGGCCACTCGGCCAGCATCGCTGTTTATACTTCTACCATTAGCAGAATCAGAATCGGCTGAATATGTATCTTTTGTGATAGAACTGCTCAACAAAAAAAAATCGAATTTCACCACTGATTACGTCCACATAAATTCTGCATTGTTCAGCACCAATTTAGGTCAAAAGTTATACGAATAATTGCTTGGCGGTAGAGAACTTAAGAATAGCTTTGAAAAGCTGTTTTCGTGTTAGGCTTTACGAAACGCTCTGTCATAACTCTTTTGCTAAGCTTTGAAAAAAAAAGCTGTGTGTCCCAAAAGCTTTTTGTGACGTACTCGTCAGTGGGTAATCGCGTCAAAGTGAGAACGAAAAGCAAGGTCTGGTCTTTTAAATAGTTTGGTTCGTACTTTTCATCCAATCAAAATCGCTTTTTTTTCACATTGAATTGGTCAATGTACCCTCTCTTCGCAGACGTCCGAAACTGTCATTTATCAAGCACCAAACCTTGCTTCTTGTTCTCACTTTGACGTGATTACCCACCGACGAGTGCGTCACAAAAAGTTTCTGGGACGAACAGCATTTTTTACAGCTACTAACAGAGTGATTCTTGAAACCTAACGCGAAAACAACTCTTTTTTTCAAAGCTATTCCAAAGTTTTTTCGAAATTTTATGATCTTAGTTGGACCCCTAAACTTAATTGTTAGATCTCCTTCCTTGGCAAAATGTTCATTTTTCGATGAAATTCAATAAAAAGCTAATGGAAAGATTAAAACCAAGCCACAAAGATTTCATCTAAGCTTAGTATCTACTCAAAAACTCGAAAAATAATCAAGGGTTGGCTCACCACTGCAAGTTGTACCATTTCCATTGTAGCCAGTAGGACAATCACAGGTTAAGCTTCCATTATCATTTTCACAAGTATTTTCGTCAAAGCACTCACTACAGTTGCTAACTTCTGTAACACAAACAGCACAACATTAGTCCTGCTCAAGATTCAGTTTGGTCACAGCGGAAGGTTTTCTAATGAACGAAATAAAAAAATTCTTATAAAAAGCTTGGTTGCGTAGATGTGAAAACGGTTGCCAGTACTTCTGCCACACCATACTTCGAAAGTTTCACCATAATCTGATTTCACTCACACTGATGGATTTTTTTCACAAACTTCGCTCATTGAAGACTTGAAGGTTGTGCTTTAAACCATTAACCAGAACTTCTGATAGCGAACTGAGGCTTCAATCCTATGAATCGAATCAAAAAACCCAAGTTGTTCCAGGATGAGCCAAAGCCCTGAAGGTAAATAATTTGGAATGGATAACACAGTCACATCTCGATACTATGCCGCTCCGCTACTATGCCATTCTCGATGCTATGCCGCTTTTGATCGTCCCCGACGAAATTCAATAGAAAATGAAGTTACTATGCCACCCCTTCATCTCGATACTACGCTACATGAGATTTACGAATGTTCAGTAAAAAAGAGCCTTGTGATGTGACAATGGGTAACTGTATGCCACCTTTAGTTTTTGTACTGTGTTGCATCATTACAGCACAGTAGCCTAAAGCACCTTCGAAGTCAAATTTTCGTTTCGAATTGAAATTTTACTTAAAATGTCAACTCAGAAAAGCGAAAAATTGGGTGTGATGCAAGCATGTCATCGCTTAGATGATGAAATGCACGAGATCTGACGTAAGAACATGAGCCAGCTGAAGATTCGTCAGAGTTTTGGCCTGAGTTAGATGCTTTAAAGCAAATGCATTACATACAGCTACTGCAGTCAAGGCTTGAGCGTCTTCAGTTGAAGAAAGTGCTCTACTATGACGAAGTCAGAGCGGAGCATACGATGTATATATTCTGTAGTCGTTTAACGTTTTGTTTATTTTTTAAGAAAAAAAAAGCAAACTTACGTTACTACACCACTTTACCTCAATCCCCATGGGTGGCGTATTACCGAGATTTGACTGTAACATCAAAGTTTGGATGGATAAAAAAATGGCTCCGAAAAATAACTTTTTATCCGTATATTTTACCTTTTACATGAAAACTCGGATAGCTCTTTTAAATTTTTTTTCCGATCATGGCCAAGCACCGTGTGACAAAAAATCTGTGATGAAAAGAACAAGTGACAAAAGTTCTGGCAACCGAGAAAACAGGGAGATGCAGCTTCAGGTACACTATCGTAATCAGGGGAAAAACGGATAACAGCAGTCGCAACACATAACGATGTAATTGACAAAGACCCCAAGCCACTTGCTCCTCATGCGAAGCGTGGATCAAGGCTGCAAATTCACTAGGCCTATCCACTGTCCAACTGTAACAGAGGTTCTGCTCACGCATGAAAAAAAATGCTGAAATGACTCTTTTATCACAATGAAATGAAGCTGCTGATAACATTATTTTAATCAATTGGACAAAGCATCTTCCTCTAGAGCTGTAGAATTAGGGTTAAATAGGTCAAACCAATAACGGTATTCACAGCCTACCAGCCTAACGTTTAGCTTGTAAGAAAAAAAGGACAGTATAAAGAACAAGCTGGCAAGTTTGCTTGTTGCTACATCACCATTCACTAAGGCACTCAATGGAATCACCATATGTTGAAGTGGTAGACATGTGGACAGCAATTCCTCTAGAGCTGTAGAATTAGAGTTTAATAGGTCAAACCAATGAGTTAATAAGAGTATTCACAGCCTACCAGCTTAACGTTTAGCATTTAAGAAAAAAAGGACAGTATAGAGAACAAGCTGGCAAGTTTGCTCGTAGCTACGTCACCAAGGCACTCAATGGAATCACCATATTTTGAAGTGGTAGACATGCAGACAGCAATTTTTAAGTGACTCGTTTCAGTGCCTTAATCCCTTTTTTGCGATAAGAGAATAAAACATGCAAGTAATAACAATAATACGAATTCTCTATTACTTTTTGACACAAAACACTTATATCGATAAATAAAATGCTGAGCAGCATACTTACCCGCAGCTAATCCAACATTCCAGAACATAAAAGAAACAACTAAAAACATGATCGTTACAATTAATTGTATTAAAAGCATAGATGTGTTATCGTATTTACTGGTTAATGCAAAATGCAGTTTCATTGATCTATACCAAGTTGTTCACAAGTAGGCTACCATACTTGTATATATGACAGCAGCCGGGGCGTAGTGGTTCGAAGTGTCGTTTTCATGGCGACCATGATCACACAAAACCAGGGCATCGCATTGCTTGAACAATCGCTCTGGTTTAGGTTACCTCCGATTCAGGTTTTTAGTAGTTTGATTTTGAAGGTTTTGTTACGGGTTCAAGTTTGCAGAAGCAAAAATTTAAAGGTTAAATTCGGTTTGAGTTTAAGAATTTGAAACCGTCAATTCGACTTATGTTCTGGTACACAGCTACAGGTGCATTTTTTAAAAACTATTCATTGTATTTAGGCTGATTGAACTTTTTAAGATGCTGCTGCTGTAACTCATAACGACCCGACGTGACTTGAGCACGTCAAGTCACCATGTTTGTGGTCTTCCTCATTGGAGTAAGGAAAATGCACAAATAGTTTTTGATTAATTTGCAATGTTATTTTACTAAAACATATTTTTTGATAGTAATGTTCAACTGTTACCCAAAGCCAAATTTTGATATTTTATTTAAATAGAATCATTAAGTTAACATACACATAATTAATAACGGAGACACAAAACAACCGACCACTGAATTTTCTGTTTATCCACACCATTATATTCAACGTAATAACTGTATCACCTAGCAATTCACTAAGCTATTATGATATTTTGCTTAGAGCTCGACCGATATATCGGTCAGCCGATATTTATCAGCCGATGTATCGTATCGGCCGTTTTCTACCAACAAATTATCAGCAATCAACAAAAACGTCTTATTTACGATTTTGCTAATAAATGCAAGGTTTTTCGGCGCTTTTGCGCACACAATCAAGCACGAAAACGACGCTTTAGAAAGAGCGTGTACGCACACTCAAATGACAAGTAGGACCTTCAAATTTTCAGAGTATATGCATATCAATGTGTGGAACAAAAATATGCCCAATAATTGTCTTCGACCTTTGACCTGGGGTAATAGTTTTGAACTTTGTAATACTACCTACCTTTGACCTGGGGTAATTGTCTTCGACCTTTTAACTGGGGTCAAAGGTCGATTAAACAAATCTCAACAGTTTTTTGTGCAATCTAAGGCTTTTAAACCGCTGATACTAGAGACTTCAAATTTTCAGAGATGATAGACCTTAATGTGAACTTGTGTCTAACAAATTTTGGGGGGTGGTGGCCAAGAGGTTAAAGGTCAATTAAGAAATTTGAAAAAGAATCTTTCCAAACGCCAATAATTTGTGAATGGAAATAGGTAGGACCTTCAAATTCATCAAGCATATGCATCACGATGAGGGTAAAAAAATATTCACAGTGAATATCTACATGTGACGTCACTTGGGGTCATAGATCAAATAATTTAAGTTATAACTGTTGATTAAAAACAGATAGGAACTAGAAATTTACAGGATTGGTGCATCTTACCAGGTTCTTGCGTTGTAAGAACAATACATGCTCTATGTCACGTGACTCGGAGTCAAAGGTAAAAAAATTGATAAAATTTGCCAACATTGCGCAGTCTAAGGCATTTGAATCGCTGAAGCCAGAGACTTGAAATTTTCAGGGATGGTAGATCTTAATGTGAACTTGCCTCTAACAACTTTGGGGGTGGCAGTCAACAGGTTAAAGGTCAAAAAACAAATTTTATCAAAACAGAAGCGAAGTCTTTAGACATCAGTTATCGGTATCGGCCTTTAAATTTTAAATATATCGATATCAGTTAAAAAAATTTCTATCGGTCGAGCTTTAATTTTGCTCTCATCCTCCAGTCGAACATTATGCAAATATGCATAGTGACTGAGAAATGAGAATAGTTCGTACTTAGAGCGACGAAAAAACGCAGGAAAAAAGCAAAAGTTGATTCATTGTGGTACTGTTAGAGATTCTGTACCGGTGCTTCACAAATAATCGTTCAAAACCAGTGACAAAAAGGTAGCTTTCTCCTATCTCGTTAGTCCATTAAGGCAATCAGCTCCTGACTCCTACAGATGTCCTCAGCCGCAGAAATAACCTCAGATTTACTTCAGAATTATTCTACTTTTTTTCACCGTATATATATACCGTAAAATCTGATTCTGATCTAAATCACACAATGGCCTAGCCTAAGACATATCTTTGGTTAAAACATTTTCATCTTCGCACTTACTCTTACTGTAGTGTACAGCAATCGATTTTACATTTTAATAATAAAGCAGTAAAAGCACTAATTGCATGCATCAACATTGCAAGCTACAGTGTTGCTCTCGCCCTCAGCCCTCCAACACAGTGGCACACCCAAGGGGGGTTGCAGAGTCACCCCCCCCCTTTTTGAAACCAAACCCTCGTTTTTAAAGTAAAGTGTCCAAATAGTGCAAGTGCAGTATGTTGCTGCTATTTCAAAACAGCTTTCACAGAATTTGCCTCACATCATACTGAAGCCAAACTGACTAGTTGGACTAGTGGTAAGAGACATTGTTATCAGAGCGAGCAGGGGTGGATCCAAGGGGGTTTAGGGAATGTACCCCCGTCACTCATTTTTAAACATGTTATTGATGAATAGGCTGCAATTTTTTCATAATTTCCAACATTTTGATAATAATAAGCCTTAAGTGCTGTTTATAGTGAAAATTGGCGAGACGCAAGGTACTGTAATATTTGGAGAAAAAATGCATAATCAACTCTAATTTTAATGCCGCACTATTTCACAAATAATTTTAGTTGTAAATTTTCGGCAAAGAGGTAGTTTTACTAAACCAAATTGCAGCAACAGCCAACAGACTAATTATGGATAACATTTTATTGAACGTTTTTGACCATAACTTTCGGTCCTCTTCAGAATAAAATATTTAACTACATTTTAAAAATAAACTAACCATATGAAAGTATTTAATAAAACCATAGTAACTTTCAGCATTACTAACAATTAACACATTATTACCTAACATCAATTCATATATAGTACAAATCTTGCACAAATGAAATGACGTATTAAATCTTGCACAAATGAAATGACGTAGTAATAAATAAAACGCACTACAATAATAACTGCACCAAGTTGTTATGTCGCTTCGTATTTTAGTTATTCAGTGCACTTGTTATGTCGTTTACACTTGTTATTCAGTGCACTTGTTAGTTAACTCGGTGCAGTTGTAATGTCGTTTCGTATTTTAGTTATTATTGTAGTGCGTTATATTTATTACTACGTCATTTTATTTATACAAGATTTAATACGTCATTTCATTTGTGCAAGATTTGTACTGTATATGAATTAATGTAAGGTAATAATGTGTTAATTGTTAGTAATGCTGAAAGTTACTATGGTTTTATTAAATACTTTCATATGGTTAGTTTATTCTTAAAATGTAGTTAAAAATTTTATTCTGAAGAGGACCAAAAGTTATGGTCGAAAACGTTCAATAAAATGTTATCCATAATTAGTCTGTTGGCTGTTGCTGCAATTTAATTTTAGTTGACCAAAAGTTTTATTTCACGTTTAAAAAGCAATTAAAATAACAAATAAACCAAGTATATATATAAAATATTTAACATGCTTTTCTTTGTTCATTGTTTCGCCAAGCTGTCTTACATTTCTTTACCTAAAGCCCAAAACGGCTAGCTAGCAAACAGTGAAACATTGCATCGTTACACGTTTTGATGCGTGCTGAATCACAATCGCACGTTTAAATTTTCTTTGTCAATTACAAGGGACGGGGCCTTAATCATAACAGCGCTTTTCAAAAAAAGAGAGAAAGGAAACACTCCCTTAATTTTTATTATAAACAGCGCTTTACGCACAAAGCACGCGTTATCAAAAATGTACGAACAAAGTGCATCATATTAGGTAAAATAACATTGAAAAGGTTGCCTAGGTATCTACTCCAAATTGACTTGAAGGTAGGATCATATATGCCAACTTCCAGGTTACTCGGTCTGCTAAGAGGCTCACATCTAAAGTTACTCAGGTTGACATGATTTGGGCAAACGACTTGGAGAAATGCCACAAATAAACTGGTTAGAGAATCAATTTGCCTAGGCTAGGTCAAAAATACGGTACTCCACTCAAGCAACCCCCACGTCTAGCACCCACAAGGCCATCTACCCAAATGCAGCTGCAGATGCGTTTCGACCTTATTAGGTCTCATCAGTGCAGCATAGCAACAACCCCCCTCAAACAAGTTAATTCCTACTTAAATTCTCCCCAAAATTTCTTGCAACCATTTCTCTGCTAAATCCCCGCTACTATCTAATTGCTAAGATCCAAACTAAATCCTTGCCACCATCCCCTCTTCCAATTTTAGACTAATTTCCTGTTTCCATCCCCCCTCTCCCCCCCCAAAAAAAAAAACTCTTAATAAAACTAACTCTCTGCTATAATTCCACTGAAAAAAGCCTAGTAATTTCGGGACAAGAGTAAAATCCAACATTTCATGTTATTGAGGCTCTATGACGTAAACAGAAGTACAATTCAATTTCACGAAAAGTCACTTCCTGCTCAAGAAAATCGGACAAGTGTTTCCAAACAAATAAGGAGCTGGGTTGGTTTCTTTTCTTCAGTAGTGAATTGCCTTACAAATCCCTTTTCACAGAAGAACGCAATAGAACTCTTCGCATTGGTCTTGACAAATATTAATGGTATTCTTCAAGCTGACCCAGACCTAGCAATGTACAACATGCAAGGAACAATTTTAACGGATCATGAGACTCCAATTATCAGAAACTCAGATAGGAGTGATATCCAACTTGGCTTCAACAATAGAAAAATTTAATAATGACACCGCTTCGTAGATACCTAGGCAACCTTTTCAAAGTTATTTTAAACATTTGACATCTTTTGAGTGATCAATCTTATTGAGTTCTTGATCTTCAATGAAGCAGTGTCATTATTAAATTTTTCTATATTAGGTGAAACACTAAGATTTAGGGGCAAAAAATGTAAACAAAATTTGCTTATAAATTGTTAAAAAAGTACTAAAATGGCCACTACAGTATGTAAAACTTCAAAAAGTTTCCGGGGGAGCATGCCCCCAGACCCTATAGTCTTTTCATTCTCATTATGCTTAAAAATAATTCTTCCAAAAAAAATATGCTTAAAAATATGTCAAAATTTGGTGCCCCTAACAGAACAAATTTTTCAAAGGGCTTTTTACGTCTTTTTTGGGTCTAACGTCTTTATATTTACTTAACATTCAACCTAATTCAAAATTTTATCTCCCCCAACAAAAATTTCTGGATCTGCTCCTGAGTGCAAGTTGAGTTTTTTTAACCCCCCTCCCCCCCTTTTGAAATTTGCTGGGTGCGCGTCTGCTCCAACAAGAACTTTCAGCATTGTGACGTAAATTTGAAACACAAACGTACCATAGCATTGATAGCACAGTCCCAAAAAGGCACTTCGGTCTGGGTTTAGGTTAGTCTGGTCAAACAAAAATTATTTTAACAGCTCAAATCCGATTGAAGTTCAAGATTTTTGATGATCTTGGATTTAGATTCGGTTCAGGGATATGCCGAGTCGAGTCTGAGTACTCGACCGAGTATTAAGGCATTTTCATTACTCAGACTTAGCCAAGTATTAGTTGTTACTTGACCGAGTACTAATTTGTAAATAATTAACATTTTTTTTCATTTAAACTCAAGTTACCAACTCAACGGTAGTAATTCACCATGCAGCACAAAACAAGACTGTTAATTCATGAACATTAAATGTCATTTGTGCTTGATAAAGTACCTACAGGGTGCATAGTCATTATTGCATTGCAATGTCCAGATGTTGCCATTTTATTGCAAGCTCAGTGTACCAAAACCAAATACCATTGCTACTGATTAACCCAATGATTTTGAAGCAGCCAAATGCAAGAAAACCGGAAAGAAAAAAGCGTACTATTTCGCGCATGACGTCATAGATACTCAGGCTCGCGGAGTAATGGCGTGAATGCTCGTTACTCGGCCGGACAGAGTAATTTTCCTTGAGGCACATATCTAGTTCGGTTCACGTCTATTAAATTATAAAGGTTACGGTTCGGTTTGGGTGTAATAAAAGGAAGTGGTAAATATCTCTTTATCTAGCCTACTGGTTTTTGCTTTACCATTCCGGTTTGATTTAACGCCCTGCACAAAGCCAAATAGTACTGATCTCGGCACAGATATGCTTCACAAACCCAACACACTAAGAATTTTTAAAGGAACAACACCTGAATACTAGGCTACTATCACAGCTTAGCAATTAGGCTATAGTAATAGCCTACAAAATATGATTTATGGTAAACAGTAAACTGAAAAAAATTTTGGCTACCGTTATTGAAACTGAATTAAAAACGTTATTGGTAAAACAGACCTACCTGTAATCATCCAAAACAATCCAGGCTTAAAATGTTTCATCATTTAGCAGTTTAAAAAACAATATTTTTTTTGTCCACAATCGATAGAATTAGTTACCGACAGCTGATATACACCTGCATACAGTGAAATTCTAAAGTATTAGCCCAAAGCTACCATCCAAGTAATGATGTAAAAATTTAACTAAATACACAAAACAAAACCCTACACAAAAAAGGATGTCATAAGCAATAAGCCTAAACACACCAAAAAAATAAACAATAAAACAGCATCAGCAAAATAGTTGCAACGAAAACAAAAACACAAATTTCTTTAATACTTCATATGCGTTTTACAGTATTCATCCAAAAAACTACCTGTATTTAAACAAATCAGTGTATAAATTCAGAGAATAATACTAGGAACTTCATACCAGTTTTAGTAAAAAACATGCGGCCAGAATAACTGAAAACATATTTTCATTTTTTCATGTTTTAAGATGTTACTTATATCAAGGTCAAGAGTGAAACTTGATGTTACTCATCCCATTGAACAGTGAAAGAGAAACTTCTGATGGAATAAGTCCGTAAGTAGACCTAACTTTCTGAAACGTCAAATCATTGAAAACTGTTTTCAGTTGTTCTAGCTGCATGTTCTCTACCAAAACTAGTAAATTTACGTTCTTGTACAAAAAGTTTTACATATTGTTAGGCAGGCAACGTCTAGTATCAGCCCCAGGTTCGGTTAGGGTTAAATTTAGTTACCGTAGGGTTTGGTTCAGTTACAACCTTAACCGAACTTGGGGGCTGATACAAGACGTTACCCTGGTTAGGCTACGCCAGTGCTAATCTTTATCTGCTGCCATCAGTGTGCAAGTACCATAATTATGGCTATCTATAGTAATCCTACAAGCAGCTGAGTCAACCGGATGGCTATTTACAGTAATCCTACAAGCACTCTCAGGAACTTAATACTACGCAAACTGCTATGCCAGCTTACTTTTATAAATATAAGTACATTAAAATTAGCATAGAACAACTGAATAACACTGCGACAAGTTGACGCTCCCAGTCGCATTTAAAGTTCAATCTAGAAGTTTCCCGCTCAAACCAGAGCCTGCCAAAGATATGTACTTTTCATTCCATTCCTAATGCTGAATAGGTTTTTGTGCAAAGTCCGTTTAACCGGAGTGCCATTTGCAATTCGCTGGGGTCTCGCGAGCTATTGCACCCTATTCTTCTAGGAAAAAGGTTGAATGTTGTGATTTTATTTTAATTAAGGAATAAACTTCAATTCATGTTTATAGAAAGTGACCTTCCAGTTTATGCTTAGGTGAAAATTTGAAATGGCTTCGAATAATTGCTTTTCATTGACCATGACGCCCATACCAACTTTTCAGTTCAGTCAGTGACTGCTCAAAATTATAGCCTACAGTTCTTTTTAAATTTTGAACAACAATGAAGTCTTGTTATGACGTTTTGTACTATTCTCTTCATACTTCCGCTTGTATCATACAAGTTCATTCAAAAAAGATTAATTTGCCGACTGAATGACGTTAAAATTGGCTTCCCTGCTTGACGCTCAGCATTGAAGGGACAGTGTGGAGAACAAGCCAGCAAGTTTACTTGTTGTGCCGTTGAGTAAAGGCACTTAGCGGGATTTCCCCATCTTGGTGTGGTAGGCAGGTGGCCGGCAACTCCTAATTAAGCGAGCTCGTTATAGCGCATTGATCGATTACTCGTGATAGGAGGATAAATATGCAAAAATGCAACTAACTAATACAATGGACTATAATTTATCACCGTACAAACAAAAAAAGGGAGAGCCAGAATGGAGGGAGAAATACTTGTTGTGCAGGATGAAATGCGAGTAGCGTTATCAAATGTGCGCCCCAAGATTGAGAGAATTTGCGCTGAAAATCAAGCACAAATTTCGCACTTTTAAAATAAATTAAATCATTCTTATGACATTTTTAGTGATCCGTTCAGCTGTTATCAATCAAAACTGTTTCAACATAATCATACTTTTTTGATATAAGTTTCACTCTAAAATTGATTATTAGAACGGAAGCTCATGGGTTCAACCGAGGTGCCGAAAAGCTTTTTTGGTGACTAGGTTACAGGGTGCCAGTAGCCAAAAAAGCTGAGAACCACTAGATTAGAAGTTTGTCGCGATAAAAATATTGCATCGGTAAGCGATAAACCACGCAAATCAATGAAGTGAACCGGTACAACTGCACAACTTGGACGTTTTATCGCCTCCATCATGAACGAAACACAACGCAAAAGACTGTGACCATAATACCAACTAGCTTATGTCGGAAGAGTTTGCAGCAGTCGCAAATCAGCACGCTTTTAATTTTTTTAATGCTAGACGGGCTGTCGGCTGCACCTGCCTTTCTGTTTTCCGCGATCCTCCACGGGCTTTGTGTGAAATGAAAAAACATTGGCCCTCCTCAATAAAACCATGATAAAACAAAGTTTCTCAACAAAAAATAGGCATAAGTTAAAATGCACTGGCCTGTTATTCCAATGCAAAAATACGGTCAGCTAATAGCCTAATGCAGGAATCGGCAAACTTTTTTTTTATTATTATTGGCATATTTATCCTCCTATCACGAGAAAGCGACGGATTGGAATGATGGGACTCAACAATACCCGTAATGTGTCCCTTAACGTTTTTTGATATTATAGGTCCCTCGTTATCGACGTCAGACTCTTGAGATGGTGCTGAACTATTTCCATATAATCTCAGCAAATATGTTTGTTTTTGACGCATTATTATCGGACTAAAAATATCTACGTTAAAACCTTAAAACTGTAATATTTTGGGTTATAAGTTTCAGTAGGAATGATTTATTTTAGTTTAGACTTCAATTTGCTGTAATATTTCTGACGTTATTTTCTTACTTATCTACCTCATCCAGTGGCGCGGGAACGTTTTTTGGACAGGGGGGGCTCAAAATAGTAAGATCGTGTCAACGTCTGGGGGGCGAAGCCCCCCAGACCCCCCTTTTTTCGAACGCACGTTTTTAAGAGCAGGACACTCAGTAGACCTATTTTGATAGACATCAATTGCATGCCCGCTTAAGTGACCGGAATTTTTTCAGGATAATTTTTTATCATGGAAAACAAGATTGCTTACTACCATTAGGCTTTTCTAACCATGCTCGAATTACTACTCATGTATTTGTAAAATGCAAATCCCTCAATGACAAAACCGAAAAGTAGGCAAACAAAATTTGTCCGATCTAACTTTTGCTTTGCTGATCAGAGTTACATGCAACAAACAATGCCCCATTGAGGTTTAAAAATAACAAAAAACACGCAATCAAAATAAAGCACTGAACCATTTTTTAACATAATGAGATGTGTAGATATAGGTATTTAGGTAGGCGTACTAGCTCAATTTTAGTAACAATCATCGGCAGTGCTCGAGTTGCGAAAACACTTATGGGGGGTGGTAGGCTACAACTTTTCACGCAGACCTAAAAAGAGATGGTCATTATAGTTGTAAGGGAATGGTTTACGCTAAAATGTTTTATGTGGGGATGGTGTTGTTTTCAGGGTGGATGGCATCCCCCTCAAATCGAGTAGCCTACTGATCATCGGTGCCAGTTTAGTAGTGATTTAGCCGCTTCATTGGGTTGGTAGAAAAAATTCAAAACCATTAAAAAAACTCAACCAGAAGAGAACTTGCACCAGCTCATATAAGCTTGATTAGGGGTGCCCAACTAGTCGATCGCGATGTACCGGTCGATCTTCGGATGCTTGGCTGTCGATCGCGGGTCAATTTGGCATGTATACAAATCAGGTTGGCCACCAACATTTCCAGTTCATGTAACGCGTCCGGGCCGTGAAGACCTTTTTTTTAGCTCTTCACAAAAATTTTGGTGGAATTCGGAACATCTGATGGATTGAGGACCGTTTTTTTGCACTTCATCGCATTTTCGTTCACGATTTACGTAATTCCCATGATCAGTAGCGACTTTCATTCGAGCATTCAGAGTAGTTTGGCGTAAAGTGTTTGGCAGCTACAAGAATTGGCAGCCATTATACTTTTACTGGTCCATCGTCCATGACTGCTGTAAAGGTTTGCAAACGCTGATATAAAACACGGTTAAAAATGAACTTCAAACATTGAAAATTTTACGTTAACCAAGTGAATAATACGGTAACTGATTGATTTTTAAAAGAATAGTGATTCTTCGTTGGTTAAAAGCACTTTAAAAAATATTTGCTTCATTACGTATGTACGTTGCAGGCATTAATCCCGTCGCACTCAGTGCATAATTTTTTCAATTGTCAGGGGGGGCTCAAATGGTTCAGGGGGGGCTAGAAAAAGTTCAGGGGGGGCTTGAGCCCCCCCTGGCACCCTACTTCCCGCGCCTATGACCTCATCAACCTAACACAGCTAGCACAACAGAGTCACATCAATTACTGCTAGTTGCTTCTCTATGGTTGCATCAAGGACGCCGAACCAAAACGTAAACCGAAAACCCGTATCAACCGCTTTCTTTCATCGAATCCGAACCGTAACCTTTATAATTTATTAAAGGTGAACCTAACCCGAACCTGAACCCAAGGTTATCAAAACTCTTGAATCTTAACCGGATGTAAACCGTTAAAATAATTTTTGTCCAACCTAAACCAAGAGTTATCAGTTGTGGACCGCGTTATCAATTTTGGACTAAAAAAGCATTTGCTAAATTAAATCGTGTGTATTCTTCAGAAGATTTTTCTCGAAAATTGATTGTTATGATAGCTATAACAGCTGTTAAGGACATCTGAAGTTAATCGAAGTGAAGTTAATTTCGGCCGCTGAGGACATTGCTTACAAGCTACAGCAGCTTCTTAAAAAGTAAAGTCAGCTTCAATACAATGAGCATTTTTGAAAAAAATGCGCATGTAGCTGTGTACCAGAACATAAGTCGAATTGACGGTTTCAAATTCTTGGACCCAAACCGAATTTGAACTCTTAAACTTTTGCTTCTGCGAACCTGAACCGAACCTGAACCCAAAGATTCAAAGTATTTTAAATATTAACCGGAACTGAACCTTCAAAATCAAATGACGAAAAACCTGAACCGGAGCTTATCCGCTAAAAATGAATTTTGCGGGACCTGAACCTAAACCGGAGCGATATTTCAAGCGGTTCGATGCCCTAGTTGCATTACACCATAGGCTACTACATAATGGACTGGAAACAAGCAACAATGTGCGTAATTATTCAGAAATTTCACGCTTCAATGAATAGATGCAGTCGTATAAAGATTGCAGCATGAACTATGCTTGAGCGTAGCAGATGCTACTATAAAACAACTTAAACCGCTGATATTACGCTGTTTTGACTTATTTATTAGTATACAGTTATTAAAAACGTACTATTAAATTCTACAGATATATTTAAGGCAGATTTTAGCGTTTAATATTCGACTTTAACTGCTTTCTGAAATAGGCTTTTCAGTAGCATATCCACGTCCCTAACAGCATAAGGTCTAGCTAGAATTTCCGCTACCACATGCATTTCGTCATTTTAACAATTTTGTGGACAGCGCTCAATACGAGAACGAAGGCCGTGATGATGCATCTATACCGTAGAGCGGTTACCAACTGGCCAACTACATACTGATGTTGAGCGTCCAACTTTTTGGTCGCAGTTTTGCGAACCACCACCTGCAGCAATTGCTAAAAAATGCTTCTACGCTTTCACGAGGACTATACAGCTTCCTCTTAGTCCTTCGCATGTTTTCTTTCGAGTTTTAGTTAACTACCCTCGCAACCCAGCTAGCTTGCTCTTACGCATTTTCTACCATGTGTTTTATTTTGATTTTATGAGCAGAGCCTTTGAGCCGACAATTCACTTGTGAACTTTCGATAAAATCTGAAAATAAAATTTACGGAATTTCGGTAGTGCAGCAATTACGGATTCGTAATTACATAAATAGCCTATTTAAGCACTGTTGTTTTTTTCTAATAATAAAGCACTGTTTTTTCTGATATGAATTTTTTTTTTGATAACTTTCAACTCTAGGCTGATTAAGTTTAAAACGCAAAACATGTTGCGAGAGTGTAAACAAAATAAATCTGTGCAACAAGCGCGATAGTGAGTCTCAAAAAATTTAAACTCCTTCGTCACCATGGATTTACAAAAAACTGTAGTTACGCGGCGGGGATACAATAAAAAATTTCTTGGACTTGTGACGTTTTGCCAAGAAGTTGTAATCATCAGGAGGGATTTAAAAGATGCAACAACGAAGCTGGGTAAGGAAGAAATCACAACAAATGCAGTAAAAGCAGGGCCGGATTTACGTATAGGCTAAGCAGGCTGAAGTCTAGGGCCTCGGAGAAATTGGGGGACCCGAACCTCGGAGAAAATGAGGGGCCTCATTTCGAACAACGAAGACCTTTTCTTTTTTACGGTCTTCACCGATATTTTCAGTGAAAACACGACACCTGCGGACGTGAAAACCTTTTTTTAGTCTTCACCGATTTCTAGTGGAAAAAATGGAAATAGCCCAGGCCAGGACTGGCGAACCTTTTTTGGCGAACGTGCCAAAATATTAAAAATAAAGTTTAGCAAGTTGAAGTCGTACAAAACAGAACAAAAACATAAATGAAGACTGGCCGTTAGTTCGGTTGTTAAGCGCACAGGCTATCGGTGCGGGAGGTCTGGGGTTCGATTTCCGGACTGGTCAAATCGACACAGTGTCGCCAATGGCTCGCCTCCTCTGCGACGTTTCTTCGGAACTGTGTAGTGCAGGTGCTAAGCTGCGGAGAAGGGCCCCGCCACTCGTTACACGCTTCGGCGTAATACCGCGAGTATAATGAAAATTTGATCTTTTGTTGAAACATTAATGAATCTAGTACAGCGAACGTGAAGGACCTTTTTTTTTAGTCTTCACACTATTTTGTAGTCGGAAAACAGTAGCTCTACGGATGTGAAGACCTTCTTTTTTTGGTTTTCACCCGATTTTAGTAGGAAAACAGTAGCTCTAACGGACGTGCAGACCTTTTTTTCTTTTTGGTCTTCACCCGATTTTAGTAGGAAAACAGTAGCTCTAACCCACGTGAAGACCTTTTTTTCTTTTTTGATCTTCACAGATTTTAGTAGGAAAATCATAGACGTCTTAAATAGAAGGACTGGCGACTAGCAAACTCGGTGTTTTGAACTTGGGCCCCAAAAAGTTATATTGAAGTTTCTCCACGATTTTTGAAGCTTTGCTTTTATACTTTCTGACGACGTGTATAATTTATTCACATACAATTTTTGAAAAATTGAGGTTGACTGGACCAGGGTAAGTGACCCAAATCCTCGATTATTTACAAACACCTCCAAAATTCGTCATTATTAGGTACCACAAATAAAAATAAATTTTTTATTATTTTAATACCATAATAGCTTTCTAAGTTACCCTTGCAAACTCCATTGCGGCAACTATTCGACTTTGTGCAGTTCCATCTTTCATTACATTGCGGAATTTAATAACTTTTATTAACCTAACTTTCGCTGGTAATAATGCAGAAAACCCAGTCTAGCAACGTTTTGCACGTTGTGTCAATGCCATAAGTACAAACGGTATTATTTATTGCTTGGTTTGTCGCTAATCGCGAAAAACTTAATAAATATTGGGAGCATTTCCCCTTACACCATGTCGCGGAGGCTCACTCAGTAAACACAGCTTGGCGCTGGTTTAGTATGTGATCTACCCAAATTTAGGTTGTACAAGAGTGATAGAAAATAACAGCTCGGGTGTTTGACAAGGAGAGAGAAACGTGGCGATAAAATTTGCACTAGGTTTGATTATTTCAAACAAATATTTTGCTTCACTCAGTATGTGATTATGTGGCACATGTTTGACGCTCTTCATCCAGAATTTATTTATATGTCACGCATAGGCCCACACATTGGGCAGGGGCAATTGACTGACTTTAATTTTGCCGAGCCTACTTCTACACGGTAATCAGTACTTTTTCGTGTTTTTATAGTTTCCGCATTTATAATAGGTAATATCTTAATAATATGCTTTACTCTGAGCAGAAAAAGGAGTTTGTTATATGAAGTAGACCTACTGCATAATTCAACTCTGTAGTGTGCTTTCAATACGTTAGAGCCAAAAAACGTGATAAGTTTGAGTTAAATCTGAAAACTTAACAGAGAATGAAAAAAATGTGGTATAATGATGACAATGTTCATTCATTCTATGATGACGTCATCGACATTTGATTCTCTTGGTAATTGAATGTAGATTACAGATAGCTTAAAAATAAAGTTTTAATTTCACATGAGTTGCAAGCCAATGAGTGGGCACTACTTTGAACAGGACCCTTTTATTATCCAATTACCTGGGGTAGACCATTAAACTTTTATGCTTTCCACTGCTCCGTTCATTAAAAGATTTTCTACAGCGAAAGAACCAGCTATCGACAATGTTTTGAGCGCCCAAGGCATGTAAAAAAATAAAAAACAAACGCACAAATAGCTTGAGAAAACTACGCTAAAATTGCATTTAAAGTGACGTCATCGCCGCTACTGTGACGTCATCACCCCATCGATACCCATTTTGGAACATTTATGGAATGCTTAAGGAACATGCCAAGTTTCACGCCTCTATCTGCTCTTAAACATACTTTTTTAGAAAACCTCGTTAAAAATTTGGGACCCAAGTTTGAAATACCGAGCATGGCAGTCGCCAGTCCTTCTATTTAAGACGTCTATGAGGAAGACAGTAGCTTACTTTTCTTATTTGGTCTTCACTTGTTTTCAGTGAGAAAAATTATAGCTCTGCAAACGTGAAAATAGTAGCTCTACGAACATGAAGGCTTTGTGGGGGCAGTTTGGACCCACACTTTCCGATATGGGGCGATTGAGTAAAAAGGGTTGAAGACCCCTGAATTAAACGAAATCAAGATTAAAGTATCAAGGGCATTGTGTGCCACAAAAAATCTGCGGTGTGCCAGATCTGGCAAGCGTGCCATAGGTTTGCCACCCCTGGCCTAGGGCTTCTCATTGTCTATATCCGACCCTGAGTAAAAGACTCCAGGCAGATGGCACAGTTGCATTATTACATGTAGAATTTTTGTGCTGATCAGCTAAGTTAAGATGTTCCCTTGCTCTTACTACAGTACAAGATGTCGGGTAAACATTCCTACGTATGAGAGGTTCGCATCGCACGAATACGTAAACTAATAAACGACGTTGGAGCAAAGGGCATGAGAAGTACGAAATTTTACCTGAAAATTGTCACCAACCTTAGATGCAGTAGAATTTTTGTACTGATCAGCTAAGTTAAGATGTTCTCTTGCTCTTACTCCAAGATGTCGGGTAGACATACCTACGTATGAGAGGTTCGCATCACACGAACACGTAAACTTATAAACGACGTTGGAGCAAAGGGCATGAGAAGTACAACATTTTACCTGAAAATAGTCACCAACCTTAGATGCAGCAAAAATGGTGTAAAGTTGAATATTAAGTTATATCTAGATGCAATTAACCTGGAAAGAGAGGTTACAAAACGCCTTGATTCTTTATCGATATAAGGCACTCGAAAAAAGCGGATTGTGCGCTTATCCTCATCAGTGGCGTATCCACGCCCCCCCCCCTGCAGAACAAATGCACAAAACTTTCGTGGTGTGAAGGTGATATGCGTATAAAAGATAATCTGAGGGCGTGATGACCTTTTTTTTGCTCTACACTTGACTTTGGGCCGTAAAATTAGACATCTGCGGACGTGTTGACCTTTTTTTTGCTCGTCACTTGACTTTGGGCGGGAAACAACGGCTTCAAATTGCGCCCCCCCCCCCTTTCAAATTCCTAGGCACGCCCCTGCTCATCCAATTTTTCTTTAACATCAGTATCTGCATTTACAAAGTGTTTCAACACATTGTCAATAAATGTAGAATAAAAAAAAATGGATACATGTTGAATGGGTATTTAGGCCCCCCGTTCTTGTTTCTATTTTTGGATTATAATTAATTTCCTGACGTCATCATCACTTTTTTAACTATGACATCAAGAAATTGATTGATTATGATGCAAAATCAAGTACCGCCGGCCTAAAGCTCACTTGGACCGTTGGACGTGTGGACAGAATAACAGAATAAGGCTGCATTTTGTAACAGATTACGAAGAGTCGGAGCAGTTACATTCTTCGAAGGGCTGAGTTTGATTTTTCCTTCAGAACGCTAATATTTGCCCGTGTTTTTACGCCTACAGTAGCCCAATATTTTTTTTGCTTGACCGTATGCAGTAGTTTAAGCTAGACTGGAGAAAGAGGCTAGAACAGCAGGCCAGCCTGGCCAGGCAAGCAACTGCTAGAGTAGGCCACATCTTATTGCGATTACCAAAATCAGGTTGATGTGATGAATTTCTTTTCATCCGTGACATTTCTAGTCATGACAGGTAGGCGGTAAGTAGGCTACAGTAATAATAAGTTACCTAAGTACAATACCGGTACACCTCTAGATTAGCTCTTTCCACGATTATCTATGCTATGCATATAGACATTGTCTAGTTGGAACAGAACATCAAACCTATGAACGGATATGCTAGAAAATATAATTGCTTTCGTTCTTACCGAGACACTCCTGTGAAAGTCCTGAAGGCGCGATCAAAGCAATTTTCTATATCTTGAATCTTCACGTTTCAATGGTCTACCGGTATTCCACGACAAAAATCGCAGAAGCACCTTGTCCAATACTACCCTCGACCACGGAAGCGTAATAACGATGTTTGATCACTGCGCGGTGGTTAAACGGAAATCGCTCAGCAGTGCAGGCCTATGCATAGGCCTATACGTAAACCGCAGGCGTAGACTACGCCTACGTAATTCTAGATTTGATTTTACGGAAGCTTTTCTTTCTTATTTGCGTAGGTATTTCCTGTATTTTTTGGATTGTTGGATTAGCTCAAGGTAAGAATAGTTTTAACGCTTGTTGAGGTTGATCAAGTATTCGTGAAGGTATATCAGCTTGCCGGCAGGGCCAGATAACCTCGAGGGCCTCGGTAGTCGCCCGTCTTCCAAAGAAAAAGGTCTGCTAACGTTTGTTACGTTAAAATCAAATCTGCAAAGACATGGGGGCCCCCGGTCCCGCCCCCGAAGTGTTGTGACCTTGCATGTGGGTCTACTCTCTATAACAAGATCATCAAAATTAAAAACACAGCGAGTAATTTTGCGACATTTCTTTTATGCGCTTAATTTACTTCATAAAGATACCTAAGGAGGACAAATAAAACCGCAGTTAGCCTGTCCAGTGTCCACATGTCCAATTTATGTGTGCTTTTAACCCACATTGATATGGGCTTGTTGCTATGGGCTTGATGTCGTATCACTTTTTTAAATTATAACATCAAGAATTTAATTGTGATGCAAAAAGCCCACAGCAACAAGCCCATATAATTGTGGGCCAAAAGCCCGCATAAATTGGACAGGCTAAGTATATCTCAAAACTGATTTGAGATTTACTGTGGCTTTGAGATTTATTAGTTTTGATATTTAGTGTGGGTTTATTTTTCTTGCTCAGCTCTTTTCGTCCCATATTATTGCATTCTGAAGGAACCTGCAGCTGTCATATTGTTATTTTTTTTCTCCACATTTTCGATCATGAATTGATGCGCTAACATAAAAGTATAGGTCTGTTTGCGGAGATGTGCACGGGTTTGAATGTATACGGACCGCATTTTGGTAATTTTGCGTATTGGTATTATGACGAGTTTCCGTTTGAATTTCGATTTTAGATGCACGACTATTACTCGAATTTTGCAAAAATAATGAAAATATTCTTCAATCAGTTAGATTTTATTCTAAACTTTAGATTGTGGTCGCGGATTTGGGATCGGATAGGCATTTTTGAAATGTTAATTTCGGACAACTCTATTTGACAATTGGAATTACGAGTCAGTGATCAATCCTGATTGGTTCTGTCATGAAATCACGCAGTTGTCGCCAGGGCAACGAAGTAGAACTAGCAGAACGCGAAAAATAGCAAGATCTGTAGGCTTACTCGATCTCGAAAAAGGTTGATTCAGTTTTGAACTTGACCTAAATTTGATAAAATCTGTTCAAACTTAGCCTAAACTCGCCAAAACCTACTTATCCTTTGCCTGCACTCGGTAAAAGTTTCTGAGATCGAACTTAGCAATGTCAAATAAAGTCGAGCCTGTAAATTTTTAGTGAACTCGAAGTCGATTAAAAGCGCTTAGGAATGACAGATGTACAGTCCCCGACATAATTTATCGCGCTAAGCATTCCAATGTTCTCGCATTATATTTCTAGTTTGCTTCGTACAACCCACCTTCAGTAAGGCCATCGCTGTTTCTACAGCATAAATTTTCATCTGCTGACTTTGTAAATATTGATAAAAATCTTAGAAGCTTTGTTCGATTTCAACCTTCAGTTTTTACAGCCACTCAAGATTAAGTTATACGGTCTACCAGTCTTATAAATAGGCAGCCGATATTTTACTGGTTGAGCGCCTTTGTGGTTTTTGCGTTAGCTATACCGCTACTGATTTCGCTTTTAGCAAGACCACCAATTTGTGTTTGCTTACATAATACGCTTTCAAAGCTTCAAGAAAAAACATATTCTGAAGAAAATAAAGCCACCGTAATTGAGGAAACTGAACATTTCGACAACATAGGTTTAGCTGTCCTCATCAACAGTATAGTGTATGCAAAGTATTTAACTGTATGACTACCTGTAGAAATTAGATTCTTATATTTACAAGTTTTGGCATAAACCGTAGCCTGCAAACAGATCAAAATAAGTTATGTAATCGCGACGTCATAAACTCTAATAAAAAACAATAGCAAAGTAAAATTTGCATTTAATTTCATTAAACTCTTCTCTTATGCCACTGACGACAGCGACATCTAAGTCGTCGAAAGGTACTAGAAGTACTGTGCTTTTATTTTTCCTCGTTTAGCTATAATTTCTTCCTATTAACTGAGTTCTTAAAACATGCTCGTAATAACCGTGAAGCTTAGTTTTCACATTGACTGTTTCATCAATGCCTCAAATCAGAACAGTTTCAGTGGCTTGTACAGAGTAACTTTTTCAAAAATTGCTGGGTCATTGTCACGCCATTAGATGAAATTTTACGCGGATTGTGGTAATACGTCCTTTGCCTTCCAGATTATTTCGAGTGTCAAGACATTGGACCATGTGGTATGGACGCTTATTGCAACAAGGCCCAAGGATATGATAGTTGTACATGTAATGACGGCTTTGTTGGGGACGGATACCTATGTGACGGTAAGAATAGGCCCTGAATGCACTGTCGCAGCTAGTGAGGGACGCTGGTTCCTTCCCATTTTGGCGAGCTTTAATCTGAAGTATGCTTGAAACAATTGTGTAAAATAATGTAATATGTGTAATTTTTGAATTTTTTGTAACTTGTCCCTCCCCCTCCAGTTTTTCCACCCGCGCTGCACTCAACGACACAACAAGTAAACTTGCCGGCTTGTTCTCCACACTGTCCGATTAATGCTTGAACGTCAAGCTGGGAATTGTGAAATGGGCATAAATTATGTATCAGTTTTCTAAACCAACTCTTTCCTCACAACTTAATTGCCTATTTGACCCGCTTTCTACTGTACATAAACGCCGCACAAGATCTAAAACTTTATGTTCCTAAATTCTCAACTTCTCGATGTCAAAATTCTTTTGAATTCCAAGGATCAAAATTTTGGAACTAAGTAACTACTGATTTAAAACAACAAACTTTTAAAAAATTCAAGGTCAATTACAAAAATCTACCGCTCGAAAGTTACCATTGAATTTGCATTGTCATTCTTTTTGTTTGTTTGTTCTATCAATTATCAAGTTTTTTTAGCTTGTAATTTCGAGTTGATGTGTTAGACTTTGACAAATTCCAGGGTGACTGCTTGACTTGAAAACGTAAATGGTTTCTTCGCAGTCTCCCGTCGGTGATGCTATATTTATTGGATTATCGACAAAAAGAAACTGTTCTGTCTGTCCGTGAATGCCAGTTTTAAAGTCATTGGTTTGATCAACAACGTAAACAAAGCAGAGTCTGCAGCTCCACAGGCATACACTCTATCCAGACTGCTTTTACAATTTTTCATTTTTGAAATTAGAAGATGAGGTTAAAACCAACAGCTAACTTTTCGGGATGCTGTATATGCAGATATAGACGAATGCTACGAAGGAACAAGCTATTGTGATTACGACGCAACTTGCACAAACACGCCTGGATACTTTACGTGTTCTTGCAACATTGGATTCGCAGGAGATGGGTTTTCATGTGCGGGTGTGTACTGGCTACAATAATTTTTAGGGACTTAAAATAGTTTTTAGAAGTGCACCCTGCTACGGTTCCGTGTAAAAACGGTAAAATAACGGCGTGTTTTTTCTGGCAGATATTAACGAGTGTTTTGACGATAAAACACTTTGCCATTTCGATGCTACATGTTCCAACACTCCGGGATTCTACACATGCATCTGCAATCCGGGATTCACCGGAGACGGAATTGTTTGCATCGGTGCGTATACATTTTCCGAAAAGAAAAGCACAAACTGGTCTGTTGGCGCAGTTTAAGACATCGCTATCGGTGCCGGAGATTCGTAGTTAAAATTCCGGGCCGGTTAAAACGGGCACAGTCTCGCCAACCGCTTGCGCCGCATTGATTTTTTTTGGAGCTGTGTTGCCCAGCTGCTAAGTCGCGAAGATGGATCCGCCACTCGCTACACAGTTCCGCCTAATACCGCCAGTATAATGAAGGTTTTTTTTGTAGTTCTCACAGACACGTGGTCGGGGGGTGGTCTGGGTACTGTCCCTTTTTTTAACAATCCCTAACCTTAAGTAAGCTGAAAGCATTTTCATAAAATACCGCAGTCTTTGGCCTATTGTAATTCACCCCTTAAATATTTCATTGGCTACGGCCCTGGCTCTAATCGAAGCGGATTGTCTGATAAGGCAGAGGCTAAGATTTGCCATTTGTTTGCTTTATGTATCATCGAACTCTCACCTATGTATCAGCGGTATTTATTAGTAAAGTTACTTTGTATCCTTAATTTTACTGTATCCCTGTCAAATGGTCTGGTAAACCAAGTTACTGTTGTTTCGCTTTAATTTTTACATGCTGTAACGCCAATCCAGAATATGTTTTGACCGGGAGCTGTTTGACCAGAAGACATAATGTCACTTCACAGCTTCCCGGTCGCACTATTGTATGTATTTAATTTACTTTTTGTTTTACCTTATCGTGTTCGCACTGCGACAAAATTTGTTGTTGTTGTTGTTGTTATCAGCGCCTGGGCAACACAGCTTCGAAGAAACATCATTGCGTGACGACCCGTTGGCGACACTGTGTTGGTTTGACCGGCCCAGGCATCGAATCTAGACCTCTCGCACCGTTAGTAGTGTTTTTGCCTACTTGTTTTAGAATTGCAAAGTAATTAATGCAACCTCATTTGCATTGGCAGACATTGACGAATGCAACAACATGTCGCCGTGCAGCATCCACGCCAACTGTACCAACTTTCCTGGAGGCTACAATTGTACTTGTATTGATGGATATACAGGAAATGGAGTGACATGCGTGTGTAAGTAGGGGAGACCGGGGCTATTTGTTACAAAATACACAATTACGCCTTCAGTACCCTCAGTATTAAAGCTAGAGAGTCAAAATTTACACCAAATGTTAACCATCTTATGTACTTACTAGAGAATAAAAATATTGTTAATAACCTTTTAAACATGGGACTTTTTCAATACACATCCAGTGTAACAATTTACCCCGTCGTTTGGGGCAAGTTGTTACAGACCAAACAGAACGAAAATACTTGTTCTTTTTAACTCACAAACTTTTTGGAGCGAATACATATCACAACCGAGTTCATTATTTGATGTTCTATAAGAAAAAAAAAATATTTGATGCTTTTGAAAAACTCGGCTTTCTGCGTTTGGGTTTTGAGTTGCAGGTTTCTGAGCTTTTAAATTAGCTTCTTTTCTGAACATTTTTTGCTCAGGTGTGGATTATTTTGCACAGATGTTCTAACCATAACCAATAATAGCTGAATAATATAGCCTTTAACATAACAATACAGTGATATCAGTCTTCTGAGCAGCCAGATTTATTGTTCTGGGGCAAGTTGTTACAATTGTACAATTGTAACAACTTGCCCCATCCAAGTTAGCATCATTCTTTTCATTCTCAGCATAAACTGGTTATGTTAATGTAATAAACAAGCATAGATATAAAAAAAAACAGTTTCTCAGCTTTTCTTATCAGCTAGAATGATTTAAGTTTTAACGCATAAATTTTCCAACATCAGTTTTCAAATTTCTGCAAAATTTTACTTAGGGTACTCCAAAACGACCTTTTTTAAATATCTTTTCGTATTCTTGGATTTCGCGAAAATCATTTCGTCTAATAGTAGTCTAGAAGCAGTAGAATTGATAGCACAAGAAAAATTAATTTATTTTAATTTCCAGAAGGAGTGAGAGCGGTTGTAACAGCGTGTCCCTGTAACAACTAGCGCCGGTCTCTCCTACAATATTGTTACCAGAAATAAAATTATTTTCTGTGTAGCGCAATCATCAAGTATGTTTGCCTTAGTCGAACGGGAGCATGTTTTTTTTGCTATAATCTCGACATTTTCTTTGGTCAGCGAAATAGCCTTGCGCTATTTTTTTGTTTTAGTTGCATGTTTATTCTCCTATCACGAGAAAGCGATCAATGCGCTGTAACAAGCTCGCTTAGAAGTTGCTGGCCACCTGTCTACCACACCAAGATGAGGGAATTCCGCTATAAGTGCCTTTCCCAACGGCACAACAAGTAAACTCGCGGACTTTTTCTCGACACCGTCCCTTTAATGCTGAGCGTCAAGCAGGGAAGATATGAATACCAATTCAACAGTCATTGGTTTGACCCGACTCGGAATCAAACCCGAATCTGCAGCTTCAGAGGCAGACGCTCTTACCACTCGGCCATCGGAGCAGTATCGCACAGGTGACAGATCCTACGTGACGGGTTCAATTCACGGCTGAAGCTGATTGCGTTTGACAATTATTCCGGGTGACTGCTGACTCGAAGAGCGCAAGCTCACTTCGCGGTCTTTCAATCAGTTGAATTTTCAGTTCTTTAAGCTTAATTTAACCTCTAGATCTGTCAATGTAAGCTTAATTTGTTTGGTCCAGTGGGTTCAAAATGAGTATTTGACGAAATTTGATGATGAAGACCTTTTCCCTGCACGTTTGGTTGCAAAGCTCATATGTGATTATATTAAGTCAAATTTTGTTGAGATGTTTATTCAACTTAATTCCGTGATTCCGTAATGTTTTTTAGATTCATCAGCGGTGAAACCAAGTTATTTTTTCCATATTGTCACTTTGATGCTGTTTTTGGAACTGTTAGTTTTAGCTTCTTGAATTCAACTGTTGTATGCGGAGCAATGTGGCTCTTCACACATTGATGAAATGGCAAAATTACAGAAGGATTTGTGGTCAGTTGGAAAAATTGTGACTTTTGTGTTGTTTTTGGTCGGTTGGCCTAGTGGTTAAAGACATCGATATTGTTGTAAAAAGTTTGGGGTTCGATTCCCGTCCTGGTCGAATCGGACGCAGTGTCGCCAACGGCGAACCACCACTGCGACGTTACTTCGGAGCTGTGTTGCCCAGGCGCATGGCTGATGCGGAGATGAGCCTCGTTACACGCTTCGGCGTAATACCGCTCGTATGATGAAGATTTTTGTTGTCTTTGGTGTAAGCGTTCGATGTTGTGAATGTTGACGTAGGCTATGCTCTATAATTGACACTATTTTTGGATAAGACTTTACTGCTGATGATTTCACTTTTTACTAAAAAGTCTGTCGCGGCATTTTTGCTTTTTCCGTGTATTAAATTATTACAAAAATTGTGCTTCAATTGCATTTTACATAAAAATTTAATCACATAACAATTACTGTACAATGGTAGATTACCATTTGCGACTCGTCATCGCCGTGACGTTTCTGCGTTGCTGAGGCGCCAAGTCGCGGAGATGGACCCCGCCGCTCGTTACACGTTTTGACGTAAAACTGCGGGTATAATGACGATAGGGTCAAATTTTGCCGCTGTAATGACGCTACATGAATACAATTGAAAATGGCTTGGTATTGAATGGCTAAAAAATAACAATTGATTAATTACAACGTACGACATTAAAAAAGTTCAAAAACAGTTATTTAAAAATACGTGAGAAATCAGTCCTTCGGAATTTCGAAATGCATGTAGCAGAACAGCTAGCCTAAGTATGAAATAATGGTGTACGGTAGGCTTATGTTTCCAGCGCTTTACTTTAATCTTTTTCGAAAACGATTAAAAAGATTTGATCTGAAAAGACAAAAGATTTCCCTATACACCGGTAGTTGCTGCAAAATAGTACGGAAGAAATTCAAAAAATGGTACAGTATAAAGCAATGGGGTGCGATAATGTATTAGTTTCATTTAAGTTCAAGATTTTAAATTGATCGAACTGGAAAGCAAAGACATCAAAAAGAGCACCAATGTAAAATAGTTTGGTTTTGTCGCGGATGAATCTAAAAAACAAGGCATAAATTAGCAAAAATTAAAAATTCAGACTTCATCATTGTCTTTTCTATTCAAAAGAATCGATTAAGCAAGTAAACTTGCCGGCTCTTTTTCCAAGAGCACTGTTCCTTGAATACGGAGCATCAATGATGATACGCGGAAGCTGACTTTTCCAAAATTTTATTCAGCTACGCTTTCCTGTCAGGGACGTGGCCTAGCGGTATCGCGCGCAGGTTGCAGAAGCTATTCGACGGGTTCGATTCGCGGCTGTAGCCAATAGCATTTGATATAATTGGTGGCTGCTGACTTGAAGAGCGCAAGCTCACTTCGCAGTAGAATTTGTTGAATTTTCACTTAAAAAGAATTTGAAAATATAACTGCAGTTATTTTTTGATGTCGATCCAATAATATTTCGTGAAATCAATAATCCAACAATACAGTTGCCTCCTGCCAGGGCCGTATCGAAACTGTGGGGGAAGCATGCTGTTCGCAGACCTTATTTTAACTTCATCAGCAGACCTTTTTTACAGGAAGCATCATCAGTGCTCACTATAAAGAGGAAGTCGTCATGACTTCCCGTCCGGTAGGCCAGGAAGGACACTGCTTTTTAGTTGTTTGCTCTTCACCCTGGCCACGTAAAGAGTTTGACTGGAATGGTGACGTAGCCACACGAGTGGATATGCGTATCACAAAGGTTAAATTCTTTAAGAAATATTTATCCGAAGGGATGAGTGATCCTGGCAAGATCATTCGTCCTGGAAAATGAATGTTTCTTACCTGAGGGCGGCTGATGAAGGCTAATAGCCAGAAACAGCGCTGTCTCGCTCTACAGTGCTCACTATACTTACACAAGCATGAAACTCCATCTCCTACGTAGCCAAAACTACATGAGCAGGTGAAACTTCCAGGGTTATTTGTACATGTCGCAAATTCGTCGCAAGGGTTAGACATGCATTCGTCTATGTCTGCAAATACAAAATATGAATAGCGTGTAACAATTGGTGGCGGCCTCCGCGGCTTAGCGCCTGAGAATGAGCAAGACTGCTCCGAAGAAACGTAATATCGGTGGCGACCCCCTGGCGACAACGTCTCTGGCACGACGATTTGATCGGCCTGGAAATCGAACTTAGACCTCCTGCACCGCTAGGAATATCTTGTTTAACCGCTATAACACGCTAATCGGTGTGTGTATTCTTAGCAGGCCTTATTTTACCTGAGCAAAGTGTCGCATTTCCTGAATATCCTTCTGCACAAATGCAAGCAAAACTTCCGTAGTTGTTCACACAAGACTGTGACTGATTGCAGTTGTGGGTGGAGAGCAAACATTCATTCACGTCTGGCAAAAATGATAAAAAAAAAACAAAATCTTTATTACACTCGTGACATTACGCTAAAGCGTGTAACGAGTGGCGGGGTCCATCTCCGCGGCTTAGCGCCTGGGCAACACTGTTCTGAAGAAACATCGCAGCGATGGTGAGCCGTTGGCGACACTGTGTCCAATTTGACCGGCCGGGGATTCGAACCCCAAAACCTACGGCACCGATTGCGATATCTTTGGGGAAGATGATGTTTTAGTCAACTTTTCTGCATCACGCGCAATATTCCCTCTAATTTTTTGTGGTCTGTGTGCGCAAAAACTTTGGCGAGGGTGCACATTTTTAGAAGTGACTAACGTTTGTGCCACAACCCATGAATAAATTGAATATGGCAGCTATTGAAAACAAGTAGCGCAACTTCTCTTGGTTATGTTACTGCCACCTACATTTTTGGCTCACGGTGCCAGAGGCGTCGTGCAGCCAAAATATTTGGAGGGGCCCGAGTAACAACTTAAACAGATACTGATCACAACCTTTGTAAAAGCCGTATTTAGCATTGAGTAACATTACGAAAAAAGGAAGTTAGAAAAAGATACCAAAATATGTCGTGATACCCCAAATTTTAGATGATAAATAAAAATTTATTTTGAAACCTCAAACCGCTTTTTAATTATGGACATTATGCGCAATCAGTGTGGCCCCACGATTTAACGAAGGAGGAGGACATTGCTGGGGGCGAAGCCCCAGCCGCCTGTAGCAAGAGGGGTGTGGGAGCGGAGCCCCCAGCGGCCAACGGATTTTTACGGTTTTCACATGAAAAAAACTCGTTTCAGCACACTTTCTTATCGAGAAAGGACATACCGATACTTGCAGTGAGTGCAGTCACTATTATAGTGTCAGACAATACAAAAATATTTTAGTAGTTCATGTCCAAAAGCAGAAGCTGGGCTGAGATAAATGAAAGGAGGCTGCAATCATTCTTAGTTTAGACCCATATGATGGCGGATTGATGGGATGACGTGTATAGGTGTGTTTTAGGTTATGATCTTCAACAACGCATGCAAAATGTTTTTTAAATTGTAGCTACAGATCAGGGAACCGACTTTACTCCTGAGTCGAAGCGATTGATTGAAGCAAAAATTACAAAACAAAACAATGGAATTTATAGTATAAGAGAAGAGGGTATGGAGTTAATTTGAAGGATGAAAGCGAAATAGCTCTGGCTAAATTTTTTATTTTTTTAAACCTCAATTTTTTAAATTATAAAAAGTAACACATCTCAGAAAAATGGCACGACGCCACTGCACGGTACATTTTGCGAAGAAATGCGTCCTTTTAGCACGTCCAAGAACAATTTTCCTCAACTTGCCAACCGAGAAAATTGCTTCATCATGATATGTCTGTGCGCAATATACAGTAATTATGTGTGCGCGCAATCTCTGAAAGCCGTGTGCGTGCGCGCGTGTTATTAGTATTCTCCGTGCTTGGAGGGAACACTGACGCGCACATTTCGCGTTATTCTTGACACAAGAATCAGGAAAAGAAATGAACCACACCGAGATAAACACAGTAGTTCATGGAATAATAGCTGTGCTTGTAACTAAATAATTTAAGCATTGGAGGACTGTTTTTGAGGTCAACATATGAGTTTTATGGCGTTTTTTTTTCTGACGCTTTTGAAAAGCCGCTGTTATCGTTCAAATTCTCAGAGAAAAATTGTACCTTTGTACGAAACTCTTTTACGCCCTCTCCCGATCAGGAAATTTTCTGTGCACACCTTGGTTGCAAACTTAATATTTTAACAGCAAAAAAACGTTGTGTAGTTCATGTGACACGAATGTCCCAGGAGAGAACAGCTCAAAAAAATCTGTGCTCAACACCGACAGGTCACAGGTGCCGCCCAGAACTCGATGGCGAGATTGCGCTGAAGACTCAGTTGGTCTCGTCGTGACATTTCACGAGAACATCTACCCTTTGTCGCAGAGAGTCGAAATGCTCGGAGGCTCCAACTCGTGCAGCCGTCCCCGCGCGCCCCCACCCAAAAATAAGCGGGTCTAGAAAAGTTACAGTAGTTGCATATTTATCCTCCTATCACGAGAAAGCGATCAAAGCGCTATACAAGCTCGCTTAGGAGTTGCCAGCAATCTGTCTACCACACCAAGATGGGGGAATCCCGCTAAGTGCCTTTCCCAACGGCACAACAAGTAAACTTGCCGGCTTGTTCTCCACACTGTCCCTTTAATGCTGAGCGTCAAGCAGGGAAGCTTTGAATACCAATTTTAACGTCATTGGTTTGACCCGACTCGGAATCAAACCCGAGTCTACAGCTCAAGAGACAGACGCTCTATACCACTCGGCCATCTGAGCTGTTAAATAACTAAAACCTGAAAGCAAAATAGATTGCTTAGATTAGATTGTAACGTCGTTGAATTTTGAAGTAGTAGAGACTCAATCTCAATACGAAGTAGAAACTCAGTCTAAAAACAGTTTGGCATACACACCGTCACACGTAACACCATTTCCTGTATATCCATCGTTGCAAGCACACGTGAAGGAACCAGGTGTGTTGGTGCAAGTAGCATTAGTATGGCAGTTATTAGTATTCTCGGTGCATTCATCAACGTCTGCAAAGGAATGGATTGAAAAAAGCCTTTCCTGAAGAAGAAGGCCTACAAGGGGCGTAATATCCCTCAAGTTTAAAAGTAAAACTGAAATACTGACTAAATTTTATTCAAACGACGAATTAAGTTGATCAAATATAAACATAGCTTCTAAGCAAAGGAAAAACAATCAATTTGTTCGGAGCCGGAGGCGAGTTATTGGTACACACTATGCCTTAGCGTCTTGACCAGTGAGAAAGAAGAGGCACTGGGGCATAATCCCCTACATTTTCATAAAATGTTGAAATCTTTGTAAACTTTGACCTATCGTCATTTCCCCCTATATTTTTGCTGACGGCGCCCTGCATATTACAGACACAGGGCCATCGCCAAGGGGGAGCCAGGGGGGGCCGGGTCCCCCCAATCGACATGCTTGGCCCCCCCAATCAATGAGCTTACTCTTTTAAAGACAGCGACTATTGTGCTTAACTTCAAACTTTGCCCCCCCCCTGATAAACGGTTGGCCCCCCCTAAGTCGACTGCTCTGGCGCCGGCTCTGTACAGGCAGTTAAATTACCCATTCGTATTGTGAAAGCGGTGTCTCCTGCGGTTGAAGCAATGGGTGAACTGGTAACTCCATTTCTAATGACGCCAACAAAAGATTCTGGAACTGCGGTGGCTTCGATCGTGACAATGCCACCGGCATCTGTAAAACAAAGCTTAGAACCAGTAATTTTTTTTTGTGCGTCAGGGGCGGGTGCAGAGGGAAGCGATTGACCCCTTTTATAAGAGGTAACAGTTCCAGCGGGTAAGATTTAGTCTGTCCACAAGTCCAGTTAAGTGGGCCAAGCACCCACGGGCTATCTGCATCATAATCAAATGTTCATTGTCATGGAGAAAGTGGTTAGGACAGAGGTACAGGCAAACTTTTCACAAAAAGGACCTCATTTGAAAAAAATTTGAAGTCGAGGGCCGCACTGATTGTAAGAGAGAAAAAAAAGATCTTCGCGTCCTCAGATGTCCTGTTTCCTACCGAAAATCAGTGAAGAGCAAAAAACATTTTTTCGATTCATGGTTTTATATTTCTGTAAGAGCCCGTGAGCCGCATAAAATGGTTTCGCGGGCCGTAGTTTGCCCTCCCCTGGGTTGGGACTTCAAAAGCTTTAGATAAACAACCCCAAAGTGTCTAGTAACTTAAATAAACTTCATATCAGTATCATCGAAAGGGGAGGGGGGCACCGCTTAAAGCATGCTTACATACCGTCACGTATCACATGATTATAATATCTTTGGTCTATTGCAATTTAGCCTCCCTCTAAAATTTCCACATGCCACGCCTCAGTTTCATACCTGTTAAAAACCCATTGCTATCATGAATGGCGGCTCGACAGATTGGGGACGAACCAGAATAGACAATGTCCCCGTATACCTGGCCCGCAGCCTTGGAACAATTGGCAGGGCAATTGACTGCAAACGTAATGACGCCTTCCGGCTTCGTGGCGTTGTAGTTAGAGTCGCATGTAACTGTGATAACTGAAACAAAACGTACAGCAGTCAAACGATGCTATTATACTGTAGCAGCAAAACGGCAAACTTATGAGCTTATTTACCAACAGGTTGGCGTAGCGGTTCGGTCGTCGCGGGAGGTCTTGGGTTCGATTCCTGGGCCGGTCAGATCAGACACAGTGTCGCCAATGGCTGGCCACCGCAGCGATGTTTCTTCGGAGCTGTGTTGCCCAGGCGCTAAGCCGCGGAAATGGGTCCCGCCGCTCGTTACACGCTTCGGCGACCGCTAGTACTGCAACGTATAATGAAAATTTGATTCTAACCGAAAGCGATTTTGAAAAAACTTACTTTCAGCTGAAGAATAATTGTTGAGAAAAACAGTGACAAGAAAAACTTCTGGAAAACAAATTGTAGTAACTTGAAAAAGACAAAACCACAAACCAACGAAAATGAGAGCCAATAATATTGGAAACATTTGGATATAATTGAAATCTATTTGAATAACAATGGTTTCAGCGTAAATCAACACGTCTCGAAATATTCAATTGTTTCCAATATTATTGGCTCTTACTTTTGTAATTTAAGTATTCAAAAATTTCATAAATTGTGTTTGGAAATAATATAACGGTGTTGTCACACACAAATCTGCAGCAATGACGATCCGAACTAGCTCAGAGCAAGTTACACATCACCTACCCTGGAATCAAACCCGGGTTTCCCACTCCGGAGTAACAAACTACTAAACCCCGGCCCCTTTTCGCATCACAATCAAGATGCTAATCACTTTTTTCAATTATGACGTCGAAAAGTTGATTATAATGCAGAAATCCTTGGCTTTTGGCCCACTTACAAGACAGTAACTACTCACCCCCCAAAAAAATGAACACCATTTTTAAAAAGGCAAACTTGTCCGAAAGTTTGTCAATTAAGGTTTATAGCAGGGGTGGGCAAACTTTTTACACGAAGGGCCACATTTGAAAAATTTATGAAGCCGAAGGCCTCACTAATTGGAAGAGCAAAAGAAAAAAACAGGTCAACACGTTTTCAGATGTCCAATTTTTCATTAAAATCAGTGATGACCCTGATGAGCAAAAAAAAAGGTCTTCGGTTTGATTCACGGTAGGGGTTTTAATTTCTGTAAGTGCCCGCGGGCCATAGTTGGCCCAGTCCTGGCTTATAGTAATGATCTTGTCAAAAGTTATGACAGCTACATTTTAATTGAACATACAAGATGAAGCAAAAATTTTTACTACTCACCTAAACATAGATACCAGAAATTTCTTGATGCCGCCATAGCAGTATCGAATTTATGTTAAATAACTTAAAGACAAAAAACGCTGCAAAATACTAAAACTGAATTATAAAGATTGTGTAAGTACTAAACGCACCCATTTTCAAAAAATAAACCAAATCCTGATTCTATACTTGCGATATTACGCCGAAGCATGTAACGAGTGGCGGGGCTCGTCTCGACAATATATAGCCCCGAGAAATCGTCGCAACGGTGGCGAGTCGTTGGCGACACTGTGTTCGATTTGACCGGCCCGGGAATTGAACCCTAGATCCCGAGCCGACAGCGTTACCTTGCACATACGCTAACCTGCCGGTACGTAGACGTTTTCCAAGTTTTATTGCGCTTATTTTGTTAATCTTTGCCAGTAGCCTAAGTTGTTTAGCTGATCACCAACAATTCAAATGAAGCAGCTCTGCATTGCTTTCTATCAATTTGAACGTCACTGCTTTTTGTGGATATAATCATCGCTGTAGGGGGTAAAAATCGTGCTGAGTTTTAAAAGGGGTCAAACGCTTTTACAAAAAACTTTAAGATCAAGCTACCATGACTGATTTTTCTCTCACATGAAAATAACGGGCTGGTGAAGTTTGAAAATTATGTTGTCTTGTGTTAAAAGGTTTCTGAAAAATACCGCCTCCGCTTAAGTCTATGTAGTAAAACCATTTAAAAAAACAATTGGATGACGCAATGGTTCAAGACAACGCGAACAATGCGGGAGGTGTGGGTTCGATTCCTGGGCCGGTCAAATCAGTCACGGTCGCCAACGGCTCGCCACCGTTGCGATGTTTCTTCGGAGCTGTGTTGTCCAAGCGCTAAGCCGCGGAGATGGGCCCCGCTACTCGTTACACGCTTCGACGTAATACCGCAAGTCAGAGCCATGGTCGTAATATCGCGTCTTCTGACTTTGCCGTATAAAAAAAGGACAAACTGTGCTAAGCGACTGAAATATACCAGACTCTTACAATGGCTTTTGCCGTTTTTGCTACCCCCCCTCCTCCCCTTATATAATTTTTCGCTAGGCTACTACCGCGAGCATAACAAAAATTTCATTTTGATTTTCTACTTCAAAAACCTGGGTTAACTTGTAGTTTGCATATTCCCTAGGATTTAGCTCTCTTAAAATCTCACTGAGCGTAACTTGCCATCGGTAATTGTTCATTTACTAAGAGTTGTGAATATCTTAAAAACTGTATCTTGCCATTCTACAGCAGCCATACTGAGCATAAAAAAGAATATCCTGTCACTAACAACAGTCTCAAAGTCGCCGTAATGTCGCAATGCTTTTGTTTTTTACTTTTGCGAAGCCCTTAACACCGTCGTCAGTTTTTTTTTATACCGCAATCAAATTGATTTTCTATACCAACACGACACTCGTAAATCTTTTAACACCTATAATATGTGTCTGTCCTTAAAAGCTGTATCTTGGTTTTGAATTGCCATTTCATTTTTAAGTGATAGGCCTACATTTTTTTCTTTTTAAATCACATTGTCAGCGACATGACTAAGCGGTACCGCGCATAGGTGACAGATCCTACGTGACAAGACAAGGTGACCAGGGGCGGATCCAGAGGGAGGGTACATCCTCCCACCAGCCATTTTTAAAGATGTTTTTGATGAATACAACTTTTCCAGAATTTTGAACTTTTTCGATAACAATAAGCCTTACGCCGTAAGCACGCATAATCGAAAATGTACAAACCAAATGCATCATATTTGGTGCAACACTCAAAATTAGGGGCAAAAAGTTCAAACAAAATTTGCCAAAATTTGTTCAAAAAGTACTAAAATGGCTACTACAGTATGTAAATTTTCAAAAATTTTCCGGGGTAGGCATGCTCCCGGACCCCCTAGAGCCTTTTTTATTCTCAATATGCTTCAAAATAATTCTGCCGAAAAAATGCGCTTAAAAATATGTCGAATTTGGGTGTACCTCCCTGAAAAAATTTCTGAATACGCCCCAGACATGAAAACATTTTTTCAAGGGCTTATTTACGCTTTTTTTGGGTCTAACTTCTTTAGTTAGCATTCAACCTAGCCTAATTCCAAATTTCATCCGTTCCCCCACCAAAAATTTTTGAATCCGCCCCTGAAGGTGACAGATCCTATTTGACATGTATTCCGGGGGGCTACTGACTCGAAGAGCGCAAGCTTACTTTGCAGTCTCCTTAAATTTTCACTTCAGAATAACTTCAGTTGTTTATACGCTTCATTTAAGTTGTTCAGAACCAAACAATTTGCTTGCTGCACCAAATATATTTCCTTTTTCACCAAGTTTGAAAAAGCTTGATTTAATTCTCTCTGATGTTCGATAAGCTCTGCAGGGGCGCCACGGTCAATTTTGCGAAAGAAACTATTTGATGCGGTTGAAAAGTAACTGATGGCAAAACCTACTGTAACATTTTACATGAAACACATCGCTGAGGCGGTTGGATTAAAGGAGAGGTGTTTGTCAAAAAATATAAAAATGTTTAAAAAATGGTCAGATATTGAAAATGGCAAAATCAATAGCCCGCTGTTCTTTTTTTAAGCGTAAATTTTTTTGTGTTTTTGAATCATTTTTTTGTCGCTTATAAATTTTGGTCGATTTTAATGGATAAGTTTTGTCTGATATTTGGCGATACGTTCTCTATACGACAGGGATGGCGAACCACTGACCCGCGGGTCATCAAGTGATCCACTTTCACTTTTCAGTGACCCTCTTGAAGTTTGGAAAATTTTACGGCCCACGGACGTGATGACCTTTTTTTACTTTTCATCCGATTTTGGGCGGAAAATTGGACATCTACGGACGTGATAACCTTTTTTTTGCTCTTCACCAGAGTTTGGGCGAAAAATTGAACATAACCGTTAACTGCCCAGGGCCCCGCGATCTCTTAATTCGCCTCTGGTTCAAGCCCCTCGTTAATATCATCACATCCGTAAACCACGTTTTTTCTTTTTTCGGTCTACGACCTTAAATTTGACCCACCACTTAAAAAGGTTCGCCATCTCTGCTATACCACATAATGAATAGAATTTAAACATTTTTTTTAAAAAATGTTGAAACGATTGAACAAGAATTCACTGTACTTCGGGCAGATCAAGCTAAATCTTGGCATTTTTACTGTTGCTTGAAAAACTGTTGGTTTTACCTAATTTTTAAAAAAATATTCTGAAATAAGCTAAAAGGTTAACTAGTTTTCTCTAAATTTTTCTGGCAATGCCCGTTTTCTTTAAGGTTTACTTCTTTATTGAGAAAGCAATTTTGAACCACTGTTTACCACCGTAGCCTAGCAATAGCTTAATATCCCTTTGCTTCTTGAACACGAAGTCTTTACTATTCTAGTAATTACGTTTTGATATGTTGACCGTAAAGCTTTTTTTCCCAGATGGGGGCTTTCAAAAAGTTCATTATTTGCGTCACGCGAGAAAAATTATATGTTGGGGTGCAACCGTTACGCTCCAAGGCCATTGTTGTCGTTTTCAGTTCGACAATAAAAGTTTTTATGATAAAAGGACAATGAAAAATCAAATCGACATTGCTCCGACTCTTAAAATTTGATGTGCAGTAGGCTCCCCCATCTCCCAGTAGGAGCGTAACAAGCCTCAAATTTAAAGTGGAAAGACTGCAACAGGCTAAAGATACAACGATTTCATTATTTAGAAGTGTTGCGAAACCGCCGGTCCTACTGAACACCGCAAAGGACTGAAACACCGCAAAAGAACGACAAATGAATACAAAGGGCTTTTTAAACACCGCAAAGTACAACAAAGGACTTCAGATTGATCTACTAAACACCGCAAAGAACGACAAAGGACTTGGAATCATACCCTAACATAGAACGACAAAGGACTTTAATTTAGGGTTAGGGTTAGGTTAAGGCTAGGTTAAGGTTAAATTAGGGTTAGGCCAGGGGTTATCAGGTCTTTTGTCATATTTTACGCAACAGCGAGACTAGGTGGGGAGTTGAACCATTGACCATGATCGCAAGGTTAATGGTTCAACTCCCAACCTAGTCTCGCTGTTGGGTCGTTGGATAAGATGCTTCACGATGATTATCTCTGCTTGGTGGAATCTGGCAAGCAGCAAATTAAAGAAGTCAGAAGAAAATTCAATCGGAAAACTTGGAAACAAAGGCAACTCCTAGGCGAGTCTGGATTCGTTCTACGCATAGCGCCTCCGCCGCTTTCTCGTGATAGGAGGATAAAGATGACGAAATCAAATCAAATCGAGTTTAGTTAGTCCTTTGTCGTCCTTTGCGGTGTTTCAGTCTGTTGCGGTGTTTAGTAGAACCCCAAAACCGCTCTGTGCGTAACTGATGTTGTCACGGGAGATAAGCTATAGCCTCGCAACGCAAAAGAAATTATTGCTCAGGGAGAACTCCAAAACCTTCACTAGATCTCCCTCAATTTCAATCGACAACTTCTTTTTGTCTCAATCAATCTTTTTTCAAAATCGAGTTCAAGTTCAGGGACTTTTTGTTTTTCTAGTTCATGTTCGACAAAAAATATTGACTTCAGTGAATTCGCAGCTCTGGTTGACATAAACTAAAAGGCAATACTATAGCAAAGCAGGATGGCAATTATTCGGTAATTAACAGTCGACGTTACTGTAGCAACGCTGAAAAACGGTCGATAAAGGACGTTTTGCAATGAAAATAGTGTTTCCAAGTTGGGCTAAACATATTTTGGGGGGCAATGCTCCCTGTTGCCGCTCTTTGACAGGACCACTGTCCCCTACGTCATTCAAATGAAAATTCAGCAATTCATAGCAAACAGTTTCTTGGCCTGGGGTCCATTTGAAAAATATGCAAACCTAAATACGATGCCGGCAGAACCGCCCTACGAACCAGCCCAGGCCTGATCGGGGCCCCGCCCTGAACACAGCGGCGTTTTTTTTTACTTGGAAATGATTTTAATACGTGTTACTATGCAACATTAATTTGTTTGTGCGCGTGTGTGGAGAAAGGTGCTGACGGGGTTGGGGGGGGGGAGGGAGGTTGAAGAATGTTGGACTCCAATTGCGCCGCTCTTGTGGGCTACTGTAGGCAAGATCGCTTGTATGCAAACGATTTTTTTGATCTGTTGAATCAACAAAATTATAATTTTCTTCTGTCAAAAATACACATTTTACGAAATACAAGTTATAGCAACAATATGACTTCCTATTTCATGCGCCTTACTTCGAATGAGGTTGTACATAGTAGGTGTTTAGAAGATTGTAGGTTTACCATGGTTTTTGCACAGAAGCATTGGGAGTGTGCGACTCCACAAGCAAAGTGGATCAAAATTGGTTCGTCAAACGGATCGCTAAAAGTTCAAATTTATGACATAACATAACTTTAGGTAAGGCCTACTTTAAACTTCAAGTGTTCTTTTAAGTAGCCTACCAGTTACTGCCAAATAAATTGATGATTTTCTTAGTTACTTTTCTCCTGCTTTTTCCCATGTCATGTCACACTGTGATGAACCGTTTGTCATCAATTTTAATTTATTATTGTGACGCTTAATAGCGCACATAAAACAGCCAGTAGCTCAAGTGTTAAAACGATTTTAGGTAAAACGGGTAATACATTTACCCGTTGTCCAGAAAAAGCTAGCTCCTGCACGCTCCAGTTACATGCAGGTATTCTATACCGTCCCTATTTCAAAGATTTGTTCTTATTTTAAGAGTCTCTATCTTGGAAAATATTATTGTCTTATTTTTAGGATATGTCCCTATTTTTGGCTTGCATTCTTATTTTGTCTCATTTGGACTTCATAAACCAAGCTTTGTGTTATTTATCCTGCGATATTTTTTTGTCTTACCGTCAAAGCTTTATCGTACATCAGGAGTTCTTAACCGGGGGTAAATTTACCCCCTGGGGGTAAATTATGCCTACCGAGGGGGTAATTTTTCTGAAGTATAAACTAAAACAAACTTTAATTTTCAGTATTAAATTGGGGAAAACGTTGCACTGGGGGTAAATTATACTTTTTTCAATCGGCAAGGGGTAAAGAATACAAAAAAGGTTAAGAACCCCTGTTGTACATCATAAAAGCAACACAATGTTAATTGGAACGCGAAGAAGCAAGGCATAGATGAGCATGAGACATTGTAAGCAGTAGCACTTCAGGCTGTTTAGGTTAGATGGAAAAGTGTAGTATCTTTAGCTCAATAATACTCAGACAGTTGAATTATTTTTGGCGTCCTTATTTTGGGTTCCAGATCGATAGAATCCTTGGTTATACATCAGACGGTCAGCTAGTTTTAGAAGCCAACTTAAATAGGTTTTTATGAGTTATGGTGCTGCTGCTACAACTTAGTAACATACTAACCTACAGCATATGAAGTTGAATAGCAATGACAAGGCTAGCTTAGTTCTCAAAAAAGTCCGGTCTTAATAGGGTTAAGAAAGTGAAAGAAATAAGGTTTAATTACGTGCGAAAATGCATGATATACGCGCGTAGATTTCAAACTAGGATACGTAGATGCAAAATCGGACGCAATCGCAATTTGTGTGAAGACATATCCGTCAGGTTCGTTCATCAAAAATCGCACGATTATGCATGAAATGCAAAATCGGAAGAGAATCGCATTCTGTGTAAAACCACCTTCACCTCGTGAAGTTTTCGAGGGAACCTCAGTTGGCCTAGCGCCGGCACTGTCCAGTAGGCCTATTTGCTTTAAAAGACTAGGCGGGCTTACAAGTGATTACAAACGTGTTTCATCAATAAGGTCCATGATATATTTTGTTGGATTGTTTTAAGGTCTACAGCCAAAACAGGTTACGAAATTCTGACGTAGGCCGCAAACTGGGGAAAATTTTTAGGCGTATTTATTGTAATACACTTTGCAATAAAGCTAAGCAAGGCTCAAGGAAGTAACACGGTTAGGCTAAGTCTTGCTTCTTCACCGTATTTCTTTTTGACCGTCCAGGCGACACCCAGCTGCATTTGCTTGCATTATCACCACATTTTATGTCATAGACAAGGAAGCGTCAAACATCAAACAAAATTTATCCATTAAAATCGAAAAAAATGTAAAAGTGACAAAACATGCTGGAGAAAAATTTTTTACGCTTAAAAAAAGAACAGCGGGCTGTTTATTTCGCCATTTTCAATATCTGGGCGTCGCGTGGTTAACGGACAATCGTATTGGTTAACGCATTTTTAATGCTTATTCAACCTAGTTTTTTGAGCCAGTTCAGCAATCATTCTACCTTTTTAGCCTCAAAATCCTCATTGGATTACTGTTTTTGGTTTTCATTATTTTTGTGAAGAAGTCTTTTGAAAGTCCACAATTTGATCGATGTCGCGCTTGGAAAGTTAAAAACTCTGCCGTTCAGCTAAATTTGCACAGAAGTACAAAATTTACGGTTTATTTCAGTTGCTGGCCAAAAAACAAAGTAAAAAATGCACAAAAAAACAAGTGTATTTGCAAATTAAGAAACATCTTCGGACATTTTCGCCTTATTTTCACATTCCACAAGAACTTCCAGCAGGTTAGCTTTGTCTTCCGCATCGCAAGAAACATAAACCTAAAGCAATAAACATACTGCAGGCATCTTAACTGTGTGGTTAGGAGCGTCGTTTTTACGACGGCCATGATCGCAAGGTTAATGGTTAACTCCCACCCCAACCTTGTCGTTGCTTCCTTGGATAAGATGCTTCACGATGATTATCCGTACTTGCTGGAATGTAACAGCAAATTCGAAGCAAAAATTCAACCGGAAACTTAGAAACAAAGGCAACTCCTTTGCGAGTCTGGATTCTTCTTATGTACAACACCTCCGTCGTTTTCTCGGGGCAGGAAATTAAAAATGAAGAAACCATCATTAATCAATTATAAGCACAAGATGAGAACCTTGCGCCAAAAATTCCCATCAAAATAATATCTTTCCCTAGTTTTGTAACAATGTCAGATAATTTGTATTTATTTGCATATTATTTATCCTCCTATCACGAAAAAGTGATCAAGGCGTAGTAACGAGCTCGCTTGGGAGTTGCCGGCCACCTGTCACTGACTCTACTATGGAAGAATCCCGCTAAGTGCCTTTCCCAACGTCACAAGTAAACTTGCCGGCTTGTCCTCCACACTGCCCTTTAATGCTGAGCGACAAGCAGGAAAGCTGTGAATACCAAATTAATATCATTGGTTTGACCCGACTCGGAATCAAACCCAAGTCTACAGCTCCAGAAACCCAAGTCTACAGCTCCACAGGTAACACATTGCCATAAACCAAGATACTACCATCTATCTGCCCCGAAATTGAAACGTCTAAGAGTCTTATCGATTCGATAAGAAGAATCCCATCACTTATGGTTTTTAATACACAATTTTGATCGTACTTTAATTTTTTCTATATCATCGGAAACGGTCGGAAATTTTCGCGCTGTGCCACTATTCGGTTTTAATAAAGAGAATAGTTCGACCACTCCAGCAGCTTCGGAAATTCTGAAACATAAAGAATTGAGACGAGCCACAAAACTCCCAGAAATTCCACTTAGAGGTGAAAATTGCCAAACTTCATGGGCGAAGTGGCCAAGGCAACAAACTCGCCGCATTTTAATCCAGTTAGAATTCCACATTTTCAATTTTGCGAGTTTAAGTTCAAATTCAGTAATTTTTTCCAAATTAATGGTAAGTTCGAGTAATTTTTGTCAAGCTTAGGATGAATTCCAAACTCAATCAATTTTTTTCCGAAATCGAGTTCAGTGTTTATGTGTCTTTCAAGTTCCAATCCGGCAACAAAACAAAAAATGAGACCAATTTCTGGGAATTGGAAACCCCGCAGGTGACACAGCAGTAAAGAGCATTGCTGGATTGAGGTTCTCAAGCGCGGGTGGGAATCACCTACTCAGGGCTACGAGATAGGTTGTAGTATTAAACCAAGGATTACACCCTGTTTGGGTATCTCGCTCAGTAAATAACCTTGCTTTTTGTCTTTGTAGACATGCGGTACAATCACCAAAAAAAAAGTTACGAAACACAAGTTAAAAAAAAACGGCAAAAATGCTATACGCTGTGCAAACATGCCATCACATGCAGGGCCGTGCAACGATTGTTAGGGCGGGGCTATTTCAACAAGGGGCTCATGCTCTTACGCAGATCTAATTCTGACGTCAGCACCAAACCCTTTTTAAGAATGCGAATTACCGGGGTTACAGCCTCCTCCACTCCTTCATTGCTCATATGTCAAGATAAAACAGACTAAGATGAACTACGATGCAACCGGTATCAACTTGTAACAGCATCACCTAAAAACTGGACGTGCCGTGGGTTTGCTTTTCTCCTCAAGCTATTTTCGTCCCATATTTATTGTATTCCAAAGCATTAACTGGCCTACAGACGATACTTACAAATTTTCTTGAATGAAGAACTTCAGTACATTGTCAATTGATCGATGTTTTGCCAGATAAAATAGAAGACCTCCGAAAAATCTGGTGGATCTAAAAAAAAGTAAAATAATTCAAGGTAGTCCTAATTTCTGAAATTTACTGTTTTTAACCAGCTGTTGGTTTCATGACATCTTCGGTTTAAAGACGCGGTTTCGATTTTGCGGTTTGAAGACATCTTTTTGGATGCGGGAGACCTTGGGCTTGATTCTCGGGCAGGTTAGTTCGGACACTGTCGCCAACAGCTCACCACCACTGCGACGTTTCTATGAAGCTATTCTGCCCAGGCACTACGCCGCAGAAATATACCCAGTCACTCGTTACACACATCGGCGTAATACCGCAAGTATAATGAAGATTTGATTTTTCTTGTAACGAAAACATTTTTAAAGATTGCTCAAATAAGGTTTTACAGTATATCACGTTGTTTTCAATGACAATTTTCTTACCGCAGCAGGTCAAAAATTCGATTTTCATTCACATGGTCATAAACTCGCTGCGTTAGTTGTATATATTGACTGGCGTCAGGGTCGTACTGAACTAAAATTTGTTCCAACACATTTTCGTGTAGCTTTTGTTCAAAAGCAATCTGAAACGAACGGACAAACTTGAATGGCTTAATCTGGGCCAGACTAAATACGAGGGGGGAGGGAGCTATAGGCATGCCAAACTTAAAAGTAGTTAAATGACGTACTCCAATAAGAAGGTATGATGCTGAGTGCTGACGTGAAAATCAGGTCAGAAAGGCCCCATTCCCAAAATACTAGCCCTCCCCCAAAGTCCTCATATACAGCCCTGGGCTCAGTGGTTACATGCTATAATAATTGCTAGCAAATTGGCGGAACGTCTGTGATCTTTGGATAAGATGTTGTTAAAATCTTTATTAATGGCAGGATAATCGGCGTCAAGGGTTCGATCGGTTTTGTAATGTGTGCGCTGCTGACTCGAAAAGCGCGAACTCACTTCTCAGTCTCCTTCAATTCCCGTTGAGTTACAGAGACCCAACCACTGAATCTGAAAAGGTGCTACCTAGTTCACCCCACTGTAGAAACTGGGTGCTAGACACAGGGTTAGTACAACGATGACATCGTTGGGAATGTAAATCCGGAGAGGTGATTGGCTCAATTAAGGTTAATCAGTCAGAAGGATCAACGGTCCTTTTATCTGAGAGCGTCTGATGAGGGACAATAGCCCGTAACAGCGCTGTCGCGCTCTATGATGATTACGATATTAGTAATAGTTAAAAATTTGGTCTCAGTAGATTGTATTTCTACGTTAAAGATATCTTACTTCTAAATTCTCAAACAACGTTGGCTTCTCTATTGTTCTGCCTGGTTTTTGATAAAACGTGTGGATCATTCTATCTCTCTCGTCCCAACTTGCTTTTCGAAGTTGCCCAGATGGTTCCCTTACCACAATAAAGCGATCCTGAAACAACGCACATTGACCGATTAACGAAGTGGTTAACGGCATTGCTTTTGGCGCCAGACGTTTGGGGTTCGATTCCCTGGCAGGTCAATTTTGATAATGTGTCTCTAACGGCTCGCTACCGCTGCGATGTCGGTGTTACTTGGGAGCTGTGTTGCCTGGGCGCTAAGCCGCAAAGATGGACCCCGTCACTCGTACCACGCTTGAGGTCAATGCAGCAAGTATAATGAAGATTTGATTTTGAAATAAAATCTATCTATAGTGATCAGATGGCCAGTGGTAGAACGTCTGATTCTGGAGCGGTAAACAAGAGTTCGAATCCAAGTGGGGTCAAACCAAATACTCTGTAACTGGTCTTCACAAGTTCCCTACTTAAGCATTAAAGGGACAGTGTGGAGAACAAGCAGGCACGGTTATACACTGCGACGCTGGTGAAGGCCCATTCTCTCTCCTCAAATGAAGGTTAGGGTTAAATAAAAAAAGATTAAATAAAAATGTAATCTTACAGTGATAACAATAAAAATGAGACGAAAATAGCTTGAGGGAAAATAAAACCATCGTAATTCGTACAACTGGACGTTTTGACAATACGGATTCAGCTGTCATCATCAGCAGTGTAAGTAAGGCATACAAAACTGAAAGGGATTGCTGATGAAGACAACGTTATCTACTGTACGTTGTCGAAAGGTCCAATTTTACGAATTGCCATGGTTTTATTTTTTGTACAGTGATTAGCTCTCACATTTTGATTCAAATCTTCACTGATATCCGTAAATATAAGGTTGCAATGTTCGTAGCCATCCAAATCACTGTCATTAGCGATTAGTTCATCAATAGGTTCTCTCTCTACCATGATTGGGGGCATGGAGAGCAGTTCATCGGCTCTCCTTGATATTTCATCCATTTCCTGAAAACAAATGAAAAACAAATAGCCGGCAGTGAGGCGCAGAGGTTCGAAGCGTCGCTTTTACGACGGCAATGATCGCAATGTCGATGGTTTAGCTCCCACCCAAGTCTTGTCATCACAATAGTTTTCCCTACTTGGTAGAATCCAACAATCTAACAAGCAGTAAATTAAAGAAGTTAGAAGTAAAACTCAAGCGGAAAACTCGAAAACAAAGACAACTCCTAAGCGCCTCTGTCAGTTTCTCGTGAAAGAATAAAAATAAAGAAATCACAAAGGTAATCAAAACCTCAGCTAATTACTTTTTAAGAAAATAATTGGTATAAGCTGGAGGACAAATAGCAAGTATTACAAGCAAAAATCAAATCAAATCTTCATTTTAGTCGCGGTATTACGCCGAAGCGTGTAACGAGTGACAAGTTCCATTTCCGCGGCTTAGCGTCTGGGCAACACAGTTTCGAAAAAGCATTGCGTTGGTGGTGAGTCCTTGGCGGATGTACATGATTTGGTCGACTTGGAAATCGAACCCAAACCTTTTGCGCCGATGGCGATGTCTTCAAACCAGTACACCAACTGGCCGATATAAAAATAAACACATAGATTCTTTGCCTCTATCTCGTGGCAACAAAAATTATATAGAAATGACAATCTATTAATTTTACCTGCTTAAGCTGTTCATCTGTCAACATACGAAGTCGCGGCATTCTTGAGGGTTTAGCTTGAACTTTCTTAAAAATTTTATCAAGATCTTTTCCTTGCAATTTCATCAAAATTTCCTGCACTTTTGGTCTAAAAACACAAAGATTAACGCGCAAAGTTCTTGAGCAGTTATCAACGGCTCGCCACCGCTGAGACGTTTCTTGAAGCTATGTTGCCCAGTGGCTAAGTCATGGAGATGTGCCGCTGAGCAGTAAACCTATTGTATGGTGTTGTTCATGATAAACAAGAGATGGCGGTATCAACCTCAATTTCTTTTTTAGCGACATGACCTAGCGGTACCACGCGCAGGTGTCAGATCCTACGAGACGAGTTCGATTCGCGGCTGGGGCCGATCGCATTTGACATATTTATCGGGTAGCTGCTGACTCGCAGAGCGCAAGCTCACTTTGTAGTCTCCCTCAATTACTCCTGAATTATCGGTTCAATAGAATTTGAAAATAATCTCAGTCAATTTTTTTACTTATTATTTAACAATGAAATTGCCCTCATTCTTTCCCCTTGTGATTCGGTTAAGAACATTTTAAAAATCTTTTACTAGTTTTTCTTCATGTAAAAGTCCAAGTTCAGGTATCACATTTGGTAGACAAAAAGTGAGATAATGTTTCGTACAGTTACACAAAATAATTATAAAAAGGAAAAAAAAATGATTATTTTGCAATTGATTACTAGCACCACAGAAAAACAGCAAAACAGTTACAGATATTACCGTATTGTTCAGAAGTCCAAAATAAGGCGTTTGGCAATTTTTATTGAGATTTTAAAAATTGGAAATTAAAGTTCATCCAGCAAATATCAAGGCTACAGATGTTCTACCTTCTTCATACTCATTTCTCACTACTAAGTAGCCACTTGTACAAAACTAGCCATCGCTATAGTAAGGATAAAGCTCAGATGGCTGAGGGTAGAGCGTTTGCCTCGGGAGCCGTAGACTCGGGTCAAACCAATGACTTTAAAATCGGTATTCGCACTTCGCAGCTTTCCTGCTTGATGATCAGCATTAAAGGGACAGTGTGGAGAACAAGCCAGCAAGTTTATTTGTTGTGCCGTTTGGAAGGGCGCTTAGCGGGATTCCCCATCTTCATGTGGCAGATAGAAGTCCGGCAACTCCCAAGCAAGCTTGTTATAGCGCTTTGATTGCTATCTCGTGACAAGACGATAAATACGCAACTAAATACCATACAGCATTTTCTACTTGACTAATCTGCTACTAGCTTAACCACAAGTCGTAGAAATGTAACCTTGGCCCCCTTAGTAATTAATTAAAGTGTTCATGTAAAATGGAATGGGACCTTTTGGCATCAAGACTGGGTTTTTAGGGTTCAAATTTGCTTTACCGCTCGGGATAAGGGTTATTATTCGAGTTAGGGTTAGGTCTGGATATCTCGATACCAAGTTGATTTTGCCAAACATTCTCTGTTACGAACACGTGTGAAAAAACCATAGACCTACCTCGCGAAGTCGGGATCGATATTGGAAGTTTTGTCGTGATTTTTTTCGGGTTCGGGTAAAGAATTGCCAATCACTTTCAACAATTTATCTAATAAAAAGTAGCAATGTATAAAAAATGCACGTGACGCACAATGTCAACATCAAAATTTGAGCACATTGCTATTGGTGCGGAAGTTCTAGGTTTGATTCCCGAGCCAATGAAATCGGACAGTGTCACCAATGGTACGCCACCGCTGCGATAATTCTTCAGAGCTATGTTGCCCAGGCACTAAGCCATGGAAATAGTCCCCGCCCTACGTTACACGCTTCGGCGTAATATCGCGAATATAATGAAGAATTGATTTGATTTTTTGATATTTACCCTTTCCACACGTCCAACTCAAGTGGTTCCACAGGCTTTGTGCATTAAAATTAAATTTTTGATGCCATGCTCGTTTTTTAAAATTATGACATCAACAAATTGATCACGATGTAGAAAACTCGCAGGATTTTGGAACCACTCAAACTAGACATGAGAACAGAGTAATTGTTGAAACCGATTTTATGACGTTACAAAAGCAAAGGTAGCAATTATGTAACTGTCACACAGCAGTGCTATGAAAGCAGACAGCTGTGAGACCTCTTCTGTTAATTCGTACAAAAGTCAAATATCTTAACCTGTTTCACCACATACATCATCTTCAGAAGGCTGATTACAACATATGAAGATTACAACAAAAGTAAAGCAAATAGCTAATGTACATAACTGCAGACAGTAAACACTGTTTCGACCTTTCAGGTCTCATCAGAGCAGTTGGTAAGATCATGGACTACTAAATTTAGAAGTCCATGGTAAGATCGACTATGTTTGTGCACACACCCCAGAAAACACAATGAATGTCAGCACTAAGGTCACAATGAGATAACACAATTATTTGTTTTTTCAACTCAATGAATTAACAATTTCCAGATCAAAACTAACAGTTAAAATTAATTATATCGACAATATTACTGGAGTATATAAGATCAAGCATGTCATAGTTTAAAGTATATGCTTAAAATAACCCAAAATATGCAAAAGTATTACCATCTTGCAAATATTTTTTTGGATTATCAGTGAAAATCATATGAGGTAACGATGATACTCTTCGATGCTCCTCATCAACAAACTTTTCATCTCCTTCAAATACTTTGCCTTTATCTAAAAGCAAAATAATACAGTAATTAAGCCAAAGGCATAGCTAGCACAAAATTTAAGGGAGGGAAAATTTCAATGAGCCAAAAACTTTGGTACCTTATGAAAATGTTTTATGCACACTTCAGTTTAAGCTAGGTCAAAAAAAGGAGGCAGGGCACAGTGCCCTTGCGCAGGGCACAGTGCTTTTTTGCACTCCTGGCTATGACACTGACTACTCATAACTTGTCCTTTCACTTATGTACTACTAATACCTAAACAAAGCTTAAGATGGAACAGAAACAGAATGAGTTTTTATCATGTTGAAAAATTTAAATTACCAGTATATCATCAACTTGAATGGATGGCTTTACAGCTAGTAAAAATGGCTTATCAAAACATGGCATGAACTTTTACCCTTCCTAATAAGGGATCTGCTTATCAAAATTACAAAACATACATGGATCAAAAAATAGTTCAAGAATATAGAGAAACGTGATAAAGAAGGCGCAAATACTTTCAGAATTTGAGTCACTATTACTGATCTATGTTCACACAGCTGCAATTTCGTCATGTTTACCATTTTTTTTGTTGTTGCATTTTGTTGCATATTTATCCTCCTATCACTAGAAAACCATCAATGCGCTATACAAGCTCGCTTAGGAGTTGCCGGCCATCTGTCTACAACACCAAGACGGTAGAATTCTGCAAAATGCCCTTCCCAACGACACAACAAGTAAACTTGCCAGTTTGTTCTTCACACTGTCCCTTCAATGCTAAGCGTCAAGCAGGAAAGCTGTGATTACCAATTCTAAAGTTGTTGGTTTGACCCGACTCAGAATTAAACCCCAGTCTACATCTACTGAGGCAGATGCTCTCACCACTCGGCCATCTGAGCCATAAACTTTTTCAATGTTAAAAAGAGTCAACTTGATAAAAACAAAATCAGCAAGATATACTGTAGTGAACTTACTATTATCAATGACTCGTTGCCGTACTTTTCTCAACTTTTTAGTTTCCCAACTATCATCTTCTTCATCTAAAATATAGAAATCAGTGCAGCAAAAAGTTATACTTTATAACACTGAACATGTGTTGCACATAAAATCAAACATAAAAGAAATTTGTATCTGTAAAGGTTAGCTATTCGTACAATCCTGCAAATATAAGCACTTTGTCTATTTCATTACCCCTTCACAGTCTCCCTGGTTGCATGAGTGCTTGAAAAACAAAATAAACAAAAGTGGCTAATGTTACGAACTTATAAAAATAGCCACTACGTTTTGTAAAAAGCCAACTTCACCCTTAAATCATAAGCTGCAAACTCATCTGAAAAAGTGAGAAATTTGGCAAAATGTTCTTCTATTAACTTTAAGCTATTTGGACATACAAAAAAATAATACCAGACTAGATATTTTGGAGCTTGTTTGAATTAAGCCACATCTCATAACAGGCGGATATATCACGAGCACAAGGACTGCTAGAGAGTTATTAGTAGGGGTTTGGGCCTAACCCTAAACCACAACTTAATTCAAACAAGCCTCAATACTTTTGTATATTATAAGCCATATATATATTAACGATATATTTTTTAAGCATCAACCAAGTGCAGTACTTAAACTGTTAAAATCATATAAACTTGATTCAGCTTACCAAATGGAGGGTTAGTAAAATCTGGGGTGGTATAGGGTCCAGAATAAACACATCTCTGCACATTTCTTCTCACAGCTGGAGCTATTACTTTAACCGTCCATCTCCAGTGATTCATGACAAATATGCTCATTTTTGATTAGACTGCAGATTAGCGATACTGGATACTGACACTGATCCCTCTAAGATTTTAACTAGTGCGAATTTGCCCAAATATGAAAATAACTTAAGATTTGCCCAAACATTTAAAGGGTGCAATCCAAGGTCTGAAATCATTTATGTTTAAAATAAGAGTTACTATGGTAAAACACTATCATTTAACACAAAAAAGCTTGAGCACTTTCAACTAATTTGCTTATAAATCACTATAGCAATGTGTAAAAATGGAAAAATTTTGCCCAAAATTTCTCATTTTTCTCAAATTTCGCACCTTAGAGCAGGGGTTCTTAACCTTTTTTGTCTCGTTTACCCCTTGCCGAAAGAAAAAAGTATAATTTACCCCCAATGTACCACTACTGCTTTTTCTCTACTGAAAATTAAAGCTTTCTATAGCCCTTAATTCAGAAAATTTACCTCCTCCGTAGACCCCCATGGGGTAAATTTACCCCCAGTTAGGAACCCCTGCCTTAGAGTGACATGGAATTCGGCCAAAAATGACAAAAGTTCGGCCAAAAATGACATGGAAGGGAGTGTGAAGAAAGTTGAGTTGAACAGTTGAAGATCGAACAAGCTGCAGATCGAACGAGATGGAGGGAACAGGGGAAGGAGTGAGAGCAATTGCGGAGGGGATGAGGTGTATTCGGCCACCTTCAATGACCAGGACAAAACCGAATTAAAACTGGATTGATGATGATGATGATAGAGGGAACACTGGATACCAGTACCTGTATTTCATATCACAAAAACTTAGACTTCACACTGCACATACTAGGCTATGTGTAAATAGTACCAATACTGCATTGTACTGGTATGATGGAGTATAAGTAGACTACCGTAAACTCTTAACAAAAAAAGTCTGAAAACGTGCTTTGGCAGTTTGGCGCTTCTTGTTAAGATAGGGTAACTTAGGTACCCAGTACCAAATTTTGAGTTTTCAAAAAACAAACATTTATGATCGTAAAAATAATATAACCTCTACTGGTCAGCTGGTGATCAAGGTACCAGTACCGGTAGTAGTCTCCTTTCCTGAACAGTGGGATCCTATTAAATCAGCTGCCTACCGTAACCTCTCCTGATCAGTGTTCCCTCTAGAGTGAGAAATTTGAGAAAAATGCAAAATTTTTGGGCAAATTTTACTGATTTTGAACCAGAAATTAATCTTATAATATGCAAAACTGAAAAACTTAAAACGAAAAACTTGAATATTTTAATGCAAGACTATAGCACAGTAGCTTGTATTTTGGAAAAGCAAATAATGCAAAAAATTTGTGAAAGGGGTCCTTAAAGTAGTGAAATCTTTGGGCTAAAATTTCAATGAATTTATTCTTTGGGCAAATTCGCAGTAGTCAAAATCCTAGAGGGAACACTGCTCCTGATACCTATACTGTAAGGGGTCTCATCTAGAATAAGCCCCACGTCTTTTCTATCTGCCAACCTTAACCTAATTTATGACTTTAACTTAATCTATAACCTGACCCTAACCAAATTTATCCCAAACCGAACCTAATCCTAACCCAACCTAACCCTAATCAAACCTGGGGGCTGATGCTAGATCTAACCCTACTGTAAGCGCAGTGTAGTCTAGGACTAAATATTTTAGCAAAAGTCCTTGTTTCTGCGTCATGATCAACTTTTGGATGTCATAGTCAAAAAATTGATGATGTCGTAAAAAGTATAGCGAGCCTTGAAGCCCAGACATTGGACGTGCCAGTAGTATTTACGCCCTCAATACATGAATATGGACGTGGTATTCTGTACAAGCTCAGATGGCCGAGTGGTGTAGAGCGTCTGTCTCTTGAGCTGTAGACTCGGGGTTTGATTCTGAGTCGGTTCAAACCAATGACTTTAAAATTGGTATTCACAGCTTCCCTGCTTGACGTTCAGCATTAAAGGGACAGTGTGAAGAACAAGCCGGCAAGTTTACTTGTTGTGCCGTTGGGAAAGGCACTTAGCGGGATTGCCCCATCTTGGTGTGGTAGACAGATGGCTGGCAACTCCTAAGCGAGCTCGTATAGCGCATTGATCGCTTTCTCGTGATAGAAGGATAATTATGCAATTAAATAAAAAAATAAATAGCACCTCAATCTATGTATATATTGCACTATAAGGAATTGGGATAACCGGTATTGTTTGCCTATCGCTATCAGCATGGATACCTTTGATCACGCCCCTGGGTCAGAGACAAGGGGATTATCCAATCTCATCATTCACTATCACACAACTGCGTAATTGTATATAGAAATTCCACAAAAATTTTTCTATTTGTGGTTCCTAACATTAGCTAATTCTACATAGAGATCAAATAACCAATCGAAGCATTTACAACATATATTCGCGGTAATTTCAAAGCCATGGTGTTCCCGCTAGGTGGCATATAAGTTATATCGTGCTACAGCATTAGCTTTGTTGTCAAGCCAACTTATATAAGAAGCTACGATTTTTTGAACAGTTCATGATTAGAGTTGTTACCGGTGGTGTGAAAGCTGCAGCAAAAGTAACGAACGGTGCGATATGAAGTACCGTATAATTCAGAGCCACACTTTAATGGGGCTAAGTTATGAAGGCTTTATCAAAGCGTATTCAGTTAAGAAAGGGATCCAAGTTTGCTGCTCAATAAAAAGAATTTTTTTTTCTGGATCCCAGTGAAAAGGTTTTGTAGGCAGTAGGTATATATTCAGTATTTACTCTACACAATTTCAGGGGCTAGCTTTAGCACTGGGCAGCTGACTTTGTCATGTTTGCAAGTTAATAGGCTACCGGTACTTCCAGATGACAGATGTTGATCTGTACCATTGGTTGGTTGTCTTTGAGTCAAGCTTTTTTGTTTAACTTCTACCGATAAATCTTAACGTAGACTTGCTTTCGCTCACATGCTCTGTGCTTGAGTTGCAAAAAAGCAACAAGCAATACTAGTCTAGAACTCACTAATGAAATTGTGACTTCATTTGATCATGCTATTTGGTTATTTTCTTTAACGGCACGGAAATATACCAGAAGTATCTACCGGTATAAGGCATACTGGCAGAAAGTTTAAAAGTGAAGCTTTTGCTGACAGTTTTTGAGCTTTTTGTTTTTAAGCTGCTTCATATTACAATAGACAGTTTACCTTAAAACTGACAAAATTCTCTGAAATGTCATGCACAATGCACTAATGCAGACATGCTCTTACCCTAACCCAATGCGTGTCTTTGTTACACTGTGACGTACTGGTACTGATATTGGGGAATTCCTACACCGCTTTGAAGTGAACCATCCATCTGTCCACTATAATATAAGGCAGCTTAAAATGATGAGTCCCCAATTTTTTAATTATCGAGTTTAATTCTCTTTGTTTTTAGAGTAGTTGCTTGATGAACAACTAGAATTATTTGTAAATACTTGATATTTATGCAATAACTTAGTGCTAGCTTGACATGAACAATGGAAGGTTCTGATGCAGTAATCCCTGGAAACCAATCTCCTCCAAATAATGCATCTACTCCAGTACGACGCCATCATCATAGACATAATGTTAAAAGTAGATACGAATTTAATAAAACTCTTGGAAAAGGAACGTATGGAAAGGTAAAATTAGCAAGACACAAAGAAACTGACCAACTGGTGAGTCAATATTTTTGTAAACATAATAAACGATAAAGTCTTGATTAATCATCTAGGCCTAGATTTAAAATACTGTATATACATTTGAAAGCGGTGACATACTATTTTTTTTTGTACATACAGTATGCTTAAAATATGCTATGTTGATTAGTTTTAATGTGCGTTGAATATGTTATGTTGGAATTATATTGCATTGTGTGCAAAGGCTCAAAATTGTTGTACTTGATTCTGCATATTTGTCTTATTCAGGGTACAAAGCTGGTCGCTAAAAAAATAAGCGTGAGTCATTTAAAATGATCTTGTGCTTTTAGAAGATCAGATGTAGCTAGGTCTGATACAACCAGTATCTGCCAGTATATTACTTGTAAAGGCAATGCAAAGTTATAAGAAATAGCATTTGCGCTATGAAGTTCTTAATTAATTTTATTCCCTCTGTTTGGGGTTGTATTAGCTATCTTTTTGTAGTGAAAGTCTGGTGTAAATGCCTCAGCTTTATCAGCTACACTGGAAAAAGTCTTGCCTCATATAAACTAAGTTTGTAGTCTTCAGTGATTTTTGTTCTGTAAACACTACAAAAATGATAAAACTTTTGCTTTGGAGTTTAATCTTTGTAGATTATTTTGGCTTATCTTGCTATACATTCACACGTGCTTTAAATTTGACATCAGCTTTATTGCGATTGGCAGCTTTGAGTTGGTCAGGGTTGGATTACTGACTTATCTACCTTATTGTTACAGTAAAGTCTTTTTTCAGTACCCTTTATTTTTGGTTAGTGGTAATGTTTTTGTAGAAGTATGATATTACTTTTTTCCTTATTTATGTAGAGCTTAATTCTACTATTTTATCCCACTTGGATATTTTCAAAAATTTTATCTTTGGGCTAATGTTGTGTGTTTTACCACTCCAATAAATTAATTTAGTAGAAACAATGCTGTTTGAAACTTATAATAATTCTATGTTTTCTTTATGTTCTGTTGTGGTGCATTTCATTTGTGTTTTTTAGCGGTGTTGCTCGTCACTTGGAAGTTTTGTGGCTAGAAAGAACGACGCAATATTAGGTTTTGTTGCTATAAGAATGAGGCAGGATTTGCTCAAAAAAGTTAAGCGTTTATTAAAGTATTTTAATTATGATTAAAAGTAATAGTCATTTTGATTGCAATGGAAGATCTTACATTCTAAAATTCATATAAATAGATTGTTTGTAAATGTATTGTGTAATGTTTCCAAGGTTTCGTTTTTGATGACGTCATCACAATCACGACTTTGTTGAACGTCTTGACGTAATAATTTCCTTTGTTAAAAACTACTTGTAGTTTTTCCTTCAATCTTTGGATTTGGTAAGAGGTTTATAATTTGCATAATCTCAGAGGTTCCTATGATTTTGCGGGTTCTATCAGTTACCGTTAACGGTAACGCGATATTGTGTAGTAAGTGGAAAATTTTACGTTAATTTTTTTGCCTTGTGCGTAGATTTATTATACCAATTGTTTGCTGATAACAGATTGCATTGTTGACTGGCGCAAGGTCGCAAGTCGTCAGTGGTTTCCTTAAAAACATGTTTGTAGCTCTGCATAACAGCATGTCAAGAAAAGTAATCAATCACCGTACTTTGACTGCTACCCTAGCTTCGTTATGTTTGTTTGTGTACAAATGTGCTAGTAACTATGTCCACACAGTTCTACGAATAGAACTGTTTGTCGTGCCAATAGCTCTTCCAACCGTTGCCCGAGTTTCAATACATGACGTGTTGGTCAAAACGTGTTCAACTAATGACGTAATGCTTCTACTAGTTCCGCTTATTAACCAATTCTTACCTAGCATAATGAAATAAACTCGGTGACTTTTGTTACGCCTATTATCAGAAGCGATTAATCAATGTTATTGGATTCACGCCTGACGTTGCACCATATTTTCCGTTACGTAGGACCTTCGCCTTTCGATAAGGCGATTACGCCTTTGTTGGTCTTAAACAACCGACATTTAACCCGATTTTACGTAGCATTTAGTGTTATCAACTTTGCTACCAGCCAATGTTAGGAATTCTTCGGAATACAACAAATATGAAGCAAAAATAGCTTAAGGAGGAAAAGTAAAGCCACAATAATGTTTAAATCTGGACGTTTCGACCACCTAGATTCAGTTGTCAGCATCAGTAGTGTAAATACTTTTTTGTACTGCCTTTCTTACACTGCTGATGATGACATCTCAATCTATGTACGGTAAGTTAAAGCGTCCTTTTTTTCTCAAGTACTTTTTTATCGTTTTTTCCCTCAACTTTTAAAGTTTGAGGTTTATTCATGTGTGCGGTTCTCCTTTTTGTTAAGCTTTGGGGCTGATATGTGACAGCGTTTTCGTGACATTATCCCAGTCATACGTAAGCTCTCAATCACAGTTTACTAAAATCTCTAAAATGGTGCTTTGTGCTTTCGTTTCCGCGTCATTTGCAATCAGAAATGTTAAGAAATAACGTTAAAACTTTTGTACTGCTGTAAGTGGTCAGTTACTTCCTTATGGTGTCTATCACTGGAGTTTTATTGGTGTTCGTATTTAATTTCATTTGGTATAGTTGCCAAACACATCTCTATCGGTGCGGGAGGTCTATTGTTCGACTCCCGTGACGGTAAAATTTCACACAGTGTCGGCAACGACTCGTCAGTCGTCATCGTTACGACGTTTCTTCGGAGCTGTGTTGCTGTGGCGCTAAGCCACGGAGATGTGCCCCGCCACTCGTTACACGCTTCGGCGTAATACCACGAGAATCATGAAGATTTGATTTTTTGTTTTAAATTTCATTTGTCACCAAACTCGCGCTCGTGGTGGTCAAAAATGTGTAACCACCGACTACCAAACGACTTTTTTTCGAGACGAAAGGATCATGAAACATGGCTGTCCAACGTTAAATTTGTGATTGGCCATACTACACTATGTTTATTAAATCCTGGAATGGTTATGGCTGCCGCCTACACAAAGCGTGTTTGTAGTGTTGGTAAAAACGTGGATTTGATGGAAATTTACAGCTTTCTGCAGAGCTTGACGTTTCCGTATCTCTAATATTTTGAGCTCGTTGATTGACGAATCAGGGCTCCGCTAATTGTATTGATAAATTAGATCTGATGTCAGTAACTCGAGATGATTCCTTATACAATTGCTTGAAACATGTTTTATTTAAAGCGTTTTGTGAGGGTTTTAAATGAATTCCCTTGTTTCAAACCGGCGTTAATGGACTTGCTTTGTTGACAACGTGGCTTTGTATGCAGCGGCGTTAAGCTCACCACTTCTGCTGTTAAAGTCAAGCCCTCTTAACTAAATAAAGACCATGCGCTCAGTTTTAGAGCCTTTTGTGACGCTGTATTTTGATTTAGCTCTGTCACTAAACAAATATATCTGATAGGAAACAATGTAGATTTTGCAAAGCATGTTCTTAGAAAGCTGCAAATTCATTCATTGCTTAGGCAGCCTCAAATTGTTTTTTAGAAAATCGATTTTGACAAAAGACCATTGAGTGGTAATTTCTACTGGATTTACGTTTGCTTAAATGCTAGATTCACATTTACGATAGCATAAAGAGAGAAACAGTCGGATTTCTTTTTGAAAACTTACTGATGCTAATTGCTGGTTAGCAATATTCATCTGTGCACAGTAAATCCTATTTTACTTAATTTTGAATTTTGAAGAGAAACATCGGCGTTTGCCCAATAAGGCAAACGCCGATGTTATGGTGTCTATCACTGGAGTTTTATTAGTGTTCGTAATTAAAGTTCGTAATTTATTAGTTGTTCTGTAACTAAGTGCTCCGTGCCAAATTTTTTGCGTTGGCACGGAGCACTTAGTTACAGAACAGGGGCTCTGCTAAACTGGCGATATATCGACGTATGAAGCAGTTCAAAACTGTATATACTGCGTAGATAATAGCGTTAAGCTTATTGCGATTTGATTACAAATAGCACAGCCTGGAAACACCTAAAAACACTTGGACAGAGTTTCAGCTCGCTTCTAGTGTCTTGTCAATGCTATAAACCTACGCCGAGCTGGGTCTTATGTCATGGTGTAAAAGAAGAAACTGGGATAGTACAGAAGGCGCTTTAGTTTAGTCACGTGCAAGAAAGGCGGAGTAGAAAGGGTTTTAATGCAGTTTTATTGATGAAATTTTGTGTGTTGCACACTGGGATTTTGCAGTACCCATTCCGTATGTCAAAACGTAAAGGAGATTTTTGCTGATGATTTTTGTACTTAAGAGAACTTTCTAATTGTTTTCAATAGTACGTAGGTTTTGTACAGCCCTTATATTGTAAGTACGTAATGCGTGACTAGGACAAAGCGTTGCGGAAGAATTAAAGCTGCATAACGTGCAGCTCCTTAATTTACTTCGAAATTACGTCATTTCGCGGCATTTATATAAGTTGCAGAGACTGTGCTATTGGCTAGTTATGTTAAGCTATCTATATTAGGTAAGGAAATGCAAAATAGCTTTCTCCAAATGCGATTCGCCACGCCATTTTTCTATGTATTTTCTTCGTCTTTTGGACCGTAAGTAATGAAATTAGTCTCGTTATAATCGATTTTATTCAAATAATGAACGTGAAATTAAATCAGTCCTTTGCATTACCATTAATTATGCCAGAAAATCTGTCCTTACCGCTTATTTTCGACAGATTCTCGTAGTGTTTTATGTCATCAATATTAGTATATGTTCTTTCAATATCGTTTATGTCGTTTCAAGCCAAAGCAAATTCAAAGCTTCCCTAATTTTCGCTTTCATCATTTGGAGCAAAAATTGAAATAAAAAAATCTTTGGTATTATGCCGATTCGTGTAAAGAATGGCAGGGCCCACCTCAGCGGCTTTGCGCATGGGCAACACAGCTCCGAAGAAACATTCGAAGCGGGAGCAAGTTGGCGACAGTGTTTATTTAATTTGACCGACCCGGCAATCAAACCCCCAGACCTCCCGCACCCATAACGTGTGGGAGGTCTGGAGCTTCGATTTTACAACTTTTTACAACTGAGCTGACCTGCCGGTATTTGTGGAACTTGTGGTGCTGCTAAAACAATTGTTGGCGCATTGTGTGGGATACAGGAATGAAAACAAGTCAATAATTTACCGAATTTGTTTTCTCTTAACGTCATATGTTGTGCGTTTGAAGCAGTTTTGCTGGTCTGGTATTTTTGTGACTTTGGTCAAGTGCGTTGTTAAATATTATAATTTGTATGACTTAGTATTGAGGTATTGATTTTACCGGCGCCGTGTGCCTAGTAAGAGCGCCGACAGCAAATTTATGTCATAGTTTGGTCGTGCTATTGTCGCGCTCTTATTGTCTGCTGTCATATTAGCAAACAAAGAATGGAATTTTAACACAGGAATGCTGAATATATTGGAAACATTGCTTTGTTCCAATGGAAGCGAACTTTCTGTTAAAAAATCAATACAAAGACGGCGATGGGCTATTGATTTTGTTCAATAAGTCATTCATAATTATTTCAACAAATGAGTTTTAAATGGCCAAGGGCAGTTTTTTTGTTAACAATAGCAAATATTTGTAAAATTTGAATCAATATCAACGATTTTATGCTTTTAATTGCTTAGATTTTACGTGACATTTGACATTAGTCTGCAAAAGCAACAGCTGTTTTTCACTTGTGACGCTTAGTGCGTATGAACAAGGCTCTTTATACTTGTCCACCTTACCAATATGGCGTATATTACTGTTTGGACTTGGTTTTAATGCCATGCTGGGGGGGTATAGAACCTAAGTCATTAACCAACATATTTTAGTTACTGCGCTACGCAATACTTCAGTAATATGATGTTGTTTTTTGTGGAGTTTACGTAAAAAATGTCTTTCTGTGATTGTGCGAAATTGTTGTTTGGGGATAATTATTGGTATGTGTCATAATTTTTCGGAACATAAGTACCTTCCTGTAAAAGTTATGTTTCTGGCAATCGCGTGCTTTATGGTTACTTCCTGGAAATTTCGCCGTTATTCCAACTTCCCATAAAATTGTTCTGCCTAATAACGATTAATTTGCCGTGAAAATTCCATACGTTTTCACCTTTGCGTTGTCAAAGTTGGAAATTGCATTTAAACCTTTTCAAAAATATCGCAGACAGTAAGTTCATAATGACGTTATTCGTCTGATTACGTAATTTCGGCGTGAGATGCTATCACGTTGGGATCAAAATTATCCTTCCTAAGCCGTGTTGTAAGGTCGGGACGGTTCGTTTGCCAAGAATGGTAGGTTTGGGGTGTAAGATAATGAGTGTATATCGGTCGGTCTGATGTCATCAAAGTGACTAACACAATCATTCTTATTCAAAAGCAAGTAATCCTGTTACAAAAAGCGGATTAAAGCTGGATAAATTTGTTGTTAGTAACAGAATTGCTGATGGTCTAGCGTACTTCTCATCGTGCAGCCAAGATTGCCGAGTGGTAAGAGCGCGTGTCTATGCAGCTGTAAACTCGGGTTTGATTCCGAGTCAAGTCAAACCAATGACGTTAAAATTGCTCTTCACAGCTTCCCTGCTTGACGCTCAGGATTAAAGGGACAATGTGGAGAACAAGCCGGTAAGTGTGCTTCTTATGCCGTAGGGAAAAGCACTTTACGCGCTTCCCCCATCTTGGTGTGGTAGGCAGATGGCCGGCGACTCCTAAGAGAGCTCGCTGAAGCGGTATGATCGCTTTCTCGTGATAGGAGGAGGGTCAGTATGCAACTAAATGCAAATACTTGTGTTTGTGACATCACATTTGTCATTATTAGGTCACTTCCTTTTTCAGTTTAGGTTATCCAGTTAAATACAGTTTATATCCGGTGAAAACGTCAACTCGCATTCTAACTTTGACGAGTTGGAAAGCAGTATTGATTGTTGTAGTGTCATTTTTAACTCTCAGTTCCTTTCATTCTTGTTTTGTTTACTTTTGAATTCATAATCGCTGAAGTTCATCTGGAACTTCAGAATATAACGTAGAGATAAGAAGAGCTGTGGAAGGAAAATAAAGCTTCGTTAATTTTTGAAACTGGTTGTTTCGCCGACATAGCTTTGGCTGTGTATCAGCTGTTTATGCAAAGCGTAATACAATTAATCCTGCTGATGATGACAGCTGAATCTATGTGGTCGAAACGTTCAATTTGAAAAATTACTGTTGCTTTATTTTTCTCAGTTGAGAAGCTGCACGTTTAGATAAATTGTCCAAATTCAGGAATTTACGTTTAGTCAAATGCTTTGGTGATGGTTTTAGATGTATGTGTTGGTAAAACTGCCAGTTCGCCAACGGTGTATTTAGGGGATATGGTCATTGTGACATGCCCCTCCACTTTGATTTTGCCTTTAAGTGAAAAAAGAACAAATGCTGCCACGTGACTGAAATATATCAGATCTTTTGATGGTTTCTGTGGTTCATGCCCCTCCCTCCTTTTTTGTAGCTCATGCCCCCCTTTTAAAATTTATCGATTCGCCCCTGGCCTCTGATCTCTTTTATTTGCTGATTTCTTTTGCTAAAATCTCAAGTTGTCAACGACATGGCCTGGCGGTATCTCGCGCAGATTACCGATTCTACATGACGGGTTCGATTCACGGCTGGAGCCGATCTCATTTGACTTACAGTATATACCGGGTAGCTGCTGACTCGAAGAGCGCAAGCTCACTTCACAGTCTCCCTCAATTACTCTTGAATTTTAGTTTATTTTGAAAATAACTTCAGTAGTGAGCAATTCTTTGATTTGTCACGATTTTTCGCGTTCTAATAATTCTATGATGCAATGAAACTCTATCTCGAAATTTTAACAATGTTCATTAAGTTGTCAATATAATTCCTATTTCTTGGTACAACAAGCTTAAATCATAGGGGATTAGCAAAACATCTTGTTGGACTTAATTATTTTTTTATTGCGCCATTATATCATCAGGTCATTTGCCAAGTGATTTAGTGTAATATTAGACTATAATCGATGACATAAGTCTCACAGGGAAATGTAATTGGTGTTAAACAATTTAAATGATCTATGCTCTTATGCCCTTAAGCCTGCTAGCCAGGCACTTGTTTGCAACGATCTAGTATTTCATGTTTGTATAAGCGTATTCTTGATTTTCGCATATATGATTTGCCAGTACAAAGAGCCTTTGCTATGTTCGATAGCCTATGATGCCTCTGCAAATTTTGATTTCGGTTAGTGCTTTGTACTTCGGCACAGTCCAAGGAATCATTTTTACCAAAATCGAAATCAAATCTTCATTATACTTCGCTGTATTACGCCGAAGCCTGTAACGAGTGGGTGGATCCATCTCTTAGGCTTAGCGCTTGGACAACACAGCTTCGAAGAAATATCGCTGCGGCGACTGACGACACTGCGTCCGATTTGACTGGCCCGGTATTGGAACCCAAGACCTTTCGCGCTGATAACAATGTCTTTAACGCTACGTCAACCGTCCATATCAGTTTTCAGTTTTTCACCAGAACTTGGATTAAACGAACACCGTATAAAATTTTCTATGCTCTTAACGTTGCCGTGGCTGTTGGATTCTCTTGGATTCATGTAGAATTCATATTTATTTGTTTATCACTGTGACTGTTTTGATGCATGAATTGTGTTTAGGTTGCAATTAAAACAATCAGAAAAGACAGAGTAAAAGACAGCGCTGACATGAGACATTTGCGAAGAGAAATGGAGATCATGTCATCCATACAACATCCTCATATTATTCAAATTTATGAAGGTTAGTCGAAAATCAATTTAAAAAAATCACATCTTCTTTATTCTCGCGGTATTACGCCGATGCGTATTGGGCAGGGATGGGCAAGCTTTTCACACGAAGGGCCAGATTTGGAAAAACTGTTGAAGTCGCGTGCCGCACGCTGATTGGAAAACAAGGTGAAGACCTGTTTTTTTTTGAGATCACGGTCCACGTACGAAAGTGATCTCCAAAATAGAGGTTTTCACCTCGTTTTTTATTCCAATTTTGCACCGTTGAGGCTTATTTTTTTGAAAATCACTGCCATCCATGATCTCTAAAGGAAAAAAAAGGTCTTCCGCTCAATTCACGGTGGGAGCTTAAGTTTGTGTAAAGTGCCGGCGGGCCAGAATAAAAGGACCGGTGGGCCAAGGATTTGGCCCGCGGGCCGTAGTTTGCCCATGTCTGGTATTGGGAGTACTGGGTTCATCTTTGCGACTTAGCGCCTTGCCAACACAGCTCCAAAGAAACAATGCAGCAGTGACGAGTCTTTGGCGACTCTGTTCGAATTGGATAGCCCAGGAATCGAACTCACAACCTCCTGCACTGATAGCGATGTCTTTAACCACTACGCCAGCATGTCGGTCACTTTCAATTCATGTCATAGAATGGCAAAGATGGTCTCTTGTCTTCATGAACTGCGCTTTACTGAATCATCAATGCTTTTGAGTTGACGAACAATGCTGTTGCTTTGTCACACTTTATCTATTACCACAAAAACACGTCAAAATTACGTCATAATAATGTCATTGTTTTCCAGTGTTCGAAAACCAAGACAAGATTGTTATAGTAATGGAGTACGCCGCTGGGGGAGAGTTATATGACTATCTCGCTTCAAGAAAAGGAATGGTGGACCATGAAGCCAGAAGCTTTTTTTGCCAAATCGTATCAGCGATCCGTTACTGCCACTGCGTAAGTGTTGTATTTATTCATATTTATCCTCCTATCATGAGAAAGCAATCAAAGCCCTATAGCGAGCTCGCTTAGGAGTTGCCGGCCATCTATCTACCAACCAAGGTGGGAAATCCCGTTAAGTGTTTTTTCTAGCGGCACGACAAGTAAACATGCCCGCTTGTTCTCCACACAGTCTCTTCATTGCTGAGCGTCAAGCAGGAAAGCTGTGAACAGCAATTTTAACGTCATTGGTTTGATCTGACTCGGAACCAAACCCGAGTCTGCAGCTCCAAAGGCGGTTGCGCTATCCCCTCGGCCATCTGAGCTGTTGATGTAAGGTATCTGAGCTGTATGGAATCTTTACCTGTGTGTCTGTCTGCCTTTTAGCGGAAGCTTTTAACAATTAAGTGAATTAGCAGTTTGGTTTCAATCGAAATTCTCTGTTTTGAAATAGGAAATGGCAGGTGGCGCTAATTTGCTTTCTCTAATGGATTTCCTGTATTGCACATTAGTACGAGTATTAACACTGCAGCTCATACGCGCTACCATTATAACTGCTTACGATGCAAATTATAATTTACTTTAGCAATTGGACTGACGGACGAAAATTATTAGTTTTTTGTGAAGGATTTATTTTGCTTTCAGTATTTTGAAATTGCAAAAAGCAACAACCTATGAGTGAGGTTCTTAACCAGAGGGTCACGGTACACAGAGCCGGCGTCAGATCAGTCGACGTAGGGGGGGCAAACGTTTATCAGGGGGGGGCAAAGTTTGAAATTAAGCACAAAAGCCGCCGTCTTCAAAAGAATAAGTTTGTTAATTGGGGGGCCAAGCATGTCGATTGGGGGGCTTGCCCCCCCCCCCTTGGCTCCGGCCCTGCGGGACATTAGCAAAGGGAGCTTCAAGCGCAAAATATATCAATGGCAATCAACCACTAAAGACCAGCTGAAGTCTGTAGCTACTACGAATGAAATACGGCCGGAAAACTTTGTTTCTGCGCAGGGGCCACTGGTGTTGAGAGTTCCTAGAAGAACCCACTAGCCATAAGTCCTTGAGAACTGCTGGATTATGACATCAACATTTTTGATGATGATGTAACAATTGGTCTCATGAGCAGTTTTTAAAACCGTTTAAAAATAACGAAGCGCGACACAGCGTTAGTTAACGTGTCTCTTGATTGTTATTTTTGTTTCTCGTTGTCAACCTATTCAAATACCAAGCCTTCTGCATACCAATTATGTACAATAAACCCATAATAAAGATAAGTTTTTACTTCCCGTAGTCTTGTGCTTTCAAGTTTTTCAAGTGAAAATATCAAAATATTTCATTTTAGAGAGGCATCGTACATCGAGATCTGAAGCTAGAAAACATACTGCTTGATGAAAATCGACAAATAAAGGTAAAGGAACTAATAATCTAAAAAATTTACACAACTTGTTCAATTGTTCTTGCTTTTTTTGACTCTGGTATGTCATAAAAAAACTGTGCAGTGTTGTAATCTTTACACAAGAAATTGCGAAAAGACAGAAGAAGTTGTTGACAACAACAGTTCTTTTTTGTGCTTAAGTGCTTAATAATAAGGCTGAAGCGTGTCATGAGTTGCGGTGTCCAGTCCGCGATTTTAATTTTAAGTAACACAGCTATGAACCTTGAAAACTGGTGCTGAAATGATCCACTAACCCACCTCATTAGCGTAGACTAGGAGGGGGAGGGGAGCGCTGGCGTTCTGTTTTCACGGCTCTAATGTAAAGTATTCATAAAACATTTTCATAAAATATCGTAATCTTTGTGGTCATTGGCTTATTGTTATTACCCTCCTCTCGACTCCCCCTAATTTTTCCTGGTTACGTTCCTATTCCAGCTGTCCACAAAAACAGTTTTACTGTCCAGAGTCCAGTTTTTGGACCTTGTCACTTGTCAGCTTATCACAACGCTATTACGGCGCCTAGACCATCTCTTTGGTAGTTTAGTGTGAATACTATAAAACATAATTGAAAATGTACCATAAACCAGAGAAAATGTTCAAACAGTGCCTTTTCCTATGGCACTAATGATGTAGTATGGCAGAATGATCTGAGCGTGTTATTGGCAATTCAGTCTCGAATAAACGTAGCATAAGTATCAAATTACGCTAAACGTTTTTTGAAGCGAAATTTACCGTGATTCAAAACACTTTGAAACGTTTTTGTCTCGTAACGCTGCAAGAGGAAGCGATTATATTGCGGCCAAGTAGTAAGCAATTTCTTTGCATTTGGTGTTTTTTAATGCTTGGTTTAGTCATACCAAAGATTCTGCGAATAAAGGCACCCATCTTTTAGCATCAAAAGCTAAGCGGTGGTTTCTATGGGGTAAGAATTGCAGAAATACTTATCTTACAATTTCGAACGTTGGGAAGTGTTGAAGTACTAATGCATTAGTATGTACACGTAAAAATTTCGGAGGCTGGGCTTTTCTTGTCCCCTCGATATGGTAATGAAAGGGTGGAGAGAAAAATGAAGTTGAAAAGTTAGTGCTTCATTTTCTAGTCAATTGCGACGATGTAGCAGTGCGAAATCATTTTGTAAGTCTTGGGAAACTGCTTTGTGTGAACCCCGTGAGGGACATGGCCTAGCGGCACCGCGCGCAGATTACAGATCCTGCGGGACGGGTTCGATTCACGGCTGGAGTTGTTCGCATTTGACATACATCTCGGGTGGCTGCTGACTCGAAAAGCGCAAGCTCACTTCGCAGTCTCCCTCAATTTCTGTTGAAGTTTTTGCTCGAAAATTGAAATAGCTTTTTAGTAACCGCGTACAGCATTATTTTATTTTGATCGCAAAATCGAGTTACTGCTGCACTGGAATCACATGATTCAAAATGCCGTAGTCATTCTAATTAAAGACATACGATGTAATTGGTCTGAGGTTTTAAATTGCATTGGAAATGGTAATCAGATGTTTAGGTGAATTTTTTAATTCACGTTACGCTATTTTAACACCAAGTATCGCTTGGACGTGAAAAACCAAGTAAAGTTAATGGTCTCGTCGCATTTTGTGACGTCATCTTAATTGCTCGAATAATGTTTCAACATTGGAAATTTCTGATGCGAATTTTATTCGATTTCTTGTTAAACTGATTGTATAAGCATTTGGTAACTGGTCTAAGCCTAAAATGGATGCAGTGTTTTTTTCTTGAAGAACCGAATTGCCAGACCCATTAAGGACTGGCAATTCATTGTCATTGTTCTCTAACCAGGAAGTGACGTAATAAACTTGGCTTTTAGATTTTTGTGATATAACTGCTTCCTGCAAAGCTGCGTTGATTCATAATTAGTGTCCTGGTGTCGCTGAAGTTTCAGAAATACAATTCAGTCTAAAAGTTGATAATAGCTCATAAGATTTTCGTATGAATTTTATTTATTAACCAAAAAATCCACAGTTAACCCAATTACTGCATACTCGCTTTATTCGCGCGACTTAAAATGCTGTGTAGCATGCGCTCATTTACGTTGGTTAGCGCAGTAATAATAAGATAATAAAGGGTGACCCCCCCTAAGAAAACGGAACCCACAAATGTTTGAATGAAATATTTTGATTATTTCTCCTTTTTTAAGGTTATAGAAGTAGACTTAGTATATGGAAAGTTGCAACAGTATTTTTCCTACCCGGTCATAGTTAACGTAAGAAATCGTAATTTGCGTGGAGACCTGCTTTTTCAACTAATTTTGTCTAAAGTTTGAGGGGTTGTGTTTTTTTGGTCACCCTGTGCTACCACTAGGCACTGGATGAGCTGCGGGCAACAGTGACAAGACCCGTTTTAGACTTTTTTGGGAGAAGAGGGCTGATGAACGAAAGAATGCTCATGTAGCAGCTTTGTGTTTCCAGAAATTTCGAAGTACTGATGTTTATGCGTGTAGCTAAAAATTAGGGGGTGAGCTCCTTAGCTCTACCCCTGGATCTGCTGATGGATGATCCAGTTTAGAACAAATTATAACTTTTGTAATGCATCCTGACGTGTATTGTTAGAAGTCGCTTTACGTGATTTTGCTTTTAACAAAATGTAATGATTAATAAGCACTTGTAATAATAACCTGTTATTACGCAGATAGCGGACTTCGGGCTTGCCAATTACTTTCAAAAAGACGCGTTATTAAACACTTTCTGTGGCAGTCCACTTTATGCTTCCCCCGAAATTGTGTGCGGCGTCCCTTACAAAGGGCCGGAGGTAAGTAAAAATAACATGCTATTATTGATAGAAGCGAATTATACTGGCGGTATTACGTCGAAGCGTGTAACGAGTGGCGGGTGCATCTCCACGCTCAGCGCCTGGACAAACACAGCTCCGAAGAAACATTGCAGCGGTGGCGAGCCGTTAGCGGCACTGTGTCGGATTGGACCAGCCAGGGCTTCGAACCCAAGATCTCTCGAGCCGATTGCGATGTCTTTAACCACTACACAGACCCGCCAGTTTAGTGATAAAAGTATTGTCTTATTGTAATTTACGGTGTATTTGCTTCCTGAATTTTGCGATGGTTACGCCCCTTACGTGAAATTATCATTATCAACATGTAAACATAAAAAAAACAGCCGATTAGCTCAGCTGCTAAGCATATCGCTATTGGTGCGGGAGGTCTGGGGTTCGATTCCCGGGATGGTCAAACCGGACACAGTGTCGTCAATGGCTTGCCACCGCTGTGATGTTTCTTCGGAGCTGTGTTACCCAAGCGCAAAGAAATGGACCCCGCCACTCGTTACACGCTTCGGCGCAATACCGGGAGGAAAATGAAGATTTGATTTTGCACTTGAAAAGAAAGTGACATCCTGGTCATCGCAGTAGAATAATCAATTTACGCAGTCCTAAGTACGACAAATTAGACGGCCTTGAAATCGTACTTGGATTTCGATTGTATTAATCAATAAGTGATTGGCATGCGCTAAAACGGTTTGAAAAGGAGAAAATGACAAAGCTAGCTCTGAATGGCTAAAAGATTTAGATGGAACTGAAGATTTGCTTTTTTATTTAAGTTTTTCATGAATATTTTATTATCAAAAAGCTGGAATTCTGCAGCTAATTTTAAAATGACGCTGTGAAGCCTAGTTTGGAAGTTCATGCAGCCTTTCTTCGCCATTAAAAATTCAAACTTTGTTTGAAAACCGCATTTCGCGCTCCACTTTGTTAACTTAGCGTCGTAGTTCTTCTTAAAATGAGCGTTTCTCATAACTGAGTTCTCGATTTGTCGCTCGAAGTTAATTTGTTTGAACGAAGTGTTTTTACATTAAACAAACAAAACTTACCTTTTCGTTCTTCACAATATTTTCAATTGCTACTTCATATCGCAAAAGCAGTTGTTCGTTGCTCTTAGCAACCGTTCGTTTCTTTGTTTCTTTTTTTATGACGTCATTATCGTTGTCCTTGATATAACCTGTTCAAATTTTTTTGTTGCACTTGGAGCGAAAACGATTGACCACTTGGCGAATTAAAAATATTTACATCTATTTTAAGCCAACAGCTGATACTTCATAGGGTGTCCAGCTCTTGTCGAAATTTAATATTAGACGTTGACATGAAAGCAATCTCTTTCAATCCTTATTTACACAGGTTGACAGTTGGTCACTTGGAGTACTTTTGTATGCTTTGGTCTACGGTACAATGCCGTTTGATGGCCGAAATTTTCCGATTTTGACAAAGCAAATTACTACTGGCAATTTCTGCAAGCCAGCAAAGTTATCAGGTAACTTCTCCTTCAATCTATATTTAGAACAACTTTTTGAAGTTTGTACTTTTTTTGTTCTTCCACTTTTCAAGTTTTCGAAAGCTCTTCCTGTATTAATCATAGCATCTTATTCGAGTGGGCAGTGGTTCTCGTGGGCGAGCAATTTAGTTCAAACTCCCTTGCCGTTTGCAAGGATATTTGATTAGGCTTGAAAGTAACACAACTGAGGAAAAATCAAGTCAAAGTAATTTTCAAAACTGAACGTTTCGACAACAGATTCAGCTGTCACTATCAGCAGTGTAAGCAAGGCAGTACAAAACGTGCATAGACTGCTGATGATGACAACTGAGTCTATTTCGTCGAAGCGTCCAGTTTTAAGATTTACAATGACTTTTTTTCTCCTTTAGCTATTTTTGTCCCATATTAATTTATTTATTGTATTTCAAAATAATTAGATCAAAACCTAACCTGAAAATGTTTGGTGTTCCTTTTTTTTTTTTCCGGGGGGGGTACTTGACTATCTTGCATCATAATTATTGTTGTAATTATATATATACAATGCAATCGAGTGCCTCAAGTTCAAAATACGTCATAACGAAATATAGAAACAGATATCCAACGCAAGACTACCTTTCGCATTACGTGTGGTCAACTGGTCATGATTACCTCAGGGCAGGTCTACTCTTTTGTGAGAATGACATTTCCTTTGCGCTACCCCGCCACATTTTATTATTTCTGACAGAATTTTTTTGTGTTTAGTTGCATATTCATCCTCCTCCTACCACGAGAAAGCGATCAAAGCGCTATAACGAGCTCGCTTAGAAGTTCGGCCATCTGTTAGCCACTCTAAGATGGGAGTAATCCCGCTAAGTGTCTTTCCCAACGGCACAACAAGTAAACTTTCCGGCTTGTTCTCCTTATCGTATCTTTATTGCAGGGAAGCTGTGAATACCAATTTTGAAGTCATTCGTTTGAGCCGACTCGGAAACAAACCAGAGTTAACAGCTCCAGAGGCGGACACTCTTACCCCTCGGCCATCTTAGTATCCCGATTTAGCTGCAATGCTTTCAGATCCGATTATGCTGTTAAGTTTACCTCTTGTTAATTAATTTTATTTTTTTTAGACGCTCACGGTCTGATTAGCTGGATGCTAACTGTTGATCCCAGGCTTCGGGCTACAATTCATGATATTGCCGAACATGAATGGGTTGTAGCCGGTCAAAGTGATGCAGATTTTCCCGAAACACATGAAACAAAGAGTTACGCAGAGTATCTGGAAGCATGCGAAAGTGGTTCAGACCTCAACAACACATTAAAAGCTACGGATGTTGAAGAATCTATGCAGCCGAAAAGCATACTGAAGCATAAAAATGGCTCGGGAGATGAAAGTCCTACTGCCGGGAAAAAGCAGTCAAAAACAGGGCCCGACGATGAAAATTCTCCCGGGCAGATGGCGGTTGCATGCGGGCTTCACGCTAAAGACAGTTTGAAACTGAAAGCGAAGCCTCAGAGTGCGTCTGGTAAGCGAAGGGTGTTGAGATCGAGGCGGGACCGGGAAAGCGGTTATTACTCGTCTCCAGAACGCGCAAATGCATCAAAAGATACCATCAAACCATCAGAGTCAACCACGCAAAATGTACCGCAAATTAAATCATCTTTGATGGCCGGAAAACGGTTAAATAAACTAGGTATGAAACCTACATCTGTACATTTAAGAAAACCGCCTCTTCAAAGCGTTGCGAAAGAATGCTACCTAATGCCGATTAATCCTGGTCCAGACGAACGTATGACAAGTGTTAGCAGTGACGATGGTTGCAGCGTAGGAAGCCTTACCCGTCCTGCAAGCACTTACAGTGATTCCAGCATTCTGTCGTCTGATTCTTTTGATCTTTGCACATTCGACGGCGCAGGGCCGAATCGAAACGAATCTAACAACATATCTTTATCAAACACCCCCCACCGTCCTTCTTCTTTGCCCCTCGAAACTCCCAACTACATTTCTGAAAACCCGCCCGGAACTTTAACGCCGAAAAGTGAAAAATTAGTGCGAGATTTACAGAGAATACTAGCTCCTACAAGACGGCGAAGGGATAGAACTCCTCTTAGCAGCTCTATTGACCGGCCCTTGTCAATGGACGAAAACTCAAATCTTTCAGCGATGGTCAATCAACTAAACGTTGAATTAGATTTAGCCTATAAGAAAGGAGTGGACGTTTGCGCCAATTTAAAACCTGCTGAAGTTTAATTTTTCGGTGCATGATTTTGTCAAGTCACTGTGGACTTCTTAGCTTGTGAGTTAAGCTGGAGCGAGCTTCCAAAATTGATTTTACGGTTCAAAAAAGTTCAGTCGATAGTTATTTTATTGTTTCGGCGCCATTTAAAATTTGTTTTTGAATCACACTGTTTTATTGCGTCTCGTGCACTGCTGTTTATCAATTTTATGGTGTTACGCACCCTCTACTGCCGATAGTGTACGCTTTAATGGTAAAGTTTTTGTGCTTTTTTTGAGCCTTGAATTGTTTTTAGACGAATTCTCGTTTTTTGGGGTGATTATTAAACTGCTGTTGCAAAAAGAGGCCTAGTGGCTTACCTAATTAAGAGACTAGAGAAGAAATGGGGAACCTGCTAATTAAACAATACTCGCAGGCAGTATTTCGTCCTTCAGGTTAGATGGCCGAGTAATAGAAACGTCTTCCTCTGGAGCAGTAGACCAGTTTCATTCAGCTTTGGGTCAAAACCAATGACTTTAACATTCATATTCACAGTTTCTCTGCTTGACGCTCAGAATAAAAGGGGCAGTGTGGAGAACAAGTCGGGAAGCATATTTTGGAATGGTTGCGTAGAAAATTTCCACTTTGCTCTCCAGCAATCTGGGGCGGTATACTGCTCAACTTTTGTTGCACTTCACGCAAAACGTTAACTTTGTTTATAAAGTTAACACATTGCGTAAAGTGAACAAAAGTTGAGCAGTATACCGCCCCTGATTGGCCAAAGCATTTGCGAGGAGAATGACAGGGCTCTACCGCGATGACCGTGAGTAGAAAAATTGTTCACAGAATTGGCAACTGCGACGTGGAGTAGTAGTTACTACGCTGTTGTGCAGAGCCGTTGAGAGGGAGGTCCAGGGAGTACGTTTGGTACTGAGCCCGGAAGTTTTAAGGGGCCCGAAATTTTGAGAGCGCCGCGCGTGAAAAAGTTCGAAAGGGCAACTCTTGATTGGTTGAAGGCGGACAAAGTCACCCCTCGCCACCACCTACTGGTAATACCACTCATTCACAGCTAGGGTACTACTCCTTCCCCTAGTCAGTACTAGAGCTGAAGTAGCTCAACAACCAAAAGAAGTCTTAAATGTGTTCCGACTCCATAATGTTGAAATATACTGGAGTAGCCTATCGCTGCTATTGTTTTTAGATGTGTTATTGCTATCTTAACGTTACCGTTAACCACGCATCTTAACTTGTTTTCACATGCATTAAAGAAGGCCTGAGGGGGGCGCGCGCATAGGAGCCCCCCTGCATACGCTACTGGTCATATCGATATCAGAATGGGGCTCAAAGAAGAAAAAGGCCCCAGAGAGGAAATAGATTTTATCAAATTATGCAAAACACTCGTTTGCTCTTTTTTGGAATAATTAACCTAGTACCGGTGCCACTGTATGATTTGATCAGTTACAGTCAGAGGCGTCGTGACATTAGGGTCCGGGGCCCCCAAATTTTCTGAGATTTTTTTGTAATTTAAAAAATTGAAAACTAAAGAAATGAAAAATTTTGCATGTGCCATTTCGTTTTCATCCTAACTACCACCCTTTCTGACACTACAAATTTCATTTTTTGTTCATTAATTCTTGTTTCAATCAATCGCTTCGACTTGGGAGTGAAGGTAATCCCTTGATCTGTAGTTAGAATTTAGAAAACATTTTGCATGCGCTGTTGAACATTATATTCTCTCACATCTTCCCTTCATCTCGTTCGTTTTGCAACTTCCCCGATCTTCAACCCGATTTCCTTCACACTCTCCTGCCTGCCTCCTCCATGTCAGTTTTAGCCATCCTCGCTTTCGCTGCCCATTCACTTCCAGCATCATTGCCTTCTTCAGTACATTATCATCATCTCTTCTAATCACGTGTCTTTACCTCTAAGCGAATAAAGTTCTAAATAACAGCGCTGCGAACTTGCAAGTGTTTTTAAACGAGTTCAGTAATATTTACCGAGTTTATCCTCAAGTTTAAGTAGTTTTTGTCAAGTATAGGATAAGTTTAATACTCAACCAACTTTTCGCGAGAACTAGTTCAAGTTCGAGTTTAGGGAATTTTGATTTTCGAGTTCTCAAGTCCGGCAAAACTGACTGAGTTCAGCAAGTTTAGTTCGAAACCCCGCTAAGTAATAAACTCTTAGCGTCTTACCAGCCACTTCTAACGCTTTTTTCAAGAGACAAACACATGCAATGTAATATCAGGATAAAAAAAGCACAGCACATTCGGCAGTTGACAGCAAAAAAAAAGTATAGAAACACAACTGGCAAATCGATAAAAGTAATCAAGCATCGGCAAGACAGAATAGCAAAGTACCGGGATTTGCGCAAAGCATTACGGACAAAACCGCACAGAAATATCTAACGAATGAAATACACTACAACAAAAAAGTTTACGAATTTCATGGTGGACATCAACTGAATACTAGACACCTTGAAAAAGAAATCTTGATTGAGAACAGATTCTAAGCGGTTTACGAAGACGATCAATTGACTAATAGCCTAGCTGTGCTCTAGCTTAACTGAGCATTGGTCTAACAAAGCATATATAAAACAGCAGCTAAAAAACACTCCTACATTTAAAATTGCACAGTAAAAACATTTTGGTGTACTATTAAGAAACAACCCATTTTAGTATCAAAAACGCTTAGTTTATTACAGTATTGTAACTATTGTATCAACAATTGAACAGCACGGGCCGTTGACCACATTAAAATTTTTTGGCAAAGAAACCAAAGTGCTTGTCAAAAGATAGCGAAGAAAATAATTTGCGTCTATGGAATGCGAACCCATAAAACGCTTGGACCACTGTAGAATAGAACTCGTACGAAAAAATCTGAAAGCACGCTTAACGCTGGAACAAGCACCTGAATTTATGCTGGATTGACCCACCAAAACTAGGAATTGCGAAACACAGACCCATGGATCGATTCTCGGCTAGAATTAGCAGTTCGGCAGTTTAATTTGATTTCATTGAACTTCAAATATTTTGCATTGGGTCCAGGTACAATATATGGAATGGTTTTTACAGGATATACGTAGCAGTTCAACCTGCAAAATGAGAAACGAAATGTATTACTTCTTGGAGTAGCTGTAAAAAGCGTCCTCTAAGCAGCCGGGAGACTGGGTTTTATTACCCGTCTGGTCACACCCCAAGACTTAAAAAATTATATTCACAGTTTTCCCACCAGGAGGTCGGCACAAGCGGGAAGTGCGAAGGGTTTAGTGTATGTGCGTTGTTTGTCTTGTATGTGCGATAACATTGTTCGATCAATAAAGTCTCTTCAGTGGTGCTTAAAACTTCAAATCCATGAAGTAAATCCATCAACATACAATGCATTCTACCTAGCACCTTTAAAGGTTACTTCTATATCAAACTCAAGTTTTTGGCCTGATGAGACCATAATAAGGTCGAAACGCGTCTGCAGCTGCAAATGAGTGGGTTGCCATAGGGGCTTCTAGTGATGTGGGCTAGTTAGGCTACCGGGAACTTAGTTGTGGGGGTTAGTGGTTATATTTTCTTTCATTGGGTATCGTTGTTTGGGGCCAAAAACTTGAGTTTGATATAGAAGTAACCTTTAAAGGTGCTAGGTAGAATGCATTGTATGTTGATGGATTTACTTCATGGATTTGAAGTTTTAAGCACCACTGAAGAGACTTTATTTAATAGTCGAAACGTATCCCGTCTGGTAGAAAATAATATTGTTCGATCAGTTATGATTGGTATTTGTAATGGGCCGTCATTTGAGAATGGCCTTCACAATTACCTAGTCCACATGTCCAATTTATGAGGGCTTTAAGCCTACACCGTTGCTGTAGGCTCTCTGCATTACAATTAAATTTTTCATGTCATAATTTAAAAAAAAGATAATGACATCAAGCCCACATAAACTGGACATGTATACTGGGTAATTGTGTGATCCAAACACTCATCGTCACGTGCCTACACTGAAAACGTGTGTCTGGGCTATTTTGATTTCACGTTTCCGCAAGTGATCAATGATCGATATCCAAAAAAAAAAAGAACTTAGCAACCGTGTCGAGCTCCCTTATTTTCGCCCCTAGGTTTTAGCCGGCAAAGCCGGTAGGGGTTTACCAATACGAGGCAAACGGCAACGTGACAATCGTTTTCGCATCTTTAGTTTTCTGTGCACCGACCAAACGAAACCCTGCCACATTCAATTATATATAAATCGTTACCGCGTGTCGCGTATTGGTAAATGCACCATAACAGTGTATTTTGTGCACGTCCAGTTTTTCGTGGGACAAATAAACATGGGATTTCAGCGTCAATATAAACTTTTTAACACTTTAAATCATAAAAAAACAGCGTGACATCCTATGTTGAATTAAGTCATCACGATTAAATAACTGGTAATTTACAAATTATATTGACCAGAAAATTCAATAGTAACTGAAGGAGACTGCAAAGTGAGCTTGCTCTCTTCGAGTCAACAGCCATCAGGCATATAGGTCTAATACGATCGACTCCAGCCGTGAATCGAACCCGTTACATAGGATTTGTAATCTGCGCGCAGTGAGGCCAGACGATGTCGCTGATAAAAGCAAAGTTCAAGCGAAACACTTACTTAAAATATCCATTGGTTAGAAGGTAAATCACACAACTTTCTAGATCATTTTTGCTTTCTTTTAAACTTCCGTTTTTAAACGCTTGATCAACCAGTTGATTTCCAGTCAACCTCCAACCTCGGGCAAACCTTGATTGTACGATATCCATCAAATAACGGCAAGTTCTAGTGGCATTGCGAGTTGAATAATCTGTCCAAGCATTAGAGGGTTTCAAAATCCTAATCTTTTGTTTTTTAAATTTGCAATTAGTTAAAGTTTATTATTATTTTTGCCTCCAGCGACAACAAAGAACACATGCTTCAACAATATAAGTAAAAAAAGGAACACGGCGATCAGCGACTGGGACACTGCGAACAGATTTCAACGATCATCGAGTAGAGCAGCCACCTCTCACTACCGAACGTAACAGTAGTAGAAGTAGAGTTAAAATTTATGAATATAATATCAGGAGACGCATAGAAAGTAAAAGAAATATGAGATTATTTCTAGGTTAATCATACGTTTGAAGAAGATGCGATTTTAGCTTGCGAATAAAATGCCTTTAAGGCAATTTCTGGATATCTGAGGGAATACAGTCCCAGACTTTGACACCCTGATACCTTATGCTACGTTGTAATTTATTAGAACGATATCTAGGAAGATATAGGTTATTTGTATTGATAAAGGATCTTAAAGCGAGTGCGGAAATTTGAGATGTTTTGATAAACATATCAGAGAGGGAATAAGGAATATTGTTTAGAATACAACCATAGACCAATTTCGCAACCTCTTATTTGTACAATTCTGCTAACTTCAATATTTCAAATAAAAAGGCGTGGCATCCACCTATCTATCACCTTACATCCACCTATCACCTTGATCGCCTTGTTATGAAGAGAGACAAGTCTATTCAACTAAGTTGAAACAGTTGATCCCCAGACAACTAGGCCGTACAGGAGGTGAGAATGAATGAAAGAATAATATAAGGTAACATGAGATTTGGGGGGTAGAACAAATTCTAATTTATATAGAATTCCCACAGCCAGGGAGATTTTGAGCTCAACGGCTTTCACATGGTCAGAAAAATTCAAATTTGTATCAATTATAACGCCTAAATATTTGACACTTTTTCCCGTCGAAATCAAAGTATCCTTCAGAGATACAGCAAGTTCTTTAGGGATAAAGCGGCCGGTTAAGCGTAGCAGTAACATTGTTAACGGTGAAGCAGGTCAGGGGTTCGATTACCGGGCTGTCGCCAACGACTCTCCACCGCTGCGATGTTTCTTCGGAACTGTGTGGTCCAATGCCCGGGCTCTAAGCCGCGGAGATGGGCCCCGCCACTCGTTTCGGAGTAATGTCGCGAGTATAATGAAGATTTAATTTACCGTATCCTCCACAACAAAGATCACACATTCGATTGCATGACGTCATATCAACTTCAAATACATCCGCGATTGTTTTATGACGACATCTGTAAACGATATACGCTTAGACAACATTCATTGCTGATATTCACAAAATTAAAAAAAAAAAAAATTACCTGTTTATGTTGTGGCTGTATTTGATGACTGATTTCAGCTTCACCATTCCAGTTTTCTCTTTCAATACCAAGCCAACATTACGAAATATATCGGAAAATCCAAAATAGAGAAGACACAAAGCTGGCAGACCATCCCTACCTGCTCGACCAGATTCCTGAAAAAATAGATAAAATGCAACTGCGATGGTCGAGCGGAAAGAACGTCTGCATCTAAAGCTCTAGACTCGGGTTTGATGCCGAATCAGGTTAAACCAATGACTTTAAAATTGATATTCACAGCTTCTCTGTTTGACGCTCAGCATTGAAGGGACAGTGTAGAGAACAAGCCGTCAAGTTTACTTGTTGTGCCTTTAAGAAAAGTACTTGCCGGGTTTTCCCCCATCTTAGAGTGGTAAACAGATGGCCGGCAACTCCTTAGCGAGTTTGTTATACGACTAACTGCTTCCCACGAATACGAGGCTACCCGCTAGAAAATTTAAAACCCCAACAACAAATTTTCAAACCTACCTGGTAATATGTCTCCATACTTTTACTCATAGAATGATGAATCACAAAACGAACGTCCACTTTATTGATTCCCATTCCAAACGCGTTTGTAGCGCAGATAATCTAAAGTATTTACAACTTCATAATTCATTGGCCTTGGAGAACCTAACACGAACTTTAACTTCATTGTATCAAAGTGACATCGGTAACTACGGCTTAGCAGTCGTTTTCATAGCAGAATATTTTGTACTGTCGCAACGTAAAAGGCAAAGTATGAGAGTCCAAAAAGTACTATTTTAAATGGAGTAAACCAGTTGTCGCAGTGGTTGAACACACCGCTAACGACATGGAAAGTCCTGCTTCGATTACCGGGTCGGTCAAATTGGAGTATTGGGCACAGTGTCGCCAACGGCTCGCGGAATGTTTCTTTGGAGCTGTGTTGTCCTGGCGCTAAGCCGCGGAGATGGACCCCGCAACTCGTCTCGTTGTAATACCTCGAGTAAAAAGATTTGACTTTCAAAAGCGTAGCTTCTGGTCTGCGTATTTCGCAATGGCTTTGCAGCTTATCTTTTTCCTTATCTTCAATAAATAGCACAGCTACGTGCAAGCACGGCACGATAGTGCTTAAGTACACTTTCATCATCTCTTTTTTTTTTTTTTAGATCAAATCTTCGTTATACTCGAGAAATTACACTGAAGCGTGTAACAAGTGGTGGGGTCCATCTCTGCGGCTTAGCGCCTGGGCAACACAGCTCCGAAGAAACATCGTAGTGGTGGCGAGCCGTGAAGAAAATGTGTGCATTTTACAGGACCGGGAATCGAACGCAAGCCCTACGCGTCCATAGTAATGTCTTTACCCAGTACGCTAACCGGAGGGGCAGTTTATTTCTGAGAACTATATGAAATATGCTACTGGTTCATAATAAAAACACATTTTCTAAGCCTTGAGGTTAAATCATCAAACTTACCTTCTTCTCTCCGCTTAACCATTTTGTCTGCGCTTCATTTCTTGCTTTATCTTTCAACTCAGAGTGATAGACAACTGCTTCAATACCATGTTCCATCAGCCCTTTGCACACTGACTCACAATTGGCGCGCGATAGGCAGTAAATGATACCTGCAAAATCAGAAATATTATGTGGGTCCCGTGGTTCCAAACCTTTTACGTTTGTGACCACTTCTTATGGCTCTCAAAAAAGTGAGCCTTGCTCCGCAATAAATTTTTGAGTCGGTATTTCATTCGCAGTAGCTACAGTCGTCTGCTGTTCCAAGTGGTTAATTACCATTAATCAATCTTGCGCTTATAACCCCTGGTTCAGGGAACCCTGTGCTAGTCCTCCAAAAACTTACTAAATCAACACATTCTACGATTTTTTCCGCAATTTCACCGCTCATTAAGTTGACTCGGCCGAACCCTTACGGCTAAAAGTCAAGCTCTCACTATACACAAGGTAACAAAATGACTAGTATCAGCTTGAAGTACGTCAATTTTAACAACAGTCAACCAGACTACACATTCACAGCCAACGGAAGACTGCAATTGATGTTGGAAACGAGGCGTGGTGAAGCAACATTTGCAGAGTTACATATACTTTAGTATTTAGTGGCATATTATTTATCCTCCTATCACGAAAAAGCAAACAAAGGCGCTAGAACGAGCACGCTTAGGAGTTGCCAGCCACCTGACCACCGCACTAAGATGAGGAAATACCGTTAAGTACCTTTCCTAACGGCTCAACAAGTAAACTTTCTGGCTTGTTCTCCACGCTGTTCCTTTTCATGCTGAGCGTGAAGCAGTGAATATCAATTTTGAAATCATTGGTTTGACCCAATTCGGAATCAAACCGGAGTCTGCAGCTCTAGAATCGGACGCTCTTACCGCTCGGCCGTTTGAGCTACTTATCGACGGCAAGTAAAATACTCACTAGGGCGTTTCACAATAAAGCTTGAATAAGATTCTCGTTGAAACGTTAGATTAAATGGTTTGCAAGAAAAAATGCCGTTAAAAGACGAAATTACCTGACTGCTGCGCAAACTTTTGTTGGATAAGCTGAACAATGTCCTCAATTACAGCTTTTCCTGTCTTTGGCTTGGTTCGCACTTCGTAGAATAAGTTATTGCGAGGATGGAACGAAACAAATTCTAATGCGTTTGGAATGTTCAGTACTTGCTTCACCGAATCAAGTGACTGCAACAACACAAGCTAACAATATATGAACATATAAAAAGATATTAATGATAGGCCTTGGAAGACTTATCAAATAAATGCTGTGAAAAGCAATTCTACAACTAGTTTCGCGGTTTGACCGCTTCAGGTAGAATCACAAGGTCCTGGGTTCGATCCTGATGAGTGGTGAAACCGCAAAACTAGTCGTAGAAGTGAATTTTACAGCGCGTATTTTTTATGTTTTCCAAAGCCTACCATTAATATCTCTTTTATATGTTCATATATACATATATTAAAAACACGAAGTAAAAACCTCTACAGACTGTTTCACATACGTAAACTTACATCGGCTCCACATATTTCAAGTTAAAAACATTTGTACAAGTCACGGGCCCAAAACCTGAGTGGTGTAGACCCAGTAGTAAAAAATTCAAACAGGTTTTGAATCAAACCTAAACTTCACGCTAGTTTTTGTGGAAGAAATTCACGTTTACTCTGTCCACATGTCCAATCAAAGGCCAAAATAAGGACCATCTGCATCACAATTGAATTTTTTGATTTCATAATCACTTCTTTCAATTCAGCACAGAAAATTTCCTTATGACGCAGAAAGCAAAGGGGCTTTAGTGGGCATTATGACGCAGAAAGCAAGCGGTAATTCGACAGAAGTCAAATTACCGCCAGAATACATCTTCCTTCAAAGTTTTTAAACAGTGCTATCACTTTCACTGATAAGTTTGCCGATACGCTACAAGCGACAAAAATTACGATGTAAGTAAATGCAGATTGTAGCGTGATCGCTAGACAATAAAACAAACAAGGTGCGAAAAAAATTTCCGCTAGTCGCATATCGGTAAACGTACCTCTATAGTAAAAAGTAAGTATGGCTTTTAATCAGATAAAACTTACGCTGGCTGTGGCCGTCGCGGTTACACCGAGAATAGGAACGTTTGGAAAATATGTCTTTAGTATTCCTAAGTTTCTGTAATCTGCAAAATATAACATTCAAAGTCAATTGATGCCTCGCAATCAGCCCTGCGTCGTCAGTGGCTCTATATAAAGTCATTAGGTTATCGTACTGTCTATCTCTGCATTATTGCACGAACTAAAACACTGGATTTGATAATAAATCGAGTAAAATTCTACAAGTCTATCCGGTGGCGCAACCAGGAAGGGGAGTGCCGGGGTTCTGGCTACACTTTTTGACGATGCCGAACTGAAGTACGACTAAAACAATTTTATGAAATACTGTGATCTGTACCCATTGTAATTTGGCCCTCTCTGAATTTTTTGCTGGTTACGTGCCTGACCAAGAGGCACTAGCAACAATTTACGATGGCTACTTGACCCAAAGACTTCTGTCCCTTCGCAGCTACCCTGTTGCTGCTGTTGCTGTCTCGTCATTTAACCTGACATTTTTTCATTGAAATATTTTCTCAAATTTGGTCTGGTATTCACTACGTAGTACCTGAAAGTAAATGTAGTACATAAAAGGTGAAACTTTTTTTCTCTTCGAATGTTGTATGTCAATAACCTTTCACCGATATGTATCTAATTAGGAGCACTATTTCGTTATTGTTTGAAGAACGAATAAACAAATCTGTATCTGAAAACTATTTTTTTTTTTTTGGTAAAATTTCGGTCACAGTCCAAATTAAACTCGTAAAAACCGAAAAAATTAAAGCCACTTGGATCAATTGACCGAAGTAAATATCTCACCAACATGCAAGCAACAATTACAAACGGACTACCGGTGTCACAGTGACGGGTTTAACAGACATCAAACTGATCAAAGTAGTTTTTATTTGTGTTGCGGTTACAAACGAGTAGGTGAATATTTCGTTCAACGTCTTGCTACTTCAAACATGACCGAAAAAATTGAATTGACCGAAGTCAAAGTTTCAAAAAAATAACCCAACCCAAAAAAATATTGTAGAAAAAAACATTTCGTTCGATGAGCGTTACCTCAGTATAAATAACAAAACTATCACCATAAAAACACTGATAAAAACTTTAGAATGCAATAAATACAAAACGAAAATAATTCAAGGAGAAAAAAAAAGCCACAGCAATTCTTGAAACTGGACGTTTCAACAGCATAAATTCAGCTGTCATCATCAGCAGTTTAAGGAAGACATTACAAAACCGAATGTTTTAAAATTTCAAAACTTTTGGTTTTGTACCGCTATGCTTACACAGCTGAATCTACGTTGTCGAAACGTCCAGTTTGAAGAACTGCAGTGGCTTTATTTTTACTCTTTTTAAACTGATGATAACCTTTTCATTCTAAGACGCAAAAACAAATAAGACCTGGACGAAAACTGCTTCCCCATTGGTCGACGCAATGTACTTCGTCTATAGCAATGCGAGATAAGTTGCCCATCTTGTAGCATTTATCAAGCTAAAAACATGGTAATTAATTCAACCACAAACTCAAAAAAACATTCAAGGAAAGCCCTTAATTGATCAAATCTTATCCAGGGTCACCAAAGCCAAGGTCGCGAGGTAGGTGGTCAAATTAAAAGCTGTCTAGGCCACTTTACCAGCAAAATCGAAGACGGTTACAGCGTAAGGCAAGACAGATATATCATAAATAAATTAATAAAATAAACACCGCACGTTTCAATTTCATAAAAATCAACTTTTACCCTCAATCGGTAAATTAAAACAAATCTTTTATCAAAAATCACATCAAATCTTCATTATATTCGCGGTATTACACTGAAGAGTGTAACGAGTGTCGGAGCCCATCTCCGCGACTTAGCGGTGAGCGCCTGGGCCACGCAGCTCGGAAGAAACATCGCAGCGGTGGAGAGCCGTTGGCGTCACTGTGTCCGATTTGACCAGCCAGGGAATCGAACCTCAAACCTTCCGCGTCAATAGCGATGTCTCTAATCCAGGCCAACCGGGTACTGAAAAGTGTACAGCTCATGATTAAACAAACCTACTCATTGAATAGAGCAGTGGTTCTCAACCTTTTTTAGTTTCAGAGCCAAATTTAAAGCCTTAAAGTTGTATGGAGCCGCATGCAAACAGCACAAGTTAAAATAGCAACAATCCAAAACTGATACATGACTGTAGGCTATTTTAATATGACAACAACTAAACTCAGGCATGTATTTTAAAAAAGGAGTACAAGCTTTTTTGACTGTTTGCTTGACATTCTACCTTCGCTAACTGCTAATTAATATTTTTTTCGAAACTACCTGAACTTTACGCAGTGCAGGGTTGGCCTGCTTGCGATTTCTGAAAACAATTGTGAAAAATAAAAGGGCGTAATGGCATCATAAAAAAGAGCCTGATATAGTTGAAAAATTCAAGCCAAAAGGACCCAAACAGCGACCGACGTGACATCATTATTCAACTACTAATTTCTGATCGTTTTTACCTAAGTACAGTTTTTTTAATTTCAAGTCCTTGATTAATTTTCAAAGGATTGATGAGAGCCGCAGAAAGAATAGCTCAAAGCCGCGGTTGAGAATCACTGGAATAGAAGAATACGTACTTGAGACAAAAATCGCATGCTTTGAGAAATCCGCTCAGGAGTAATATAAAGAAGCCGCAAATTCGGATGCGAACTCGACATTTCACTGAACACTTCCAGAAGTGTAAGCTGTGTTAAAAGATCGAGTTCTGATTAATTGAAAGTAAGACATTTAGAAACACACACACTCGCGACTACAATCAGTAAACCCACCAAGCATCCTAATATCATCACACACGCCACAGCCAACTCAAAACAGAAAATAACACAACAAAATGTTGGTAGCTTAAACTAGACTTCCCCAAAAACATTTGACAGTTCAGATGGTTGAGTGGTACGAGCGTCCGCCTCTGGAACTGTAGCTGAGCGTCAAAGAAAGCTGTGAATACCAAGTACAAAATTTACAGAAAAATCACCGGACTCGGAATGAAACCAGTCTACAGCTCCACAGAAAGACGCCCTACCCTGCTTGATGCTCAGCATTAAAAGGACACTGGACAGAGTGGAAAACGAGCCGGCAAGTTCACTTGTTGTACTGTTGGGAAAGTTACTTAGCACGATTTCCCCATCTTAGACAGCTCGTCATTGCGCATTGATCACACAAAAATACATACCAATACATCAACTTTAACCAATCATTAACCTTTTCTACTAACCAGAGGGGATTTTGAGTGAAGCATTTCGGCTTTTATTCCTAATCTTTGCAACGAAATAACTTGATCAGTCATTAGAGAAACTAGGGGAGATATAACAATAGTTATCCCTGTAATAAACATAAAAAAATTAAATCTTCATCATGCTTGCGGTGTTGTACCACAGAGAGTAGCCAGTGGAGGGTCTATCTCCGCGGCTAAGCGTCTGAGAAACACAGCTCCAAAAAAACATCGTAGCAGTGGCGAAATTGTGTCCGAATCAAACTCTATTTGTATGCAACCAAATACACTCACCTTTCGATAACATAGCCGGCAGTTGATAACACAGACTTTTCCCGCTACCAGTTGGTAAAACCACCAAAACATCTTTGTCACTCATTGTAGCATTTATAGCTTTCAGTTGAGTTTGATAAAGATTGTTTAGATTAAAAGTTGAATTTAATTTCTCCTTCATCTCTTCACTCCATGGGAATTCTGTAATCAAAATCAAATCTTCATTATACTCTTGACATTAAGCCGAAGCAAGTACAGAGAGGCGGTGTCCAATTCTGCGGCTGAGCGCTTGGACAACACAGCTCCGAAAAAACATCGCAGCGTTGGCAAGCCATTGGCGACAGCACAGAAGGTCTTGCGTTCAATTTTAGGGTCCGAGTTAGGACGGAAATTCAACCCAAGACCTTCCGCGCTGATAAAGATGTAATTAACCACCACATCAATCGGCTGACAATCTTAAAACAACCATGGGAATATACCAAGCAACAAAATGTTACGACTATGTTTAAGAGAGACATAAAGCAACATTTAGCTCCATATCATAAAAACCAGAAAGCCCCTATAATGCTACTACAGTAACTTACCACCAATTTAATTGTTTTTGAAACTAACTAAAACAGTGATGCAACAGCATTGGAACAGTGCTTTTTGTGCTAGGACAAGGCTGCAAACACCTCATGTACATTAACTTACTTGAACTATCATCACTTATATAATATTTCAAAAGCTCAGATGGTCGAATGGTAAGCACATATTCCTTTGGAGCAGTAGACTTGGGTTTGATTCCAAGCTGGGTCAAACCAATGACTGTAAAATTGGTAATCACAGTCTCTTTCAGCATTCAAGCACCAGCGTGGAGAACAAGCCGGCAAGTTTACTTGTTGTGCCACCGTTGGGAAACACACTAAGCGGGATTTCTCCATCTTAAAGAGTAGTACACAGGTGGCCAGCAACTCCTAGGAGAGCTCGTTATCGCAAGAATAAATACGCCACTTAACACAAAAATATTTGCGAACTGGATTAACTAACCAGAAGAAGTCCAGTCTGGATCAACTGATTCAACATCCCCTTCATGATCAATTGCAATATTTTCACTTGTTTCCAACTCTTGCTTCAATTTATAAAGTTCGGTTAATTTTATTTTCAGATCATCAATTGAACTGTTAACAGTCTCTAATTGGGAGTCACCTAAACGTAAGAATACTGGTCAGATGAAACTGCGAAGTATGAACTTTGACAGCTTAGATGACCGAGTGGTGAGAGCTTATGCTCAGCATTTAAGGGACAGTGTGGAGAACAAGCCGGCTAGTTTGCTTTTTGTGCCATTGGGAAAGGCATTTAATGGGATTCCACCATTAGAATGGTAGACAGATGGCTGGCCGGGTCAGGACTGTTCGGCATGACCGATTTGACGTGAGACGACTTGACGTGACCGACTCGCAGTTGGGACGACTCGACGTTGAGATGATTCGGCGAGGAAAGGTGTGATTTGTGAGCGGACGTAATTATTGCGTTTCGCGCTAGAATGTGCAAAAAGACGTAATCATCACGTTTTAGAAATGCTGAAAGTAAACAATAAACGACTTTATATCTGCAGCTTTATAAAAGTTTCACGAGATATTATTTTAAAGAAGTTCAAAATTGTTCGACGTAAGTGCAACCAAAAAGTGTTGAGAAAATTGTTTTACAACTTTTAGCACCATATTTGATTTCGGGTTATAACATAAAATACAATTGCGCATTTAACAAGCAATTAATAAGCGCTGTGACTGCACTTTGATTTTCCTTTCTTGATCAATATGCAGCAAAAAATGTGTATTGACTGAATATAAAAAAGATTAGATAAACACAAGAAATTTTTGTTGACGAAAAATATACCTGCGTAAAGGTCGAGGCCTAGTCTTGGTCGGCTGCGGCTTACTGAAGTATACTAAATCGGAAATCGGAAGCAAAATGTTTGATTATTATGCAAGAAGCCCTACACGGCATTTAATTTTAATCGCCAACACATGGTTTCTCCAAAAGATGGTTCATTTTTCTTACACAAGGAAAGTGAGGTGAATTTTACTCTTGATCTCAATTAATCTCGGGTGCAGCTCTATCAATCTTGATCTCAATTGATAATGCCGTGTAGGGCTGCTCGCATAATAATCAAACATTTTGCTTCCGATTTAGTTTACTTCAGTAAGTCACAGCCGACCAAGCCGAGGCCTTGACCTTTACGCAGGTATATTTTTCTTCAGCAAAAATTTGTAGTGTTTATTTAATCTTTTTTTACGTTCAGTCAATACACATTTTTTGCTGCATATTGATCAAGAAATGAAAATCTAAGTGCAGTCGCAGTGCTTATTAATTGCTTGTTAAATCTGCAATTGTATTTTATGTTATAACACGAAATCAAAACTTACGTCGAACTATTTTCAACTATTTTAAAATAATACCTCGCAAAACTTTTATAAAGTCGTTTATTGTTTACTTTTAGCACTTCTAAAACGTGATGGTTTTGTCTTTTCGCACATTCTAGCGCGAAACGCGATAATTACGTCCACTCATAAATCACACCTTTCCACGACGAATCGTCTCAATGCCGAGACGTCCCAATGTCGGTCAGGCCGAGTCGTCTCACATCAAATCGGTCACGCCGAAAAGTCGCATACTGTGGCTGGCAATTCCTCAGCTGTAAGAGTCAGTGCTTTGACCGCTTTTTCAAGGTAGAAGGATAAAATATATGCAACTTTGTGCAAAAAATACAATGTTAATATGCAACAAAATCTCGCAATATTTCAACAGACCTGGTATTTTTGAAGGCAATGGTTCTTTTTTAACTTGATTCAGAACTGAAGGGAAAGTGCTGAATTTCTGCTTGCTTGGAATTGAAGTAGCTTGAAGAAAATAACTTAGTCTGTACTTACTAAATACAGCTACTGAAAGATCAATAGCAGTAACTCCATAGCTTTTCACAATTTGAATCAATGCATAAGTCATGATTCACAGATTTAAAAACAGCAAACATTTGAGTTGCCTAGAGTCCCAACAAACCAGGTACCAATGAGGAGCCTGTTGAAATGCAAAAATGACTATTTTTAGTAGTAGTAATGTTTTTTGTTTCTGCACTATCAACACAATAATAATACGATAAATGAAGCAAATGTAACAAGGATCAACTGCGCACAAAATAGACACTACCTTTACAGTTTATTGTTACTCAGCACTACACTTCTATCTTGCCACTCAACCTATATACATCAAAATATTCTGAATTGCATTTCTATGACTTTTGCCAGTGTAATGTGTTAGTTGGGCATCTTCAGCTTACTAATTTTCATTTTACGTTAATAGGCCTATACTGTGCGGTATCTCTAATTATGGAATAGTATGCCATACTATTCCATAAACAGAGAACACTCCAATTATGGAATAGTATGGCATACCGGTAGTACCAAACTGTTGTATGGAATAGTAAAGGCACTGTGGTATAGTATGGCAGAACTGGGCAATAGGACGTTTGGGGCACTAGAGTAAAGGGGCCCATATAAAGAGTTAAATGCGGGGTAAATGGCCCTCAGGGTAAATGTGCCTCAGGCCTAATTTCGGGCAAAAGGACCTCAGGACAGGACGGTTGAAGCAATAAATAGGCCCTAGGAATAGGATGTTAATTTAGGACACTGGGGCACATCCTTTGCATAAATGGGATTCTAGGACCAATGGACCTCAGGGCATTTGGGGCCGTAGGGGATCTGGGTCTCAGCATGTTTTGGTCTCTGGGACCAACGAGCCTTAGGACGGTTGGGACGAAAGGGCCATTTGAAGCTCTGAGGCATATGGCCTATATGGGATTCAGCACATTTGGAGTACTATGCACATTCACTATGCCATACTATTCCATAGAGACACCCCTATAATGTGTGCTGGTGTGTGTGCTATGTTTTTCTCTTATTTTTGCATGAGCTTCAAGTCTAAAATTATAAATAATAATAAGTGACTGAAACATTATACATCAGGTAGGCTAGGTACCATACTTTATTAATCTGCAATTGCATATACTCTACACCAGGGGTGTCCAAACTTTTTTTACCAAGGACCACATTCAGAATAATGCACCAAAGTCTGGGCAAGTCGCTAACGAAAAGACACATATGACTCCTCTCTCATATAATGATGTTAGCACATCGATTAGACTGCGTTTTCTGACTGGATATTAAGAAAACACAAACTTTCATAGTTTTCCCTTTGTATTTATTTTGCGCATAGGTGATACAGAAATGCTTGTAGACAGCACGCTTCAGTGGGAGCAGTGATGCTGCAATTAACAGAGAAAAGAAGAAACGTAATAATTGCTCCAAAAAGAAACGGGCGATGCGTTTGGGAGTGCATTTTGCAAACACATTCACTGGAATCCTTTGTGTGACAGTGATCAACCTCACACGAAAATGCTGAATTGACAATTCGACTTGGTTTGTTTCACGAACTTTTTAAATCGTAAAATAATGTTGTTATTTTTGCAAGGTTCCATTTTGTAAAGAGGCTAACGGGCCATATCACATTGTATTTTTAGAATTAGTCGCGGGCCAAAAAACAAAACAACGCGAGTCGTAGTTTGAACACCCCTGCTCCACACTGTACAATTCAACTTCTTGCGGCAAAAATTGTATCAAACTTTCTTTACACCCTCTAAATCTTTGGGAAAATTCGCTCTAGACACTTCCTAAAATCTACTGTATACTGGTAGATATATTTGGGCTGCATTTGGGCATATTTGCATTGTGCACTTGCTGAAAACTTCAAGGGAACAATGCACTTAACAGCTTAATCATTAATTACGACTGCAGATTGGCAAAGTCTCTGTGTCTATTCTATTAAATTTAGTTGCAGAGCACATGCAATTGCAGATTAATGAACTACGCTAGCCTGCCTGTTGTTGTATCTTAATGCAAGTGGCCGTATTTATTATTTGTACTATTTTCATTGAATTAATTTTCCTTTGGTCAATAAAGATTTGATTGATTGCAGTTACAGAGTTACCAGTCAGTCGGTAACATTACCCACCATTGTGAGCTAAACTAGCCAGCTAGCATACTACAAACAATTAAGGGGCAGCAACCACACATTGTACCCGACTAGACAGCTTAACTACCCGTACAGTACCGGTAATGTTTTTGAAGCTTAGACAAGAGCTACATATATCGTTTTGTCGCTATAACCAGATTTTCGACCTTGGCTTTTGTTTCTTATGTGTGTTATCTTGGTCGTTAGTCGTTACATCGTAGGCCTACACGTAATAAATCAGTACTAGACTACACTAGTCTAATACTCCTACTACCCCGCGCTTTGTCTACTTCAAAAAATTTACAGAACACATGTTTCAGTGTTTCCATTTAGAATATGGTTACCATATTTTCACTACGCAAAACGAAGACAGGTTGTTTGAGGGTCATCATGCCCGCTTTTACTGCCCAAAAACAAGTGCCGCGGATGTCCATTTTTTTGCCCAAAAACAAGTGAAAACCAAAGAAAAAAAAGGTCATCAAGTTCGTGGATGTCCATTTTTCTGCTCAAAAACCAGTGAAGACCAAAAAAAAAGGTCATCACGTCCGTAGGCCGAAGTTTGCACTGGAAATTTCCAACATTTTTCGTGGAAGAATGATTTGACATGTTTTCACTGTTCATGATGCCAAAAAGGAGGATATCTGACCATTTTTTGGCGTCCTCGGAGGACAATTTTTTTTTGGTCAAAAATGAGGACGTATAGTAACCCTAAATTAGAACACATCTTTCGAAACGGCATTTAAATATCGGAGGGAAAGCTGAAACGATTTGAAACGTCTCATCAGTTTAAGCGATTTTTGAAATCAATCCCATTTCAAGAGATGTAGGATCAAAGAACAAAATGCACTGTTTTCCGCGTCGAGCAGTTTCGCAAAAATCACGACTTGTTGAGAGTTCTTAAAAAGTCTTTTGCTCAATGCATGACCGGGCTTGTATTTGAAGCATGGCATGATGGTGTGACACTAGTTTCTGAACTTACTAGTTTTCGCCAACAAACGTTTTGCAGGGCATCCCTTAAGCTTTTCCTAAATAATTTGCTGAATTTCGTTTTTTTTTTTGTGAAACTCCGATTTGAAAGCGCAAACTGCTTTAAAAGTTTTACTACAATCAGCTTTGAGCCAAGCAGACTCAATTAAAATAAGCAACAAAAACACATCACGCAGCTAAGGCATTATAAAATAAAAGTTCGTAGTATCATTTAACTGCAGTTTCGAAGACATTTCTTACCCTAAAATTTCGTTCAAAAGGTAATGCAATTGGTAGACTTTAATACTAGAAACTATTTATTTCTTAGACGGTGGGCAGATTATCATTTTTGAAACAGGTAAGCCTAAAGCGTGGTTTTTAAGGCTTGCATAAACCAATACAGCCAACATACAACTGGTTGTATTGTACCTTTTTGTATAATATATCCGAAGTCTCATCAAATGAGGATTGTTTGGTGTGCAAAGAAATTTACATCAAAAACCCAGTTATCGGTTAAAAAGCACACACTTTTGAGTTTCTGACAAATGCACAAACCTAATTATCACTACACCAACACAACGAGGGGGGCACTAAATGGCGTACAATAAAACAAATACTATTTTGCACCAGACGGAATACGTTTCGACTATTAAATAAAGTCTCTTCAGTGGTGCTTAAAACTTCAAATCCATGAAGTAAATCCATCAACATACAATGCATTCTACCTAGCACCTTTAAAGGTTACTTCTATATCAAACTCAAGTTTTTGGCCCCAAACAACGATACCCAATGAAAGAACCTATAACCACCAACTCACAACTAAGTTCCCGGTAGCCTAACTAGCCCACATCACTAGAAGCCCCTATGGCAACCCTGAGCGAGTAGAGGCTTAGATTTGGAGCGTGTAGTTCTTTTGAAGGTTAGAATTTTTTTTTTCCAGGAAGGTGGGAGGTTGCTATGCTGCACTGATGAGACCATAATAAGGTCGAAACGCGTCTGCAGCTGCAAATGAGTGGGTTGCCATAGGGGCTTCTAGTGATGTGGGCTAGTTAGGCTACCGGGAACTTAGTTGTGAGTTGGTGGTTATAGGTTCTTTCATTGGGTATCGTTGTTTGGGGCCAAAAACTTGAGTTTGATATAGAAGTAACCTTTAAAGGTGCTAGGTAGAATGCATTGTATGTTGATGGATTTACTTCATGGATTTGAAGTTTTAAGCACCACTGAAGAGACTTTATTAAAACAAATACTGAAAAACTACATACAACATTGCACAAACACGCTTTAAAGCGATGCAAACTTATAATATAACAAATCAGACGAGTGTTATTTCAGTTGACATGTAAAAAAAGGATAGAATTCACGCTGAGTCAGTCGACACAAGCACAAAATTAACCAGCATGTCACTACCTTCAAACAATTACATTACCGCAATCAGTTTAGACGCTTCCAGTAGCGTAGCGCTTCAAGACATCGCTATAAGTGAGAGAGGTCTTGGCTCCGACTTCTTGGCCGATTACGTAAGGCACACTGTTGCCGACGGCTAGTCACAGCAGCCGATGTTTCTTTGAAACTGTATTGCCCAGGCGCTAAGCCGAGAAGGGCCCCACCACTCGTTACACGCTAGGGTGTAATGCCGCGAGTAAAAGGAAGGTTTGAAACTACATTTACCAGACCATCAGCTATCATCCGCAATGAAAAAAACTACGTTGGTTAAACGGACACACATTATTGCTGTTTTGGTGAATCTTCTAAATCGTTGAGAGATTGTCTTCTTTATACTCGCGGTACTACGCCGTGGCATGTACCTAAAGGAGGGTCCATCTCCGCGGTTTAACATGTAGGCAAACATGTGAGCTGTTGGCGACGCTGTGTCGGTTTGACCAGCCCGGGAGACGAACCCAGAGCTCCCTCACCAAGAGCGATGTCTTCAAGTACTACGCCAAATAGCCAGCGTCGCGATATGTGTACAACTAAATAATAGTTGATTTATGACATTGCTTTTGTACAAACATTGCAAAAATTAAAACAGAAAAATTTCAAACTATGCCAGGACGGATTGGAGTGAATACAGCAGACAATTGCACTTTTTTTGCACCAGAATTAGATTACATGAAGATCGAACAATGGGAATTATTCTGTTGATATTTTTACCGGGACGCGGTGCCACGAATTTCTAGAAAAGATGAAACATAATCAATACGGTTGGCAATAAATTACATTGCTGATTTCTACATTTTTTCCTCCAGTCACGAAAAGCGACCGAGGCGCTATACAATACATACGACGAATTCAGATTCGCTGAAGAGTTGCTTGTGTTTCCGAATTTTTTCGTTAAGGTTTGTTTCCGACTTCTTTTACTTTGCTGCTTGTTAGATTTCACCGAGCGGAAAATTATGGTGAAGCATCTTATCCAAGGACGCAATAACGATGCTTGGGTGGGAATTGAACCATCAACCTCCCGGAATACCAGTCGTCTAGCAATAATTACGAGAGTTTTGAATTTACGAGAGAGCAAAGAGTTTATGCAACTATCAAAATCGACCAATTCTAAAACGTCAAGATCACAAAACTCTCCAGTTCAAAAGCAATATCTTACGTCAGGAAACCACGGAGGTTCCAAATTGCACCAATACCTTCAGGTTGGGAGTTATAAGAAGAGTCTACAGCCTGTTAAAACAATAGTAAAATACCTTATCCTGATGCGTGCAATAGCGTGCGAAACTCAAAAACAAATTTATTAACTACATTTAGCTGGCGTGTCCGTTTCTTTGCGTTTTCTACCAGACTTTTTTCAGTGGTATCTAGGGAGAACGCTACGAAAAACGTTCTCGAGCATTTCTAAAAGAACATGGCCAATGGCCATGGCAATTGAAAAGCTAAAATTTTTACATAGAACGAGCTGATTTTCGTAGTAGTTAACGACACTGCTGTTGCCGGGCCGGTCAAATCGGACACAGTGTCATCAACGACTCGCCACCGCTGCGATGTTTCTTCGGAGCTGTGTAGCCCAGGCGCTTCGCCGCGGAGATGGATCCCACGACTCGCCGCACGCTTCGGCGTAATGCCGCGATTATATTAAAGATGATTTTTACCTTGCACAGTATCTCATATTCTTTCCCATCCTCCACAGGAAGATCAATTTCCCACAGGGTCCACGCCCAACATTGCGATGAATCGTCAGCATTTGGTTTATCTTTAATCAAATTGGCCTCCTATAAAAATACGTTTGTCAGTCACATAGCCTGGCAGCTAAGCGCAAACGCTGAGTTTTTTGCGTTCATGTTACATATTCAATTCATCCTCCACTCTCGAAAAAGAGATGAAAGCGCTATGACGAGCTCGCCTAGGAGTTGCCGGCCATCTGTTTACCGCTCTTAAATCGTGAAACCCCCAAGTGTCTTTCCGAACGGCACAACAAGTGAACTTGCCGGCTTGTTCTTCACACTGTCGCTTTAATGCTGAGCGCCAAGCAGGGAAGCTGTGAATACTAATTTTAAAGTCGTTGGTTTGACCACACTCGGAATCAAACCCAAGTCTACAGCTCCAGAGGCAGACGCTTGGTCCACTCGGTCATCTGAGTTGTAAAATGTAGTACGTTAATACCTCTTTAAACCGAGTCAGCGCTTCAGAGCGTAAACAAGAGTTACCGGGTTCTCATTGGTTTGAGTTGAAATTAACTCACAGCTGTAAGAACACCCGACAAAGCTGACTTGTCGAATAGGGACTGGTTTCAAAATACGTGAACAAGAGTTACCGGGTTCTCATTTGTTTGAGTTGAAATTAACTTATAGCTGTAAGAACACCCCGACAAAGGTGACTTGCCGATTTCAAAATACTTCCAAGACTAACACAATTAGTTCACTGCTAGAAAAACCCGTCTGCAACCTTTTTCAGTCTCAATTTCGTGGTGATTTCTCAGTAAAATGCAGAAATAATAAACACTTCGAATTTTTTTGGTATTGCGTGCAAGTTCGATCGAACAAATTACCAAGAATCGATTCTCCTACGCCGAAACAGTAGCTATCAAAACAGCATACACACAGCAGTGTCCTGCATTTAAAACATTCGCCTCAAGCACTCTTTTCGACCAAAATTCTTGTGGCAGTAAAATAGCTAAACAGCAGGGTATAACCGGCATATCCAACGTCGAGTTTAAAAAGTTCTGTTAAAAAAAACACTGAACCCTATAAGTGCATCGGGTGGTCCAATCGATCTGTCTAGTGGTAAAAGCGCATGCCTCTTGAGCTGCAGACACGGATTTGATTTAGAGTCGAGTCAAGCCAATAACTTTAAAATTGGTGGCATTCACAGCTACCCTTATTGACGCTTAGCACAAAAGGAACAGTGTGGTGAACAAGCTGGCAACTTTACTTGCTGTGCCGTTGAGAAAGGCACTTAGCGGAATTCCCCCATCTTACAGTTGTAGACAGATGGCTGGCAACTCTTAAGCGAACTCGTTATAGTGCTTTGATCGCTTTCTCGTGATAGGAGGACGCTACGAAACAATACGAAAAGAGCGACTGGGTCATCTAAAAATACGAGGTATTCCTCCCTCACCTTCCACGTTTTGCCACCATCCGCGGACACATCGACTCTTATAATATCTCTTCCTCCGCCACTCCATGCATAACCTTTGACCTCTATTGTTCCGTCAAATGATTCCACGGTAGAGTTGGCCAAGGGAGTTGAAATAGCAGAAACAACCGGCATTTCCTGCAACCCCAGAGCGCAGTGTTTCAAGCAGCGTACAAATCAAAAATTTGTCAGCAACATAGCTCAGTGGTACCGCGCGCAAGTTATAGATCCTACGTGACGAGTTCGATTCTCGGCTGAAGCTGATCGCATTTAAATATTTCTGGGTGGCTGCTGACTCGAAGAGAACAAGCTCACTTTGCAGTCTTACTCAATTTTGTTCAATCTTTAATTCGACAATTCGAAAATAACCTCATCAATTTTATTTTATAGATTTACCAACTAGAGCTGCAGTGCAGGCACACAGCACACTGAAACATGGGATCCATGAAGATGCTTTACGAGGTCCTTAATACCATGTGTCTAAATTACTTAGCAAGAAACAATGCTGCTGACGTTTTGACAACACAAATTCAGGTGTGATCATCATCAGTGTAAGCAAGGCAGGGCAAAACTGGAAGTTTGATCCTTTTGTATTGACACTGCCTTACTCACATTGCTGATATAACAGCTGAGTATATTTTAAAATTATTGTTAAAACATTCAATTTTTAAATTATAGCGACTATTATTTTTCCTCTTTACGTTATTTTCATCCCATAAAACTTGTAATATACTAAATTTGTGCTACCACTTTATTTTGGTCGTTATGACCTGCTTGCAGGATTTTACCAAGCAGAAATAATTCTCGTAAAGCACCTTATCCAAGAAATTGGCAACGAATCTTAGGTGGGAGTCGAACTACCAACCTTGCGATCATGGCCGTCGCAAAAACGACACTCCGAACCACAACGGCACGCTAGGTCATTGATTTACCTGAATGGCTTGGGCCTTATCATAGTCGGCAGTTTCGAAAGTGGTGTTCGGTGAAAAGCCTTTATAATCTTTCCTTTGCCAGTGAGACCAACTTTCCTCGTCACTAGCCACCACTTGACGGAGCCATTTCACATTTCGGGCCCCAACGTATCCAGGTACAATTGCACGTAGAGGAAAGCCGTGATCTCTGGTCGCAAAAAAGTCATTCGAAAATTCATCACAAAATTGTCTTGCAAAAAAATCAAATCAAATCTTCATTATACTCGCGGTATTACGGCAAAGCGTGTAACGAGTGGCGGGTCCTTCTCCGCGGCTTAGCGCTTGGGCAACATGGCTCCGAAGAAACATAGCAGCTGTGGCGAGCCGTTATGGACAGCGTCCCATTTTACTGGCCCAGGGAATCGAACCCAAGACTTCCCGCGTCGATAGCGATGTCTCTAACGATTACGCCCATTGGCCGGTTATTTTTTTCCTGCTGCTTGCTTCGAAAATAACCTCAGTTGTTAATTATTCTTCAGACATTAGTTGTATCATACTGACTAGTAAAAAGCATCGCTATCGACATAAAGATCTGGGGTTCAATTACCGGGCCGATCAAATCGGACACAGTGTTCTTACGGCTTGCAACCGCTGCGATGTTTCTTCGTAGCTATGTTACCCAGGCGCTGGGAAGCGGAGATGGACCCCACCACTCGCTGCACGCTTCCGCGTAACACTGCGAGTATAATGAAGATTTGATTTTAGTCATTACCTCGGGATATCGACTCCATTCATTTTATACGCAATTATGACGTCACCATCTTCATTCCAAGCTTTACGTTTAGGAATCGAAGCGCCATAGCAAGATTTCGTGATGTCGTCATCATTGCCGTTGAACTGAATGTGCTTGAAGCGTTGGTCATTAACATCAAATCCTGCGGCCTTCAATATATCTCGCAATCTGAAATACATTTAAACCAATTTATCAGCTCACATAACCGAGTGGTGAAAGCCTCTGGAGTCAGACTCGGGTTCGATTCCTAGGGACAACTGACTCAGATGATCGTAAGATCTTTCACCGTTTCCGCCTGCGCTCTTTATTTTAACGTTCTGACACAATAAACTTGACTTGAGTCGGGTTATTTTCACCAGAACGCCCGCCGTTGGAGCTGTAGACTCCGATTTGGGACAAACCAAAATGTCCGTAAAATTGCTATTCACAGCTTCCCTGCTTGACGCTTAGCATTAAAGGGATAGTGTGGAGAATAAGTCAGGAAGTTTACTTGTTGTGCGATTAGGAAAGGCACTTAGTGGGATTTCTCCGTCATAGAGAGGTAGACAGGTGACCGGCGTCTCAAAGCGAGCTAGTTACAGCGCTCTGATCGGTTTCTCGTGATAGGAAGACAATTACGCAACTACATACACAGATAGAAATGCAAGAGACAGCTCTTAACCAATACACCTCACGCGAATATAAAAAAAGCCATCTACCTGACCCCAGTCCATCTGGCGGTGCCAATGGCGCATGTGCCCCAGGAGAGACCTTTTACAGTTTTGAAGTCGGACATTTCAGCCCTTCTATTGCCAGCGCATTGAATAGTCGTTGTTATCGTTACAGGCTTGTAGTTCTTTTTTAAATCATCAAGAGACAACGAAAGTTTGTTATCGCCGACGACAACTTCAAGCCTGCAAATGAATTGCAAAACAAAAATGGGTAAGAAAAATTTGAAAAACAAATCAAGATCACCTTACCATAAAATAATACGTATCTATCGCCGAATCTACCCTTTACCGGGTATTAGTGATCTTCAATTTACTGTACAAGTCAGTAAGGAGTCTTTTAGTTCGTCGTTCGTCATGAAATGCATAACCTAATAAGATCACGATGCACTATGGCAAAAAATACATACCATCTTCATTATACTCACGATATTACGCCGAAGCGTGTAACCAGTGGCGTCATCTCCGCGGCTTAGCGCCTCGAGCTACACGGCTACGAAGAAGCCTCGCAGCAGTGGCGAGCCGTTAGCAACACCGTATCCGATATGACCGGTCCAGGAATTGAACCCCAGACCAACAGCACCGATAGCAATGTCTCTAACCACTACGCCAACCGCAAAATCACTCAAAAAAATTTAATGTACCGATACATAAAAACTTTATCAAATTTATTTTTCTATTGATAAACATCTAACAACTCACCTAAATGTTGTAGGATCAATTGTAGGAACTGGTAAGTGATTTCTCACGTAAAACAATTCATTTGGAGTGATAAAAGAATCCGTAATTACTGTCAAAGGAGGTTCAGCATTAAAAGGCTTGTCAGAATTGACACGAAACAAAGGCAACCGAGTTGGTTCTCGCGCAAAAGGATCACTTAAATCCATTTTTTTCTACAACAAACTACTGTACATAAGTTACTGCATTACTTTCAGTTGAATATTAAAAGAGCGATTTTTTCAATACAATAAATATGGGACGAAAATAGCTTAAAGACGAAAAATATAACCACAGTAATTCTAAAACTGGACGCTTCGACAACATAGATTCAGCTGTCATCATCAGTTGCGTAAACAAGGCAGAACAAAACTGAATTTTTTTGGTTTGAGGCCAAAAAGCAAAGCTAGCATAATTAAAACTTGCTTGTTTTGATAAAAAATAGCAGTGACAACAGCAAGAGCAATCAACTCCAATGCTTGTTGATGCTTTTATCAAGGGTAAATGCTTCATCAAGAGCATTCATTTCTTTGCTTTTCTATGTCACTGAGTTGAGGTTGTCTTGCGTCCGCAGAGTGGTTTAGTGGTTCGAAGCGACGCTTTTACGACGGCCATTACCACAAAATTGATAGTTCAACTCTCACCCAAACCTCGTTGCTGCGTTCTTAGATAAAATGCTTCATGACAATTATCCTCGGTTGGTGGAATCTAACAAGCAGTATATAAATTAAAGAAGAGAAAAACAAAATTCAAATGGAAAAACCGGAAACAAAGGCAACTCCTAAGCGAGTCTGAATTCGTCATATACACAGCGCCTCCGTAGCTTTCTAGTGACAGGATAAAAATGAAGAAACAGCAGTTCAAAAGGTTTAAAATGATTGCACTCAGCAGGGTCATATGCGTTATTCCGCCGCCACCATTACAATTCTCATGACCAACCCGACTGTCAACTTTTAATTTTCCGATGCGATATTCTTCCAGAATTTCCAAAACTTCTTTGGTTTTATGGACAGCATACATGTTCCAAAACGGATCAATTGGACCCCCTGCCCCGAGCATGATCTTATCGCCTAAGAAAAGACAACATTAAATTCTAAGCAAAAGGCCTTTACTTGAAAATATAAGCACCAAGTAAACGAAGTGGATTACTCTGGCATCATTTATTTATTCAACGTAGCGCCGATGGCCGAGTGATAAGAGCGTCCGCCTCTGGAGCTGTAGACTCGGGTTTGATTATACAATTCGTATTCCCAATTCGTATTTGACTATACAATTCGTATTCCCAACTTCCCTGCTTGAAGCTCAATAATAAAAGGGACAATGTGGAGAAAAGTCGGCAAGATTACTTGCTGTACCGTTGGGAAAGCACTTAACGGGATTTCACCATCTTACAGTGACAGACAGGTGCCCGTAAATCCTAAGCGAGCTGGTTATATCACTTTGGTCGCTTTCTTGCGATAGGAATATAAGTATGTAACTCAGCACCAAAAAAATGTTGGCAACACAGCCTAGCAGCACTTGATTAAGATTTTTGGGATGGGTCCAATTCCACGTCATAATCCTCACTTTTGACACATCTAGCATTGAACTCAAGAGTAGCGGGCTCAAAAAGCGCCTTTTCTCTCAGTGGCAATATTCCTAAATGCACTGTCCGACAAAAAATCAAAAAAGCTGGAAATTTGTAACAACTGAATGAAAAAGAGCTATAAGAGGTTCCTCCTTTAGTATGATTGGATCATTGAGCAACGACCCAACTTTAAAAAACTTGTATTTACATCTTTGCAAAACAGTTTCAAGAACAAGTTGGCAAGATTGCTAGCTGTGCATTAAAGAACTGCACTGAACGGGATTGTCCAACCTTACAGGCCTTGACCATGGCCCCCTCAAATTTTTGCTTGGTCCCCAGTTTGGCCTTCCTAGTTTAAACGGTCTTATTCAGCCTACAGTGTGATCTTCAAAAATGAAATTGATAAAAGCATTTTTAAGAAATTCTATGATCAAAGACAGGTTAAGCAACATCGCATTGCTCTCAACTGAGAGTACCGCACGCGCGCTGAGAGTATCAGCCTAGGGATCGACCGGGGGCCCGGCCCCGGCCGGGGATGCCACTCTTTGCCCCTGTCCGGCCCCGGCCGAGATGTCATAAAAATTGGCTGGGGTAGAATTTCAAATTTAGTTATCGTATATTGCGGCGCATAAGACGACCTTTAAAGTGCAAAAACCCACCCTTAAAATTGGGATTGTCTCATACAACGAATATGAAAGTCATACCTTAACTTTTACATGAAGATTTTTTTTATTTTATATGAAAAATGCGTTGGTGCGTAAAAATAAACTTTGTCATGTACTAATGAAAAGCGTGTACAATTACGAAAGCATTACGTAACACCATTGACGGCATTTACGTGAGAAGTGAGGACGCGAGTAGCCTGCTTAGCTATGTATTCTAGACACAATAAAAGCATTGTATAAACCCCGGCCCCGGCAGGCGCAATTCCCCGGACCCGGCCAAAATTGTTACCCCGGTCGATCCCTATATCAGCTTAGAGGATTTTGCGGATAAATTTGACAGCTGACACGATAATCGCAGGATAAAGTTACACTGAATAACTGATACTCCATTTTGAAGTCCATGGCATCTGACCAAATGCAAGGTTGAGTAAACAATAATGTCGCAATATTGCTTTGTTTTTGCTCGTTGTTTCACATGCCTACTGCTTAACTTACCGCATTTTATTCTGATGCATAATTTGCTCTGGTCGACATTATGCTGTGTTAGTTTTAGTTTCATTGCATTGGTCTATCCTAAATCCAGCGGCAATCGCTCTTCATACTTAAAAAATTTCCTTTCATGTACTTTTATCACTTGCCTTCTTCTAGGTCTTGGCCCTCTTACTTTCTGAGTCCTAGAATCGCCACTGGTGGACAAGCGGATGATAGCTCCCAAGCAAGCTTGTTAAAATTCCCTAGTAGCTTTTCGTGGTATCATGCAACTAATAATTATCATAAATTTAATCAAGTTTCAAACCTCCAGGGTGACCATCAACGAACCGCGTTATATCATAGACTCCATCTTTGTAAGAAACCCAGATTCCAGTATCTTTTGTCTTGTGTTTTGCCACGTCAGTTGAAGAAAACACAGGCTCAGACTAAATTGAAAAATTCCGAGATTAAAAACCAGAGTGCAAGACTATTAACGTTAGCTACTGTATGTTTCATTAAAGCGGTGGTTTTCAACCATTCAAGTGGAGCGCAACCCTGATGAAACATTCCAGAAACTCGAGGAACTCCTGCGTATTAATTTAATTTACTTGAACCCAGCTCTAAATTGTAAACTTGCAGAACCATTGGCTGAATAGGGAAACCCTGGTTGAAAAGTACTGCATTAAAGACATTACTATGAGAAAAAATTGTAGTAATTTTTGAGGGCATGAGTGGTTTAGAATTTAAGAACAGCTTTGAAAAAAGCTGTTTCTCCCAGATTCTTTTTGGGGCACATTTGTTAAACGAGAACAAGAAACAAGGTATGGTGATTGATGAATAACACATTCGAACGTTAGCAAAACGGTGGTACATTAACCAATTAAATGCGAGAAAGTTACGCAGCTCTGATTGGACAAGTCTACTGATGTGCGCATTCCTAAAAAGCTTCTGGGAGAAACAGCTTTTCTTAAAGCTACATAGAAGAGTTGTGACAGGGCATTTCTTGAAGCCCAATGCAAAAACAGCCATTTTCAATGCTATTTTGAAGTTCCGCACCATCAGCCAATTATTAAAATCTAATTTACCTTGTATATTTCGTTTGTCTTTGGTTGCATATTTATCTTCCTATCACAAGAAAGCGATCAGCGCCTTAATGAGCTCCCTTAGGAGTGGCCAGCACCTCTCTACAATACCAAAATGGGGAATCACACTGAGTGCCTTTGCCAACGGCACAACAAGTAACGTTGCTGGCTTTTTCTCCACACTGTTCCTTTAATGCTGAGTGTCAATCAAGAAAGCTGTGAGTACCAATTTTAGTCATTGGTTGGATTCGACATACAATCAAACCCGAGTGTACAGCTCCAAAGGCAGATGCTCTCACTACTTGGTCATTAGAGATGTTAAGCTTCTACATTATTGCAGCTGCACATACTTTAGCTTCAGCAAAGCAACTTTGAAGTGCAGGAAAATAATTGGAAATATGATGATTGTCATTGTTATATAAATAATATCCAAGTAAAGCTCCACCACAAGCAAAAGCAGCTGATTTCAACCTGATGAAAATATGAAACATCTTATTGCCTACGCTTTGAAATGATAAATTGAACAAGTATGGTATATCTCAATAAGACAAGCAATATTTTTGAATTTGGCTTTAATTAAACCAAAAGACTCAGTAAGACAGCAAATTATAATTCACAGAAGTCAAGGCACACACAGCCTCACTACATCATATTCAAATAGCAATATGCACAGGAAAGTATCTGCTAGACTGCTTTTCTCAGCCTTATAAGATAACAATAATTTAGGAACACAATGCCTGAAACTAACCGGCCGTTAGCTCAGTTGCTAAGTGCACGCTATCGGTGCGGGAGGTCTGGGGTTCAATTCCTGGGCCGGTCAAATCTACACAGTGTCGCCAACGACTCGCCACTGTTGCGACGTTTCTTCAGAGCTGTGTTGCCCAGGCGCTGAGCCGCGGAGATGGGCCCCGCAACTCGTTACACGCTTCAGCGTAATACGGCGAGTATAATAAAAATTTGATTTGATGCCTGAAACTTCTCACTAGCTTTAGCAGAAAACTTACAGCCAGAATAACTGAGAACTTTTTTAATCACTTGATGTTTCAAAATGTTACGGTACTCCTACCATCCTCATAAGTTCTTTTTTTATACCTTTGAAAGTTGACAATGAGATGAGCAACATCTTAAAATAACAACTATCCCAATCAAAAAAGTTTTCAGTTATTCTGGCTGCGTGTTTTCTACTAAAGATGACAATAAACTCCTTCACAGCTTCACATTGTCAACGCTTACTTAAATTTTGAATATGCAAAGCCATCATTTGCAGAATGAGAATGATGAGAATTTCGCTTGTTGTTGCCACTGAAGTTCCTGCCAAAGTCATGTTTAAAAAAAGCAATTGTTGTATGGTTTGTTTTATGTTCTTAACTTTTCTTGTTTTATGGGTTCTTCTGACAGTCTGAGAGTTAGGGTTAATCTTTGTTCTAGATCTTTAGTTGCATGAATCAAGTAAAGAACATGAATCAACGTCAAAAGAACATGAATCAAGTATAGTTGTAGACGGTCAAAAGAAACATCAAACGAACATGATTCAAGGTCAAAAGAACATGAATCAAGTATCAGTTGTAGATGGTCCATAGCTCACTACACCCCAACTATAGTAATACTCGTAGTCGTTTATTCCGCACCATCAACACAATAAAAAATACGGTAAGTTAAGTTGAAGGAAATAGGCCTACGAAGCTTGTTTGAATTAAGCCGCATCATATAACTGGTGAATATATCATGAGAGCAAGGACCGCTAGTAAGTTACTAGTAGTGGTTAGGGCCTAACCATAACCTCGAAGTCGAACCACGGCTTCATTCAAACAAGCTCCAGAAATACAACAACACAAGGGAAGAGCCAACAAAATAATTTAATGTCACACCACTGCAACCATGTTAAGAGGAGTGAAAAAACATGAGTACCGGTAGTCTATTCTAGTCAAGTTCAGAATAGTCTAGGAAAAAAAAACAAGAATAGCCATACGCAGAGGTCACAAAAAAATAATAGAAAGCACAAATAATTGCACAGATTCATTACTTTTAGACATTAGGTTGAGCTAATGAGCTAACCTTGGGTAACATCTAGGCAGTAGGGGTAACGTCTAGCATCAACCCCCAGGTTTGATTAGGGTTGGTTAGGATTAGGATAGGTTAGGGTTGTAACTGAACCGAACCCCAACTAAATTTAACCCTAACCGAACCTAATCCTAACCAAACCTGGGGGCTGATACTCGATGTTTCCCCTGACCTTAATAAGCCAAGCAGCAAAACTACTAATAAAAAATTGACACTAAGTAGGCCTAGTCTCATTTGGTAATTGCACTGCTGCAATAAATGGAGCTAGGAGCAGGATTATTATATATCTTCAAGTAAGCAACCACTCTAATCGAAATTTGTAGGGGAGAAATGACTATTATTATGTGTTATATTTGTCACTTTCATTTATTTCATTGCTTTGTTGCACTTTTGCACAATTGGAGATTGACTAGCATCAGAGTATTGCAGCAATCTACAGATCTGCCCATCGTTTTCACCATATCATTACCTGCAAGTTGAAATTGTTGACAATCTCTCAAGCACTTTCCTTGGATTGCTACAGGTCTTTAACAATCGCATCTTGAACAACTGAACAGAAAATTTTATCCTACGCTTTACCCACACCTATCAGGACAAACTATTACAGTTTTACCAGGGTGTCTCTATTGGTTGCCAGAAACTTCGCCACATGGTAACTTCACCACAGAAAATTCATCACATGGTAACTTCGCCACACTTTGAGAAGGTGAAGGGAGAAATGGGGATAGTAGGAAAATGTGTTGGGGTGTGGGGGGAGGAAGGGGAGATGTGGGAGGAGGTATGAGAGAAGGTGTAGGAAAGTGTGATGGGGTGTGGGGGAAGTAAGTGGAGATGTAGGGAAAGATGGAGGGTAGGGAGATGTGGGGAATTAAAAGTGTGTTGGGGCCCCACACCTCAACACATTTCCCTACATCTCCCCGATTCCCCCCCCACAACCTTTCCCCACACGCCAACACACTTTCCCACTCACCCCATACACTCTCCGGTTGCCAGTAACTCCGCCACATGGTAACTTCGCCACAGTAACTTCGTCACAGAAACTTCGTCACATGGTAACTTCGCCACACTTTGAGAAGGTGAAGGGAGATGTGGGGATAGTAGGAAAATGTGTTGGGGTGTGAGGGGAGGAAGGAGGGACGTGGGAAGAGGTATGAAAGGAGGTGTAGGAAAGTGTGATGGGGTGTGGGGGAGGTAAAGGGAGATGTGGGGAAAGGTGAGGTTAGGGAGATGTGGGGAATTAAAAGTGTGTTGGGGCCCCACACCTCAACACATTTCCCTACATCTTCCCCATTACCCTCCCCACAACCTTCCCCCACACGCCAACACACTTCCCCACTCACCCCATACACTTTCCCACACCCTCCCCACACTTCTCCACTCCCCACACATCTTTCCTTACCTCCCCCCACACCCTAACACATTTCCCTACATCTCCCCCCACACCCCCCATATCTCCTCCCACAGCTCCCCTGACCTCCCCCTACACCCCAACACACTTCCTTATTCACCCCATGCACTCTCCCACACCTCTCTCCCCACATCTTACCCCACAGTTTCGATTATGTGGCGAAGTTACCAAGTAACTAGAAAGGCCGATAAAATTTTTAACGGCAACCGGGAATTTAAAGTCTTGTTTCCGTGTAGGCAATGTAAATTTTCGATGTATGAAAGTGTGGCGAAGTTACCATGTGGCGAAGTTACTGTGGCGAAGTTACCATGTGGCGAAGTTACTGGCAACCCACTCTCCCACACTTCTCCACTCCCCACACATCTCCCCTGACCTCCCCCTACACCCCAACACACTTCCTTATTTACCCCATGCACTCTCCCACACCTCTCCCCACAGTTTCGATTATGTGGCAAAGTTACCATGTGACGATGTTACCTTAATGAATTTAACTTGAAAAGCCCAATAAAATTTTTTATGGCGACCGGGAATTTAAAGTCTTGTTTCAGTGTAGGCAATGTAAATTTTCGATGTATGAAAGTGTGGCGAAGTTACCATGTGGCGAAGTTACTGGCAACCTCTCTATTTATGGAATAGTATGGCATATAGTAAATGTGCATAGTACTCCAAATGTGCTGAATTCCATATAGGCCATATGCCCCAGAGCTTTAAACAGCCCTTTTGTCCCAACCGACCTAAGGCTCGTTTGTCCCAGAGACCAAAACATGCTGAGACCCAGATCCCCTATTGCCCTGAGGCCCAATTGGCCCTAGAGCCCCATTTATGCATAGGATATGCCCCAGTGCCCTAAATTAACATCCTATTCCTAGGGCCTATTTATTGCTTCAACCGTCCTGTCCTGAGGTCCTTTTGCCCGAAATTAGGCCTGAGGCACATTTACCCTGAGGGCCATTCACCCCAAATTTAACTCTTTATATGGGCCCCTTTACTCTACAGTCTAGTGCCCCTAACGTCCTATCGCCCATTTCTGCCATACTATACCACAGTGCCTTTACTATTCCATGCTATGCCATACTATTCCACTGTTCATACTATGCCTTGCTATTCCATAATTACAGTGATTTCTATTTATGGAATAGTATGGCATACTATGCCATAATTAGAGAAACCGGTTATAGCCTACTGCAGTATCTACAGGGTCGCACTAAACACCGTATGGGACCGTGTGGGCTCTTATGGGATCGTATGGGACCGTATGAGACCGTATGGGCACTTATGGGACCGTATGGGCTCTTATTGAACCGTATGGGCACTTATGGGAATGTCGAACTAAACACCGTATGGGACCGTATGGGACAGTATGACCGTATGGGCACCCTAACCCTAACCCAAACCCTAACCCTAACCCTAACCCTTACCCTAACCCTAACCCAAACCCTAACCCTAACCCAAACCCTAACCCTTACCCAAACCCTAACCCTAACCCTAACCCTAACCCTAACCCAAACCCAAACCCTAACCCTAACCCTAACCCAAACCCTAACCCTTACCCAAACCCAAACCCTAACCCTAACCCTAACCCAAACCCTAACCTTAACCCTAACCCATACGGTTTCATAAGTGCCCATACGGTTCAATAAGAGCCCATACGGTGCCCATACAGTCCCATAATAGCCCACACGGTCCCATACGGTGCCCATACGGTTTCATAAGTGCCCATACGGTCCCATAAGGGCCCATACGGTTCCATAAGTGCCCATACGGTCCCATGCGGTCCCATGCGGTCCCATACGGTGCCCATACGGTCCCATACGGTGCCCATACGGTCCCATACGGTGTTTAGTTCTACCGGTATCTACACCACTACCGGCGTATAGCCTATTGACTACTGTGTAGCCTGGTAACCACCAAAATAGACGAAGTTTTCTGGTCTGTAGAATAAGATTTGAAACAGGGAGACGAACCGTTTGATTTTTCCCGTTCAGGTTCGGTTTGGGTTCAACAGCGGTTTCAAATTTCGGTTCAGTTCCGGTTAAGGTTCAGATAAATTAAAACGGTTCGGTTTGGGTTCGCTCCAGCAAAAAATATTTCAAAACCAGTTTATGAAGTTCCGGTTCAGGTTCACAGTAAAAATGGTATAGTTCCAGTAACACAATTTAAAAAATAAAACGTACAACGCAATTTTTCTTTGCATTGACAGGCCAATATAATGCATAATTTTAACTTGGAGTAAGGCCAGTAGGGATGTGCCGAGTCGAGTCCGAGTAGGGGAAAGTGCGGACCCATGATCATGTTGGTCCCATGAACCACCCCCTCCAGCTTTCCGTAGAAAAGTGTTTTAGATTTTTTATCAACTTTATTTGGCAACACTAGGTTGGTTACGCATGATCAGAAACGATAAGTGAGAAGTAAACACGTTTGAAGGAGTTGCGTTGGTTGGTTTGTTTTTGCTACAAAAAAGTAACTTTTAGGGGTATAAATTTGTCGATCTTTGAGCATAAAGTAACATTGGTAAATTCTTGTGCATGTAGCAGTAGTAATGAGTCATATTAGGGTATATATCTAAGCACTGAGATCAAACTTTTCTGTAACCATATTGAAGAGAATGAAATTTTATACAGACAGGTTGCAGTGTGAAGCCATGAGCCACCAAAAGTGTCGACCTTTGAGCCATGGCTCATGAGTCCTTGCAAGATCAATATTTAGTTGTTTTTGCGTCTGCGTCTTCAGCACCTGTTACACCTAGGCCTTCAACAAGTTCAGTGAATCGTGTGACACCAGACATCATTTTTTTGCAGCCAAATAGGTCTACATCCTGGCTAATGTTCATCACTAAAAGATCAAGCTGGATATTTTTCAATTTTTTTTTTAGTCCAAATTTGATCGTAGAATCACTAATGTGTTTTTATTCTTTTACAGTATTTTTGACTAAATTCGTGCAAACAGCGAGTAAACGACGTTTTATGCTTCATCTTTATTGTGGTTTATGGGAGCAAGTGTAGTGGCTCAAGGGTTCTTACTTTTTTTTCTGTGTGGACCCTTGAGCCACATCCATTTGAGGATCAATATCAGCCAACGTGTTAAAGTTATCACTTCAACCAACACATGGTATCATCGGAGTGCAAAAGAGCATATTCCTTTAAAATTCCAACTTTATAGCTCGTTCAAAACTCAACGTAGAAACGATTGTACAAAAAGTGGCTCAAGGGTCCTCACTTTCCCCTACTCGGCCGAGTATTAAGGCATTAGGCAACTCGACCGATGAAATTAAATTCAAGTCCTCTTAGATGAAATTAAAGATGAGATGAAATTAAAGTCGCTATACATATAGCGACTATGCTTCAACTTCAACATTTATTCGCATATATGCACAGCACATACTGTACACACCAGAAAGTGAAAGAGCCTATGCCCGTCAAGCAGTGGCGTACGCAGGATTTTTCAATGGGGGGGGGGGGGGGTAGCGACATCACATCGTGATGATGTAAGTTTCAGTGACGTCACAGCTATTATGATGCCATATAACGAAGAAAACAATTCAGATATTTCGACTATAACAAAAGTCTCGTCAGCCTTGCTAAGCACAGCCAATCCAGGCTAAACTCACTCCAGAAGTAAATACTCTTTTTTGCATTGTTTTACCTGGACATCTCGACTTCATCTCTTTTCTAGATTGTACCCTATTTTTAGCAGGCGACTGGCCCCAAACAACGATACCCAATGAAAGAGCCTATAACTACCAACCCACAACTAAGTTACCGGTAGCCTAACTAGCCCACATCACTAGAAGCCCCCATGGCAGCTGCAGGTGAGTGGGTTGCCATGGGGGCTTCTAGTGATGTGGGCTAGTTAGGCTACCGGTAACTTAGTTGTGGGTTAGTGGTTACAGGCTCTTTCATTGGGTATCGTTGTTTGGGGCCAGTCGCCTGCTAAAAATAGGGTACAATCTAGAAAAGAGATGAAGTCGAGATGTCCAGGTAAAACAATGCAAAAAAGAGTATTTACTTCTGGAGTGAGTTTAGCCTGGATTGGCTGTGCTTAGCAAGGCTGACGAGACTTTTGTTATAGTCGAAACATTAATTTGTCCCTTGCAAAATTCAGATATTTCATTAACAATTTTGCTTGATTCTTTGCGCTTCATTTAGGAGCGAAAACATGTCACAAAAACTTAAGCTGTCAATCCGTGGTTAAAAATTTACTGAAAAAATTTTAGTTGACCTCATTTTTGGGCCATATGAAGGTTAACTGACTAAAGTAGGCAAGCTTTCGCAACGTCACAAACAGGGTGTAGCCAGGGGGTTAAACAGGTAATTGCTTCTCTCCAAAAAAAAAACCGTTTCAAGAACCAACATTGATATAAACAACGCATATAAACCTTGATACAAACATTTAATATGCACTCATAATGAAAGGGACAGTTTCCCCTGTCTTGAAAACTGAAGACAGTAAAGCATCAGAAAAACTGCCCTCCCTACCGAAACATTTTTAAATTACAGTAAATTATGCGCTAGAGGAATCTCTAATCATGTGATTAAGGTCAAAAACAGCGTCGATATTATCCAAGTATTTTTCACCCAAATCACAGCGTCGATATCATGATATACTCTCAAGCACATAATCGGGGTGCTTGGGAAACAGAGCACTCCAGCTCCTTAGACAGTTACAGTGCATAAAAACGATTTTGCCCCCCCCCCCCCGTTCCGCCCCTGGGCCTCTTTAAATCTTTAGTTGGTCTGGTCTTCCTTGACAGTATTTTTATTTTATTTTCAGCATTTAGGTAGGGCAGTGTTAATATAAGTTTTTATATTTTAATAATTTTTCAACAAACCGGCCGGTTATAGCGCAGTGTTTGAGATGTCGCTATCGATGCGAAAGGTCTGAGGTTCGATTCCCAGGCAGGTCAAATCGGACGCAGTGTAACCAACGGCTCGCCGCCGCTGCGACGATACTTCGGAGCTGTGTTGCCCAGGCGCTATGCCACGGGGTCGGGACTCGCCACTCGCTACCACCCTTCGGTACTACAGCGAGTTAATTAAACGAGTAGGCCTACAGTGAAGATTTGATTTTTCTTAAATTTTGTGGGCGGCCATAGTTACTGCAGATGCACCGTATTTAAGGAAGCTCCTGCTTACCAGTTGCTTCACAGCAGCATCGATGACAAACATGTAGTTCAAGCAAAACACATCAGAAAAGTTGAAATACCGGTATCGTTGCATCGCATGGTAATAAAAGTTTCTCGAGATTAAATTAGAAAGTTAGACCGAACGGAAAAACATGACAGCAGTTTCGGCAAGCTCCGCACGAACAAAAGTCGGTTTGTTTCAAAAAGGAAAGGTTTCACTTTTTCTGCAATCGTCAACGTCAAGCGCAGCGCACCAGAAAAGTTTGATTACCGGTTTACCGGTAGACCTATTATTGCATCGCAATGAAACTTTTTCAAGATGTTATAAGCACAGAAAAACATAAGAGCGGTTTCGGCTGCCACTGTATGAAAAAACGCGGTTCGTTCCCAAAAGAGAGGTTTTCATTTCTTCTAAAATCTACAATAGGGGGGTTTTGATCCCCGAACCCCCCCCCCCCCCCCCCCCCCCCCCGTGCGTACGCCACTGCCGTCAAGTCACTTACACCCAAGCAATGAAATGCAATTAAACGTCATCAAATGAAGTAGTCAAGCTAGTTTGGTAAAAACAAGAAATAATCAGGAAACAAGTAAAACACTCACATAAAACAAAACCTTAGTCTTATTAGTTTACAGCTCGCTAGCAATATGCTTTCAGAAAATGATACGGCAATAAAAGTAAATTGCAGGTATTACTCACGTGATGTGCAGAATCAGTAGCACATATTACTCGGCCGCATATTTCTATTTTGTATATATGACTAATAAACCGAAGTACCAACCATTAATTATAGTCAATTATTTACGAATAATTCCAAAGCAGATGACTCTTCACAGCTTTTTAAAATTTGTTGTAAAAATATTCCTTCCATTCAAACCTAAGGCCGTTCCAAATTTTGGTTCCCATAAAAAGTAAAGATTTCTTTGCACTGTTTGAGTTTACATGGGGCACGAAGTAATTCTTTCGGGTTGTGCTTTTAATTACGAGTGGATGTATGTTCGTGGTAACATTAAAATAGGGAGAGAACAATTCTGGTAGCTTATTATGGTGATACAAGTGCATAAACTTTGCTTTTTCAAGGAAATAAAGTTTTTCAATTTTAAGAATTTATTGCACGCATGATATTTTCAGCGGGCCACCTTACGTTTCAAGGGGAACGAGCATGAAAAAAGTTCCTCTGAAAATTTAGTGGAAGGCGAAAAAAAGACCATCACGTCCGCACAAGCCCAATTTTTTGCCCAAAATCAAGTGAAGAGCAAAAAAATAAGGTCGCCACGTCCGCAGGCCGTAGTTTGAGCTGTATAACTGTGTTTTGACATGTTTTCACAGTTCAATATGCCGAAAGGAGGACGTAAGGCCTATGGTAAGCCTAGCATTACATGAGCCGTATGTATACGCGGGCCACATTTAAAACTAAAGCGGGCCGCAGGTTCCCTAACCCTGGTGTAAAGTATATTATTAGCTACGTGCTCATTTCTTCGAACTACGGACATGGTCCAAATAATTTTGTTTTGCAGTACTTGTAACGATTGTATATTAGTTTTATTTGGACTTTTCCAAGCCAAAAATCCGTATGTTAAATGACTTTGTACAAGACCATAATACAAAACAATAAGAGCATCCTGGCTAATGAGTCGCCGCATTTTATAAAATATTCCGCTGATATGAGAGAGTTTATTGCAGATGTATTTGATGTGGGCGTCCCATTTTAAATTTTCATCGACAAAAATTCCAAGGTATTTAGTTTGCTGGCTTTTGGTCAAAGAATAACCAGAGAACTTCACTTCAAAACCAATAGGCCAACCTAATTTCTTGTTTATAGGCGATACAGTCATAAAAGTTGTTTTGGATAGATTTAGAGTCAGTTTGTTGTTCCAAAGCCACTTCTCTACTTTTTTCATTTCACTGTTTACTTTTGATTCGAAGCTAGACAAGCAGACATCATTCATGATTAACACCGTATCATCGGCAAACAGACGCGTCTCAAAATCGGAGGCACTAGGCAGGTCGTTTACATATAACAAAAATAATGTTGGGCCTAGAATGGATCCTTGTGGCACGCCGGTCGACATTTTTAGCAAATGTGAAGATACATTGTTGACATCAACGTATTGTTTTCTGTTATTGAAATAATCCTTAAATAAATTGTAAAAATTTTCCCCAAAGCCTAATTTTTCTAGTTTAGATAAAAGTATTTGGTGATCAACAGTGTCGAATGCTTTCTTCAAGTCAAGGAAAATAATACAGGTGAAATGACGATTGACCCGGTAATTATTGATAGAGGAAAAGACATCTGAAAGAACATGATTAGTGGAATGCAATTTGCGGAATCCGAATTGCTCTTTGCATTGTAGCAACGCTCGTGGACAACGCAACCTACGCACGACGCAATCTTCAGCCGTTCCCTCTTTCCGTCTTCACGGTAACGACGATGCCCTGTAACCAACGCCTCTCAACACTTCAAACAGACATCTCTCTCTCTCACTGTCTTCAACGGAGTTAACAGGCCTGCAGCATCAAGCTTCACTCACAGCGGAAGGGGGAAGTACTGTAGCAACGCTCGCTTCAGCTACATTAATTGGTACCACAAACTAAAAATCTGTATATCAATCGGAACGCCGTAGAGATAACGCCCGGGCGCCAGAAGCGCTTCGCGTATGAAAGATCGTTCTTTTGACGTTTGGCTACAGCATAATGCATATATTGTTTCGGCTATGAACTTTGACATTTTTGTAAGAATTAGGCTCTCAAATACTTTTGCTAAAGGTGATAACAAGGAAATCGGTCTGCAATTATTTGGAGAAGAGCCACATTCACCTTTGTGGATTGGAATAGTAGTAGTAGTAGCAATTTATTATTTTTTTCTTTCCACAAAGTAACGCATGAAAAAAACAAATCCTTGCATTCGCAAAGAAACAAGGAGCATCGAATAACCCTAAGATTTTCAAATAATGGAATAACTTTGGCCAGTTTTAGTTCATGCGGAAAAATCCATTGTAATGCACATGTATGGAAAATTTCACAAAGAAAACTGCAAATAGGCCTATATTCATTGGCTAATTTACAATATTTGACAGCAATATTTTTAGGACCATTTGCCTTCTTAGTATTTAAGTGATAAATCATACGAAAAACCTCAGCAGGTGTTATAGGTTCAAAGAAGAGAGATTTCAAGCTTGACTTTACACTTTTTTTAGCCAAAGTGAAAATTTAGGGTTTATTGCCCCATTAAGGCTTAAAACTTATCGCTATCGAAGAGGTTCGAAATTATGAAAAAATTGTGTAGGCTACATCAAAAACATTTTTGAAAATGGCTGGTAGGAGGATGCATACTTCTCATTCTACCCTCTGTATCCGCTCCTGGCCATAAGCTACAAGAACCATCAAAAGAGTCTGGCACATTTCAGTCACTTGGCACCATTAATTTTGTTCTTTTTTTTATTACAGCTCAGATGACCGAGTGATATAGAGCATCTGTCTCTTGAGCTGTAGACTCGGGTTTGATTCCGAGTCGGGTCAAACCAATGATTTTCAGATTGGTATTCACAGCTTCCCTGCTTGACGCTCAGCATTAAAGGGACAGTGTGGAGAACAAGCCGACAAGTTTATTTGTTGTGCCGTTGGGAAAGGCACTTAGCGGGATTCCCCCATCTTAGTGTGGTAGACAGATGGCTGGCAACTCCTAAGCGAGCTCGTATAGCGCATTGATCGCTTTCTCGTGATAGGAGGATAAATATGCAACTAACTAACTGAAAATTGAAAAAATTGAAAATTCAACAGTAATTGAGGGAGACTGCGAAGTGAGCTTCCGCTCTTCGAGTCAGCAGCCACCCGTTATATATGTCAAATGTGATCGCCTCCAGCCGCGAATCGAACCCGTCACGTAGGATCTGTCACCTGCGCCCGGTACAGCTAGGCCATGTCGCTGACAAACTAACTATCAAGTGCTGAGTGGCGGGTGGATGAAGTTCCAAATTCGGAACACAGTGTAGGCCCTGTATTCACAAAAAAATCATTAAATGCCTCGCTTATTTTCTCAAGATCAGTTACAGCATTATCAAGGTCAGTGACTGCACGTGTAATACGACGCCTGCTCGTGGGCTTGGAATCTAAGATTTCAATAACAACTTTCCAGAGTTTGACAGGGTCATTTTTGCAAGAGTTTATTTGTGAAATATAAAATTGCTCTTTCGTGACACGTTTCAGTGAGATTAATTTGTTCAAATACTTCTTACAGAAAGAAATTAATTCTACGCGTTTTCGTTTACAGCATTTATGGAAAAGTTTATTTGTGGTTTTAATCGATTTCAGAATACCTTTAGTGATCCAAGGCTTCATAATTTGTTTTTTACTCTTTTTGGATGATTTTTGTAACGGTGCATGTTGGTTGAATATTTCGCTGAATTTATTAAGGAAAGAAGTAAAACACTCATCAATTGGTGGGCTTGTGAAATATCTGCTAGATACTGTCAAATTAAGTGATGCTAAATTAACTACTGCCGAGTTTGAATCATCAGCAAATTTTTCTGTATTAAATGTCTTAATATTTTTACGCAAACGACAACTGTTATCAAACTTGTTGGTGAATTTTACAGTGCAGAACACAGGTAAATGGTCAGAAATATCGAAGGTCAAAATTCCACTTCTAACGACTTAGTGTTGATATTTGAGTAAATATGATCAATGAGAGTGGCTGTTTTGGGAGTGATTCGAGTTGCCGAAACCAACTTCTCACTAGGACTATCCATTTAATGGAGGTCGGAAAGCTGCAATAACTTTTGAAAAAAGGCGTTTGGATGTAAATCAAACACCATTCAAAAGCATAATTTTTTTAAGTTTTTTTAGCCAAAGTGAAAATTTAGGGTTTATTGCCCCATTAAGGCGTAAGGCTTATTGCTATCGAAGAGGTTCGAAATTATGAAAAAATTGTATAGGCTACATCAAAAACATTTTTGAAAATGGCTGGTAGGAGGATGCATACTTCTCATTCTGCCCTCTGTATCCGCCCCTGGCCATAAGCTACTGGAACCATCAAAAGAGTCTGGCATATTTCAGTCACTTGGCACCATTAATTTTGTTCTTTTTACTAAAAGGCAAAGTCAAAAGGGGGGGAGGGCATGGCCCAATGCCCCCCCACCCCTAAATGCGCTACTGTATAGCGCATATTTTGGGATAAAAAGTATAGGCTAGAGGTTAGGCTATTTCCCATCTTGAATGCTTTTATTGCTATAGCTTCACTTTTTCACTGCACCCCCATTTTGTACCCTGATTTGAAATCTGTGTTCCTTGGCTATTTTAAATTTTACGTCAGGCGGGTCCCCGGCCCCGGTGTCTACTTTTACTTGGGGTAACAGTATACTTTGGTAATTTGTTCATGGCATAAAAAGTCTTCCATTCCTGCAAAAGATTGAGAGTCAGAGTTGAGCATATTTTTTCGACTCCGACTCTCGACTCTGGCAAGCATAATTTTTCGACTCCGACTCCCAAAAAAAACCTCGAATCCCGCGACTCCGACTCACCAATCCTGCGACCTAACTATCGTGAAAGGAGGAAGCAAAAAACAAAATACCAAATCAAAAATAGTTATCAATTAATAGCCTACGGAGCTTACCTTTTTTGAAAGAAAATTTTTTTATTGGAGGGGTGAGACCTCATATTTTTGCAGACCTGTAGCCTGGGCCTTCGCTGTAATTATCGTTCTTTGATTTATTATTCTAAGTTAATGAGTCAATACCAATAGGCCTCCTAGGTTTATTACATTCATTGAGGTATTAAAGCTCTTGATTTCGTCAGGTATGTAACCAGGAGTTCACTGGTACACCCCCATCCCCATGCCTGATAAAGAACTTTTTTACAGGTTGTTAACTAAAGGCAAACGAAAATGGGTCCCCTCGATTATTGTCTATAAAACCGGCCCTGCCTCTCCCCCAAACAAAGTTTTATTCAACAACTAAAATAGAAGAACGATAAATCTGAACTTTGACGTGGCAATTTCAAAAGTTTCCTGCTGAATTTTTCTTGACGTAAATTGGTTGAAAAAATGTGGTACGAAAAGGTAAAGGTGTTAAGGTGTGGAAAAAATTCCGTACCGTGCTGTTACGTACGGAATTTTTGCGAGGTACGAAATTACGGTACGGTATGTTCTTAGAGGAATATAGTGCGAAAAATAATTCCGTACGGTGCCGTAGTAACCCCATGCTTGCTTTTTGTTTTCGATTGCTATATTGCAGTGCAGTAAACGCATATGCAGTTGTGGTTTAGCTATGGTAGCAAATCTTCGAACGGAGCAAGATTAAAAAAGCTGCCAGACTAAGCTAGATGCTGGGGGCACAGCCTTGTCCTCACCCAGCCCACCATGTTATTATCAACAGCCGCTCATTCGCGAGCCCCATTTCATTGGTGATAGATAAGGCAAGATGACGTGGTGGGATGATGGCTGCTCCTCTGCGCCACTCTTACAAAAACCTCCTGCTGTCTGACCTTGCTCCGAACGAAGAACGAGTTAGGAAATACGCCATAAGTAGCGAATTTGAATGCGCTTTAATTTAAGATGAAACTTCCAGTTGCGGTTGCGGTTTATCATTAAAAAATATCGTTTGCGCAATTTGCGTTTGCCCATATCCGCTCCAAAACTTCAATAGCAGAATTTGCGATTCTGCTTTGCCGTTTTGAGAATCTGCTTGCGCAATTTGTAGCTGCGTTTTCAAACCGTAGAGCGAGACAGCGCTGTTTCTGGCTATTAGCCTTCATCAGCCGCCCTCAGGTAAGAAACATTCATCTTCCAGGATGAATGATCTTGCCAGGATCACTCATCCCTTCGGATAAATATTTCTTAAAGAATTTAACTTTTGTGATACGAATATCCACTCGTGTGGCTACGTCACCATTCCAGTCAAACTCTTTACGTGGCCAGGGTGAAGAGCAAACAACTACAAAGCAATGTTCTTCCTGGCTTACCGGACGGGAAGTCATGACAACTTCCTCTTGTTGGGTCAGAGGCTATAACAGCACTCCATCACCAACAGTGCAAAGCACTCCAGTAAATCGTACCGTACAGCGAGACTGTAAATCGTACCGTAGAGCGAGACTACCGTAGAGCGAGATCGTACCGTAGTACCGTAGAGCGTACCACAAAAGTTAAATTCTTTAAGAAATATTAATCCGAAGGGATGAGTGATCCTGGCAAGGGCATTCATCCTGAAAGATGAATGTTTCTTACCTGAGGGCGGCTGATGAAGGCTAATAGCCAGAAACAGCGCTGTCTCGCTCTACGGTACCATTTACTGGAGTGCTTTGCACTGTTGGTGATGGAGTGCTGTTATAGCCTCTGACCCAACAAGAGGAAGTCGTCATGACTTCCCGTCCGGTAGGCCAGGAAGGACATTGCTTTGTAGTTGTTTGCGTTTTCAAAGTTAGAAAATCTAATTGCGCAAGTTGCGGTTGTGCTTTTTAATTTTAAATTTTTGGTTGCGGAATTTGTGATCGTGCTCGGTTATTTCAAAAAATCGTTTGCAGAATTTGCGTTGCGCTTAGTTAATTGTTTATAAGTGTCCAACTCTGATAATAGGCCCTACCACTCTACCAGTACTATTTATGACATTATATCTGAAACTCTGTATACATCAAAATCCCCGGATGAACGTACACGAAATAACTCAACAGGTTAAGGAACTACTAAAAATAGGCTAAAAAAAAACCCTCACCAATGCTCAGCCTCTTGTTGAAAAAGCAATGCACGTAATGCGAAAAAGAAAAATATCATTTACAGACTGCAGTGCAATATTACCGAGAATTTAAACACTAACACTTTACAATCGTCAACACGAGTAATGGAATAACCGAACCATAAAGTGAACTACACTATTTTATTGTAGGCCCACTCAGTGTTTTTTTAAGGCAATTTGAGGAACCAAAATGGTCTCTTAATTGTCCAACGGTTTCTCAAAATCTGCTGCTGCGATAGTGTAGAAAGCTGTATATTACGCAAATATAAAAATTGGCGGTCTTTCAAAATTGCTTAATGGTTCCTCACACCAAACCTTAATAAAACACTGGGCCTACTTTCGCGCTGCACACGACTTTGCTGGCGTCTGCAAAAAATAGCATATACGGAAAAGCTAATTTAAATTGCTGTCGCTTTAGCAAAAGTCATTTTCCAAAGTTTTAGTTTTCGGGGGTAGCTTAAGCAAATTCCGAGTTTAAAACACTCAATTTTCACGCCTGGGTCGGAGTTGTACATCGTTCTAACCTGTACTTCGCACAACTTCGGCCTTCCTGCAACAAAGCAAGGTACTCCGCAAAGCAATACTTTTGTCGCGAAAATCATCCAATTTTTTTCCTAATTCATCTAAAAAATATTTTTTGAAAACAAATTAATTACTATCCGCAAATAATACGCCGTTGTCAAGTGTTTGTGCTGTCTTGTGATCGGCAGAGTAACCGCGTAATACTCTTCTACATCAGCAGATGGCAGCAGGTAGCTAATTACTTTAAGTATCATTTACATTTGCAGACAGGGCCTATTTTGATGAACACAGAGCTGATATCCTGGCAGAATCGAAGGTAATGTCCACCTAATGGGTAGGTAAATGTCCACCTGATGGGTAGGTAAATTAAAGGGTAGGTAATGTCCACCTGATGGGTCCACGCATCACTAATTCGTCCATGTATCATTAATTCTCTAGTACGAATTACATTAATATTGGGATTTTCAAATAATATTGCGATTTTCAAATAATCAATAATATTGCGATTTTCAACGAAGCTTTTCTTTAAAATAACTTTTCACCCACTAATTTCTTCTCAAAAATTGGTTTAATGCAGGCACTATTTACTGAAGGGTAGGAAATGTACAAATAAGAAAAGCAGAATATTGTCAGTAAAACTACTGTAACTGTGAGGTTTAGTTCAGTTTAGTTAGATGAATTTACTAGCAACAAAAATAATGATTGTGATGTAACGTTTTCGAGAAAGTAAACAAAGAAAAAAAAAAGTTGAAAAAAGTTTTGCAGAAGACGGGCAAATATTTTTCAATCCCTGCTTTGGTTTTCTATTTTTGCGTCGTGCGTTAAAACCCAGCTCGGCATAGGCTTATAGTGTTGACAACGGCAACAGAAGTGAACTGAAACGTTCGCCCAAGTATTTTTACCTGAAGCTGTTTCTTGGCTGTGCTATTTGTGATTAAAACACAAGGTCTAAGCCCGGTTCTAATGCTTCCAAACTTCAATAGACCTCAATTCAGACAAAATTATGAATACATAATCCTGAATTCCCAAAACTCCTCAACATGATATGGTTATTTAGATACTAATCTTACGAATGTGGATACGCAACGAGAAATGGCGTTTCTTGGAGTGCAAAAATTTGTTGTCACAAAAGCTCAGTCATTTTTTAACCAGAAAGATGCAACCATGACCTAATACTACTTTCTGTAAGAACCACAGCGTCACCACGTTGCCCTCGAATGAAGCCATTAATCGGCATATTGCATAAAAATTGGCTGATATATGTTGCGTAGCGTTTGTTTTTATGTATCATTCTTGTTTGAAACTTTTTACCAGTGTTTTTATCATTGACTCAGATGTTTGTGGTAAAACTACTTAAACAATTTAAGGAAACGATTGTCTATCTTACAAAATTGTTAATGCAGATTTATATTTGCTCTACATTGTCATGCTTCGAAGTCAAAAATAGCATTCAAGCAAGGAACAGACGTTTCACAGTGCTGAGCGGTATCACGAACAGCGCAGCACGTTACTTGCGCAAACTAACGCAAAGAGATCATGTTCTTACTTACATTTTTTGTGGGTATATAATAAAACGCAGCGTGAGCAGTCAATGTTTAAAGCAATGGAGTGAGTGAGCAGTGTTTGAAGTGTTCTACAAATTCTGTATGACAAGAATTCCTACTGTAATTAACAAAACTCTTCGTTTTTTGTTTTTAGGAAAAATCTATAATTTTTCTGTCGATGATATTGCTTGTGAGACTTGAAACTGTTGTATGTTAAAACGAACCCAGAGGAATAATTACTTTAGTGTTGGAAAAGTTTGGGAATGGCAAATCACAAGCACTAACATAACCTACTGTAACACAGAAGTGTAGTGTCTCAATACACAGCAAATTCTCGATCATAACATTGCAAAGAATATTCCGAAATTTGTCATTAAAATGTCACCACTCCTCGACTATAAATAAAGATTAGCGGAGCAAAAAACTAAACAAAATTTTTGCGTGTTTTCTGAAATTTTGAGAAAAAAATTTTCTTGGTAGAAACACAAGCAATTTTTTCTGAAAAGAAAAGGCCAGCTAGATGAGTAACATTTAAAACTAGTCAAGCAGTAAAAACACTAAACTACGGCTTACAAGCAGCAACTATTGGAACATTCAACCTAAAAAGTATGGGCAAAGTGTTGAGCAAGAATGCAGTTCATCCCAATTGTGGCGAGAAAGAAAAAAACCTTGCTGAGAAACTCAGAAAAATCTGTGATGAAAACGGCAAAGAATTAAACCCAGCAAAATCTGCTCCAATACTTCATGAATTAGGCAGAATCTACCATGAAAAAGGGCAAAAAGGTCATCATAAGATTTCCATGATTCAAAGCGCTGCATTATACAATGCTGCTATGCTACGATTGTCAAATAATAAAACGCTGAGGCAAACAATACAAAAAGATTTGTTGAGTCTTTGTAGATTGATTTTGAAAGAAGCCAGAGCAAATAACAAATCAAGTGATTTAGTAGAGCAATCAAATAAAGTGAAAGCAGCAATTGAACACATGAGAAATAAGGTGAAGGAACAGCTTTCAACCATTATCTATATACCAGAATCTGTATCCAAGCATAAATTGCACTGTCTGGAGGAACAAAAAATTCAATCCGTCAAAAGTCTGCAAGCCCAAATTTTTAATGATTACAGACAGACCATGGCCGATTTGGCTGCGTATTGTCACAACGTGATGGGAAATTCCCCTTGCAGATTTGCTTTAGTCGGAATGGGTTCCCTGGCTCGTAAAGAAATCACTCCATATTCGGATTTTGAGAACATCATTGTGTTGGAAAACGGGGATTGGGACGCTTTGACCAAATCAGAGCAGGAAGCCATTCTCGAATACTTTCGATGGTTTGCTGTTATATTTCAAACAGTTTTGATTAATTTAAAAGAATCCATTTTGCCCAGTTTTGCAATTCCATGCTTGAATGATTATTACTCGGGAAACAAAAACGGCGACTGGTTTTATGACGCTGTCACCACTCGCGGGGTTTCGTTTGACGGCATGATGCCTCATGCCTGCAAATTCCCGCTTGGAAGGTGGCAGCACACAGCGAATAAACCGTGGACAACTGAATTGATACAGCCGGTTGATAAAATGCTCGAGTTTTTATCAAAAGATCAAAGTTTAAAGAACGGATACAAATTAGATGACATTCTATCGAAGACTTGTTTTGTTTATGGAGATGAATCCGTTTATGACCAGTTTAATACCGGTGTGATCAAAGTTCAAGAACAGGAAAATCAACAAGACAAACTACACAACATCAAAACCCAAATAAACGACGACATGGAGTCATTCGCCACGAAGTTTACTCTTTGTCAAGTTGACGACAAACTCAACATCAAAAGAGTCGCGTATAGAAGCACAACCATTTTTCTAGCAGCTCTTGGGAGGTTGTTTAACATTCAAGCTCAATCGTGTTTTGACATTATCGAAAAACTGAATGAAACAAACGAATTCAGTGATTATGCGAAACACAAACTAATGTTCGCAGTTTCGCTAGCTTGCGAGATCAGACTGAGGTGGTACGCGTATAACCAGAGCCAAGCGGATGACATCATCTCTACCAAGAAAGAAACAGCCGTTAAAATCTTAACGAGTCTCATTGGAAAATCAAGTCTGATAAGCTATTTTCAAACAACATACGCACTTCAGTGCGATATTTCCAAGCGACTGCAGTTGAAACGATTACATTTCCATGCTAATCCAACTCTCTTTAACTTAAGTCTGGTCCATTGTTTAAGTGATAACATAAAAACAACCCCAAAGATCTCAAAGGAACAAATATTTACAAAAATCACGGACAGATTGTTCAGTTTCGATCAATGTTGGGCACAATTTGAGAGCGATAAAATTGTAGTATCAATTAGTTCACATCAAGGGCTTGAAAAAGTAAGCGATGAAAATCGGTTTGCGTACTACCGAAACGTGGGAGACCATTTACGACATACGAATTGCTTTGATGCTGCTATCGAATTTTACCTAAAATCCCTTGACAATTTAGTAGGCCATGTTAAACAAACTGTACTTAGTGCAAATATATATAAGTTAGCGATATTACGCTTAAATGATTTGTCAAAAAACGAAAAATTGAAGGTTCGTCGGCACCAAAGTCAATCGCAATTAGGAAGCACTTTGCATAGCATAGGATTGTGTTTATCGCAATTGTGCAAACCACATGAAGCTCTGCAATATCATAATAGAGCGCAACAAATCTACGAAAAAACTTCATCTGATGTCGACACTGACAGGAATCTCGCCAGCACTGTGCATGAAAAAGCTCGCTGTTTATTGGCGTTGAGCAAACCATATGAAGCTCTGCGACACTATAATCGAGCGCAACAAATTAAAGAAAAGACTTCATCTGATGTTGACACTGACAGGAATCTCGCCAGCACTTTGCACGAAAAAGCTCGCTGTTTGTTGAACTTAAATAAACCACATGAAGCTCTGCAATATTTTAATAGAGTGCAAAAAATCTACGAAAAAACTTCATCTGATGTCGACACTGACAGGAATCTCGCTATCACCCTACATGCAAAAGGTAGCTGTTTATTGGACTTGAGCAAACCACATGAAGCTCTGCGATATTACACTCGAGCACAACAAATTAAAGAAAAAACTTCATCTGATGTCGACACTGACAGGAATCTCGCCAACACTGTTCATGAAAAAGGTCGCTGTTTATTGGAGTTGAACAAACCACATGAAGCACTGCAACATTATAATAAAGCGCAACAAATCTACGAAAAAACTTCATCTGATGTCGACACTGACAGGAGTCTCGCCAGCGCTTTGCATGAAAAAGCTCGCTGTTTATTGGAGTTGAACAAACAACATGAAGCTTTGCAACATTGTAATAGAGCGCTACCAATAAAAAAAAAATCTACATCTGATGTCGACACTGACAGGAATCTCGCCGTTACTTGGCATGAAAAAGGTAGCTGTTTGTTGAACTTAAATAAACCACATGAAGCACTACAATATTTTAATAGAGTGCAAAAAATCTACGAAAAAACTTCATCTGATGTCGACACTGACAGGAATCTCGCCAGCACTTTGCATGCAAAAGGTAGCTGTTTTTTGGACTTAAACAAACCTTATGAAGCTCTGCAATATTTTAATAGAGCACAACAAACCTACAAAAAAACTTTGTTGGATGTCGACACTGACAGGAGTTTTGCCAGCATTTTGCATGAAAAAGGTCGCTGTTTATTGAACTTGAACAAACCACATGAAGCACTGCAATATTATAATAGAGCGTTACGAATCTACGAAAAAACTTCATCTGATGTCGATGCTGACAGGCATCTCGCCAGCTCTTTACATGGAATAGGTCGCTGTTTATCAAACCTACACAAACCTGACGACGCCTTGCTTCATTTCAAAAATGCCTTACAAATTTTCGAAAAAATGATTTTGGGTACTGGCGATACCTCTGACATGCGTGGCGTCGCTAAGAACTGTGATTTGATTGCTTTGTGTTTGTTCAAACGGAACAAGACAGCCGAAGCATTGCATTTTATAAACAAATCCATATCAATCTTCCAAGGCACAGATGTGGATGTTTACTCCGATGTCAATTTTGCTGACTCATTACATGAAATTTATGTTCTTTTATTGAACTTGAATGAACTTGAAAAAGCTAATCGATATTTAATTCGATCACAGTGTATCAGACAACAACCTTCCTGACTCATTAGGGAATAATATTTTTGCGTTTTAGTGTTGTTGTGGTATCTCAGTTTGCAAGGTGATTGGATTAACCCATCATGTTCATTCAGAAACTGATGACATCATCAATGACGTGTTTGTAAACAGCGTGTTGTTATAGCGCACAAACAATGATCGAATGAGAAGTTATTTTTGCCAACTTAAACATAAACTTTCATCGTTGAATCTATATTTTGAACGTAAACATTTGATTGTTTTAGTTTCTATCATTTTCGTTATCATTAAATTGTTTCAAGCAACGATTCTTTTTTATTCAATTTCTTGCTAAGTTGTTGCAGCACGATGAGTACAATGTGAATTTTTTTGCGCTGTCAGCCTAAGTTTCGTGTTGTGTTATTTTTTTTCATTTGTTTTTTCATTTCAATAAATGATTTTAATTTTGTTTGTTTATCATGTTTTCAATGTTTGATAAGTTTATCATGTTTAATAAGTTTATTATGTTTAATAAGCGTTTGACCAATGGTCGATGTTATGACTATTCAGTTCTCTTCAATGTCATTGTTTGACCGACGACATCTCGAAGTTTCCATGAAATGCGTTAATATCACAAATAGAAAGTTGTTCATTGAAGTTTTCACATTGTGGTTGCCATCAAAAACTACGAGCATTAAAATATGCGCATACAGCTTATAAACATAATAAGTTTGATGTGTTTTTCACGTGATCACAGCTGATGTCCTGATGTCACGTAGTTTCTACTGTTATTACGTCATGACATTGGAACTGTTACAATGAACTTGCGAAATATTTTTCAATTTTGCAGGGGCTTCCACTCAGGGGCGGATCCTGGATTTCTGTTGAAGGGAGTGGGACTATTATGACTGTATAGCAAGTAACAATTCATGATCATTTAACGTCACAAAACATTTTGTGACAGTACTTGCATCTGTTTGTTGTGACCGACGTGTCAGAGGGTAATGGTCTCCCTGTGGAAGCCCTCCTGTCTCCACTTTGCGTTCCCTCATCTGTGCTTCATTCGCTTCAACTTTTGTTTATTCCTTTTACTTTTAAACGTTTTTGAATCTCTTCTTCTCAGCTTGTAATAAATGATAATGTACTATGTCAACACTTGTTTGTAATTCCAATATTCTGCGTCAAACATCTCACCTTATCGTTTTTCTAACAATATTCCGTATTTTCTTTGCCACTTGGTGTTTTTATGTGTATTTACTGTAGCCTAATCCACAAACACGTGGACATTTTACTGCTTTAATTTAAGTTGTAATTTTGCGTTAATCCAATGTATTTATTCCTGGTTATTCCAGCCCACTTTATTTATGCTAGGATTTGTAACCATAAATATTAATAAGTTTTAGAGCGATCACTTGTAAATAATGTGCGTCATGTAAGTCCAGCTATTTCACGCACTCTTATTATTGCCAGCTTGGTTGTTCTTTGTTTTGCATCATGTTGATTAGTGTTGTTTACATTGTGATGTTTGCTCTTGCTATTTCTGGCTTCAATAAGCTAAAATTGCGCGGAAAAAATATTTCGAGATTGCAAAACTTGCAAACATTTCAAATTCATTCCAATACTTTAATAACCAGCAACTATCAAAAACTTGCATCAATTTGCAAACTTTCATTTGTTACCGCTGTTTTTTTACGTTTTTTCACGAAACTGGTGCGTTTTGTCGTGAGTTGTCACTTTTACTCAAAACTTCGAATAATTTTTGAACTGAACTCGCTTGTTACGTTGTACTCTGCTTTATTATCCAGCTGGATCGAGAAAACTCCGCTTTCTTCAACTGGACTAAAACAATTTCCGCTGAATACTCCGCATTTTTTCCGTGGGCTGCTTGATCCAGTGGATTTTAAATTACTTTGAAAGCGGATTTTTTATTTCCACATTTGAATTTGCAACAATCCGCTGTAGTAATCGGCTTCCTCTGTGCGAGAAGCTTCGCGAAGCTGATGCAATGTCTGATGACGTTTTCAAAACATCGCGATCCGAAATCTCCCATGTACAAACTGCAGATTGTGACGTCATCCATTTACTACAAACAGTCGAAGGAAGCACTGTTTATTCATGAAATTGGCAAAGTTTTATTGTCATTAGACGTTCTCATTTCATTGTAACTTGCAGGGCTTTTTACGTGTTGTAATGTTATATCGCTCTTTGGTGGAAGAATTTTGGTGGAAGAATTAATGTATAATGTTATATCGCTCTTTGATTATTATTGATCTATTTTAATAATCATGTTTAGTTTCAATTGTTGTTGTATAATCGTATTTTTCAGCTAAAAGCTTTGATTTGATTTCTTCCTTTTTACGGTTACTTGGTGTTATTTTTAGCGATGTCCTAAGCCACGGTAAGATTGGAACCCATCACTAGCAAATTACCTAAACAAGTAATGTGCTGTACAAACTGAACGCATGAGATTGGCTCAATTTTATTACGTCATGGGTTTATTACGTTTCGATGAATTTACACGAACTTTTTGAAGTGTTTTTAATCGGATGATATAATAGTTTCCCATTCAATGTTTTATAATTCCATATTAGCTGCATCATTTGTATTCTGTATTAAGACAAGTTAATAGCTTTTCAAAACTCATCGGTTTAAAGTGGAACCAAATGTGATGAGGAAATTTAAGTTACGCAAGAAGTGATCATGCAGAATGGGATTTATTCATATCCACCTGATGAGGAACACAAGTCCGAAACTCGAGTTGTACAGTAGGTCCTACGTTTTTGTGGCACATGCACGTAAACTGTTTTCATGTATAGTGTGATTTAATGTAGATTGTATTGACATACTAGGACTCGAACTTTAGCGGTATGCTTTCATTGTTATTTCTTGTATATATGTTATTGTCATTGTATTTTGTTTGTTTTTTGTTACTTTTGTATTTCTTAATCAATGATGGTGTATTAGTGTAAACTGGAGTGGTGCTTTTGTTTTTGTGGCGCATGATTATATTTTACGTTTTAAACGTGGTTTAAGAATATCAAGACGCTTTTTTTGAAATTGAGAAATGCTGACATTTCGTGTTGTATTTTCGGAGCAGATTTTCTTTCATCATTTTAATGTGTTGCCTGTAGGGTTGTAGTCGAGACTGCTCAGTCCGAGATCAAGACCTTTTTATGTTTTCGAGACCGAGATCGAGACCCGAAAATTTCGAGATCTTTTAGTCGAGACCGAGACGAAACAGTAGCGAGACCGAGACCGAGACTCGAGACCTAATCGAAAACAAAAAAAATTTTGAAATCGAAATTTTTGAAATTTGCGTAAAACACTCGCATACAAGTCTTAATTACTTTTTTAAGCCACATAAATTTGCAGTTTAGGTTTTATGTTGTGAAGTACATGGCTTATGGAAGTTGCCCTTCCATAATGCATGTACTAATCGAACCCGCGAATATCGAACCCGCGAAGCCAACTCCGTAGCTCAAAACTAACCACTAACGTTGTCCTTTCAAAATTTTTTTTTTCGTTTAAGCCACATAATTGCATCTTGGGGTTGTATGTTAATGAAGCATATGCATCATGGAAGATGAGCTAGCTGAGTGTCGAACCCGCGAAAGCAGTTCCGGAGAGCTACGTCCCAACCATTCAGCCAACTCCATGTTTGGCATCCTTGCAACTTTTTTTTCCAAGCCAAATGATTGCAGTTTGGGATTTTACGTTGGTGAAGTATGCGCATCATGGAAGATGACCTAGATGCGCATTGAACACACGAAGGCAGCTCCGCAACTCAATGAACCAACCGCTCGGCCAATTCCTTGTGCAGTCCTTTCTAATTGCAGCTGAGTTTTTTAAAGTAGTGCATGGCACTCGGTAAGAACTTGTAAGCAGGGAGTCGAACCGAACCCGAACCTGAACCGCGAACCGGTAAAAACCGCTTTATTTCAGTGAAACCGAATCGACCCTGAACCGTTTAAATTTGAAATCATTAAATCTGAACTGAACCCGAACCTTTAATATTTCAAATCTGTGATCCTGAACCAAACCCGAACCTTTAAAATTTTATGCAACTGAACCCGAACCGAACCCGAACCTGTAATATTTTGTAAACATCATAAACCTGAACAGAAATCGTTTAGTAACACTGTTTGAACCTGAGCTGATTCTTAAAAAATATTAATAAAAATCTCTAGACATGTGCTGCGATGCGTAGCATTCTTTCTGCTTTTCAAAATTTAATGAATTTTTACGTTTTTATTTAACCTTAATTGATTCGGGCATGCGATTTATATTTCGTTATTTTAATGATATAAAACCCTAATTTAGTTTTTGGCCAAATTAAAGATTTTGAAGTGAACCCGAACCTGAACCGCGAACCGGTAAAAACCGTTTTTTTTTTTGTTTTTTTTTCGGTGAACCCAAAGCGAACCTGAACCTTAAGTTTGGATTTAGTGAACCCGAACCGAACCTGAACCTTAAAAATTTGGTTTCGATGAACCCGAACCAAACCCGAATCTTTAAATTTTGGTGCAACTGAACTCGAACCAAACCTGAACCCAAATTTTTGAAAATTCTTGAACCTGAATCGAAACTGAACCGTTTAAAATAAAATTTCTTGAACCTGAACCGGAGCGATATTTTAAACGGTTCTACTCCCTGCTTGTAAGAGCGCCGCAAGAGTCGTTTATATGATGGCACCATAAGATTAAGCTATGATGGCACTACAGACTCCGTATGACATCACTAGTGCAGTTAGTCAAGCATGACCGATGAAAAAACTTTTTCACTGTTTCTTCACTGTTGCAAGGTTAGCCCAAGAAATAAATTATAAAAAACTAAGATTCCATTTTATAGCTCAGAGGGCCGAGTGGTAAGAGCGTCCGCCTCGGGAGTTGTAGATTTGGGTTTGATTCCAGGTCGTGCCAAATCAATGACTTTAAAATTGGTATTTACAGCTCCCCTGCTTGATGCTCAGCATTAAGGGGACAGTGTGGAGAACATGCCGATAAGTTTACTTGTTGTGCTGTATGGAAAGGCGCTTTGCGGGATTCCCCATCTTGGTGTGGTAGACCATGGGTAGGCAAACTACGGCCAGCGAGATGACGGGTTGGTAGGTAGCTCGCTAGCGCAGTCTCGCAGCGTTGCTGCATAAGCACAATTATAGATCATTGAAATAAATGACTGGTAGAAAATGGGAAAGCACCGGCTTGAAGTAAAAACAAATTACCAAGTGCTCGACTTTATTTTTAAAGAATGCAGTTTGTTAAATAATATTTTGTGCCAAACATCAGGGAAACGGTGTCAATAAAACATGTTTACATCATGTACACAGAAATTATGAATGCTTATGAAATATATTATAGCAAGCAAGAAGAAAACAGAACACCAGACCACAGATTGATTTTGATCGATAAGATTTATTTTCGATGCACACTATACGCAAAAATAGCACATAATTTTTTTGCACAATAACCAGCATCATTCAATATGTTTTCGACGGAGACTGCGAAATAACCGAATAAGGTGTTTTAAGTCAAGCAGCCACCCGGTAATTACAATTACAGTCAAAAACTGAAGTCTAAAAAATACAATCAAATTGCAGCGCAGGAAAGAAGCAAGCCTGATGCTCACATCAGTTGGCATGAAAAGCAAATTGTTTTTGAAATAACTTTCAACGTACTACCGGTAATTATTTGTTATCGTTAAAAATTAGAGTAGGCTTAACAAAATCTATGTTCATAAAATCTGTATCTGCATCATAAATATTGTTTGCACATCACATAACTGTAGGCTTACTCGTGTTTTTCAGGCAACTCAGATGTCCGAGCAGTAAGAGAGTCCGTCTCAAGAGCTGTAGAGCAGGGATTGATTCCGAGTAAGGGCCGGCGCCAAGGGGGGGCCTGGCTCCCACAATCGACATGCTTGCCCCCCCGAATTAACAAGCTTAACTTTTGAAGACAGCGGCTTTTGCGCTTAATTTCAAACTTTGCTCCCCCCACCCTTCCCGATAAACGCTTGGCTCTTTCTAAATCGGCTACTTTGGCGCTGGCTCTGTTCCGAGTCGAATCAAAATGGCTTTAAAATTGCTATTCACAGCTTCCCTGCTTGACTCTCAACATTAAAGGGTCTGTCTGAACAAGAACAAGCGGCAAGTTTAGCCTACGTGTTGTGGGATTTGGAAAAGCGCTTAGCGGGATTACCTATTGCGGTGTAACAGAAAATGACTGGCAACTCCTAAGCGATATCGTTATATCGCTTCGATCGCTTTCTCGTGATAGAGGGATATATATGCAACTAAATAAACTAAATAAATAAAAAATCGGCAGAAAATCAAGTTTTTAGCGTGCTGATCACATTAATCAATCCTGTAAAACAAGTTGCCGCAAGGTGGCGCTCGTGAACTATTTCAATTACCAGCCCAGCATCGTAAAGACATGAAGTTGGTTGAAGCAAGTTGTATTCAAGACCAAAAGTATCAGTCCCGTGACAAACAAGGTCTTACTTTGTTGTTGTTGACTATTTATTTCAGTGCTGACGTAAAATAGGCAAGCTCCCAAAACGAAAACGCAGTAAAGCTAAGTAAAGGAAGAGCACAATAAGCAGCTGAGATTTCAAGGGAGACTGCGAAGTGACTATTTAAGTTTTCGAGTCAAGCAGCCTCCTAAAACCTTTCCTAATAATTAAAGCCATTATGGAGGATCTAAGGGGGACTGAGGAAACTCAAGACAGCCCCCTAAACTTTTGAATGTTTACATATTAATGTATTAGTGTTTTGATACTTTCTACACGCCCAAAACTGCAACATATTCATTTTTTTGAGTTCTCAACCCCCTGGAAATATCCTGACTCCATCCCAGGAACCCCTCAATACAATTGCGTGCAACTAAAACTAAACTTGCTCAACTGAGTTCTGAATCATTTTCTTTATTGTGTGATTAAAGTTATTCTTGGACATTTCAACTTACATCGCTTTACGTGACATTTAAACAAAGAAAGGTCACTCCGCAAAATAATCCTTTTATCAATTAGATTGCGAGATTTGCGATAAACTTTGATTGGTGAAAGCAAAAGTCACAAACCTGAGCACATTCCCTTGTCTGCATTTTAATATTTATCGCGTTGTATAATGGTGCCATTGATTTTTTCATTCATTCTTTGTCTCTTTTGTTGCTTTCATTTTCATTTTCCAAAAAGGCAACTCTGCAAAACAAACACGAGTTTGATATAATATTGCAATTTCCAATGAAAGTTTACTTTAAACAAACTTTTCACCCAGAAATAATTCTTTCTCAAAAAATTAGTTTGGAACAGAAACTATACGGTACTGCAGGACAGAGACGAATGAGAAAAGCAGAATATTGTGGATGAAAATTTACTTTGAGGTTTAGGCGATTTTAGATCAATTTACTAACAGCAAAAATAATGATTGCGATGAAACATGAACGTGAAATGAGGAAAGAAAAATATTAGTTAAAAAAATCGTTTGCACATGACGGGAAAACTTTTTCAATTTCTACTTTTTCAATATATAAGTCAGCTAAACGTGATTATGTTTGTGCTGGTGGTACGTAAGATGCTACGGTACTCCCCTTTGCTGTGAGTGACGAGAGGCATTGCAAGTAAAGGATTCCAGTGCTAGGCAGAGAAAGGGTCTGTAGCAGGAATGAATATAAGCATAGCAAGCCAGCGTGATGCTCAGCTCAAGAGAGTTGTGTAGTTGAGATTGCGTCGGTTGATTGCGTGTCCTTGCGTCGGGTTGTCACCAATGTGGCGTTTTATTATGCCAGCAGAGAACACTGATGCCGCTATGGAGCCAAATAGTCAAAAGAACGACGTTCGTTGTGAGTATACTCGTGGAGCTCCGAAGCCTTTATTTAAGCAGATTCCGATCGATATAAAAACCAGTGAGTCAAACCGAACCCGAAACTGAACCGCGAACCGGTAAAAACCGCTTTTTTTCGATGAAACCGAACCGACCCTGAACCGTTTAAATTTGAAATCATTGAACCTGAACCGAACCCGAACCTTTAATATTTCAAATCTGTGCACCTGAACCGAACCCGAACCTCTAATATTTCAAATCTGTGAACCTGAACCGAACTCGAACCTTTAAAATTTTATGCAACTGAACCCGAACCGCACTCGAACCTATAATATTTTGAGGACATAAACCTAAACAGAAATCGTTTAGTAACAATGTTTGAACCTGAACTGATTCTTAAAAAATATTAATAAAAATCTCTAGACATGTGCTGCGATGCGCAACATTCTTTCTGCTTTTCAAAATTTAATGAATTTTTACATTTTTATTTAACCTTAATTGATTCGGGCATGCGATTTATATTTCGTTTTTTTAATGATATAAGACCCCAATTTAGTTTTTGGCCAAATTAAAGATTTTGAAGTGAACCCGAACCTGAACCGCGAACCGGTAAAAACCGCTTTTTTTTCGGTGAACCCGAAGCGAACCTGAACCTTTAAAATTTGGATTTAGTGAAACTGAACCTTAAAAATTTGGTTTCGATGAACCCGAATCGAACCCGAATCTTTAAATTTTGGTGCAACTGAACTCGAACCAAACCTGAACCCAAATTTTTGAAAATTCTTGAACCTGAACCGGAACTGAACCGTTAAAAATAAAATTTCTTGAACCTGAACCGGAGCGATATTTTAAACGGTTCGACTCCCTGATAAAAACTCAATTAAACGTGATTGTTTTTGTGCTTGTGGTACTTAGATGCCACAATAGCATCAGAAATGAACCGAAACGTTCGTCCGAATGTTTTTAGCTGTTTCTTGACTGTGCTATTTGTAATTAAAAGCACAAGAAATCTTGTTTCAAATTGAGCGAAAAATGACTCTCATTCGGGCTAATAGTGATTATCCTCTGATTGAAACGTTAAACAAATTAACAAAGCAAGAAGTGCTTTTCCACTGCCTTGGCTCCTCAGCCCACTTGTCTTTGATTTGCTGGTTAATCATTAAACTTGGTTGCTTCGTTTTTAATTGACTCTAGCTTTGTCCTTACTTTAAGCATATAGCTGACAAGGCGAAGAGGCAGGAATAACGTAACTTAGCGTAATCTTGCTTTGCAGTTCTTGCAAAACAGCTTTTACCTCCCAGATTTAATTAGAGATAGAATAGGTATTGTGCTTGTTCTGAGAGCTGGTAGGGATTCAAAAAGTAAGATTATTGTGAACAAACAATGCGTGTAAAGCATCATTCATTTTTCAAACCTGTTTGGTTTTGGGGTAGGGAAAGGGGGAAAGCAGCTAGAGTTGGAAAATAAAGTATATAGAGCAATTTGGTTAAATACAGTAAATGGCGACATTTTTTGGTCAAACTATGGGCTTTTTGACCCCCCCCCCCTTCCTTCACTGTATCATATAGCTCGAGCTTGCAAAGAAAGCATCTATTATGCAGAAACTAAAGTTTTATTTTAATATTGGCATATAATCTGTACATAAAGGCGCCAGTGTGAGTTTTTTCTTTTTAGCGATTAAAAGAACTAATTTTCGTGACCAAACGGCATAGATTCATCATTTGATATAAATGTTCGTTGCTTTACGCATTTTACAATAAATTAGACTTACATTTAAACACTCAGGGGCTTACGCAGACATTATTTGAAGGAGAAGGGGCACGAAAGGAGATTTACTACAGAAACGCCTGATTTCTCTCATATATTAAAACCATAGCAGCTCTTAACAGCAACAAGACTCTTGATAGGCGTGCATGCATGAGGTCCCAGCTCTGCTTACTCTACTGCAAACACTATCAACAACTTGACTCTAGGTACCAGTGGGAGATGCAAGATCTTAATTCGCCACTACTGGGTAAATAGGCTACGTTGCGTTATGCTTCGGTGCATGAAGGGTTATTTTATTGCGCTGATTGCGCACGTCCCAGTGGTGCGGTCAGGGTTGATGGGGACATCGGAGTCGTGGTCTTGTAGTTGGCAAGGACCAAGCCTCTTAGTTGGCCAGGGCCAAGATAGCTTGCAAACTTGTCTTCTTTCCTTATTTATGTTAAAAGCACATTTTCTTTGCATTTTCACCAATATCTATTTCATTGTTTCTAGTTTTTAATTTGATTACGCACTGATTCGAAGCTCATGATTTAGTTCTTAAAGCTGAAAGGTAGATTATCAGCCTACCTGCTACATCTCAGCAAAATCATGTGAACTTGGGCCGCAGTTGCTTACTCACGGGACAGGGGCTCCAACTGTGCCTATCTTTTAAAGTTTCTTTTCCGCTGATTAGGTCTTTCGTAAAAGCTATCGACGGTGTCTACAGTAATCCAGCCTGAGTTTTGAGTTTTTCACGTATTGACGAAAAGGCTACCACACTAACGTAATTTCACAGGTGGATATTACCAGCCTTATTTCCAATTTGCATCTTTTAGGGTGTCAGAATGCCACTCAAACTATAAACTACAACTCATGGATGAAGCCTCAGGGTGGTTTTAAACTTTTTCCCTCCACCATTTTCACACACAGCAGGCTAAGGTCATCATGCAATGCTGCCAATTTGGTAAAAAAAGCAAACTATAAGCCATTGGCAAAACTGTACACTGTGCGCAAATACGAAGTAGTCGGCACGAGCGAAACAAGAAAGGCTTTTGTAGGAATGAAGGATTCACAAAAGCCAGATTAAAGTTTAAATGCCGTGTTTGCATATAGCCTACAAGTGCGTTAAAAATACTGAAATCCTGATATCGAGTTTTCTAACGAACACATAAAATTTTGCTATTCTTGTATCAGAAGTTGGTCATCGTTAGACAAACTACTCAAAAATACTTAAACAGAGGTCTGGACTCTGGGGGCGTAGTCCCCCATGCAGCTGGAAATAGTGCAGTAAAAGAATTTCGCTCGACCTCTTCATTTTTGGCTGTCTACGACACTGGCTGCTACTATAACGTATTTGTGTATTTACCGTTTGGTAGCCTGATATAATAAGGATGTCTGTATGTAGAAGAAATTTGTATATAGACGAATGTACATACAGTCTGCAAATAGAAGGATGGAGAAAACCGTTTGTAGAATGTAGATTAAGCAACGAAAGCAATGAAGGATTAAGCGGTAAAAAAATTAGGAAGGGCGAGCAGCAAACGATTGGTGTAAAATAATTTGAAATTGATCACATGAATTCATATACATGTATTTTGTCACCAGCAAATTGTTTGCATTGAAGTATTATTTGTTTATTCATAATACTGCTGATCTATACGACTCGATTAATCGGTTAAGGCAAAGGAAGCAAGAACGCCAATGCTGCGTAAAAATTGGTCCTTATTGAATATTGATGATCAAGAACAAACATTGGGTAGCTTAGATTCAACTGCTAAAGTCTTTTCAACTTTCCACTTTTCTAAAAAATTTGAAAAGATGATGTTGCCGAAATGCACCTAAAGTGCATCGCCAATTCACTATTTTTCAAAAAGCATTATATCTTAAGAAACGCAACTGACTTTTTAGCTTGTGATCTGATAAAAACTGGAAGTTTGCAAGTCACGAGATAACCACAAATAGTTTCAAAAGTTTTAGGTAAACTAATCATCATTGCAAAGGAATTGCCAAACATCGCCACAGCAATTTGGAGATATATCATCAAATTTTACCAGAAAAAAAAAAAAAAAAAAAAATTATGGGCCAAACATTGAGTAAAACCAACTTCGATACTGACTCTGAAAACAACGAACGAAGTCTTGCTGAGAAACTCAGAAAAATCTGTGATGAAAACGGCAAAGAATTGAACCCAGCAAAATCTGCTCCAATACTTCATGAATTAGGCAGAATCTACCACGAAAAAGGGCAAAAAGGTCATCATAAGATTTCCATGATTCAAAGCGCTGCATTATACAACGCTGCTATACTACGATCGTCAAAGAATCAAACGCTGAGGCAAACAATACAAAAAGATTTGTTGAGTCTTTGTAGATTGATTTTGAAAGAAGCCAGAGCAAATAACAAATCAAGTGATTTAGTGGAGCAATCAAATAAAGTGAAAGCAGCAATTGAACACATGAGAAGTAAGGTGAAGGAACAGCTTTCAACCATTATCTATATACCAGAATCTGTATCCAAGCATAAATTGCACTGTCTGGAGGAACAAAAAATTCAATCCATCAGAAATCTGCAAGCTCGAATTTTCAATGATTACGGACAAACCATGACTGATTTGGCTGCGTATTGTCACAACGTGATGGGAAATTCCCCTTGCAGATTTGCTTTAGTCGGAATGGGTTCCCTGGCCCGTAGAGAAATCACCCCATATTCGGATTTTGAGAACATCATTGTGTTGGAAAACGGGAAATGGGACTCTTTGGCCGGAACCGAGCAGGAAGCCATTCTCGAATACTTTAGATGGTTTGCTGTTATATTTCAAACAGTTTTGATTAATTTGAAAGAAACCATTTTGCCCAGCGTTGCTATTCCATGCTTGAATGATTATTACTCGGAAAACCAAAAGAACAACTGGTTTTCCGACGCTTTCACCACTCGCGGGGTTTCGTTTGATGGCATGATGCCTCATGCCTGCAAATTCCCGCTTGGAAGGTGGCAGCACACAGCGAATAAACCGTGGACAACTGAATTGATACAACCGGTTCACAAAATGCTGGAGTTTTTATCAAAAGATGAAAGTTTGAAGAACGGATACAAATTGGACGACATTCTAACGAAGACTTGTTTTGTTTATGGAGATGAATCCGTTTATGACCAGTTTAATACCGGCGTGATCAAAGTTCAAGAACAGGAAAATCAACAAGACAAACTACACAACATCAAAACCCAAATAAACGACGACATGGAGTCATTCGCGACGAAGTTTACTCTTTGTCAAGTTGACGACAAACTCAACATCAAAAGAGTCGCGTATAGAAGCACAACCATTTTTCTAGCAGCTCTTGGGAGGTTGTTCAACATTCAAGCTCAATCGTGTTTTGACATTATCGAGAAATTGAATGAAACAAACGAATTCAGTGATTATGCGAAACACAAACTAATGTTCGCAGTTTCGCTAGCTTGCGAGATCAGACTGAGGTGGTACGCGTATAACCAGAGCCAAGCGGATGACATCATCTCTACTAAGAAAGAAACAGCCGTTAAAATCTTAACGAATCTCATTGGAAAATCAAGTCTGATTAGCTGTTTTCAAACAACATACGCACTTCAGTGCGATATTTCCAAACGACTACAGTTGAAACGATTACATTTCCATGCTAATCCAACTCTCTTCAACTTAAGTCTAACTCATTGTTTAAGTGATAACATGAAAACAACCCCAGGGATCTCAAAGGAACAAATATCAACAAAAATCACGGACAGATTGTTCAGTTTCGATCAATGTTTGGTGCAATTGGAGAGCGATGAAATTGTAAAATCAATTAGTTCAGACCAAGGGCTGGAAAAACCAAACGATGAAGATCGGTTTTCATACTACCGAAACATGGGTGACCATTTACGAGATACAAATTGCTTTGATGCTGCTATTGAATTCTATCTAAAATCACTGGACATTTTAATAAGCCATGTTAAACAAACTGCACTCACTGCAAATATATACAAGTTGGCGATATTACGCTTAAATGATTTGTCAAAAAGTGAAAAATTGCAGGTTCTTTCGCACCAAAATCAATCGCAATTAAGAAGCACTTTGCATAGCATAGGATTGTGTTTATCACGATTGTGCAAACCACATGAAGCACTGCAATATTTTAATACAGCGCTACAAATCTACGCAAAAACTTCATCTGATGTCGACACTGACAGGAATCTCGCCAACACTTTGCATGAAAATGGTCGCTGTTTATTGAACTTGAACAAACCACATGAAGCACTGCTATATTATAATAAAGCGGTACAAATCTACGAAAAAACCTCATTTGATGTCGACATTGACAGGAATCTCGCCATCGTTTTGCATGAACAAGGTAGCTGTTTATTGAACTTGAACAAACCACAGGAAGCTCTGCAATATTTTAATAGAGCACTACAAATGAAAGAAAGAACTTCATCTGATGTCGACACTGACAGGAATCTCACCAGCACTTTGCATGAAAAAGGTCGTTGTTTATTGAACTTGAACAAACCACATGAAGCTCTGCAATATTTTAATAGAGTGCAACAAATCTACGAAAGAACTTCATCTGATATCGACGCTGACAGGAATCTCGCTAGTACTTTACATGAAAATGGTCGCTGTTTATTGAACTTGAACAAACCACATGAAGCACTGCAATATTTTAATAGAGCACTACAAATTAAAGAAAGAACTTCATCTGATGTCGATACTGACAGGAATCTCGCCATCACTTTGCATGAAAAAGGTCGCTGTTTATTGAAGTTAAACAAACCACATGATGCACCGCAATATTTTAATAGAGCACTACAAATTAAAGAAAGAACTTCATCTGATGTCGATACTGACAGGAATCTCGCCAGCACTTTGCATGAAAAAGGTCGCTGTTTATTGGAGATGAACAAACCACATGAAGCTCTGCAGTATTACAATAGAGCGCTTCAAATCTTCGAAAAAACTTCATGTGCTGTCGATACTGACAAAAATCTCGCAATCACTTTGCATGAAAAAGGTCGTTGTTTACTGAAGTTGAACAAACCACATGAAGCTCTGCGATATTATAATTAAGCGCTACAAACCTACGAAAAAACTTTATCAGACAGACAGGAGTTTCGCCATCACTTTACATGGAATAGGTCACTGTTTACCAAACCTTTGCAAACCTGACGACGCCTTGCTTCATTTCAAAAATGCCTTACAAATTTTCGAAAAAATGACTTTGGATACTGACAATATCTTTGATATGCGTGGCGTCGCTAAAAACTGTGATTTCATTGGTTGATGTTTGTTTAAACGGAACAAGGCAACCGAAGCATTGCATTTTATAAACAAATCCATATCAATCTGCCAAAACACAGATGTGGGTGTTCACTCCCATCTGAATTTTGCTGACCCATTACGTAAAATTCATGTTCTTTTATTGAACTTGAATGAACTTGAAGAAGCTGATCGATATTTACTGTAAATCGATCATCAAGTATAAAGGTGCGTTTACCGATACGCGACACGCGGCAGCGCGATACGCAACACGCGTCAAAAATCTTTCGTACCTTGTTTGTTTTATTTTACTGTTCACAGATCACGCGAAAATCTGCGAAATCCTTCTACATTTTCTTACATTATAATTTTAGTCGCGTGCCGCGTGTCGCGTATCGGTAAACGCACCTTAAAACAACGACTTTCTTGACTCATTAAGGGAATAACATTTAGGCGTTCCAGTGTTTAATGACATCTAACCAGCGTATTTGAGGGAGAGGGCATTGCTAACCCCCCTTCGCCTTTGCATTTTAGTGGAAAAAGGACAAAAATATACCAGATTTTTGATGGCTTTTGCAGTTTTTGCCCCACCCCCTTCCCCCTATTAAAATTTCTCGCTACGCCTCTGCTAACTAATGAATAAAAGAATAACGTCTAACCGATGACATCGTCAATCACGTGATTGTGAACGGCGTGTTGTTTATATCTCACCAACTATGATTGCTTGCATTGTTATTTTTCCTAACCCGAACATAAACTTCCATCGCTGAATTTATTTTTTGAAAATAAACATTTAAAATTGTTTTAGTTTTTATCATTTTTGTTTTCATTAAATTGTTTCAAGCAGCGATTCCTTTTTTCAACTTCTTGCTAAGTTTTTGCAGTAAGATGACCTGTGAATTTGGTTGCGCTGTCAGCTGAAGTTTTATGTTGTGTTTTCTTTCATTTTTTTTTTCATTTCAAACAATGTTCTTGATTTTGATGGTTTATAATGTTTTCAATGTTATTGTTTTAATAATTGTGTGACCAGTAGTTGATGTTATAATTATTCAGTTCTCTTCAATGTAATTGTTTGAACGACCGTAACACGAAGTGTCTATGAAATGTATTAATATAGGCCTATCGCAAACAAAAAGTTGTTCATTGAAGTTTTCACATCGTGGTTGCCATCAAAAACTGCGAGGATTAACCAATGCGCATATACAGTTTATGAACATAGTACGTTCGATGTCGTGTTTGTCACGTGATCACAGCTGATGTCACGTAGTTTCTACTGTTATTACGTCAGGACATTATAACTGTTACAATGAACTTACGAAATGTTTTTCAGTCGTGCTGGAGCTTTCACTCAGGGGAGACTTTTATGACGGTATAGCTCGTAACAATTCATGATCACTATACATGTCAAATCATTTGTGTAACAGTACTTGCATCTGTTTGTAGTAACAAGCGCTTTAGGGGGTATTCGCCCCCCTATGGATGCAACCCTGTTTCCACTTCGCATTCCCTTATCTGCGCCTTATTTGCTTCAACTTTTGTTTATTCATCTTACTTTTAAACGTTTTTGAATCTCTGCTTCTCAATTTCTAGTAAATGACAATGCACGATGTTAACACTTGTTTGTGATTCCATTATTCTGCGTCAAACATCTCACGTTATCGTTTTTCTAACAATATTCCGTATTTTCTTTTTCGCTTTGTGCTTTCATGTGTATTTACTGTAATTGACAAACCCACAAATACGTGTTCATTTTACTGCTTTAAGATGTATTTGTGTCTATTTAATTATTGTGTTCGTATAGTAGGAATGCACTTAAAATCTTTAGTGTGCTACATATCGAAAAAGTAGCACAAGTGTTACTCTTACTAACTACTTGCATATTTCAATGGGTTTATTCCAGCTCACTTTTTTGCATGTACGTTCTCTTAATATTGTAAGCTTGGACATTTTTTGTTTTGCATCATGTCGATTTCAAGTGTAATATGTTCTTGTGATGTGTTCGTTATTAAGGTAATTGTTTGTGTTAGTGACGTTTAGGCCTACATTAATTGTGATGTTTGTTCATGCTATTTCTGGCTTCGATAAGCTAAAAATGTGTGGAAGAAATGTTTCAAGATTGGAAAATTTACAAACATTTCAAATTCATTCCAATACTCTGCCATCCGACAAATGTCAAAAACTTGCATTAGTTTGCAAACTTTCATTTTTTACCGTTGCTTTTTCACGTTTTTCCACGAAACTAGTGCGTTTTGTTTTGGATCACGTCATTTTTACACAAAACTTGGAGTAATTTTCGAACTGAACTCCCTTGTTACGTTGCACTCGGCTCTATTATCCAACTGGATCCAGAAAAAGTTCACTTCTCTGAACTGGAATGAAACAATTTTCGCTGAAAGCTCTGCATTTTTTCCGTGGGGCTTCTTGCTCGAGTGGATTTCATGTTATTTTGAAGGTGGGTTTCCCATTTCCACATTTGGGTTTGCAACAATCAGCTGCAATAAACAGCTTCCTGCGGGCGATAAAGCTTTGCGAAGCCAATCGTCACGTTAGTGCAAAAACCGCATAAGTCATTTTTTGGCGAAATTGAGTTTTTTGCACCAAGTTGTTCCTCTGGGTCAGCGCTGATGCCTGACACACTTTTTGAAAAAATATATCGACGCGTTCGCGAGTTACGCTCCAATTTCCAAATTGCCTAAGTCAGCACAATTATTTAATCATAATAACACATTGTATACCATGAAACCATTTATTCTTTGTTCTATTGTTATTTTGGTTGTGACGCAATAGTAAACACATTCAATCACATGTTTTTTGCGTTTTTCTCAAAACACAAAAAAATGACTTACACAGTTTTTGCACTAACGTGACGCAATGCGATGTTTGATGACTTTTTTAAAACTTCGCGATTCGAAATCTCCCATGTAAAAATTGCTGATTGTGACGTCATCCATTTACTATAAACAGACGACGGAAGGACTGTTTATTCAGTAAACTGGCCAAGTTTTATTGCCATTAAACGTCCTTATTTCCTTGCAATCTGCAGGACTTTATACGTATGTGTGTTTTGGTGGAAGAATTAAGGTATAATGTTATTACTTCTTTAATATTGTTGTTGTATTTTAATAATCATGTTTTGTTTCAATTGTTTTCGTTCGACATGTTTATTCGTTTTTACTTCTTAAAGCTTTGATTTGATTTGCCCCTTTTTGTGGTTACTTGCTGCTATTTTATGTGATATTCTAAGCCACAGTAAGATTGAAACCCATCACTCGCAAATTACCTGAACAAGTAACACTTTGTTCATATTGAACACACATGAGATTGCGCTCAATTTTATTACGTCATGGGTTCATTACGTTTCAGTGAATTTACGCGAAGTTTCTGAAGTGTTTTTGATCGGATGATACGAGTATAATAGTTTCCAATTTAATGCTTTATAACTCCATATTAGATGTGTAATTTGTATTCTGTATTAAGAAACGCTAATTGTTTTTCAAAACTCATCAATTCAACGTAGAACCGAATGTGATGAGGAAATTCAAATTACACAAGAAGTTATGACGAAAATGAGATTTTTTCGTCACCGCATGGTGAGGAACACAAGTCCGAAACTTGATTTGTAGGTTCTCCTTTTTTGTGGCAGATGCACGTGAATTGTTTTTATGTTTTGAGTGATTTTGTGTAGATTGTATTGACATATTAGGACTCGAACTTATAGCTGTATGTTTTTATTATTATGCATTTTTTTGTGCATATTATCTTATTGTCCTTGTATTTTTTTTCTGTAGTATTTTTAATCAATGGTAGTGGATTAGCGTAAACTGGAGTGGTGTTTTTTTTTTTTGTAAACTGGAGTGGTGGCGCATGATTATTTTAAAGATGGTGAGTAGTGAGTTTCTAGACGTTTTTTCGGTAGCAGCTTTCTTCATCATTTGACTGTGTTGCCAGACATTACAGCTCGATATCAGCAACTCGTTGCTGTGTCACAGATGTAACATCCAGCCACTGATTTTTCTGCAGATAGCCCGACTGTTTCATTTTAAGGGATTTTTCTGGTGTTTCGTGTTTGTGCTTTTGCAAATGCTTACATGTTATTTTTATTTTATTTTCGTTTCTTCTGCATTTTTGATCAGGGATAATTTTCTGTATTATTGCAAAATCAAGTTAGTCGGGTTGACCTGGTTTTAGTATAATCGTCAATTTCCGTAAAACACTCGCATACAAGTCCTAATTACTTTTCTTAAGCCACATAAATTTGCAGTTTAGTAGTAGCAGTCGTATTTTATTTTAGCAAAAAATCAAACGTACAAAAGAATAATGCACAGATAACAAATGTATAACGAGACTTAATTTGAGTTATTGCCAGTTTCGGTTTTATATTAGTGAAGTGCATGCATTATGGAAGATGACCTAGTTGAAAATCGAACCCACGAAGCCAGCTCCGTAGCTCAAAACTAACCACTATCGGCAGGGCCGCATTAAACTAGTGCGGGGCCTGTAGCAAAATTTTTGCGGGGCCCTAGTTTTTGGAGACCCGGCCGTAAGGCAATCAAACCTGATTTCATTCTTAGTCTCATCGTTTTGTTCCAACGCTTCTAACCGGAATTCACTGAAGATGCGTAGATGGCTTAAATTTGCTGTAAAACTCTTGTTTTTTTACGAAAACAATTTTTTGAAGACACGAGACTCAAATTTTGTGAAAATTTGAGAACAAAGGAGGAACAACGCAAGCATTGGCACAGCAAAACGAAATTAAGATCAAACTTTTTGTTGTAGGCACTAATAGTAAAGGTCTTTACCGTTCATATCAAAACCCCAGACGCAACAGAACACTATTAGGGAATAGCTTCTTCATGCTTGTTCACTGTTCCGTTGGTTGCTTAGCCACTTGCATTTTTACCGTGCCGTACTTCTATCATATCGACTCACAGTGACCTACTACACAAAAATGCCATCATAGTTCTATGATGCCATAAACAATAGCAAATATATTCGCAACTGGAAGTTGACTTTTTATTTTCTTGCAACGAACGCGATGTGCGGTCAGAAATCAGTTTGCGGCCAGACTCAAAAATACTGTAAGTTTTATTTTGAGAAAGCTTGATTTAAAAACATAAAAAAAAGTGACGATAACAATCGGCAAAAATTTTATAAGCCGGTTCTAGCCGAACCGGCCGTTAGCTCAGTTGCTAAGCGCACGCTATCGGTGCGCGAGTTCTGGAATTCGATTCCCGGGCCGGTCAAATCTACACAGTGTTGCCAACGACTCGCCACCGTTGCGATGTTTCTTCGGAGCTGTGTTGCCCAGGCGCTAAGCCGCGGAGATGGGCCCCGCAACTCGTTGCACGCTTCGGCGTAATACGGCGAGTATAATGAAGATTTTGATTTGAGTTCTAGCCGAAACTTTCTTACAAAGATGTAGCCAAATTTTTTCTGTAATTTGAATCATAATTTTGAAAAGCGCGGGGCCCTAAAAAGTGCGGGCCCGTAGCAAATGCTACTTGTGCTACGTGGTTAATCCGGCACTGACTATCGGCGTAATTTCAATTCTTTTCTGTTTAAGCCACATAATTTCATCTTGCTTGCGTTTGTATGTGAGTGAAGTACTGTATATGCATCATGGAAAACAGGAGCGTGTCCAGCCATAAATGAGTGGGGGGACAAAATTTGTGACAATTTTTTATTATTATAACTACATACAGCTGCGGCAGTTACATATGACCAGAGTTTGTCGATGAAGGGCCCGGGCCGACTCGCCGAATTAAGGGTTGCTATCGCGAATCATTATCTAGTCATGTGGCCCGCGGTATCATTTTGTGTGGCCCGCGTCACATTTGTTAGTAGCTTATAGATAGCATTTGGTGTGGTATAATTTATGGCGTTCGCCTATCTTGCACGCTTCGCAAACTTTCTTGTTCTCGGCCGCAGGGGCGAACTGGTGTATTGCAAAGAACGTTTTACTTCCCTCCGCACTGAGAAGCATTCATGTCAATTTGACCTTATGACATCACTGACGCATATACAGTATGATGCTACCGACGCAACGTGCACGGCCATGACATGTATTCACGCTGAAGTGTGAGTGGCCTACGTAGGCTCAGTCGCGTGGCAGTTGGAATAGCCTACTTAATGCATTGTTTCTTTTCGTAGTTAGCTCTATAGAGTCAGTTTGTCGGAACTGACAATGGACTTGAGAGGGCAATTACTAATCAGTTCAATTATTGAGTCTTATGTGTTGATGTGGAAAGATTGGTCGTCTGACCGACGATAAATAAAAGCTTTTTGTAATACCGTGGTCATTTTTGTTGTCATACTTTTATCCTTCTTTGCGAAAAAGCGACAGAGGCGCTATAACAAGCTCGACTGCTAAGCAGTTGCCGGCCACCTGTCTATCACTCAAAGGTGGGGGAACCGCTAAGTGCCTTTCACCACGACACAACAAGTGAACTTGCCAAATTGTTCTCCACACTGTCTCTTTAATGCTGAACGTCAAGCAGGGAAGCTGTGAATACCAATTTTTAAATCATTGTTTGACTCGACTCGGAATCGAAGCCTGAGTCTACCGTTCCAGAAGCAGACGTTTTATCCACTCTGCCATGTGGGCGGTTTTCCTGTTTTTAGAATTGACGTGGCCCACGAACAACACAAAAATAATATTGTGGCCCGAGATCCAGGCAACCGTGGCCCACCCTTATCTAGTCGATTGAACAAGATATTCGAAATAGACTGAATTGGTCCACATTTTACTACGAATGCCCGATTATCGTTATCAGTAAATGGATTTTTGGAACTAGAAGTGCCCGCGATTTGGGATCAAATTAAAAAAAAAATCAAATCTTCATTATACTCGCGGTATTACGCCGAAGCGTGTAACGAGTGTTGGGGCCCATCTTTGCTGCTTAGCGCTTGGGCAACACAGCTCCGAAGAAACGTCGCAACGATGGCGAGCCGTTGGCAACACTGTGCCAATTTGACCGGCCCGGGAATCGAGCTCCAGACCTCCCGTACCGATAGCGTGCGCTTAGCGACTGAGCTAACCGGCCGGTGTGGTTTGAGATATCTTTTTTTTCCAAATTGCTTCAACTCTTGAAAAAGTCAATTATTTGAAAGAGCAAGTAAAAGTTTTGAAACACCACCGCTTGCAAACCAAAAAAACAGCTCTAATTCAGTAACTCAATAAACCAATAATTTAAAACGAAAAACGACTGGTTGCAATCCGCCGGTCGCATGCTGCTTTATTTTTTATTAGGTGAAAATGGGTTTTGCTATTTGCTATCAACTGACGAGTAAGACTGTAAGAGTTGCGAGATACAGATTTTTTGAGCGAAGAACTCACTCGGAAAAAACTGGTTACTTGGAGTGTCAGAGGCAATAAAGTTTTTAAATTCTACAACGAAACATGCAAATAAGAAAAATTAAACTGGCCTGGATATGACGTCACCCCCCTGCCCCCCACAAAAATTTCTTCGGATTTGGAGGATTCAAAAAAATGGTCCTAAATCGAAGTGGAGGGTACATGTCTCTCCAGTCTTCCCTTGGCCACGCCACTGATGGAAGATGAGCTAGCTGAGCGTCGAACCCGCGAAACTAGTGCAGGAGATCTACGCACCAACCACTCGGCCAACTCCATGTGCAGGGTTCTTTCAACTTTTTTTCCAAGCCGTATGATTGCAGCTTAAGTTTTTGCGTTGGTGAAGTATGCGCATCATGGAAGATGAACTACAGTAGTTGAGCATCGAACCCGCAAAACCACCTTCGAATCCATATGAACCAACCGCTCAGCCAACTCCTTGTACAGCCCTTTCAACGTTTTTTTTTTTGTGAAGGTACTTAGGTTTTTACAGTAGTGAATTGCACTCCGTAAGAAATAACAGCGCTGCTAGTGTTGTTTATAAAATAGGTTCTCAAAGTGCTCCGTACGAAGCTTCAGGGCTCCGCGAGAGCAAGCTAGGGGCTATGCAAGCTATTCGTTTACTTTTAAAATACTCACTTGACTGATTTTGCAACTGTCCAAAGAAGCAATACCGGGATTAATGAACTTTGACTCTACCTTATTAGTAAGTTTGTCAAGTTTCAAATTCACAGCCTTAATATGATTTACGTGCGAAATGTAGATTTTTTCTAGCTTGTATAGGGTATGCCAAAAAAGCCTGACACATTTGAAAGTTTAATTTTTAAACTTATTAAATTTGCAAATATGTTATACGTCAGGTCTGTATTCACCTTTTGAAGAAAAGTTTAGTATTGTAGCAACAGGCGGTCTTCAGCCAATGCATACTTGTGCCAGTGTTTACTTTCCATTCAGCAAGCCAGGAAGGACGATGTCATTTTATTGCATGGGAAGTCACAACAGCTTCCATATTATATCCGGAAGAGTGTTTTGGCATGGTCAAGTATTTTGAAGGATGAATGTATCTTTTATTTGAGTGCGGCTGTTGAGGGCTGCTAGCCCGAAACAGCGCTGTCTCGTCCGATGGTACAATATTATACTTGTTCTACCATTTCCACACTGACCTACTCTTATTTATTCTAGTTGTAAACCAGTGATTGTTAGAAGTGAGTTTGTCCGTTAGAATTCCGAACAACCTGGTTATTTTTACCGGAAGAAATCAGAATGTGTGTGAATTCTGTTCCTGTTTTTAGTTCTTTCCACTTAGAATCATGATTCTCTCAGCTTGAAAGGTATTTTTCATTAAACGAAATTACAGAGGCTATAGACCGTTGCTATCAGATTATTGCAAGTTCGTCAACAGAATATGCAACTGTAGTAAGGTGATAGCATTATTAAACTTTGTGAGCAATCATAGCAATGCTTTAAAAATGCTAATTAGCCGATAACGCCGCTAAAAGAACGACTTTCGTTGTTAAGTATTTCTTGGCGATCCTGAGCTCATAAAATATCCGATGTTGGAATAGTTTTGTACAGGAGCGTATTTAGGGGCCCCCTTTTGCCTCTGCCTCTTGGTAAAAAGAACAAAATTAATAGAAGTGCTTCATACATGGTAAAGAAGTCGAATTGAAGGTAAAAAAATAAAAATTAGACCTACTGTACGTTAAAAAAGTTTCAAAAAACCGGCCGGTTTGCTCTGTTTTTAAGACATTGCTATCAGTGTGGTAGGTCTGAGGTTCAAATCCCGGATCCATCAAATCGGACTCAGAGCCAACGGCTTGCCACCGCTGCGACGTTTCTTCGAAAATGTGTAGCACTGGCGCTAAGCTGTGGAAGTGGGCCCCGCCACTCGTTACACGCTTCGGCGTAATACAATGGGTATAATGAAAACTTGATTTTTTTTATTTTGATGTTTCAAAAAGAACCAAAACTGCAGTACTGTAAGAAAGTTCAAAATCCAAAGTTGCAGTAGTCTACTGTAAGAAAATTCGGGCATGCATGCATTTCTCCGGGCCGGACCCCCTAGAGCCGTTTTTGTCCCTTAATTGCTTTAAGTTAACTCAGTCTGCTGATGCCACTGTGTTATTGGCTTTGTCATTATAAATCTTGAAAGTTTCCTAAAGCTTTTGATTTTATCAAATAGAGCAGGGGTATCTAACTTTTTGAGTAACAGGACATAGGCTACAGTACCTCCTTTTCAAAAATTTTCGCGAGCCAAAATTTAGTTCCATGGCGTCATTACGTGATCATAAAAAATTTTGAAAAGTCAGGGCCAGCAGCCGCTGGTGAAGAATATTTTTGGGGGAGCTGCAAAGCCACAGGACAAGCAAGACACATCTTTTGTTCACCACCTTTGGTATCATTTTTTGCTGCTTATCGACCGTGCTGCGGCCACTGGCATCAAAATCACGCCTCGCTCGCCGCCCGTTGCATGTCGGTAAAAGCATTCAAGCTTTGCATAAAATGACTAGGACCTGTTTTTGTAATATTTATGTTAACATACTGTAGGTCTACTGTTCTACTGTAATTGAATGTAGGATAAATTTAGCTTCATACTTAGACTTACGTGTACTCAGGGCCGGATTTAAACAATGAGAGGCTATAAATTTTATTTCTTCCACTAAAAATAGGTGAAGACCAAAAAAAAGATCTTCGTTATTCGTGATGAGGCCCCTCATTTTCTCCGAGGCTCCCATTTTTTCCGAGATCCTAGGCTTCAGCCTGCCTAGCCTATTGATAAATCCGGCCCTGCGTCTACTACCTGCTGGAGGATATGCTCCATAGCGGCAATTGACTTGAAATTGCGATTTTAATCCGCTTAAATTCAGGAAACCTTTAGCCTAGAGTAGGCCGATGACTTGTACGACTGGAAGCTTCTAAGCTGCTAATTTCTTATCAATAAAGCGAATCTAATTTTCTTTCAATTTCAAATAACCCATATTTAAATTCACCAGAAAGTGTCCAACTCTGCTTGTGATTTAATTTCCTGAGCTTGTGATTTTACTTCTTGAGCTTGTGATTTAACTTCCTGCATTTTCAGGTTCTTTATAGCCTGTCAGATTCTGTTAAAAATAGGCTAGAAACATTGAGATATCTGTCTTGCTTTTTTTCAATTCTTCATTATACTCGCGGCTTTACGTCGAAGCGTGTAACAACTAAAAAGTGGCGGGGCCCATCTCCTTAGCGCCTGGGCTACACAGCTCCGAAGAAACGTCGCAGCCAGGGCCAGATTTAAACAATAAACGGCCTTAGGCTAATTCTTATTTTTTCCTCTAAAAGTTGGTGAAGACTACCCCCCCAAAAAAAAAGATCCTCATGTCCACAGATTTCGTACTTTCACTGAAAATATTGGTTAAAACCCAAAAAAAGTTCTTCGTTATTCGTGGTGAGGCCCCCATTTTCTCTGAGGCCCTAGGCTTCAGCCTGCTTAGCCTATTGGTAAATCCGGCCCTGGTCGCAGCAGTGCAGTGGCATACTGTTGGCAACACTGTGCCGATTTGACCGACCCGGGAACCGAACCCCAGGCCTCCCGCACCGCTAACGTGTGCGCTTAGCAACTGAGCTAACGACATTCATAAATACCAAAAATAGAGAATCAGCAAGAAACCGACCCTTGGTGCTGCATGCTTGGGAAAAGGTTCGCAGCTTCACGCAATTTCAATGCACAAGCTGAATGGGATTACGCAGAGTTTCCTAATTGATTTTCGGAAAGTGCAAATTTCAAAAATAACAGTTAGAACACGAGCTTGGCTATAACTTAAACGGAAACTAATACTAATTATAGCATTCTTAATGACAATTTTTGAAGTAGATTTTTGCTTTTAGGCACAAATTTGGAAGTAAATGCATTCATTGTTTTCTAACCGGCACATACATTGGTGCTGTTTCGGTTGGTGTTCGATCACTATGTTGTTATTTTTTTTTTCTTTTTCATGGTTCGATTGTTCGAATCAATTACGTTACTGCAGCGCCAGTAGTGTTGCCAAATGTCCACAATTATAAGCCTTTATTGCAAAAAAATCTGGCGCAAACAAAATCCCTGTAATTTGAGTTTAAAAAGTTATGAGTGTAAATATGGCTGGGGATAAACTCTTCAATGTGAAGTAAAGAAATGAAGTGAATAATTTAAAAAATTGCATTTAATTAAAAAAATCAGCATCAGCTTTTTTTGGCTAATTTGTTTTGTGGGTGTTGCAGCTGCGCAGCTTTTCTACACGAGCCACCGTTGGTCATGACTCATGACTTATTTTTCTGTTATTTTTTATTTTTTGCTTGCCATACTCAATGCTAATTTCAAAATGAAAGCAGAATAGGCTATGGTAGCACGTGCAAAGCGCGCAGAAATGCACAAACGCGTTATATCGCGTGTGACGACGTAACAAGTTTAGTTACACTGAAGTGCAGAGGTGATCATTTTTTAAAATGGGTTGAAGCGCAGCGCAACAAAGCGTAAAAGTTCTGTGAAATCATGAAACGCACCTCAACTAGGGCAACCTAACTTTTAAATGACTGAAGCGCAACGCAACTTTCGCAATTAAATTTTTTTTGGCAATAAAGCGCAACTTCCGCAATGAGGTTTATACAAAAGTAAAAGCGCAACGAAATTTCCGCAACGATGTTTATACGTAAGTAAAAACGTAACACAACTTTCGCAATGAAGTTTAAACAAAACTAAGAACGCAACGCAACAGTAAAATATGGAACAAAATTCTCCCTGAAATTTAAACTGCATCGATTAAAATGTTTAAAAAAAAATACAAAAATTGTCTTTTGCAATTTTACAAGTGAATTCATTGGCTATCCATCAATCAAAGGTAAAATTGCGACATTAAACTGCCATACAAAATAATTATACGGTAGCTGCTGACTCGAAGATCGTAAGATCAACTCGCAGTCTCCCTGCGATTATTGTTTATTTTTTTCTTCCTTTTTTCGTGCATTTTGTCGCTGCTTGTCAATTTTACGCATGCACCGCGAGTAAATTTGCTTGATTGATTGATTGAACTTTCGCAATAAAAAATTTAGTAAAGCGCAACGAGCAGATATGTGAGCAACGCAATTTTTTTTGGAGTTATTTTTATAGGTGCTTTTAACAGCTCGCAGTTGACTACAACGCGACAACGATTTTAATGCAAATAAATGTAACAGGGTTTCGCGTGGTTAATGAACAGGAAAATCAAACAAAGAACGAAAAAAGATGTTGCGTTGCTGTTCTTTCGCGTGCCTTAAAAGCACTTCATCGCGGTAAAACATAAGTTTGCATATGCGGCGAAGTTCAGCACAACAACAAACAAATGCGATTTATTCAACACTCAATGGTCGTTTTAAGCACTTGCAATTTTCGCGAATGAACACAAATTTTTCAAAGTTTTCAGAGGTCAAGCTCGAACGTTTTGATCTTAAAATATCAGATACAATTAAAAAAATCGTTCAACCGCCGCTGAACTTGGAATGCTGGTGTTATATTTTGGAAACACTTCGATCCAGGCTCGCCGTTGATACGAAGTCAAAATCAAACTCGAAGTCAAAATACCACGTAAACCAAGTATTGTTTAAACTCGTTGAAATCGAAGATAAAACCAAAGGACTTTAGTGTACCACATTTCTGATTGGCTGAAATTTTCTGCTACAGTACAATAGATTGACCTATATTGTACGCTTCAAAAAATAAACTGCTATTCTATTAAAGACAGTTACGAAAAACTGCTTACTCCAGCACGTTGAGCTTTAATTAATCCGACAAACCGCAACGCCAGTATCTCAACTTTTTGCAGCGCGCAACGCATTAAAGCGTAAGCAATTGAATTCTTTTCAGTTCGCAACGCAATAATACGCACGCTATTATATATTTTTTCAGTTCGAAACGCAATAAAGCGCATGCAGGATTTATTTTCTTTGAAGCGCCGGACAAGTTGCGCAATAGATAAAAATAAGTTGTTAAAGCGCTTCGCAACTTTCGCACGTACGGAAGTTGCGACACTTGCGCTTCAAATTGCAGAATGCCCACCTCTGCTAAAGTGACTTAACAATCGAAGCAACAAAGTGAGGGTGTTGCACGAGCTGTTCTAAAACATTGATGAGACACCTTACCACATACTTTTGAAGAAGAGGAAAGTCGGGTTATATTGATGGGACGCTTACGCTCTCAAGAAAATTGGCTAGTTGTAAAGCGTCAACTCGAATCGCCCTACCACCCACATTATGCATAATGAAAGCGCCGATCTCAACTTCAGTAGTTTAGTCACAAGAAAAGTTTTTGTGCGGCCCATATCCCCGGATAAATTTTAGCTGAGACGGGTGATATGGACTGCCCATATGGGTGCTATGATTTGGGTATATTAAATGTTGGTTTGCCACCCAGAGGCATGCAGCTTTCCAACTTGAGAACTTGATAAGCGGCGACTTAGAGTTGTCCGTGGTACTTTAAATTGTTCAGCTGCTTTCCTCAATGAATTTCCGTTTTGGACATTATCAATTGCCTTAAACAGGGACTCTTCACTCCAATTGCTCCGACTGTTCTTCGATGTGCACCTGGGCATCTGCAAAGTGGCATGATCCTGTTACAAAGCATCCACGCAATGTAATAATTCGATCGGGTGATATGCATAGGTGGTCCGTATCACTCCACGCACATGGCCTTTAACATTTTTTCAGTAATTTTTTATATGAAAAGCTGAAGAAACCTGAACCTACAACAAAAGTATGCCTACAGAATGTAAACCAAACTACAAACGACAACTTAGCGTTTAGTCGATTGCTTTGGTCCAAGCAGTTAGATAAATAATGCAATTTTTTATAAGAAAAAGCTGAAAAACAAAAAAACTGCTGTCAGCGCAAATCGCACGTGCTTTTACTGTACGCCATGTTGAAAAACAGCCATCAGGCAACCTATGACTTTCCTGCGCAAAGAACGATTTTATTTAATTCTTGTAAAGGAAGTTATGAACTGGTCCATATATCACCCTCGTGGTCCATATCACCTAACTTTACCCCGCCTATCCAATGATGGGCACGATAAACCTTTCTTTTCTAAAGCGATAACAACAATCGATAACTTCAAAAGAGTTCTGAGCGATACCGATATAACCGATTAATCTCAATTTCTTAAAGCGATATAGGTAATCGATAAATTATCGTCGCTAAATTTTTTCGATAAATGTTGCGTAAAATTTTTAATATGTTTGACAAAGCTTTTTTTAAGTCAATGTTGAAAAATTTTTATTCTAGATTTTTCAAGAAAAAGAACAGTTCACGGACTCTGCCGTTGCATTAAACAAAACAAAGAGAGATTTTTTTTCACTGCAACAAGACTTAACGGACGACGTGTATTTTTTCCACAGCGCCAACTATGCTAACTTTGAAGTGAACATTGTGTGCATAAAGAATTGTTTATCGCGATAATTTATCGGCTAAAACAAAATATATTTCAAGAGCGATATCGGTAATCGATAAATGAAAACTATTTTGAGTGATAACGATAATCGGTAATAAATTATCGCCGATAACTATCGCAGATAAATTATCTCAATAAATTCCCATCTCTGCTCTTATCTGTAACTCACAGTAGGCCTATCGTGTCAGCGCGTAAGGACGAATCAACTAACCAGTGTATGAAGTTTAACGGGCCACTTTGAAAGCTTTGGCGGGCCACAAGCAGAGCAGGTTCGATTATAACGATTCTACCGATTACGATTACAATTACGCACCCATGTAATCAATTTTCGATTACGATTATTTCACCTTGTAATTGTCACGATTACGATTACATCGTTTCGCCAAAATTAAAAAATGATTTTGTTACAGCTTTCGCAAAGTCAGAATTAATCACAACATGAAAAAATACGTTAAAGTGATGATAGTTTAAGCTACATTTTGTCCAATATATTGTATAAGAAATTTCCTATATGTATGTAAAACAAATACAGTCAAACCTCGGTTTTCGAACGCTTCGGTTCTCGACCAAATCGGTTTTCGAACAATAAATTCGAATTCAGACTTCAAACATAAATTTGGATCATGACCAAACCAATAGGGATGTGCCTCAAGGAAAATTACTCGGACTCGCCGAGTAACGAGTATTCACGACATTACTCGGCCGAGTTTGAGTGTCTACGACGTCAAAATTTGAACTCAAAATTAGGTGAAGAGCAAAAAAAAGTCATCAAGTCCGTAGAAGTCCCAATTTCGACTCAAATTCGGTTAAAAAGCAAAAAAATAGGTCAAAGTGTCAATGGTTTAATATTCGGACTCGGCCGAGTAATAAGGGATTACTTGGCCGAGTACTCGGACTCGACTCGGCACATCCCTACAAACCAAGCGAATGCAAACAGACTAATTGCCTGCTCCCATCGCTTTAACACGAGGTAAAGACCTCACACGACAACTATCACTTCGCACAGATGATTCATCGCAATAGTTTTGCAACTTTTATGGAAGAGGATTTTCCTTCAAAAAAGTGATGACTGTAAAAACGCTTCTGCTGCTGCACAGTAGGCTACAGTACTGTATTTTTTTTTACTGTTTCATTATTAATTTCTGCACTAGTACTGTACAGTATCTTAACCTTTAATGTTTTCGACGTTTTAAAAATAAAAGACACGAAATGTTTACTTTACAGTGTGTTTTTCTTATCATCTTAGCTAGGAAATTCATTATTAAAATAAAGCACAATCTATTTCTTCCCATTTTTTATTTATGGTATACATTATAAAGTACAGTTTATGGTGTAAAATACTCTTTACAAAAGCTGTTTTCTAGACTTGGAACGGATTAAAATTAATTACATTAATTCTAATGGAAAAAATTGTTTCGGTTTTCGAACAAATCGCTTTTCGAACAGCCTTCTGGAACGGATTATGTTCGAAAACCGAGGTTTGACTGATTTGAGTAATAATTTGTCATGCATAGGAAATTTCCTTCATATTATATAAGACAAATTATTACTTAAATTCGCCAAAAAATGCAATGCAAAACATATAGGAAATTTTCTATATATTATATAAAACAAATTATTGCTCAAATTAGCCCAAAAATGCAGCGTAAAACGTATAGGAAATTTCCTACATAATAATAAGACAAATTATTGCTCAAATTAGCCAAAAAACGCAGCGCAAAATATATAGGAGCTTTCCTATTAACATTTAAGACAAACTATTGCATAAATTTGCCAAAAAAAGCAGCGCAAAACATATAGTATGCTTTGCGCTGCTTTTATTGGCAAATTTATACAATAATTTGTCTTACTTATTTTTTTCCAAACGGCTAAATTACTTTTTTTTCAATCGGCGACTCATAAACTTCCTTTATATTTTGTGTCAGTTTTTTCGGCTATTTTAAGCCACATATTTGTCTTCTATATAAATAGAAAACATCCTATATAGTATATTCGAAAAAATGTAGCTTAAATTGGCCGAAAAAACATGTGAAAAAACCTAAATTATTTTTTTCCAAACGGCGCCTCATAATATTCGATTTAGGTAAGTTCAAAGTCTAAAAAACGCAAATCTGGGCCGTAGAAACAAACACACGCACAAGAGCAGAGATGGTTCGATTATATCGATTCCACCGATTACAATTGCGCACTTATGTAATCAATTTTTGATTACGATTACAATTATTTGAAAATGGCGTACGCTTAATCGATTACAAATTACAGATTACGATTACAATCGAGACCTTCTCCGGCCACCAAGTGGTTCGCGGACCGCAGGTTGGACCCCCTGAAGTAAAGTAGGCTATTTTTGACAATTTTACTTACGTGTCAATTGCTTTTAGTGGAGAGAATAGTTCCTTAAAGAGACTCTAAAAAGATGCTGCTGAATATAACATTGAAATATGAGCAGCCGATGTAACTCTATATATACTTGAAAATATCATTAAAAGTCAACCTCTCTAACCAATCAGCCACCGGGCTTACAACTTTTCGAATGTAATTTTAGATATCACAAAATCCTGGGTTCGAACCTGAAGATACCTGATGAACGGTCAAACTGCGAAATTAGTCGTAGAATTGTTTTTTACAGCGTTTATTTAGAAAGTTTTGTGGCCTACAATAAAATCTCTTTATATTTTGAAAATAAGATAAAACCCCTCCAAAACTATTTACCGGAACAGGAATTTTTTTGCAAAAAAGCAAACCCACGTGATCAAACAACTGCGTAAGTCTTTTTCTTATCAATGCTTGGTTTTAACAGCTTCCGAGTTGCCAAAACTCTTTACTTGATTTAGGAGAAAACAGAAATACAGTAGGCTAATCCATATTACGCAGTATGCACCGCCACAGGTTTAACTTTTGACACTTTTTTCCTATTTTTCAGGCCTACGTCATGATAAAGAAAAAGACCCTCAATAGCACGGGACCCCGTCAAGGTGCGAGGCCCAATTAAGAGCCGGCGCCAGAGCAGCCGACTAAGGAGAGCCAAGCGGTTATCACGAGGGGCCAAAGTTTGAAAGTAAGCACAAAAGCCACTGTTTTCAAAAGAGTACGCTTGTTGATTGGAAGAGGGGGGTAAGCATGTCAATTAGGGTTACCAGACCTCTGGCCCCCTTTGGCGCCGGCCCTGTCCCAATCAGACCTGTAGCCAGAAATTTTTTTCAGGGGGGCCAGTTGGGGCCCGCATTTTTATCACATATATGACGTCAAACACTGTGACAATGTAGTAGCAGGCTAACATAATTTTTATCATGCTATACATGAACTATACAAGTGAACAGCTTTTTGGCTTCTCTGTACGGTTTATGCGCACGGTATTTTATAAGTAAGTATAAATAGGTATATCTGAAGATGAATACTACAATAATAGTTATGCTTGTATTGCGTGCACAGAGGCGCCCGCAGGAATACCACTGGAAAGATCGCATCTATAAGTCTGACATTTTATCTCAAGAAAAACTGTCTGTTGTTGCAACACAAACCACAGTAGGCCTACAATAACTTTTAGGATCAGGGTTGCCAACCTTTTGACAAAACTACATATACCAAATTAACTGTAAAAATATACCAAAAAAATTATGCTAAACTCGCGATCTCCTTGCGCAAGTAAATTTTCTTCCTTCTCTTCTGGTATCAATTCAATCTTTCTTTTATTTCTGACTGGCCAATGGCAATAAAAAGATAACAACAGGAAATATGCCTCAGAAAAGGAGTGTGCAACGTCACGAATAAACGTTAAAACAAGCATAGTTAGACAAACTATACTTGGTTGACACCTCAGATGGCCGAGTGATATAGAGCGTCTGTCTCTTGAGCTGTAGACTCTGGTTTGATTCCGAGTCGGGTCTAACCAATGACTTCAAAATTGGTATTCACAGCTTCCCTGCTTGACGTTCAGCATTACAGGGGCAGTGTGGAGAACAAGCCGGCAAGTTTACTTGTTATGCCGTTGGGAAAGGCACTTAGCGGGATTCCCCCATCTTGATGTGGTAGACAGATAACCGGCAACTCCTAAGCGAGCTCGTATAGCGCATTGATCGCTTTCTCGTGATAGGAGGATAAATAAGCAACTAAATAAACTATACTTGATTGCAAAACCGGGTAAGGTGAGCAAGAAGTACGTACATTTAAGATTCCTGACCAATCTTCTACCTAGCGGTTTTTTCGGTGCTCCTTTCCAAACATATTTGTGTGAGGATGTATTTGTATTATAAAGCTGATCTTTAGGCCTATGTTTTTCGCTGTTTTTTTCTTGTGCCTTACCGTTTGTCTTGATTTTGTTAGGATAAATAAACTACTAACTTACTACTATTACCGTTATACAATTGCACAAGTAATTAGCCTAAGCTGGCTCTATATTCCCTCTACGCAAGGCTTTTATTACATCTACAGCAGCTATGACTAAATTTTATCTTCTTCCTTCACAAAGAATTTTGTGATTTCATAAACACGATTCCTTTCGAAGCTACGAGTCCAAGCATAATCTAGGTCTAGGACTTAAATGCTGACTGGCTGAAGAAGAGTTGCGATAAAGCGGTTTTTGCGTTTTACCCCCGATAGACTGAGCTTAAGCATATTTTCAAAATGTGCCAGAAATATAGGCTACCAATCCAAAACTTTACCTACCAAATAGCCAAAACATATATACCAGATTTTTCGTTGCGATAAAGCGGTTCAAAGCAAAATACAATGTATCAAAGCAAAATACAATGTTACTAAGGCTGAAGTAGGCAAGATTTTTTTGAGTTTAAAGAGGATGCCAACATTACGGGATAGTTAGGCTTCTAAGGTTTTTATATGGCGAAGAAAAGTAAGTTTATCATCTAGTTCAACCCCTTGATATTTAATTCCATCAGAAATCTGAATAGTATGATTACAATATTGCAATTCGAAATGATAATCATAAGATGAGCGTAACTTATAATCTATAATACAAGCTTGTGATTTTTTAGGATTTATTACAAGTTAATTGGCATTCATCCATTGCTTTATTAGACGAAGTTCGCTATTACACAGTGATTTTAGTTGGTGAATATCATTGCTGGAATACAGAAGAAAGGTATCATCTGCAAATAGTCGCGGGGGAGAAGACAATGCGTTAGGGAGATCGTTTATATAAAGAAGAAAGAGAATTGGTCTTAATACCGATCCTTGTGGGACGCCAGATTTGATTCTTTGTAAAGAAGATTTGACATTATTTACGCAGGCGTATTGTTTTCTATTTTCTAGATAGCTAGAAAATAACTTATGACAAACCCCACGCACACCATAATGCTCAAGCTTATTTAAAAGGATAGCATGATTGACTGAATCAAACGCTTTTCTGATATCAAGAGCAATGGCGCAAGAATATTTTTTGTCGTTAATATTATCAAAACAGTCACTGACAGAATAAATAATCGAAAACATAGTGGTGAATTTTTTCCAGAAACCGCTTTGTCGTTGAAACAAAATATCGTTTCTGGCTATGAAGCTAAGCAATCTAACTTTGATAATTTTCTAGATAACTTTAGAAAATGGAGAAAGTAAGGAAATCGGTCTGTAGTTGTTAACTGTTTGTTTTTCTCCTGACTTGAAAATAGGAATTACTTTCGCTATTTTAAGGATACTAGGAAATAAACCATTGGAAAACATAAAATCGATTAGAAAAGATAAGTAGGGAGAGATCACATCAGCTGCTAAAGTAATGAAACTCAAGGGTATTTGGTCATCACCAGATGACTTATTTGTTTTTAATCGTTTTAGTTCAGATGCAACTTCTTGAAGACTGGGAGAGAATAAAACCATGGAAGAAGAAATCCTGTTTCTTAAAAAATGTGCGTGAGAGTAATTTGAACTTGTATTTTGCGCTGAATCACTTTCAACATTACCAAAAAAGTCATTAAAAGCATGAGTTATTTGTTCCAAGTCAGAAAAAAAAGAGTCATGGATTTTAATGCTAATAGGAGCATCAGAATGTTGTTTTTTACTCGGTAGCAATTTACGTAACGTTTTTCACATTTAACCGCGTTGTTTGAATGAAGTTTTAGTTGGGTGCCAAAATAAGATTTTTTTGCTGCAGATTTGATTTACGTACCACAAGCACAAACATAATCACGTTTAGTTGACTTATATTGGCCTATCAGTTGGAATCTGCAACAATAAAGGCTCCGGAGCTCCACGAGTACAATCACAACGAACGTCGTTCCTTTGACCATTTGGCATCATAGCAACGTATCAAATCGCCACACTGGTATACCAGTTGGCAACGCTGTTTACGATTGAAATGAAAGTAGCAGTAAAAATTTGACTCAGAAGCAGGTTCCTCTGCGGAGTTTCAACTTCCAACCGCACTTTTCTGCTCTGGTGCAAAACCAGGGTCACACGTTTAGCACTATCATGATTACATTAAACTAGCGCTATTTTCGACTCGTAAAACAAAGTTTTTGTTGTATCTATAATTTCGCAATTTTTTTCAGAAAAATTTGCAAAATTTTCGCCAAGTTACAGGGGGCCCCAAGGTTTTTCAGGGGGGCCCGGCCCCCTGTGACCAGTGCCGTAGCAGCTCAACTTTGGGCCCCCCCCAAAAACCCTTTCAAGTCCCCAATACTTAGCTTTCGATATGAATTGTTTTAGGTTTTTCCAGGGGTAACAACTCAGTTTCTCACCACAATGCGAATACTGTGGTAAAATTAAAACATATAACGCGTTATCACTGAGTAAAAATAAAAGGTGAAATTTTAAGATAAGTTTGTTACACCCAATTCATTTTCCATTAAAATCGTTTAGCTCAGGGTTTTTCTACCTTTTTCTGCTCATGGCCCACTAAAATGATAAAATATGATGGTGGCCCAATAACTTTTGCTAAAAGGTACAAAGTCAACGTGATGGCATGATTAGGGAATGCTGATGTCGCTCTCTAGTCAAGCTCTGTGGCCCACTGTTGGGCCATGGCCAATAGGTTGAAAACCTCCGGTCTAGCTAGAGCGCACTTTTTCGTACACAGATGTTCTTTTGACAGCATCATAATCTGGAGATCGGGCGCATTAACTTTCGATTGACAACATGGCCAGCGAAGAACCAATCGGATGGCCGAGTGGATAGAGCGTGTGCTTCTGAGCCTGAAGGAGTGAATAGACTGAGGGTTTGATCACTAGTCAAGTCAAACCAATGACTTAAAAATTGGTATTCACAGCTTTCCAACTAGACATTCAGCATTAAAGGGATAGTGTTAAGAAAGCCGTCAAGTTTGCTTGTGCCGTTGGGAAAAACACTTAACGAGATTCCCCCATCTAAGTGCGGTAGGTAGACAGATGGCCGGCAACTCCTAAGGGAGCTCGTGTAGCGCCCCATTGCTTTCTGTGATAGGTGGATAAAAATGCCAACAAATGGAAAGAAAAAAGATAGTCTGCTGTTTGCCATATTAGATGTAATAAACGTTTTAATAAATTTCAGTTTTCTGAAGCTTTGTTCAGCACTGGTAACAGTAACAACGCATTTTGTAAACTCGAGAAGCAAGGCAAGCGAGCACTTACAGGTATTACTTTTGAATTAAAAGTTCAACGGTATTGAAGGGAGACTGCCAAACGAGCTTGTGTCGTTCTAATCAGCAACCATCTGATATAAATATCAAATGCAATAGACTCCAGCCGTGAATCGAACCCGTCGCAAAGAATCTGAACCTGCGTGCGGTACTGCCAGATCATATTGCTGACAATGGCTGTTCATGCACGAAGCTGCTGGGTGTAAACAGCAATGCAAAGACAGAAGCGACATCACATGTCAGCTTAAAACTTTCTAGTATCGACATAATAGCCTGATCCACCAGTTGTTTTAAAAAGTTTGCTTTGAATCTCTTCCTCAGAAGCAGTACGATATAGATTTGCATCGTAACTAAACATTCTCTTTTTCCATTTTCATTCTCTTTTTTTTTTACTTTTTGATTAAGGAAGACCGGACCGATGTCCAATTCCTGCGCTATTTCAAAAGCACACGTTTTCAAACTAGGAAATCCTTTTTCAATGGACTTTTGTATTCGATGTCAGATTATGGTTGCTGACACAGAAATAGGGTAGGATTGAATTTAATTTACCGATCGGATGGCCGAGTGGATAGAGCATCTGCTTCTAGATTGGTGGACTCCGGGATTCAATTCCGGGTCCGGTCAAACCAGTGACTTGAAAATTGGTATTCACAGCTTTTTTGGTTGACGTTCAGCATAATGGATAGCGCGAAACAAGCGGCAAGTTCGCTTGTTGTGCTGTTGGGAAAGGCACTAAACGGGATTACCCCATCTAGGTGTGGTAGACCGATGGTCGGCAACTCCTAAGCGAGCTCGTATAGCGCCCCGTCGCTTTTTCGTGATAGGAGAATAAAATTGCGAATAAATAAAAAATAAATAGATAAAATTTTAAATCTGCTCACAAGGTGTTAATGAATTTGAATTTAATTTTTTCAAGAGGAATGAATTTGAATTTAAGCTTTGAAAAATGATTGCATCCAACTCTGCACCGGCCTCCTTTTTCAAGTCCTACGCGCACTCTTACACACAGTGTATTGTTTATGACATCATTATGCAGTTTATGACGCTATTTGAAAGGAAACGATAGCGAAAAATTTTAAAACTGAAATATATAGAATCTGAGCGCAAAAATTCCCATTCAACGCCATTCGCCAAGCAAAACTTTGTTTTTGAATTGATGCAACTTCGGGTCCTTCAAGACAATTTGGCCCCCCCCCAATTGGGGGGTTTGGGGGGCGGCTGCTACGGCTCTGCCTGTGACCCCCGTAGCTACGGGCCTGATCCCAATTTGACAAAATTGATCAAGTCGACTGAAAAAACGGCCCCCTGTCCTCTCCTCTTTCCCTACATACGCTGTTACGCTCCTGCATGTGTTGAGCAGATTTTTTATCACAAACCACTAATCAAAATGTAGATGTAATGACTGCTGGCAGATTAGTAGTCTAGTACCCGTAAAAACGTGAAATTTCTTGTTCCAGGAAGAAACATTTTTGTAAAAGAATAAAGCACCTGTAGCGAAAAACTTTCATGAAAATGATCTGACCATTTTTGAGAGCGTTAACTGACCAAAAAACAATTAACTTCCCAAATATTCTGCGCTCATTCGACTCGTTTTAAAAAATTTAAAGAGTCTATGCCTCCTGCCCTCAACTTTCTACACCAATGCCAACGAGATTGTTAGTTTGACACAAAGCATACCGGTACATAAACATCAGAAGGAAGTTCTAACAACTTTTTTAAATAAATGGCAACACCATTCCGTAATCGATTAGGCGTGGTCATGATTCGCGTTTTTCTCTTAATCAGTGTTGCCAAATATCATAAAACAATTGCAAAACAAACAACTTTGAAAAGTTTGTTGTTTCAAAATTTTTTGAACTGTTTGGAAAACCATATTTTTTACAAGTGGATATAATTTCTTTTATCGATCTCTTTTTGATTTTGTAACCTAATTCAAAGCGCCGTCATTGAAAATTTACTAATAAATTTATGGCACTGACAAGCTTGTAAAAATCTGGCAACACTAGTGTATCTCGCATGAGTTAGAAACGTTAGAGCTGTGTGAGGAAAAGGTTGGTAACTTGGTATTAGTGTAAAATGGTAAATCTAGACTGGTGTACGCGGAAGTGCTAGCCTATGAAGTGGTAATTTGTTGATGGCCTTGATCCATCAACGTGCGAAGTGACTTTGTTGTTGAAAAACTTGTTTAAACTTTGAGAGGTCTAGGTTAATGGTCTTAGTCTGTTATTTTGTGTGGAGTGTGGACTAGGAAGTTTGAACCACGAAGGGTAACCAGGTGACTGGCATGTTTCCTCTGAGGTGCAAAATTTAAGCAAATGAGAAATTTTTGGCCAAATTTCCTATCTTTTTGTAAGCTTGCCGACTGCAATGGTGATGTTTAACTAGATTCGAATCAATGTGTTGAATATTTTAGCACAAAACAACAGTTTCTGTCTGAAAACTTGACTTGGAAGCAAAAATTGAATCAAACTTTTTGCTCCCCTAAATCTCAGGAAAATTTTTTTATTAAGGTGTATGTTAATGCAAATTAGCACTTCTCAGCTTCTTAAAAATAAAGAGAGAGCACTGAGCAGTGGAAGACACTGTAGTCTTAATCTGTTAATGAATGAATGAATAGTTTATTTTTGTTGCTGTTGGCACACAATTTGAAGTCTTAAAGACAACCCAATTGCCGGTACACTATGCACAGAATTCATAAGTTTTTAACAGGAGTGAATTTGAGAATTGTATGAAAAATTTGCCCATACCGCAAAGTTTTTCTAGGGTTATAGGCTATGACAAAAAGTTTGATTCTAGTTTTTGCCCCCAATTTAACAGTTTAAATTTGCCTGCAAACAAGCAAAGTACAATACCTTTCCTCAATAGCACTGAACACTTTGGTTCAGGGTTTGTTGGTAAGTTTTACTAAAGCTGAAAGGCAGTGTCTAAAGCACCAGCCCTGTTTCCATAATTAAATGGCTGCTGCAGCAGCAGCATGTTTGTTTCTATAACAGATAATGACGTCGCTGTCACGTGGTGTCTGGTTTTCTCGCGCTGCAGCAGACTGCTTGTTTGTTTCTATAAAAGGCTGTTGGTGCTCTAGACCAGTGGTTCTCAGACTTGTCGGAAGTATCGAACCCAACAGGTGTCATGCAAGCATACATCGAACCCTTATCTATAACCAGGAGCGGATCCAGAAAATTTTAGAGGGGAATGCAGTTTTGAATTAGGCGGAATGTTAAATGAGTGCAAAGACGTTAGACGTCTAAACCGGAAAAAAGCATAAGCTCTTTGAAAAAGTTTCACGTCAGGGGCGTATTCAGAATATTCTTAAGGCGGTGGAGGGTGGCATAAAATTTTTACATTTTTTAAGCGTATTTTTTTGCGGAAAGTTAATTTGAAGCAAATTGAGGTACAAAAATATGGCTCGGGGGGGGGTCCGGGGGTATGCTTTCCCGGAAAATTTTCAAAAATTTAGACACTGTAATGGCCAATTTAGAGCTTTTTGAACAATTTTAATGGCAAATTCTGTTTAATTTTTTGCCTCCAACTCTAAGTCCTTCACCAAATATGATACATTTTGTTCGCACATTTTCGATTTATGCGTGCTTAAGGCGTAAAGATGATTGTTATCAAATAGGTTTGAAATTATGGAAAAATTGTATTCATCAAAAACAGCGTTGAGAGAGTATGGTGGGGGGATGCATCATTCCACGCAGAGATAATCATTTACTACAACTGTATGCCTTTTGGCAAAAACTTATTCTGATCTTTGCCGAACCCCTGCTACAGCCTCACCGAACCCCTGGGGTCGAACCCAGTTTAAGAACCACTTCTCTAGACACTTCCTTAACTAAAACCACTAGCCTATTACACTGTTACACTACCTATTACACTGTAATTAGCATTCTGGCAAACCTCAGTAAAAAAATCACCCTAATTTTCTCAGGTTTCTTCAAAATTAATACTTCAGAGAGAACTGTGGTTACGCTACGGTAATAGCCTAGTAGGGTCAGCCTAGAGGGTTGCTAACATGACATCATAACATCACAAAGTAGTATAACCCTGAGTCTATAACAAAACTCCTGATCCACTCATTGCAGCTGTTACCGGTATGGTATCTATTAACCAAATTTACCTGCGCCAACTTTAGGTGGACCTCCCATACTGCATACCGGTAGCTTGCAGCACCTGGGTGAACAATTTTCTTACAAAAAATTAGGTATTGTCTATTTTGGCGTTAATGGCAAAATAGCTTTTAGGTCTATTTTGCTGTAAGTGACGTCAAGGGTTTTTAAGCGTTGTTTTGTGCTAGATTGCCACGACTTCTCAATAGCTCAGTAGATAAGAGCGCAGCATGTAATAGGAAGCGCTGCACTAGTTTTGGGTTCGATTCTCGTCGTAACTTTGGTTCGTTTTGCTTCGGTGGCTTCAGATTGCTTCGTTGATTCAGATTCGTGTGACCTGGGGTTAACAATCGGGTTCGTGAAGACAGTGGAATAGATTAAGATGTAATATTCGTGTGACATGGGGTTATGTAGCTGCGGCAAAATAGTCCTAAAAGGTATTATGCTGTTAACAGCAAAATAGACACTGCCTAAAAATTAATACCACCAGAAGTTTAGAAAATAATATATACAGAATACCCTGCTCAGTACTACAGTTTTGGGATGAAGTGAACGGTTGTTCGTTTGCAACTTTTCTTGTTTTACATTCTGAGGGTTACACTAACTGTTCCCTCTAAGATTTTGGCGGGTGCGAATTTGCCCAAATATAAATTTTCACAAAAAATTTGCCCATTAAAATTTGCCCGTTTGATCCAACTTTTGCTTCAAAGTTGTGTTTCCAGAGAATAAAACTTTTGTTATAGTCAGATGGAGTAATTGTTGGACAAATTTGAAATACGTTGAAAATTTTTGGCCAAGCTTACTTCTTTAGTTGAGATAAATGTAATGGTTATATAGCTTAACTCTTCCTCTATAAGTTATAAAAGGTCCCAAAGCTGTACAACGTCAATTTTGGCTGATATTTTAACTTTTTTCTGTCCAATAATTACCAGTTCCCAGCATTTGGGGTAATTAATGGACACTAGCGGAGTAGAGAATGGACAGCATTAAATTTTTTTTTGCTTATATTGCCTAATGAACTAACTGGATAGCACCAACTTGTTAAGCATGGTTTAATGATGCAACAGCTAACTTTTTTACTGTAAAAAAAAAAGGAAGTGTCTTAACGGCAAAATAGCTTTTAGGTCTATTTTGTCGTAAGTGACGTCGTGGGTTTTTAAGCGCCATTTTGTGCTAAATTGCCACGACTTTTCGATAGCTCAGTGGATAAGCGTATAATGAGAAGCGATGCACTAGTTTTGGGTTTGATTCTTGTTACAGCTTTGGTTTGTTTTACTTTGTTGGCTTTGGTTTGGATCGGTTCGATTCGTATTCATGTGGCCTGGGGTTAACAATCGGGTTTGTGAAGACAGTAGAATAGAATAAGATGAAATATTCGTGTGACATGGGGTTATGTAGCTGCGGCAAAATAGATCTAAAGGCCTATTATGCTGTTAACGGCAAAGTAGACACTAGGCTGTACCAAATTTTGGTGACTTTCTCCAATTTCTCAGGAACTCTGCCAAAAATTGTGGTTCAACTAGCAATTCACTATGCACCAAACAGTTTTTGTTTAAATTTTCATTTTACGCCTCCTCAAAGCACATTTCCATTACGACGAGCCAAAAATCGAAAAAATAGCCATAACTCCACAACCACTTGAGCTAGAGTGAAATTTTTTTTTCAAAAGATGCAGAATACCAAGTTCCTATCTGTTGTCAATACATTGTATAAGCCTATTTGTTCAATTTTTCAAGTAAAATGAAAAAAACATGTTTTTCGCTGTTTTTCAACCAATTTTCCTGTCTGATAAGTGTCATAATAACTAATTGTTATCTATCGTAATTTTGACTATAGCTTTCACAGCTCTTCCATTCCAGTGTTCCCTGTTTCAGATGTGAATGTGAGTTTTCTCAAAAGGCGACTTGATAAAGATAACTGCTCAATGGTACTATTTTCTTACAGGTACTGTTTTATTTAGCTATAGCTAGTGCTTCCACAATCTTAAGTTTACGATCTGACAATAGATCTGGAAACAAAATTTGGTTGCTTGAGGAATATTTGCCCATCAAAGATGTTGATTCTGATAGAATAATATTTCATGGTGTACATCCCCATGCATTCAAAGATGTCTTCATGAATTTTAAGGGTCAGCATGCTCAACTTCAAGAAAAAACAAAGCGTTAATCTAAGGTAAGGCATGCTGCCGAGAAAACTGTTTTTGAAATAGAAACTAGTTGGATGAGGACAAGCATTGACCTAAAGTCGGACAAGGGTTTACTTAAAATGATCTTGGGATTGAATAATACATACCTATCAAACATTGATGAAAAACAAGAAAAGAACTTCAAAAAAGCAACTTGAGTCTAGAAAACAATTTGTAGATGAGGGGCCGGAATTCCAAACCATAATAAGATAAGAGACCGTAATTCAAAAGCTTTTTGTTATCAGTTAGATCCCCTTCCACATCCACACTTTCACTCTGTTTATTAGGATATTTCATCATTTTTCTTTTTAACTCTTTTTCTCTCAGTTAGTTTTCATTTAAGCTTCTTTGACGTTTTTACATCTTTCGATCCTATTGTAACATGTCTAGTAGGGTCTTTAAGTGCTTGCAACCATTGGAAATCTTCCGTTAATATCGGATTAAGTGATGCAGCGGCTTTAAGTTCGAAATTTTGTGATATGGCCCAAAAGGTTTGTTTGCATTCATCTACAAATTGTTTTCTAGACTCAAGTTGCTTTTTTGAAGTTCTTTTCTTGTTTTTCAGCAATGTTTGATAGGTATGTATCATTCAATCCCAAGATCATTTTAAGTAAACCCTTGTCCGACTTTAGGTCAATGCCTATTCTCATCCACCAAGTTTTTATTTCAAAAACAGTTTTCTTGGCAGCATGCCTTACTTTAGATTAACGCTTTGTTTCTTCTTGAAGTTGAGCATGCTGACCCTTGCAATTCATGAAGACATCTTTGAATGCATGGGGACGTACACCATGAAATATTATTCTATCAGAATCAACATCTTTGATGGGCAAATATTCCTCAAGCAACCAAATTTTGTTTCCAGATCTATTGTCAGATAGTACGAACTAAAGATTGTGGAAGCACTAGCTATAGCTAAATAAAACAGTATCTGTAAGAAAATAGAACCATTGAGCAGTTATCTTTATTAGTTGCCTTTTGAGAAAACTCACATTCACATCTGAAACAGGGAACACTGGAATGGAAGAGCTGTGAAAGCTGTAGTCAAAATTACGATAGATAACAATTGGTTATTATGACACTTATCAGACAGGAAAATTGATTGAAAAACAGTGAAAAGCATGTTTTTTTCATTTTACTTGAAAAATTGAACAGATAGGCCTAAATAATGTATTGACAACAGATAGGAACTTGGTATTCTGCATCTTTTGAAAAAAAAATTTCACTCTAGCTCAAGTGGTTGTGGAGTTATGGCTATTTTTTCGATTTTTGGCTCGTCGTAATGGAAATGTGCTTTGAGGAGGCGTAAAATGAAAATTTAAACAAAAACTGTTTGGTGCATAGTGAATTGCTAGTTGAACCACAATTTTTGGCAGAGTTCCTGAGAAATTGGAGAAAGTCACCAAAATTTGGTACAGTCTAGTAGACACTGCCAAAAAGAAAACACATACATTGTGGATTAGCATCAAATTCATACCTTCACAATATGTTTGAAAATTTCAGATCACTAAGTTTAACATCAGCAGGTGCATTGATGCTTTAGCACCATATCATGCAATTTGTGGTTAAATTAAATAGTAGAGCGAAAACATAATTAGCCACTGTGTATACACTGCAGTTTCTACAAGTTGTTCAATCGTTTATATAAGTTTTTTCTGCGGTTGATGTAGCCTTAATACCATTGTGAAAAGACACTGCAAACATATCATGCAGAAACACTTAATAAACCATAGAAGGAATTAAGAAAAGAATTTTTAGGAAAGAACATACAACTAAATACTAAATAAATTTGTTGTGTAGTATAATGATAATAAAGTGATTAAAGGTTTGGACCTGTAACATTTGCCGCTTTGGTTTATTTCATTACTCTGTTATGTCCTTGTTAGACTGGAAGAGGGTGACATATTAATAAAATATAATCAAAGTGGCTAATTTGCAGAGTTACACAGTACATAAAAATAGTACCACTGATAATCAAGCTAAAAATCTACAAATCAATGGTTGTTAAGTGCTAAATAGTACCAGTGGGTGTCCAATAATTACCCCGTGTTTTCGAGATTTCTGTGGGGTAATTATTGAACGGTCTGCACTGGCAGCATGATTGAGCTGTAAATGTCTACTCATCATAATCATGAAACTCAATGCGTCTCCTGGTAGGGTTGCCAATAAAAAAATCAAAAATTATGAAAATAGTTCTCAGTTTTACCAAATTACTTTTCACTAAGTTACTTACGTTTTTCTTAAAGTTTTGACAAGGTTACTTGAGGACACATTTTGTGAGATAGCAAAGGGTTAAAATTGTTGCTTTTTATGATCAATACAATTAGTAATGCTTTTACTACTGTAGTATGACATAAAAGATGACAGTTTGGCAGCTTCTCGTCTTGTAGTAATCCTTTCGTCCAGCAATTACCCCACTATTTTAACTGTCCTACAATTCCCCCATGTATGCTCTGAAGTATTGAACAATTTGATTCAAAGTTGATCAAAAATCAACATTTTAGTTGGCAGGCTTAAAGAAAAATTAAAAAGTTTTGCTCAAAATTTCTCATTTTTCCCAAATTTCACACTTTGGAGGGAACAGGGGTTACACTGTTACCAAGTTGGTAGAACTGGGAACTGAAAACCGTATAGGCACTTACTGTATGGGAATCGTATGGACCATATGCCCGTGCGGTTCACACAGTCCCATACGATTTATAGTTCTGCCCTTACAAAGTGGCTCTTCTTATGGGCCCATAACATTTGTCTCTTTGGTTTATATAGTTCATTACTTTGTCATGCTCTTGAACCGGTACAACTGGGGAAAGCATGAAGGGATAATAACAGAACAAAGAGCATATTTTTAGGAGCCCACAACCTTACCCAACTGCTTAAGACTCAACCTTAAATGTTAGCTGCTCAATGTTGCCTTATGTCAGAGGAGCATAAAACGAGAAAAGTCACAGACGACTGATTGTTCACTACACCCAAATATAAACTCTGCTATGTTTATTAATTTCAATGTAGATTACCAGTATCCTATTCAATGTTTAAAGCATCATTTTACACTTTTCCTTGTTCAGTAAAACCTGAGAGCATGTGTTCAATGCACCTCCTCACACTAGAAACTTAGAACTACAACTTTAAAACTTGCACAATCGCATTTTAGCTCGCACACGTATTAATGCCAAAGCATGTAACCAATGGTCGGTACACAACAACTGATTGCCGCTAACTGGCCGTGAGACAACTGACCGCCGTAAAGTAGCCGCCATGCAAACTGATTGCGAAGCAAACTTGCCACCACAACAACTGACCGCCAAAGCATGAGGCTCGAAAAACCACTTTGCACCTTACCGCTTCGCGACAATTGTTTACTTAATGACCGTGTTAATTTGGTAGTAACTTCGCACCTTATCGCTTCTCAAATAGTTGTTTACTTAATGAAATAATGACCTTTAATTATCTAAGTAATGTAAAGCATTCCTGCTGTGAGCCTTGACCACCGCGACATCACAGCCATTTCCCAGAGGTTCGAAAAATGTTTTAAATTAATCGTAAATACGATGTTTATACTTCCTCCTGCTGGAGTTGATACTTCGAAGTTTTTTTACTTTTTTTGAAATGATTGTTACCTTGTTTTTGATCAATGTATCTTAAAATGCATTCATGTGAGTTTTGTTTCCAAGCGCCCCCACCAAACAACCGCAATTTGGGACATTTGCTCCTAATCAACTTTATATCATGAATAAAAGCGCCCCAAAATTACTAACAAAACAAGAGGCGGACTTGGGCAATTAAAATTCGAATGTTAGTAACTTGGTTAATAAACGAAAAATTTAAATGCACTATCATCAGCTGTACCTAAACTTTTCAGAACAATGAAAACTTCGAAAATGGACTCTTAAGTAGTGTGTCTTTTTGTAAGAGCGCGTTTTCTTATAATAATTCATACTTTAAGCGGTTACAATCATTTTAATAAATATATCATGACTTGCAATTCAGAAACTGAGAAATAGAAGCGTTATTTTGCTGCAAATTACGTTGCAAGTAAACGCCTTTTCGAGCTTTAGATTTTCACTCTAGTTATTATCAAATTAACTCAGTCATTAAATAAACAACTATTTGAGAAGCGGTAAGGTGCGAAGTTACTACCAAATCAACTGGGACATTAGGAAACAATTGTCTCGAAGCGGTAAGAGGTGTGAAGTGATTTTTGAGCCTCGTGCTTTGACGGTCAGTTGTCTCACGGCCAGTTTGCGGCGGTCAGTTGTCCGTGTTCGCCAATGGTCGAGTCCATTTCCGCGCCAACAATTTACCAACACTACAGCAGTTCTTCAAATTGTGTTGCTAAGGCACTAAGCCACTGAAATGTGCCCTGCTACTCATTATTATACACGCTTCAGCGTAATACTGTGTACAAAAGCAATTTGTTTTTTTGGTTGCATTCACAAAATCCCCATAATCAAACATCTATAGTCACCCAAAAATCAAACTCCAATAGAGATACGATAGTTGTGTTGGGCTCCATTAGCTTACAACTTTGCTTATTGTTAGTTATTATTAAAGTCAATGGTAGAAATTAATTTTCATTTGAGAAGCAAAAGATCAGTTGGCATTTTTCCTTTTGTCAGTAGTTATCATAGACTCTGTTGTATAGGTTTTACTGCTG